>OY292313.1:36209786-36842690 GCA_958496155.1 Sisyra nigra | reverse complement strand
ATTACATTTTAAAGAGATTTTATTTTTAACACCTCTTCAATCTTCTAGTCCTTAGGCACCATAAGGAAAAAGACTTACGATCTTTACAATATGTTTATTTGAAATCGTACGATCGTTACGATTATACCCTCCATAGTTACGATTTATGGAATACAATAATATGAATAACTAGCTGATACCCGCGACGTCGTCTGCGTAGGTAATTATGTTAAGAACATATTTAATTTCTAGAGGAAAAACATTTAAAAAAATTGAAAGCAAAAATATATTAAAAACTACTGGAAAGAACTTATCGTAGAACATTTTTAACTATATGCCAAAAAATTTCTCCTGCAGAATCCGCTATTGCTTTAGGTGTGTAGTTATAAGTTAATTAATAATTAATTTTTGAAAATTTTGTAAATTCAAAAATGAAAATTGTTATATAATCAAAATAATCAGTTATTAGTTTTTTTTTTCATAAAATTTTTCCTTAAATGCTATTTCGTTTAGTTAATTAGTAATTCAATTTTTAAACTGTTCATGTTTATAAAATCCAACGGCAGTTGATGACGTCATAATACAACAATACATGTATAAACCCTTACAACTTAGTCTAAGATTTTTTTCTGGGTTTTCGGATTCGACGGTCGCTAATGACCAAAGTAGTTGAAGCGACCTTAAATAAACAAAACAAAAAAAAATTATTAAAAATATTGCAAAAAGTTGATCAATTATTTGCGTAATGAAAGGAGCAGATGGAGAGTTTAAAAAAAAAACAAAAATTTCATTAAAAAATTACTTTGGGTTTTATAGAGAAATTAATCTTGCTAACTTAACTCTTTCTGGTTAAAAAATATATGCAATAATAAAAGGGAGTGTTGAAATGACATTTGATTATTGTAACGGCTGTAACTTCAAAATGTATTTTGAATTTGTATTGACAGTAATACATAAAAAATGCTAAAAGAGAATTTAAAAAAGCTATATTAATCTAATATCTCGCTAAACTGCATTAACTATTAAGTCTACGCTCAAATGAGCCGGTCAGTGCATACATCGATTAACTTCACTTTTTCAACTTTTACAAATTTCATCTCAACACACTTGGTTGACTCCTAACTTTATATATCCGAAAAAAAAATCTAATAATAACTAATAACAGCTCTAAATGACAATTTGCTTTTTAGCTTTTCCATATGAGACAATGTATTTCAGAAGTCTATCTTATCAATTTAATCAACTTTTTGCATAACGGGGTTAATCGATGTGAGCACTAAGCGGCTCAAATATGAAATAATCAGTTGGCAATGGAAGGAGAAACACTGTATCTGCAGCCCATGCGCAATAAACCGTTTACTCCACTCTATCAAAGCGACGAAAAATGCCCGCTTAACTAACGCCCGCTAACGCTTTTTAATAATGATATCGTGATAATTATTTTTTTTAATAAAGGACCAAGTATATAAGAAGCAAAACAAAAAAATTTAATTTATCGAAATCTATCCAGTAGTTTTTGAGTTAAAAGCGAACATTAGAAAACAGCTATAATTTTATTTATA
The DNA here is from genome assembly GCA_958496155.1 of Sisyra nigra. Taxonomy (NCBI): domain Eukaryota; kingdom Metazoa; phylum Arthropoda; class Insecta; order Neuroptera; family Sisyridae; genus Sisyra; species Sisyra nigra. Next base: position 36,841,149 of record OY292313.1, on the reverse strand, counting down.
ATATATATATAGGATATAGCTGATATAGTCTATAGATAGATAATATTATTCATAATGCGCCCAGAATCCAAAGGCGCCGAAAAAATTCCAATTTGAATGAATCTATAAGGAATCTAACGAATCTAATACATTATGAATTTGGCCCATTTGGCCAAGATTTTAAAAGCATCAAAAATAAAATTTAACTAACATTTAATATAATAATATGAACCATATGAACCCCATTTTATTTTCCTAAATTTGTAAATATGAGTAATACAACTGAGTAAGTCAATTAAATTAAACTGATTATAACAACAATAGTTTAATAGCATTGATTAATAGATATTTTGATTGCTCTTGAAACCATTTCAATCGCCACTGTTATAATTACAATATGGAATGACGAACTATCTAGTCGTTAAACCGTATAATTAACCAAAGATCTAGTCTCTAATGACCAAGATGTTAAAGCGACTATAAAGAAATTTAAAAATAGATAGATATTTTAATATATTTTCCATTATCTTCATGATTTTCATCATCTTCAAATGTTCATAATATGTCTGTTAAAGATTATGTTTAGTGCGTTTAACTAATAGTAACATTGCAACTAATTCAAATTTGTAAAATGCAATGAAAGCTAATTCTGATTTATTTCATTTATTCATAGATTTATTGGATTGTTGGATTTATTTAATTTTTCAATTCATACAGAGCTGTGCCGCATCTACAGTTCAGTGGCTTGTTACACGCGGTATTTAAAGGTTGACACGTCGTAACCAACTACAGCGACGTCATCTACCGCTTTTACTAACTGGATTCGATCAGAGTTGACTTGGATCTGATTCTATCATTTCAATCATTCGAGTATTTAGTTTTTCGGTGTGTTGAGTGAAAATTTTCTCACTATACTACGATGTCGAACAAAGCATCCTCAAAAAATACATTCACTAAGGAAGAGGAATTACTTCTTCAAGATTTTAGTCGAAATGTTTCAACAAAATCATCGGCTTTATTTTATGGAAATGCATTAATCGTTTCGGCAATTCCAATTTGTAACTTAAACATATTCTAATATTATACGTTCAAAGAATATAACTATTTTATTTTAGGGCTCTTTTGGAGAATCCATATGATTGATCTATACTCATCTTTAATTTCATTCGTTCTCGTGACACTGGGTTCGACATATTTAGTGTCTATGGCTTATCGCAATACAAAATTCGTTCTTAAACATAAGATTGCCGTGAAACGTGAAGAAGCTATTACTCGTGATATGAATCGTAAATTGGCTGAAGACAAAAAAATGAGCAAAAAAGAAAAGGACGAACGAATCCTGTGGAAGAAAAATGAAGTAGCCGATTATGAAGCCACGACTTTTTCCATTTTTTATAATAACGCCTTCTTCTTGGCTACGGTTATTATGTGCAGCTTCTATCTGCTACGTTCTCTTACTCCAGCTCTGTATCCTTTTGGTTATAAATAAGTTTTATTGCAGAACAATATAGATACTGGCAGAAGTTCCTTTTTGTGGCAGCAAAGAATATATGCCTGGTGAGTTTTTTAACTTGAAACAAACTGACACCCAGAAAACTAAACGATTAAAAAATGTTTAATATATACGTTTCCTAATTTAAGAAGGGAAATGTAATGCTTTAACTCTGGTAATTTCAAGCTTATTTTCCAAGTAATTTCAACGTTATATTAGTTTTTTCAAATAGAAACTCACATTGGTCGTTGGATATTGGTATTGCAACGGGATTTCTCAAACCTGTAGTGAGCTTCTAGTTAAGGATTCTCTCATTTGATGGAAATATATCAAAACGTTTATTAAATCAAATTATTTTATTTATTTTAACTCTGATAAAAAATTTATCACAATAAATCACTTTTCAAATACTTGAAATCGCTCTAATCCAGCCCCCTGTCACTTAGATACGAGAAAGGCTAAAAAAACGTGACTGATTTCTACGGAAATCGGTGTTGTTATAAGAGTCATACGTCTCAAACAGCCCCCTACCACTTAAACTTATCAGAGTTATTATAATTATTATATAAAAATACTTATCATAATTATTCTCATATAATAACAATAATGAAAACATTTAAAAAAGTTTCATTTTAATAACTTGCCTGACGTTTAAAAAAAATTATTTCTAACCTCCGACTTCCATAAATTCTTCGGTCTTCGTCAGTCTTTGTGGTCTTCTTCGTTCAACTCGTTAGCAACTAAATCGCAACTAGTGACTGCAAATCCAGTAAAAATGGTCACATTTTTGTAACATGAAGTTGTAGGGGGCTGCTCTAATCACTATAACTAGTCTTCACTGACTGACTGTCTCATTATCAATCCATATGACTGACTGTACCTTCTTATAGTTGCTTAGGCAAACAACTTTACTCTCGAACTTTCTGGAGACAGAGAGATCTGGAGAATTCGATGCCGAGCCTACTAGAAACTTTTTTTTTCACTTCAAATTACAATACCGTAATGAAATGAAATACATTACCACAACAATTATATGTATTGTAGATAAGGACGCATATTTCTTACGGAAGAATCTCAAAATCAATTAAAATGAATTGACTCAATAGTTTCAAAATAGTCGTGGTGGCGCTGTCAGTTACTAAGTGAGTAATTCACAGGACACTGCAGAATAACATTACTATGCTGCCTGTACTATATTATACATGCACAATTAGATTTTAACAGCGCTAATTGGCGGAATTTTAACTTCCCGAGAAAATTTTTTTTTGTTTAATCATATTTAATTATATATTATTAGACAAACATATTTTTCCCGGGCAATCAATTACTACAAGCAAAAGCACATTTTTTGAGAGTAATATTATAAAAACTAAATAAAATATAATAAAAAACACCAAGTTTAGCGATAACTAAAAATATGAGTGGCAAAATTAACCACCAAGAACCCCGAGTAGAATTTCTGCTATTATCTTTATTTTGTGTCTTACTTTAAGCATCAATATTCTTTCCTTAACAGTTTTTTAGTAACTACATTTTATCGATTGGAATATCATCCGGATTGATTGCGTTGATCTCTACAGGAAGCCAATAAATAAAATTAATTTCAGTTCGTATTTATGTTTTCGTTTCATAAATTATAAAATGTATGTATACTTTTTTTATAGAAATACAGTGTGTTAAATTTAAATTTTTATTATGGAAATTTTTTTTTCTTACAATTGTATTCGTTTTTAAGTTACAGTTTTTGAATGTTTTATTGTTGATTACATCATAATATACATTACATGCTGAGTATATATTTCGTAGTTTTCAATATTTATGAATATAATATTAGATATATTAAAACTTGGAATGGTTTACTAGTTTAATTTAAAATTAGACAACTATTGAATACAAATATTTTTTCACGAATATTACTTACACAGTTAATAAGTATGTTGGAAATCCACTACAAGGAAATTACAAGATTGCAAGAATATAGTAAATCACAAAATTAATTTTTATTTGTAATCGCTATATTTTCGTTTAAAACGATTTGTTGCACATTGTCATAAACTCAAACTAAAAATTAAAATAATTGAAAAGAATATCTTGCACATTTTCATGGTAAATATAGACTATACCTAATACATTTAAAAATTGGTAGTGATAATTTAAAGCGTTGTCAAAATGTTATCAAATTGATTAACTAGTTTTATCACGTATTGTTTGTGCGTGGTAGATAATCTAAGTTTCATTAAACGGCACCTTTCAATTTATTATTTGCCTGCTAGGTATAATGTTTTCGGTAAAAATAAATTTATTTTCAATAAATAATTACATATAAAAAATGTAATACTTACGTTAAAATAAATATTAAATAATCTTGTATTTAGAAGATAATATTTAATATAATAAGCGTAATTTGATAAATTCTTACACTTAAAAAATAAAAATAACTAAGAAGCTATCCATAAACCACGTAACGCATTTTTATGGGGAAGAGAGAGTTAAATATTTAGTTTCATTAGGTTTAGGTGATGTTAAAAAAAGAAGTGGATGCAACTTTAAGCCACGTAATCTCGTATTCTCTAGCGCCTTGGATAATGTTTAGCTTTTGGCATTTGTTCAATTTGTTCAGCAAAACAACAATGAGATCTATATACATATATATATATATAGTTAATATATATTAACTTTTAACTTTGATTACTGAGTTAATTTTTTTAAGGTTATTTAAGGTCGCATCAACTTCTATGATCAGTAAATTGTTGTAATTGTTGCCCTAACTGGCGTATAGGGCAACTATCTAGTCAACCACGTCACTAGGTGACTTTTAGTTTATTTTGTATGCATTTTTTTTCACTAAACACCGAATATAAGATAATTACATATATAAATTACTTATATATATATATATATATATAAATATATATATATATATATATATATATATAGATTAACAAATATATTTTTGTTATCTATAAATCATCATTTAATCGAAGTTATATCCATGACAAAGAAAAATTGGAGTAGATCCGTTGAGCCGCATATATGCGGTGATATTGCGGCAGTAAACGGACCAATCACGTACCGCCGCACATAAACAGCCATAGTACTCCAAGGGTTAAATAATAATTTGAAAACATAGACTCAATGAAAAGCTTCTCTTATTTAATTTCCATTGTTTGACTATTTTATTGGCTTAAATGATACGGAACACACAATAACTATAACAGACCGAGGTAACTAATTATTAATAAGACTTAAAATAACAAAACGCGTTACGTGGTTTATGGATGGTCTCAAAATGAAATTGCTAAACGTTGTAACAAATCGATTAAAAGATTAGCAAACACCATGAATCGTTTTGAAATTTAGTGATGACAATTGGTATGGTGATAATACAAGCCATCGTTATCTGTTAGCATTGTGTCTTGAGTTCTTACCACGGCCTCTGCGTCCATGGCGATTAAAACCACGATAAACCCGTTGATGTTCTTCTCTAGCATTATTTGCAGTTTGACTAGACTGAGTTTGAGTTGTCGTTGTTGAAATTTGACTTACACTTGGCCCAGGTGGTGTAGTGTCCACTGAGCAATCATTTGATGACTCATCTTCAGGTGATGTATCGCTTGTGACTAGAAGTAATTTACTTTCTTCGGCTTCTACATCTATGATGCCACCACGACTTTGTTGATACAAATAGAGAGCAGCCATTTGAGCTTGTAATGCACGTAGTTCTGAGGTAACTTCAAATTGTCGAGCATTTTCGACGTCTAATGGAGGTGCGGCAGCTTTAAGAGACTCTAAATCACATGAAATCGGCTCACGACAAACTGGGCAAGTAGGCTGTAAATAATTTAAACAATAAGACAATTCAGTAAAAATAAAAGTGAGTTGATATTTTTAAACATTAATTCTAATATTCTGTTAACCTTATCTATATATCTATATTTATATAAGCGAAAAACGATCACTGACTTATCACGAGATCTCTGAAACTATAGGTCCGATCGACTTGAAATTCACCATAGTTACTCCTCTTACCATGTAGACGCGTACTAAGAACGGATTTTACTCAAATCCTATCCAAAATAAAATTTTCATCTACCCATCTTTACAAAATTTACTATCTTTTTGTGTCAACATAACTGTAATGACTTTTTTATATTTTGCTATGACGATTTCTATTAATTAATCAATAGTTTTATTATATATATATATATATATATATATATATATATTATAAAACTGTAGAAGATTTTTGTCTGCTTGTTTGTTGTATCTATTTCACGCAAAACTACTGAACGGATTTTGATGAATTTTTTTTTTGTTATATACATAGCTATTAGTTCGGTAACATAAAGGCTATAATTTAGAAGAGAAAAATCGGGAAATTCAAAGGTTTGTATGTGATGTCAAACATATTTTTGTGTACTTAAATTGCAAACGCTGGCTAAACCTTACGAGATAGATCAAAATTATACGCGGTGAAATTGTGTATCTTAAAAAGGTTGATAAAAAAGTTTGCGACGGTATATGTCTATCTCCTAAGGATAACCCACAGGAACCATTTTTATCTTTTACAAATGACAAAAAATTATGTTGGCATAGCGGCTGGCTATTGCACGACGTACGTATTGCCTGTTTTATTGGTATCTTCTTCTATATTATATAAAAATGTTATGTTGGTCTTTATTCTGTACGAATTGAGCTGAAATTTTGATACAATATTCAATCGGTCTCTAGAATAGTTTTTAACTTTTTATCTATATTTCGCGTCAGTAATATATAGTGAAAAACACGTGAATCCCATAGGATTGCATAACAATTGTATGCTACAGGAACCGTGTATTTAAAAAAAGTTTCGTTAAAGTTCGTGAAATAGCATTTTAACACATTTTCCCCAAGAAGGTCTGACAAATTTTACACAGTAGCGAAAGAAATTCTATACAAAGTTTAAATAAAACAATTGACAAAATTTTACTGAAAAATAAATAAGAATTTTAATTTAACATCCGATAAAATTAATAATGAAATTTTTTAAGATCCTATTTGAATTTCTTTATTGTTCATTGTCGAAGATATTAATTAGAAATAGGTAAACGTATTAAAATTAACATACTAAATTTTTAAATAATTAACAATTGATGAACGGAACGAATTTTAATGAAGTTTTGTTAAAGATACCTCAGATCTTAACATATTATTGAATATCATTTATTCTAAAAAAAGGACGGTTTCTGTAGGATAGCTCCTAATCTTTTCTACTAACATAGCTGAACTTGTTAAATGACATTTAACAAAATCTTATAGAACATGTAAGATAGCTAATATCTCTTCCTATAAAAGTAGTTTTAAGGATTTTGTGGACTTACTTAGGATCTAAAGTCTGGAAGTATCTATCATCTTTTTCAGTCAAAATATTATAGATTAATTTTTATATATCGCTATGAAGGTAGAGAATATTAATCAATCAATGAAATTTAGATACTCTCAGCAAAGCGAGCGAGTATCAACTTTATCAAACGTTTTCAAATTTTGACTTTAAGTTCAAATCACAATTATTTTTACACCGTCTAAGTATAACGTTTTCATCTTTATTCCTAAATTATAATTTCTTTTTATTGGGGTCTGCTAGTTGTTAATAAACTAATATAAGGTATGGTATGTTTGGATTTCGAAATAGATGTGAACACCATCGGGGTGTTCTCCCGGGTTTTCACTCGAATGATAATTGACAGATTACCTGAAAACGAGCATTCGTTTTTTGCCAAGCCGGCAATTTTTCCTGTTCTTCACGATAAAGACGTTCCGTATTGACGAGATGACAAGCTAAACAATACGCGTGGAAGTAGTGGTAACATTCTGTTTTGGTAAATTGATCCCCTTGTTTGAATCCGTACAAACATACTGCACATTGACAACTTGGCATATTACTATCAGTAAGTTTCTCACGAATAAGCTATAATCAAAAGCATAATTTGTGTTAAGTTATAATAAAATATGTGATCAATTTACCTCTATTAATTCAAATATAACTGGCTGCCCTACACATTCTATACATTTATTATGCACTTCTTTATTGATATCGGCCAAAATATTGTCATCAAGACCCCGGGGATTACGAAGAGTAATCTTAGGTTCCTTATCGGGATAGTCTTGAGTCAAAAGAGCTTCTAATGTGACACAAACATATTGTTGTTTGATGTCATCGGCGGTTGAAGGGAACACAACTGTTTTAATACATTCCGGGATTCCCCTGTAATTATTTATAAAATTTGATTTTATGGTAATAAAAATTTATAAAACTATGCTGCTTAACCTCTCGTTAAATTGTACTGTTACATCTTCCATCAATATTGCTTCCAAAGCTTCTATTTCATCTTTTACTCTAAAAATAAGATTACAAGAATTGGTACATAATATATTTTAGTGAATTGATAAAAACTCACCTCTCATCAATTTCATTGGCCATTTTAACTATTTTAAATTAACTAAAATAAATATGCCAAATCCATTTATTTGTGACAGTATCTTTGATTAAATTTTTACTACTTTATCGGAAATAATAAAAATGATTTAGAGCTTTTAGAGATCGGTAACATCACTAACAAGAAATGACAATAATTGTCTTGAGATTTGAGAATCCAAGTCAATCCAAGTGTTAAAAAGTATTTGATAATGTTTGATAAAACCCATAGAATTATATCACACAAACATCTAAATACTGCACATTGTGCACATTCCATATGTTACATACGAGGAGTATTCTTTTATAACATTTTGTTTGATTAATATTACTTTTCATATCTGAATTTTTTTAATCGTACCTAATTTTTACAATTGTAATGATTGTAATTAAATTATTCGAATTATTCCAAATTATTTATATCTTCCCTACTTTCGATTTTGATCGTGATCGGTATTGTTACATTAAAAGAATTATCTCGAATAATTTACTTGTATATCAATGAATTTGATTGGCTTAGAAAATGTATACATTTTTAAATGTCCGTTAAAATCAGTTAAAACATAAAGAGGAATAAGAGTTATCAAACCAACCCAACTTTGTAATATTTGATGTGTAACTAAAAAGGGCTAAATATTCTAAAAAGTAACCGTAATATAGTGAAAAATAGCAAAAGAAATCATGGAATTCAACTCGGAGAAAGATATAATGATATGGTAAGATTTTTTTTCCTGTCAAATTCAATATGTAGTTATTAATCGAGTAAACCGTAATTTTAGTTTCTTGTAAATATTGTATACATAATAATAATAATAATAATAAGGTTACTTAGTGGCGTGGTGACTAGATATAGTTGCCTTATACGCCAGTGGTTCTGGGTTCGAATCCCAACGAAAGCCTAAGATATTTTATCTAGGTTTTCGAATTCGACGGTCGCTAATGACCATAGTAGTTGATGCGACCTTAAATAAACGAAAAAAAAAATAATAATATTGAAATATTTAAGAACGTTACAGGTAGTAAATGATTATGTTTGAATTTGACACACAACTATTTCGAATTATTTTGAAATAAACATTCCATTTGCCAAAGTATAAATTGGAAGGTGGTGTTAAACTAAATAGAAAGTTATTGAAATATTTGATGCACTGTACTGGCAATCAGTTATAATTCATAATCATCCCCAGCTAATGCTAAACTATACAATTTCGAAAAGATAAGAAAAATAATAGAAATGGGGGTCATTTAAAAAAAAACTCAAATTGTAAAGGGACTTCTGGCAGATGTATGAGTTACTATCAGTGGCGGAACTACAAATTTTAGGTCCACCCGCAAAAAAATTAGATCGGCCCCCAACCTTATATGAACTTTTGCTTTTTGTATCTAGCGTCCCATATTTTAATTTAGCACCGATTTTCTTGCGAAAGGCCCTTGAGGTCTAGAGGAGTTAGCAGATATTGCCATTTTTTCATATTATGTGTAATATTTTGTTTTGAAAAATAACATTGTCCGTTAAGAATAACGACAGTTTCTTAATATTCTTATTCGTAACATCTTGGTCGAAATCCCTGATATTTTCATCGTTATTCAAATCAATTGCCGTACTGCTTCTGCTATCAACATGTTTAAATTACTCTTCATCTCTAGGTGTAATGCCTTGATTTTTTTAGTTTTAAGTCAGTTGGATTAATTTTTCCTTATAAACTTGTTCAAACACCTGTTCATCTTTTGGAGTATTTTGATTTTACGTGATCGTAGCAAACGCTTTAAGAAAGTGGGATAATTTTGGTATTTTTGCTAAACGTTCCTGTTCCTTTTTTTTACTGCACCCTCTGTGCAGCACCACTAGTACTAGTTTTCTCAAAATTTTTGGGCCCCCCAAAGCTTCCCCCCGCGTTGCGAAGTCTAGCGATATGGTAGTTCCGCCACTGGTTACTATGAACAGAACCTGAAACATTTAAAAAAATGGGAATTTCATCAAATGTTAATGAATTGTTATAATTGACAGGCAATTAATAATATATTATTATAAGTACAGCACTACTTGATGACGCAGTGGTTAGAGCAGTTTGCTCTCTCCGCTACATGCGTATAGCCTCGCTTCCCGCCGAATCCCTAGATATAAGACTAAGAATTAAGATTTAAGACCTACAGAAATTTTCTGTGTGTAAGACTGTCGTGATATGGCCATAGATATTAAAGCGACTTAAAAAACCCAAACAAAAAATATTATAAGTAGTTGAAGGAAAAAAAATAATAAAGCAGCACAATCTAGAATTTCTTTATAATTCAGTCAATTGCGGAAATAAATGGTGTAATGTATTTTTTTTCTTTCAACGGTACAGGAAACCTACCTGAGCCACATCTTCAAATTCCTCTCTGGTGGGTGCGAGGGCTGGTTAGAGGCAGGGTTAAAAGGACTCTTTCCTTAATTATTTCGAAAATTTTTCCACCTAATGTAGGAGTATAATATATATATTATACAAAAATAAAGTAGAATATTTTTTTTTTCAAAGAAAGATCGTTTATTTTTTTTTCCTTTAAGATCAATATTTTATATAATATGGGCGACGGAAATCTCAACAAATAGTAACAGTAATAGACAATCGGCCGATTATAGCAGCTGAAATATGCTCTATTTCAATCTCATATCACTTCGCATGCTAACAAATTGTAATGGGAAAAAAACGTCGATTCTTTTAAATATTAAATTTTTACCTAATGCAAATAACAATAGAATAGATATTTATTGTTTTGCATCAAAATTGAATAAAATTATGATGTACTGTAAGACATAACGTCTATATTATATAATAAGATGCAATTCACTCATTAAATACTTTCCATTTTTAAAATAGTTACATAAAAAATTAAAATTTGTAAATATAAATTTTAAATATGTATTTCATTTGCAATTTTTTATTTATAATTAGCTACCTAGTTTGTCTATTAATGTTATTTATTAGAATAACGATTTAAATAATAAATATTATATGGGCAATTTTAATTACAATAAAACATGTTGAAGAATAAGTTTCTAACTAAACAAATGTTGCCACTTGTTTATTATAGGGCAGATCAGCGAATGCTTATTGAATACGACGATTTAATTCGTAAAGTACGTCGTATTTGTGAATCGGATATTGCAGAATCTTTTTTAAATTTTGTTGAATATCATAAACGTTGTCGAGATTACTGGATCGGAAGTGCCACGGAATGTAAACGATTACAAGCAGAACTTGAAAAAACTATTGTTATCAACACTGATTTGGAATCAAAAATTGTGCATGCTCGACGTTTATTGGAAAACGAGAGAAAACTAAGACGTGAATGTGAAAGTGAAATTGATATTTTGGTAAGTAAATTGATTTTTTTACCTAATACCTAATATTTAATTTTTTTTCCTCTCTGTAATTTAAGGACAGAAATATGGGGCTCGCACGTGAACTCCTTTTTAATGACAAAAAAAATAAACTGGCAAATGAAACTTTGGAAAAGTTGCAATTTTTAAATAACAATGCTACTAGAACGAAACATCGATTGTCAACAATAACTGAATTAAATACAACCGGTTCAATTCTTTCAGACATGAGTCTATCACGTTCTGAAGATGATCTTGATTTACCTGATTGGCAACGTCATAGATCATCAATAAACAACGATGAAAGTCTAAGAAAGAGACGTCGTAAATCTTCAGATAGAATTGTAGAGGTAAGTAAAAAAACATTTTTACTCGTGCTCTGAATATGTCTAATACCCTAAATATGAATATTGGAAATTTCAATAGATTTGCAAAGATCTGATAAAAAATTTTAAAAAAAGAACGATGAAGCCGTTGTAAGTAATTTAAAATTAGAAAATGCTAAAGTATTTAGATTCTTTTGGAAGAGTTTTCCAGATTTAGTTAGAAATATTCTAGAAAAACAAGTACAATATTCAACTCCTAATGTAATTCGAAATAAAAAATCTCTATGAATATTTTTTTATATTTTGTATAATTTTTTCAACTTCAAGTGGAGAATAAAATCCAAATGTTCATTAATATTTTAGAAAAATATTTATTTAACAAGATTTATTTATAAGAGTGATGAATTATAAATAAACACCGATAGAATGTTCGTTTTCGAATACTGCTAAAAGTTCTGGTTTCGGCGGTAGTTTCGGTTTCGATCAAAAATTGACCAAAAGTTAGTTGATGGACGAGTCAAATACAGATGGCATAACGCTTTTTTCGTTACGTTACAACTTTTATCAACGTACGTAAATTATTACGTAAATCTACAAAACTCAAAAACTAGTTCAAAAAACTTATCCAGAAGAGTTTAAATATTTTAGAAAGTTCCGATTTTAAGTTACATCATAGTTTGTCAGATTGGTTCGTTCTTTTGAAGAACTTTTCAGAGCTTTTAAAACTTCTATTCAGGAGAATTATTTAGATCACTAATGGAAAAATATCAACAGCGTATCGAAAGGTATAACATTTTTTAAAATTATTTTTAGATAAATGCAAATGACCGCGTAGTAGCTACTACTACATTATCTGTAGGTAAGGATGGAGGTCCTATAACAGCTACATCAATAATTGAAGCTGTTCCTGAGGAAACACCTAAAAAACTGAAACCGTCTGCTCCACCTCAAGGTAATATAATACTATTATGTATAGAACGGAAACTATTAATGACTGCTTTTCTTAGAGTTATTAGAAAATATTGAAATCGATTCTGATTTGAAAAAAGGAAAATCTACCCCACAATATAAATTTCGCCAACATGCATTTTCTTCAAAACCAATAATTCGTCCAGAGAAATGCTCTGTTTGTGAATTACGCATTGGATTTGGGAAAGTAGCAGTGAAATGTCGCCATTGTCCAGCCGTAACTCATGTTAATTGTCAACACCTATTGAGTCTATCTTGTGTTCCTGTTGGAAATACACCAACGGTGAAGGGAGGTGGCATGGTACGGTTAACTTTTTATTTTATTTACACCTATGTTTATTTAAAAATATTAAATTTTCAGGGAGTTTTAGGGGACTATGCACCGTCATGCCCTCCAATGATTCCTTCACTAATAGTCCATTGCATTAATGAAGTGGAACATCGCGGCTTAAACGAAGTCGGCTTATATCGTATTCCTGGATCGGAAAGAGAAGTCAAATTGCTTAAGGTTCCATTAAAAGTTAAACATTGAAATTTTCTCAAAATAAATTTATTATTATTGTAGGAAAATTTCTTGCGTGGCAAAAGAGTTCCAAATTTATCTGGAATCGAAATACCAGTTATTTGTGGTGTTATCAAAGATTTTCTTCGATCCTTAAAAGAACCAATTCTTACGACTGCATTATGGTCAGATTTTATTCGTGCTGTCGAATCCAATGATAAAAGAGATATTGAACCTGTTTTATATCAAATTATATCTGAGTTACCTACACCTAATAGGGATACACTGGCTTATATAATGTTACATTTACAAAAGTAATATAACAGATACAAAAAAAAAAAAAACTATTAATTAATAAACTACATTAATATTATTTTTAAGGGTTGCGGAAAGACATGAATGTAAAATGCCTATAAGCAATTTAGCAAAAATATTTGGGCCTACAATTGTTGGATATTCCAATACAGATGTGGACATAGCCGATATGCTATCGGAATGCAGACAACAAGCTTCTGTATGCTTTAATTGGGTTTTGAGTTTTAAATTATTAACTAAACATTTTTTGAATTTAGGTTGTTGAACATCTATTAAAACTGCCATCAAGCTACTGGGAATCTTTGATTACTTTAGGAACAAATACACCGAGTAATAAAGGAGAACTTAAACAAACATTCAGCACAGAATCTTTAGGCAAACATTTTGGAGGATATTTTACACCTTCAAGTAGTGTCAAGTATGTATTATTAATATATGAATCGTTGATAAAGGAGGTATATCTCTTATAGAACTATAGAAGAATAATTCAAAATGTTAATTGTTACTAGACCGGAGTCCTCGCCTTCTCCCCGCTCGGTTTTTCATCTCTCCTCTATGTATGTGAACTTTATAATATTTGAAGAATGTATTATTTATTAGACATACATTGTGGTATTCTCGGTATAAAAAAATTATTATTCTTTCGTACACAGTTTCGTCGTTTTCTGTGTTTCTTTTTTCTTTTGTATATTTCCGGATCCATGTTGAAATTTAACTACCTGAGTATTATTTATTTTAGTTATATCTTGGCTCAGAATTATCCTCAACCCTCAAAACTTTGAGGGTTAAACTTAACAAAATTCAATAAAACTATTAGTATTAACATTTGACTTAACTTCAACCCAAATTTGAGTCAAGTAGCTTGAAAATCAAAGCAAGCAGTTAATCTCTTATCAGAACACTGCAAAATGTCCTGAATATATGTCTAATTTAACTTTGGTTTTAGTTCTCTTTCTTTAACACAGATATGAGAGTCGATAAATGTCAAAAGCCTGTAAGTCCATTTTTGATTAAAATTGAATTAAAATTGACTTGCGGGGTTTTGAAAAAAAACTAAACAATTTGAATGAAGTTTTTACGTAGATTTTTTTGACTTACATTAATTTGATAAATTTAAAATAAAGCAAACTGCATACTTATTAATCATAATAAGTAACTATTTCAATTTTAGTCAAAAGTGGACTTACAGGCTTTTGATATTTATCTTTGATTTTTACTCATATATAAGATGTATAGCTCCTTTCTTTTCGCATTCTTTATGCATTAAACTCGATAATTTATTAACAATCATTTTTCTTTTTTGCAGAAAACAAAAACGCAAGTTCTTCGAAACACCGCCTAAAAATAAGTAACATATCTGCATCTAATTTACCTTGTTTGGATTTTCTCTTAATTATTAATATTATTGTTTAATTTAAGAATCGTACTTAATATTATTGATTTGTATTTTAATATAAATAAAGTACTACTTATAAATTTCAAACGTATCTAATATATTTTCCGTCGAATTAACATATAAAACATCTACCTTATTATGGCTTTACAAGATATAGTGACTTGAAGTCTAAACGAAATGCAAACATTAAGTAAATAAACAATAAAAGTTAAATGCAAAAATAACGAAGTTGTGTTGTACAATAGTGAAACATTTAGAGAACGTAGTAAAATTGAAAGTTACACTTTTCAATGTTCTGCAGGTAAGCAATCCCATTTGTGATGAACTGCCGGTGTTAAATTAATAATATGAACTTGAATAGCTTGACATTTTTCAAATTTCGGTGGAATTGGGCAAAGACGATATTTAACTTCATCTCCTGGCAAGGGAACATATTCACCCTCAATACTAAAATTCAATTCAAGTATTAATGTTTTAGAGTCACTAAATGTTTATGTGTTAGCAACGTACTCGGAAATATGAACGAAAAGATCGTCACCTCCTTCATTCGGCGCTATGAATCCATGACCTTTAGATCTGCAAAATGCTTTAATTTTTCCTCTTGTTTCGGGTCGTTCAGCGGCTCTTGCAGATCTGAAGTGAATTAAAAGAAAATTTAATAACTAAACTGAGTCAAAAATTTTAGCTGCGTGTTTACTTACGTAGAAGATGTTCTGGTCCTTTTGGTTATGATAGGACTTGGAATTAAAAGTTTTGACACTGAGTGTGATAAATCTTCAGTAGTTTCTTGAATGTCTTCCATGATTTAATTTTTAAGAATATAATCAAAAAGTTAAATGAAAGTTAGTAGAAATTTAAGAAGTGCAAAAAAATACAAGAAATCAGATATAACCGATGAAACTGAATAAGGGAAACAGGTTGGTAAAATTGCTTAACTATTTGACAAACAAAAGGGAAAATTTCTTAATGTTGGCAATATGTACAAATCGTACATAACTTTATTTAAAACAATTTAAAAGTTTTGAAAAATTTATTTGGTTTATTTTAATAATTTTTACAGTCTCATAAATATCAATTATTTGATTAATTTAATTTTGTTAAAAATTATTAAAAAAGGTAATTAATAATCTATAGCATTCAACAATAATGTAATTAGTGTGCATCGTGTGCATATACAGATTTGATGATAAAGAACAGCAAAGAAGCAAGGCCAAATCAGCCCATAGCCAAATTTTACGTTTAGCATTTGTTCATAAATATTTTTTAACAGTTTTCTTAAAAGTTAGTATTGATTATAATTTGTATTTTTTTATTTGAAAACGTTTAATTCGTTTTATTTATACTTTTATATTACTATACTAATTGATCTGGGTAATCTTGCACAAGTCATCTACATGTCACAATACACAATTTTGGTAGTGACTGGTGATTTTTTGTTGGTATCATTGTGAACGTTTTTCGATCTTACTCGAAGTGGTCCGAGTTCATCCGATTCAAAAATGACAAAACTTTGACAATCTCCATGTTGACAGAAATAAAACCTTTACCGTTCCGCTTTTATTGCAGAGAACGAAAATTAATAATTTCATAATTTCTTTTTCAGTTTTAAGTAAAACATTTTTACTAGTGGTTTAAAAATATTTTTTGTCATTTTGTAATTTGAAAATATAATTTCATTAGTGAGAATATAATCTCACTGAAAATACGAATTCTCTGTAACATATATTTATTTTTTATTCTTTGCAAATCATTAACTAACTCAGAATCGTTCTGTTGCACTTTTAAAAATATGAAAACGAAATCAGCATATTTAAATATGTTGTGTAAATATTATATATAATTTTATATGTGTGAAAATGTTAACTTCTTTGGTAGGTATCTGTTAAATCTTAACTTGAATACCTACTATGATTATGATTTAATTCGAAAACTTTAAATGGTAAAAATTTCAAAAACAACGATAACCTAAAATCATACTTGATTTAATTTTTAGCTGACGATGACCAACAGTATAAGATATCTATATACATAAAAGTTGGATGTGGCTTAAGAGATAAAAGAAAGTAAAACCTAATGACAACGACGACAACGTGGTACAGATGAAGGCGGTAATACGAGGGCGGTTTGATAAGTTAGTGACTGTTTGCATTTCCCACCTAGTGTTTGACGATGTTCAATCGCAACCCAGACGAGTTTTTGCGACGTTTTATTACTATGGACGAAGCATGGATACACCACAAACCAAGAATCAGTCAAAGCAATGGGTTTCTCCTGGCGAACGTGCAAAGAAGCTAAAAGTGGGTCTATCGGCCAACAAAATCATGGCCACAGTCTTTTGGGATACATGTGGTGCGTTATTCCTTCCTCCTCATGGTAAATTACCTTAAAAAGTGTTAAACGATATCACCGGCGAATACTATTCCGAAAGATTTGATAACGTTTTGAGGCAGAAACGGCCACATTTGGCGAAAAAAAGTGCTGTTCCACCAGGACAATGCACGAGTGCATACGTGTGTGGTCACCATGGTCGAAATCTACAAATTAGGCTATGAACTGCTACCTCATCCAGCATATTCTCCAGATTTAGCCCCCTGTGACAGCTATTTCCTATTTCCAAACCTGCAAAAATGGCTGAGGTGTAAAAAGTTTGGGTCGAATGAAGACGTGTTCATATACCGAAACAAACGTGACCTTTGAGAGCTTTGAGGAAAACTATTTTTTTTTTTTGGGAATAAAAAAAACTGGAAAAACGCTTAAGTAAATACAACATCGAGCAAAACGATAACATTTGCCAAAATTATTATTTAATTTAAAAAGTCACAGACTCATCAAACGGCCGTCGTATAATACTATTTATATAGCATGTTCAAGAATTATTTTGTTCATTAAAAAAAAAATTGTATTAACATTCTTTTATACATGTAATTTTTAGAGTTTACGTAAATTTTTTTTAAACTAATTTCTCACACGATATATTTCATATTCTATTAGTTTTACTTGTACTCTTTTAAATAATATATTCTATAAATATAAACTGGTGATGACTCGACTATACTCTGTGATATTAAAGTAAATACTAGACATAATTTAATCTCTGTACCCAAAATTAATAAGTATCTCTAGTAAAAGCTCAAGCTATATCGCTGTAAAATATTTTAATAGTTTATCAAATAATTTGAAGTTTTTCGAAGAAAGTGGGAAATTAATTTTAAAAAAAGTTGGTTAAATTGCTATTACATTCCTCTCCTTACTTATGTTTTTCTCTACATTTTTAAATAATCTTTTACAGTACTAGAGACAGCTGATGTCTTGAGATAACATCTTAACTGTTTTACGTAGATTCCATTAACGATTTTAGTTATTTTTACTATTTAGAGGTTTTATTATGTTTAACGTCGAGTTTTCTTTTATTCCATTTTGATGTTAAATTTTCCATAACATAAACTAAATATTTTTCAACATCTTTTAATTTTTACATCGCTCTATAAAGTGTAAATAACTTTACAACGCACGACAATGCCAGAGTAAAAAGAAAATATTTTCAATTTATATTATAAAATCTTGGGAGTTTGGACAAAAAAATTAAAGATATATTATAAAAAATGCTACGTTTCGCCGACTTTATTTCAGCTTCATCAGGCAAATTCTAAAATTAACATCTCTCTTAAGTTTTGGTGAAATCAATTAATGTGATTAAATAGGACTTCATGCAATTAATATTTTTCTTTTTTAATAGATATAAAAATATTAAAAATTGTTGAATCTTATCAAAAAATATTTTTAAAAAAATTAATGAGAACATCAATAGTAAAGGTGGTATAATATAAGTATTTATTCAGGTCCAAAGTAATTAATAATATTTTCAATATACGCAGGCTTATCTACATTTAAAAAATTTAATTATCTCATAATATATACGTATAGTGATAATAAATACAATATCCCGACGATGTCAACAAACATCAACAATTGGCTTTCATGCTATACAATCTATACATCACCTTAAGTTACATCTAGGGATTTTCGTTACAATAATACCAACTTATATTTGTGTATGACATGTACATGACTGAAAATTGCATTGTACACCAACAATGCAAAATCTATGTAGAGGACTTGTAGAAGATTACCTTGATCTGTTATGATGATGATAAGAAATTAAAGAATAAAAATAAAATCTGCTACTTTGGAGATTTACCCTCCACCCAGGAGCAGCCTGGCTTGGAGACTTGTGGGGAGAATCCAACCATTGTTGGAACTCCCTAGACGTCATTTAATAGGTCTCGCGACCATCGGCGTTGCAGGCGACGTGGAGGGTTGTTTGGATGGGATCTAGAGGAAAGGATTTGAGCATAGGGATTAAGGTGGTTGTGTAGGTTGTTGTAGAATTTTTGGAAACGATCTTGAATTAGGTTATTGACTAATGGAATTTTAAGGTCTTTGTGAATCATGAATGACAGAATTTTTAACTTAGTAGGGAGCATTTAGAATACAACGAAGGATTTTTGATTGGAAGGATTGGATGCGTTGGATATTTGAGGGCTTTGCAGAACCCCACAGCTCTACTCCATAGGTCTAGATGGGTTGGATTAATGCTTTATAAATAGTTAGTTTTGTTTTAATGTTAATTGTTGATTTGGGTCGTAGCAGTCTAAGTAAAAGTTTTTTTTATTTAAGTCATTGTTTTGTTTACATTACATGCAAAAAATATCATTTTGACTTATATAATTAGTCAATATTGGTCATGGATGGCTTACCTACCACAAAATTTCATTAAAAAAAACAAGATGTTTTCTGAGACGCCCCCAATTAAGGATTCAAATCAAGTTCAGATCAATTCAACAAATCAAGAAATTGAAAATTTTGTGCAGTTTACTTATAAATTGAACTTAGCATTAATTTTGAAGTGGAATAACATGCATATTCAACGCTTGAATTGACCTGATATTTAAATATTAACTTTTGGCTTAAGTTTGAGTTGTTTTTAAGTCAAATTGAAATCAATTAGCTTGAAAATTAAGCAGAGCAGTGATTCTTTACATGGTCTCCGCATCCCTGGACTGTTCACTAAGCAAAAAATTCTAGCAGACCTTTTATATACTCCCTTTACTGTTAAAATAAAATTTGTATTAGGTATACTAAATTTTGGATAAAAGTAAATTTTAAAAGTTTACTCTGAGCCTCTAAGGTACGAGCCTCCCAACCCTCCCCTTGCTTGGGCATGATACATACATCCTCAAGAATAGAATTATTCCATCATGATAAAACATTACCCCGAACATACAGTCGAAAATCACAAGAGTATTTTTGGGCTTACAGATGTCTAATATACGCCGAGATATATGGTATATAAATATTTTTACTAGAAAACTCCAATTTTCATTGTTAAAACAAGAAAATTGTAAAATAAATCTTTAATTTATTTAGTTTTCTTTTGTTGGAAAAATATAATATAATAATATTTAATTTGTTGAAACTGAATTGAATGCACTAATTACCACATAATATATTATATTCGTAGTAAATTGATAAATCATATTTCTTACTAATCATCAGTAAACTTTCAGCAAAACTTTAAAAATCGTGTTACCAAAAATGACTTAGCTCTCTATACACAATCGGCACAATTATACATAATGCAAAAAAAATAATGTAAAGAACTTCGTTTCTGTTGGGGCTCCTCCGACCACACTCCTTTTTTATAGTTATTAGCTTTGTTCTCACAGTGACCTGGATTGGATTTGAACTACTTTTGAGCTGCTTGAGTATGTTTATATGAAAAAAGGTATTCGATTTTTCGTAAACGCACACTTAAGCAGTTCAAAAGTGGTTCAAATCCAATCCAGGTCACTGTGAGAACAAAGCTATTGTATCGACTGTAGTGTACCGCATAATATCTACTTTTTGGAATTTGTCTTAGCATAAAACAGAAATTAAATCTATAAGGTTGTTTTTTATTAATTCTCTTATAAAATAAAAAAAGGCTTTATGAAAATTCTATAAAGTTTATCATATGACTGTTTTAAATATTTTAATAGTTCAAAAGTTACGTAATACAGTAATAATGGGGGGGGGGTGACTAAATATTTACATAGCGTCACATTGTAGAGAGATGGATTAAAAAAAACCCGTTGTATGTTTTATGGATAACTTCTAATCAATCTAAATATTTTTCTTGGTTATTTATGGTCTTTGTTTTTGCTATGGGCATTCGCGGACGAGAAAGCCAACCACCCAAGAAAAAAAATTTGGCTTTCTTTGTGATATGCCCTATGATTACCGGTATAGTCCAGTCACTACACCACTAAGTGACTTATTTTTACTTTTATCATCATCATCGTTCGAACACAGGCTTCTAAACTTTGCATTCATCACTATTTTGAGCTTTTTAAACTTTTTCATAGATTATTTAATTAATTTTCTGATTATTTTTTTACCCTCTTCTCATTTGTCAAATAAGTGTTATAAATTCATATGCGTATATTTGTGGTTGAAAATTATTCACGAGCTTAAAATTTTTTTTCCAACCCTTTGTTTTATTTTTTTAAGTGATGAATATATGTACAATTTTTGAATATGTATCTGCCAAATATATGTAAGTAAGTGAATATTTATCGCCGATTGTATTTATGTTGCGTTAATGTTTTTTTAAGGGTTGTAAACGTTAATATTGGTCAATAAAATAAAAAAGCAATAATTATGAAAAGCTAAGACATTTGTAAACATACCTTTTTTATCAATGAGACATGATTAACTAATTTAATCCTTTAATGAAACAGATTAACCAATAATAATTATTGGTTTATACTTAATTCGTAATTATTATAATTGCAGCGTATCGTAGCCATATACATATCTTACATACTTATACATATACTGCAGTTATGGTAACGTCATGGGGTCAAGCATGACAAAAATGAACTTTTTCATCATAATCTAATGATAATTAATTTGTAGAAGAACGGCCAAATTAAGTAGAACAACTACAAAAATGGAAAACAAATCTTTTTTAAACAGATATTTATTTTTATATTGAAATTTTTACAATTATTATCTCAATTACCTTAAGCGAAAAGGCCCTTGAAGTTTGGCAAGTACTCTAACATTCATTATAGTTTATGTTTTCAATACATTTCTTACACTACTTAAGTTATTGGATATTGTTCACGCGAATATTTTATTACTACAGGTTTTAATTGTAGAAAAAATGAAGCTTGATTACACCCCAGATAGCAGCCTACAATATTATGAGAAGAAAAAGAAAATGAACGAAATAACCGATACAGAGTTTTGTGTCATATTACATAGGTTTATATAGGTGTAATGTAATTTCATATTACTTAATTCCAATCACTTTATTTATTATACATCGCAAGATCATCAATAAATATTAGAATCACAAAAAGTATAGGTAAAGTATTTCATTATAATCAAAAGTGTGAAAGTAAAATGATCTTGGACTTGTGGACACGTTGTACGATTTAATCATGCAGCGATATCAATAAATTCAATGTACGAACATTATCTATGTCTTATATAATGTTAATAATTTCATTTCATATATAAATACGTTTTTGAAATTAATTTGAAACGTAAATAGCTCAACAATACCTGTAAATTAAGTTTGATGGATATCGATTTTATAGAACTTTCTAATATTTTCCTAATATTAAATGCATTAATAGAATGAAATATGAGATGAAGCGCATCACAAACGTACATTATAAATTGATTTATTCTTTTTTGACGTATACGGAAAGGTACAGGGGGTACAGGTACACATACTTTTGAATACGTCTACTATCTATTGAAATATGGTTTATTAAAATAAAAAATAATGTTAAAACATTCAAGAAAATAAAAATAAGAAATAATTTGATTGCGTAATTTAGGAGGTTGTGTAATATACTTTTTTAAGTGCTAGTGATTTAACTTGGCTAAAATATTTTATTTAAGCTTTAAAATTTTAAGAACGATATTATATGTAAAACCTAATCAACCATTACGTAGAACATTACGTACAACAGAAACAAAAAACATTTTTTTGAGCTTAAATTTTATGGCTAAATCTTGTTGTCTGTACAAGACAATAGTCCAAATCGTTTTTGCTTTTGCTCTTTTTATCATGTATCTAAAATAAAAAATTCAAATTTTAAAATGAACGAACGAAGAGTAACATATTTTAACAATAATGGGTAGATATTCGAGAGAAAAAAAAAGTATCATATTTTCTGACTTATTAAAGACCCATTCACACTTTGATTAGTGCGGGTGCAAGTGAGTAGCGATTAGTGATTCTTGTATATGTAATATGAAAGTCCAAGTTTGTAGTGCGAGTAGTGTCGCGTACTATTAGGCTGCATCCCTTAGTTCAATTATAAAGTGTGTTTAGTAGGCGGCGAGCTGCAGGCAAAAGACGTGCGGACGTGACAACTCGCCAAAAATTAGAATACACTTCTATTCACTGATTAATAATCACTCGCACTAATCAATTGCGGTCCACACGTGTTTTGTTCTAATCAATAAGCACCTGCACTCATCACTTGCACCCGCGCTAATCAAAATGTAAATGGTTCTAAAGAAACTAAGTGTACCAAAATACAACAACATTTAATATTATTAATGTTCTACTGAGGTTGAAAATTACAATATCTAATAGGTTGTAAAAAGAGCAATACTTCCTATGAGTATAATTTTGGCAAAAATATTAAAATCAGAGAAAAAAATCTTTTCCGATAACGAATTAAAGGTTTTGAGAAATCGACAAGTTTTTTAATAGTTTACAATCCCCGAAAAGACTAAAACAAACAATAAAAATGATTTCATTTAAACTATTGTTGATTACAGTATATTAATTAGCTACATATTATTTTTTGAAGTGCTTATGACCCTTTTTCGCTTAAATCAATGGGAAAATAAATCTTATGCCAATTGAGAAAATTAAGAATATTGTCTTCACCTATATATATGATGGAATTGGAACAACAGTATCGTTGGAACGTTTAGGTTTTTGTGTTTCTTAATTCGTTCATTTAGGTGTTGAAAACAACTTTTGGGATTTCAAAAAAATCCCCAATAATATGAACTTACTGACTCATTTATTTATTTTTTTAAAATTTCACTCTTTAACTCCTTATAACGTACTCATTAAAACATTGTTTTGAAAAAAGTTATGATGGGTGAAGGGGGGAGGGAGGGAGAAACACTTTAATTATTAGGTATACAACAAACAAACTCATTATATCTTCGAAATAAGGCTACAAGTATTTTTTAACGCTTTAAGTATTATAGGGGTAACATTTTCATAATTTCGGTCTTAGAACCTTTATTTTTTGGAGGCTCAGATTATTATTTAAAAATAGACCGTATAGAAAATTTGCCTTGAAGTAAACTGAATTTCTAACGGGTCTATTTCTTTTAATCTATTTGTAATTTTTCACTAATATTTGTTTTCTTGATGATTTTTTTTTAATAAAGTGAAGACTAATAAAGAAGGGTAAATGTATATTAAAACTGTTTTCATGGTTTATGAGTAATTAGAATATTTCTTTGGTAAACTAAAAACATTATCAACAAAAAAAAGAAAGATATATAAGAAATCGTTGGTTTTATTATAAATTGTGTCACTTTCGCAGAGATTTAGTGACAAATTGTTTCTATTGTGATTTTAGTAAGTAGTTCTACCTTGGCGGCTGCTATCAACTGAATTCGTGTCAGTAATTCGATTAAAACGATCGTCACGCATAGCTACGCTATGCAGTTATGATTGCTATCTTAAAAATGTTGACATTAACTTTTCAGTTGTTATAGAAATATTGTTTAATGTGGCGTTTATGAATTTTTATTTAAATATAACGCATAAGTAATATGAGTAAAAACGCTAAAATTAGACTATATTATGAAATCTATTGAAACAATTCTATTCTTAAAACCTATATAATAACATTTAATTAGCAAATGATTTTGATTGAAATATTTTGATATTTAAATGTAAATTTTAGAGATCCTATTAAAGATTTCAATTAGAAATGTAAATATTCAAACATGAAGAACATAATTAAACACCAAAGTAAACTCATTAGTTATCATCAAGCTAAAACGATTCTTGAAAATCTCAAATTATACATTTTTTCATTCACAATTACAAACTTTTGAAAATGGAAATCTTATTTAGTACTACATTCACATAATATAAAACTACTCATATTTCACAAAATAATTTCATATACTTATTTATAGAATACTAATAAAATTTTTATGATTTGATTGAATCTTAATTATGTTCTATTTACTGTTGCTTTTTATTTTTCTTTACGCTCAATTGCCTTAGTGCCATCAATCACACAATTCTTGTTTAACTTTCTGTATTTTTTTTCTTAGATTTAATGATAAAAACGCCTTCCTCTAATAAATCGCACACTATTTACTTTTTATAATCATGACTGTGAAATATATATAAATTGATAAATTATCAATTTGGTATTCTACTATTTCAGTCGATTATTTAAATACGATTAATAAGTATGAAATAACTCAGGCTTATTAATCATAGATATTCATGAAGTAGTAGATATATATGCAATATGTATATTGTACGAGAGAGTACCTACCTATTTTTTTTAACTTTAACTGTAAAACAACACAGCAAAAGTAGTATTGTAAAATGTAAATAATTATTGATATTTTATAAAATAATTTTATATTGAAATGTGAAAAAGGATTAAAGACCCACATATTTCGTTAAATTTTTCCAATATAACTAGTTTTTAAGGCCAGTGGTGTTTTATTTCAACGTAATACCGCAGAAAATCGGATTATTTAACACTTGAGAGATTTGTTTGAACCGATTAAAATCATCGGATTCAAAAAGAAAGCTGATTTATTGGTCAAGTTTAAGTAAGTGCAAGATCAAATTCTTGAACGTCAATTATTCGAATTATGAATATTGAAGAGAAATTTTTAAATATTTTTTTCAAATGTTTTGGTTGAAAGAGATTTCGTCAAAGTAATTTGCATACAGAGAATAATGATTTCAAATAAAAGTAATGTGTTTTATCTACTTAATTAAACTAAAAAGAAAATCAATTTTGTATCTATAGATCAGTGATTCTCAACCACTGTGCCGCAGCATTTTTGGAGCATTCTTTTCACACTATTGAAGTGTGCCGCCAAATTTCTGAAATGTAAACAATTAAAGTTATTTTTTCTGTTCCCAAGTAGTTTTATGTTGATACGTGATGCGTAATACTCAATGACACGTGATTTTTCTGTATTGAACATAAATTGTAGTTACCATACAATGTACGTTTTTATTTTATCCATAGAAAATTCAAAAAACCTCTGTAATCTACTGATTCTAAAAAAACCTAAGGTTCAATGGGAATCAAACAGAAAATCCCTGACGCATAGAACGAATTTCTAAACGATCTAACCGCTACACTATTACTTATATATATGTATGTTGCCGCTAAAGCATATAATCTCGTTATTTCATGGAATAACTAAGTGGACAACCACTAAAGTTTTGAATGATAGACTTAGGACCCCAAAACAGAGGAGTGGCCCCCCCTCGGGATACTTCATCCCATATATTTCATGAATTACCTAGTTATTCCATGAAATAACGGAATGCATGCTTTAACGGTAACATATACCTACATTATACAGGTTATACAGTATACACTAATAATAACTATAAACTACTTTACACAGTGGATTAAAGATAAGTACAATTCTTTTAAAGTTATTGTTAATGTATCGTCAAATTTTGAAATTTTCAAAAGTGTACAGCAACAAAAAAGCTTGAGAATCACTGCTATAGATAACTTCCATTCAACATCAAAAATAATGGTAATAATTTTATAATTGCTTTATTCAAAATTAAATACCTACAAAATATTCAAAATGTATTCCTTACATAAGATTGTTAATATCTTATTTTACGTGGTTTGGGTGACAGTTTAGTAGCTTTATATTTTTTTGAATTTCGTTGATCTTGGTAATCAAGTCGATAAGTTGATCGTTCCAAATTGGAATCACCCTCAATCGGAGACTTTCGACGTTTTTGTGGCATCTGAGATATTCTTGGAGGTGATGGTGTGGTCAACCGATATTTTGATTTATTGCTAGACGCGGATGATGAACGATCTCTAGAAGATGAATTTGAAGACCAACTACTTTCACCCGAAGATTTTTTTCTTTTTCTTTTTATGTTGCTTATGGAATCTTTACGCGAATAACGAACTGACTTGCACTTATTTTCATTAGAACACCTAATTTATTCAAAAATAAAAGTTTTAGTAAAGTAAAAGTCTCAGTTAAAGAATAAAATTCATGAAAATAACCAGATATTAATTAAGTTTAATAGTTATCCAATAAATTAAAAGAAAGAAATAATACACAAATAACTTACAATATTGGTTTTTCCAAATCTGTTGGTTCTGATATAAGTAAAGATTGTTTCTCTTTATTTGTAAGATCATCAGAAATTTTCTTATAAGCCTTAAAATTGAGAATAATTGTAAAAAAAAACTTTTTTTTTTCGGAGAAAGCGTACCTTGTGTAATAATTTCTGATGATATTTATTAACTTGTTCACTTAAAGTAAATTGTGGTTTAAGTCTCCTAAGACCAGATTCAAGTTCGTCTTGGTATTGTAATGTTTTTACTTCGACTTCTCTTAAAATTTTTCGCCTTTCTTCACACAGTCTAAAAATACATTAAGGCTTATAAAAAACTATAAATATTGATTTAAAACAAATACGTTGCATTATTAAAATCAAATTTCTTTTTAGACGTTTCAGTTTCTTCCTTATTTTTGTTGAGTTTTGAACTTTCCAACTGATCCCACTTGTTCGAGGTCATTGCTTGAGCTTCTACTTGTTCCGGGTCTAACGTTTCCCACTTAGAAGGGATAAAAGTAACTCGTGCAGCATCTTTTTCATTGTCAGGAACTTGACTTCTTTCCGGCGATAGAGGAATTCCGTCAGCAGAATCATCAGCTTGCAATTAAAAAAACAGTATATAGAAAATCACTGGTTAAATATAACTGTAAATTATTTTCTTACTATCTTTGCTTTGATTAACAAAAAAATCTTCAAGAGGAATACCATCTTCTGCTTCCTCAGAATTGAGGGGCAAATTTGACTGATGAAAATCAGCTGGCTAAAAATAAATTTGTTGACAATAGTTGTTCCTATACTTAATAATACGGATTTACATTTATATTATTCAAAAAGAGCTGCTTTAATTTTTCTATGAAAATGTTATTATAAATACCCCAATTTTTCCAAATTTCCAGTACATTTTTAACTCGAGATTTGAATTCTTCAATATTATTTAAAAATTGAAAATGAGTTATTGTCTCATGTAAATTTTTAAATATATCAAACAAACGAATTTCTATTCTAGAATAAATGTAATTGAGATCGTTACTTAGTACTTTATAATTATGGAATATAGTATATATACATATTATAGACATTTCAACTTACGCTCTTCTATAAGTGGATGCGTTATTAATTTTTATTGTGCAGTTGTGTAAAATATCTGATATTACATAAAGACGTGCAATTTTTTGTTGTAACTTTGTATTAATATTAGACAAGGATTCCATGAGGCAATCAGATATTTCTTCAACTGCTTCACTATGACTTAAGGCATAAACCATAGCTTCCCCAATTTGAAATTTTTTTGGTGTTATGTGTCTTAATAAATGTTCAAATTTATTTCTTTGGCTATAAATAAATAATTTGAAATATTTATGTGTTTTTAAATTTTAGTTAATTATTGCAATGGTGCGCGAACTACTTTCTCTTCCTATCTCTCATTTTATAACAATTTTATAGTTTTACCTATTATTTACTATTTTTTTTATCAAAACACTATATTATGTTAAATCATCTATGTTTTTTAATTTTAAGACCTACACTAATTTTCTCATTACTACTTGGAATAGAAATTTTTTGTTTGCACACCACTGCATTTAAGTACTTGTTTGTTAGTGTTCCTTTTGTATTTTTATCATCGTCTGAACAATTTTCTGGCATTCCTTGAGTAAAAGTATTCATTGGTGGAGGACGCCAAATGGGACCATCTAAAAAAAAAATAAAATTTTCAGGTGGCACTAAATAAAACAAAAGACCATTTTCGTTTATAAAAAAACCATCCTGCCATCCTACTGTATTATAGGACCTATTTTTTGGTGGCCAGTGTTATAGTTAAGAGCATCATGATTAAATTCTTGTCTTGTTGTTAGTCTAATCAAATATATACAACTTGTTCTGTATATAAAAAAAACTAGTGTGGTTGGGGGGCCCCCTTCAGGAATGAAGTACTTAACGTAATTTCTAAACGCTCTTTGGTTTCACAAGAAATCAAAAAAATGAATAATTTTTTTACAATTTTCTTTTTTATAAAAATGAAAATTGGAGTTTTCTTAGTAGAAATATTTGGATGTGTTATTAATTTTGTGTTTTGATTTTAATTGCAAAAATTGATTTATAGATTATATAATACACTAGCTGACCCGCGCAACTCCGTCTGCGTCAGATAAGAGTGCGAGAGGGTTAAACGTGGGGAACCTATGGCACAATTCTAAATGAGTTGAAACTTTCTTTGTTTTATCCACAAATCACTTAAGAACCATTGAAGAGATAAAATTTGGTACCTATAATGCTAATTTAAAACCACGCGGACGAAACCAAGAAAAACATTGTATGTCTGTAACGTTAAAAGTATAACATGACTCATGAGCTATCTTAGGTACATCACACTATGATCAGTAAGAGTGGAACTATAGTAGAAAATGTCACGGGAACGGGAATAATAAAGGAACGCTGCATAACACTACTGGGGTGTTTTATTGATAAAATTTACGTATGTAAACTTAAAATATAATGAAGAAAAAAAAATATATGAAACTTAAACAAAGAGTAACGTAAAAAAATTGAAATGTTATTTGATTATTGCAACGCCTGTAACCGTTGTAACAAATAATATATTTTAAACTTGTACTTCTGTATCTGATATAATATATTGCAAGGAGCTGAATGCCTGAATGTCTAATGATTTATGAATCAGCTCAGTACTGACTACTGAAAAAAAGTTAGAAGTACACAAATATTGAGAAGGAAAAGCGCAAGCGCTCACTTAGAAGGCCTAATATATTTTAAAGAGTGGGGAGTCTTGAAAAATGTTAAAAGTTAAAAATGTAATTGTTGATTTTTTAAATGTAATTTAACACGCTAAATTCTAAATATGTATTCGAAAATTAACAATAAAAGAAATTTCAACGTTTCAAAAATTTTCATTATTTTTCGGATGTTAAATAAAAATCATATCTTCAAGTGAAAATTGTAATTTTTATTTTAATCCTAAAGAGAAAATGTGTTAAAACACTATTTCACGACCTTTAAAGATCTATTTCACGACCTTTTTCTTAACACACGTTTCCTGCAGGAGACAATTATCATGCTATCCTTTGAGCACCGTGCATTATTTTGCCATAAGAAATAATCTATATTATTATCTGATCCCTCAACTATCATATTGCAAAAATCATGTCTATCTTTTACTCTGTGAAAAACAAAAACATATCTATCCCACGGGAGTAGAACATTTTTCCTGGATAAAAAGAGATTAAGCTTTCCTGAGGAAAATTCGTTAAAACTCTTATTCATAAACTTTTAGAAAACTCTTTTGAAATACTCAGTTCCTGAAAGATTCTATTTTTAGCCTATCCTACGGGAACCGTACAATATTCTAACATAAAAAGTAACCCATATCATTCACTGTCTCTTAAGCCACCATATTGCAAGAAATTATGGTAATCTTTTGTTCTGTGAAAAACAAAAACGTATCTATCCTACGGGAACATACATTTTTCCTGGATAAAAAGCGGACTGTATGAAAAGAAAAATTATGATTTTGCCTTGAGGACCTTATGAGTTATTACTATAAATATATTGTAATCAGATAAAAATGTTTAGTTTCAGCATGATTTTTTTTCGAATCAGTTTTTCTCTATTTTCCCGATAAAATGAGAAATTTTTTCGAAGTAAAACGTATTCTAGATAATGATTCAGATATTTAGCTATCATCATACTTAAATATCACCAAAATCCATTTTCAACTAAAAATAGAGTTTATGCATATTTTTTTTCTCCAACCCGTTTTTCAATTTCCCGGGTAAATGAGACATTTTTCCTTAATAAAAAGAATTCTATTTAATGACTCAGATTGTCATTTATTATCACAACAAATTTTATTAAAAGTCATATTTATTTGGGTAAGAATTAATAATATGTTTCTAAAAACAATTTCGCAAATAATGAATTATTTTTGAAACAACCTTAACAACCATTAAAAAGGTTATAGCGGGCTAACCGTAAAAGATAGACATATACCGTCGCGGACTTTTTTGTAGAACTTTTTAAGAGGAACAATTTTGCTGCACATAATTTTTGCGTAACTTTAACCGTTTACGCAGGGCAGGCCACGAACGCTCTCAAAAGGAAAAATTTTTCCTGATTTTTGCAACATTTTCCATCGATGCTCTGCTCCTATTAGTCGTAGCGTGATGTTATATAGCCTAAAGCCTCCCCCGATAATTAGGCTATCCAACATTAAAAGAATTTTTCAATTCGAACCAGTAGTTCCTGAGATTAGCCCGTTCAACCAATCAAACAAACAAACAAACAAACAAACAAACAAACAAACAAACAAACAAACTCTTCAATTTTATATATTAGTATAGATTTTGACAACTTTCATAATTTAGTCTAGTCGACAGTCATACAGACTAGTCAGTATAATCATTTCTTCTTCTTTCTCTTTCCCTCTCTTTATCTAATCATTTCCTTTTTTAAATAGGTACATTTCACTTTTCACCAACCACTGTTGGCAAGTGTAAGGAGCTTAAGGAAATAGAAAGAGAAATAGTGAGGAATTATAATTAAAGAGAAACAGAGGGAAGGCCACCTAGCCGCTTTTTCGTTACGTTATCGTTTTACGATTTCACTCTCGGCCCAATTAAGGAATTTCGTTCCAAAAAAGGTAAGTAATAAAGGTATTAAAAGTCAGACTCTTAATTGTAGTTTAAACATTCATTAACTATTGTTATACAATTTATGAAAATTGAAGATAGTTCGATTTACAACTTATTTATACTATTTTTTTTCCATTTTATGTTTTTACTAAGTTTTTTTTTTTGTAGACATGAAAGACATTCATTCTCTGGCTACAACACTTTCGATGATTTTAATTCCGAAATCATTCAATATATAATACTATAAAACGTCGTTAATAACAGTTTTTTAATCGTCATTTTTAAAGACTCAGAGTAATACCATTAAGATTCACTTCATGTTTTATTAGCTACTTGACGTACAAAGAGATGATTATTGTACTATCATGTGAAAGAGTAATTTGCAACCATTGCCATTAAAATAAGGTTGAAATAATTTTATAGTTTTTAATGTAAATGCTTACTTTTGAACATTCGAAAACATTCTTTGCGCCAATTCTGTGTGGTGTCTCCTTGCATCATTGAATACAATTTCCACCGATAGTAGGTATGTAAATTGCTTTGATTATCAAATAAAAACCTTACAAAATGAAAAACTGTTTAAATAAAATACGACCTTAAATATTTTATTTCATACCTATATGCGGAATTATTAATTTCTTTGCTCATAATAAGAGCTTCGAATAGGGGTCCTTCTCGAATAACAAATTCAATAGTTCGATGAATCAATATTAAATCCGATCTAGAAAAATACCAAACAATTTAAAAATAATATTATTGCCATGAAGATATCAAGAAGTTTAATGAGGCATCATCGAGGTTTGTGGGCTTATAGAAGCTGTATTCTTTGAATAGAAAATTGGAAATAATTTAATTTTGGTTCAAAGCATTGACGATTAAAATCAGTACAGTGGGTGGTCAGTTAACGAACAGTTCGGACTGTGAACTAATCGGACAACGAACACTTTTACGAAAGATTTTTGTGTTCGGACAACGAACACATATTTGGATAATATTCGATACTCGATTTCACAAAAAAATCTATGGTAAATCGATAATCGGTTAACGAACAATTCGGGTAGCGAACATAGTCTTGGAACCGATTATGTTCGTTAACTGATCACCCACTGAATTATTTATCATGTTTCTATTGATTTTTATTTTGGAAATATTCAATAAGAAGAGTATTTGCCTGTAATGAGAACATTGTATGTATTTTTTATACACAAAATTACCGGTTAGAAGGAATAACAACATTAACGATTGATTCTGATAAGAGCTTATTGAGTTTGCTATTTGATCGTTCAGAATATTGAAAATTGTCATTACTCAATGGTTGACAATTGAATGGTAATCCTGATGGAGGTGAAGGTTCCAAAAGTTTTTTCAAAGAGGGTGGAATGTAAACAGGACAAGCTGGAATTGGAACGCACTTTCCCCAACCAAGCTTCATTTCGTATCCCATGATATATTGGCCTATAAAGTACAAAAATGTTACTGACATCGCAAGAGTGTTTAAATATTTTAAAAACATCGTTCAAAGAGTGTATTGCTTACTAATAAAATAATCCAACAAAATTAACTATACCTTTAAGTTCATTCAAAGCTTTTTCTCCGTCTCGTCTACTCATAAATGCGACAAAACCACAATTTTTTCCACGACTTTTTTCTTCTTCAGATCTCGGCCACATAATTTTTACACTCGCTAAAGGCCCGTATTTTCCAAATAGTTCCACAATTTGTTCTTTCGTCATCTAGGTAAGGTGTATTTCAATATATTAAACTTAAAAAATACTAAGTACTTTGGGTTCACATCACCTTAGGATTTAAATTTCCTAAATAAAGATTTGTCGTGTTAGGATCCTCGTTGTAAACAGTTTTGGTACCAACTTTACTTATTTCATTTTCCAAATCCAATGATGTTTTCAAAATTGATTTGTATTTTTGCCGTTCTTCTCGTTCTTCTTGTAATCTTTGGAATAAATATATAAGTTTAAGTTTAAATATCATTCCAATAAACATTACTTTTTCAGTTCTTCTTTAAATATTTCTAAATTGCTTTTCTTTTTATCCTTATCCCTTTTTCCCAAGGATTCTAAGCTAAAGTCGCCAAATAAAAATTGTGCGTACTCTCTGGCTTTGTCCGCTGGTAATGACTTGTTCGGTTCATTAAAGTAAGACATCTCAAAATTTCTTTACACACACTTCTACAAACTTAAACTGATGTTAATATAAATCAAAGAAGATTAATTAAGATTGATCAATGTTACGATATAAAATTCACTAAAGTCTTTTCCATAAAATTCTTTGATTTGATAGATTTGAGTCGATTTGAGTAATCAAACAAAGAACTATCTAGCGACATTGTTGCTAAGATTATATCAAATGTTGTTTTTATTTGTTTTATCAATAATTATTATGATGTTAATATTCAAAACAGTACATTGAATTGTTAATTATTTTTATGATTTACTTCATTTAATATTTAATTAAAATGCATTTATAAAAATTAATATTTCTATCTTTTTGATAAATATATCAATTGCATACAATTCAAATTTAAAAAACTATTTGATTGTTGGGTTCTTTGAAAATAAGAAAAATCATCAAATTGTAATGATAGATGACAGGAAGATAATATAATAAATGGTCTATTGTTTCGTTTGAATAAGTGTTTAAAATTGATTGTTAAAAATTATATTTTATAAATTTTTTAACCGTTTTTTCAAATTATTATTTTTTTTTGTATTGGCAATTTGATAATTGTGAGCTTACATACAAATCTCTTTTAAATTTTTGTTTTGTTTTATTTTCTTAGCTTTATTTATTTTTCGGGTTCGCCATAAGCTCCCCTTCATTTCTGACGCCTTACTGAAATATAACAAATCAATTAAACTATTAATAACAAAGAATAATTTTTCTAGAGAAAAAATGTAGCTTAGTTGTTTAAATTCATTCTAGTTTCCGTTCTTTATATGTAGGTAGGTACTTACCTAGTAACAGCTGCCCTACAGCTGACCTAATCGACTATTGTCGATGACCGATGTCTATGTCGATGTCGATCGACCATTGTCGGCCCTGTTTAAAAATTTGGCAATTAGGACTTGGGAGCAACGAAGTTATTTGAAAAAAAAAAACACCGGAAAAATAGTTTTATTAAAAAATTATGTTTTTTTTAAAATCTTATGTTCTTATGCTCATTTGATAGACTCGGGTTTCCGAGTTCATTTTCATCTATCTAATAGTGAACCTTAAACCTTGAATCTTAAAATGAATAAAAAATTAAAAAAATAAATACATAAAATAAAATAAATTCCAAAATAAAAATTTGAATTTCTGTGGGAATTATATAATGTTGAATACTTTCAAATTTGTATACCCCCCGTCTTAAAAAATACGTTATAACGAGTAGAAATAGTAGGTTTAAAAATATTAATAAGTACGTGAGGTCATTACTCGCGGTTTTTCTTGAAATTTTTAAAATTGTTTTCAACCCTTAAAAAAACGATTTAAGAAATTACAAAAGTGGGGCCCTCTAGAGGTCCCTAGTGATTTTAAATTTACAATTTACATGCAGTGTGTAATTGGGAATTTGAAAAAGAAATGTTATTTTTTTTATGTATTTTAAAACTTTATTATTAATAATATTGATATTTAATGCGAAAAAATTGAAAAAATTTTTTTACAATTAATTATAAGCAATTAAAAATTGATAAAATTTAAAAAAAAATCACGTGACTGTGAACGCGCTACGATTGGTCACCATAGTTTTGACGTCATAATGGTAGAGCTATTTAATAACAATAGAGCGTTTACGGCTATTACGTGTGATTTTTGTCAATAATATTGAAAATTTATTGCTAAAAAACGATTTAATAATGACAACAGAATTAAATAGATCAAAACATTGTATGAAAACTACCATTAAGACACACGCTCGGATTTGTTCGGGAGCTGTCGGCGTCTCCGGTACTGGATTTAAAAATTTATTTTTATTTTTATATAAATTTGGAATTATTGCAAAAAAATAAAAAATAAAAATACTTTTGTTATAAAAATTATATATGATCTTTCCATTTATCACAAAAAAAAAAAAAAATTCAAATGCCTAATTACAGGAAACAATTTTCAAAAATTATTATTTGAAGAGGAAGGCTTAAAAATACAAAACCGCTAATTCCCTTTTCGAACTACTAACGAGTAAAAATTCGAAAAAAAAATGCTTTAGTTGGTACCACAACAAAAATCATGTTTGTATGATTGGATGAACTTCAATGGCTGGGCCTAAAAAATCATCAGCCAACCAACAATCAATCAATCAGTTTCTTCCTTTATATACTTACAGAAGGTAGCTTACATAGTATGTAGTGAGTAGTCGAAATATTTAGTTGGTACCGAGTAGAAATATTGAAAAATATTTTATAAAAACTTCCGATTAAAATGTAAAAACGAACTTTTCTTCCATAAAAAAGTTGGACAATTTTAGCCTTTTCACGAAAGGCATGTGAGAATTGAGTTGGAATTATTATTTTTTGTATAGTTTTCAAAATATAGTAAACATATTGAAATAAAATATTTTTAACGAATAATAGACCTGCATATGATATACAATATAGATAGAATTTAGATAAGTGCTCAAAAAAACGTTGACATAATTGCTTAGTAAATAGCTTAATAGCGACTCACATTTGATTGAACTCAAGTTCGAGCTGATTTTTTTGTTTTTATTTTTTTTATATTTTGTATTCGTTAAGCAATTTTACTTTCATGACTTTTTGGAACTATGCCCATATAATTTTCTTGAGATTTATACAATTGTTTTGTTTCGACTTTTACGTTATTTGTTATTGAAATTCAGTTTAAGAGAAAGCTACAACTATTTACAAATTGAACAGAAGTTTATAATAAAATATATGTGTATGGAAACATTGTTGTAGTTGACATAAAATATTGGTCATGTATTATCGGTTTATTTGAGTCGGTTGACAATGGCAGAAACAATAGCTCATGAATTAAACGTAAAAGAGCGTTGTGTTTAAGATTTCTGATGTAATATTCAACAATTCATATTCTTTCAGATACACAAAGATTACAGATTCCACAAATTCAGGTTTTTACGTACAAAGTGTTAAACTTCACTTGCCTGTGAAAAAAAAAACAACAACTGAAATAGGTTTTGTCGTAGCAATCATTGAGTAGATCATTCAAGAAACAGCAATGGCAAACTAAAACAGTTTCAATATTATGTTTGCGTAATTATGATTTATCATTCATTGTTTTTATTATTTGTATTAATCTCGAATGATCGTGGATAAAACATTTAAATAAATTCAAGAATACAATTGAATGTCACAGACATTGTGTTCGTTTGAATTTGTGTCGGTTGTCTCTTTAACTTAAGTAATATTAAATTTGCATGCGATAGTTAAAAAGAAAACAATAGATTTGAATCAGAACATAAACGAAACATTATAAAAACGTAAACTTGGAATACCAAATAGATACTTATGCTTCTATTTTCAATAATTTTACTCTGTATATTCTGATGATATTCCTTTAGTTTTTTCACTTTTTAATTATTTGGTTCTAAGGAGTAATAACTTATAATCTTAGTAATATACAATATACTAAAATACAATGCATGATATTTAATTTTCACGAGATAAAGGCTTTAGTGGCATTGAGTTTTTAATTAAACTAAAATAACGGATTATATAAAAGGTTCTTGGCAATTTAGATTTTTTTTTTTCATTTATTTGGATGTGACTGGTTATGATTAATGGCTAATGTATCCAATCAAAATAACAACTTTAAGCCCAAAAATTTTTAGGGGTTATACGAGTTATAGTCTATGAAGTTTTGTGAAGTTGTAGTTATAGTTTTCACCACTATTTCTTAAAGGCTATTTTTTTCAATTTAAATGCAATAGCGTAATAAACCTAGTAACCTACAAGGAACCAAAATAACCAATTTATTTCACACACCTTTCTTAAATTTTATAGAAGTTATAAATTTTATTGAACGTTACCTCGTTTTCTGTCATGTGTTAATTTTAATTATTAATCAAACATCGGTTGTTTTAAAAATTTCTGAATATTCTCTAATTAAAACATACCACTATATATAAATTGAATTCTTGAAGCTCTAAGATATTATTTAATATGCTATAAAAATAAATGCATAGAATATAATTGGTATCAAAATGAGAATGAAATGAACCCATTAATGTGTCCTTATTTTAAGTATTAAAATATAATTAAATAACTAGTTTTAAAATTTCAACTTGAAATTTTCTCATTAGTTCATTTATAAATCTATAGAAAGGATTTAACTATGTAATAGATAATATGTATTTATATAAGAATAAAGTTAATATTACTTCTATATTGTGCATATAAAATCATCATTGTTTAAATTTAAAAACCAAAATTATGAAATATAATTAAGTAACAATTTTGTATTAATAGAAGAAGTTTTTTAACATTGGAAAATGAAAATCATTGCCAATAACTTTAAAAATGTTACCGTAGCTTAAATTAAAGTGAAATGATTGAAAAATATGGTACGGTTACAAATTTTATGATCAGTATGTAACAGTAAAAACGTATGCATCGTAAAAATTCAAAATAATCTGTGGCTATAGGTTTTTGAAGCATCCATATGATAGATAAAGTTAATTTTATTCAAGTTACCGTTTTCTTTGAATTATATTTTATATAGTCTAATTAGGTTTCTTTTCGACTTGTATACTCGAAGAAATTCAATTTACGCCCGATTAACAATAGAAACAACTGACGGAGTGTTTGAAATTATTTCTAGCAGGTTTGGGACTCGTTGTAAATTAAAAACTAAATAGAATATTGTTATTGTATTTGAACATAATTAAAAATAAATAATTACAAGCTGTTTAGAACTCAGTTTTATTTGAAAACAATATAAGTTAATCAAAATTTTCAATAGAAAATAAAATGAAACTCAATCCGAGGCGCATTTAATATATTTTCGTTGTCTCATTGTTTTGTTCCTTTTTCAAGAACAAAAATTACTTATAGAATATGGTTCATCTTTAGAAATAAACTATTTCGTTCCATCTTGATTGAGTTTTTATTTATTTCATTTGTTAATTTTACAGAATATACCATATTTTATATGAAAGAAAATTAAAATACTAATCTCTCAATAGAAATGTTGAATTAAAAGATATTGATAGATATTAAATGTTGATATATAAATGATATGTTGATTTATATAATAAACGGCTACATATTTTATGTTTAATTACATAATACGATTATTGAATCTGAGCGCTGTATTTAGACTTAATCCAACACTTAATTCATAAAAGTATTTTAACTGTCTCCAAAATCCGGTTTTACCCATTTGAACTTTTGTAAGAGATTTTAAGGTATTTTCTTGTTATCAGTTCACATTTAACTCACAGAAAGATATTTTTGTAACGGAGTAGGTTTTTGAATTGAATCGATTCAAGGTTATTAAAAACTTTAATTAATGAATTATATTTAAATTGTTTAAATAGCTGTTTAATGTCAAAGCATTTTTGCAAAAAAAAGATATAGGCAGTCATTAATATTAAAAATAATTGACTACATCTACTTGTTTGTTTTAAGAGTTAAATAGGAAGAAATGTAAAATGAATGTAAAATGAAAAAATGTAATGTCTTATAAAAGTATTTACTGAAAAAATGTATTTTCATTAACAATTTGAGAATGATGCTTTGATGATCTTATAAATCTTCGTTAGATGGAAATAATTAGATAAGGTGAAAAGAAATGGGACATGAACTTATAAAAAAAAGCATTAGGTAAGTATCTTAAATTATGAATTGAAATGCATAGGATTTTTTTACGAAGAAGCTTTTAAAAGAAAGTTTGGATAAACATAATTACATAAGGTCAATGATTTTGTATGGTTCTATTTTACAACTATTAAAGGCAGGTATGTGTTACGATTTTTCTAATATTAAACAGGAAAACTTGGTTAAATTTGATTGTACTTACCTTTTTTTAGTTGTTTTTAACCGCTTTTTTAGTTGTTATCTTAAAAATCAGCTACTTGTTTACATAACATTCGTTTCAGATAACAGTCAAACCGTAAATTGCTGTACATGAATGGCAAAATAGCGTTCCAGATGATATGTGACTTTGTTTGGATGAATTAGTTTGTGTACTAGATTAGACACTCAACTTGGGATTTTATGTTGTACAAATCTGAAAACGTAATACCACAACTTGGTCTCGAGCAAGTATCGTTTAAAAATGACCAAAACTAAGTTAAGGGTAGATATGCACACAAAATAAGTACATAGTATAATATATACAGCTTCTATTTTGTTAATGTATAAAAATGTTATCTGGAACGAACCTATAGATACGTATAGACACATTGTGTTAAAATGTATTTTTATACAACTTTTTTTAAATGTTAAAAAAGTGATGCCATTTTTTTTTCTAAGAAAAAAAACCGTGGTGTCGAAATCCAAAATATTAGACATTTATATATTAGACATTCATATTAGATATTTATTCAGAAAATTTGTATATAGTCCAAGCAACGATAATTATAAAATACGTCTTTATTTTAACGGTACTGAATAAATATAATCAACACGTTTGACCCAAACTATACATCCATATATCTATTATTTTCTTTCTCTCTAAATCTATTCATTTCAAACATTCAGTTTATATTTATCATAAATGTTTGAAATGCTATATTGAAATTTAGTTGAAATTGATCTAGAATTAAACAAGACAGAACTCAGTAAAAAAAATTTGAATATAAAAAAATTTAGTGTTTCGAATCGTGTTCTCACAAAATGATATACCTATATTACCTATATACCTACCTACCTATATTATAATACCTAGGTATATTCAATAAATTTTTTCAGATCTTATATTGGGTTTATAATTTTGTATTCTGTTTAAGTAGTTTTCACTAAGAAAACATTCAACAACATTATTTACCAGGCTTTCAAAATTTCTCAAGTATTTTAAAAACTTGAATTTATTGGTATTTATAAATAATTTAAAATTTTTCAACTTTTCGATATAGGTTTTCTTTAATATTATAACTAATTAACCAATAAAATTACATTCAATATAAGACGATTATTTATTCATATTGCAGTTAAAATTTTGGTATTTAGAAAAATAATTAAAATATAGCAGACACATATCTGTTGAATATGGTACCCAGCTTTGTTTGATTCAGTCAATCTTTTGTTGAACGAGTTTAGTTGATCAGTTCTCTTTCAATTTGCTTCCCTTTCAACTCGCTTGTACTTCACTTCTCGCGTCGCTGACCCTGCTACAGTCTACAAGATTGAAAATACTCGGGCGAGTTGAGTTGATCCGTCTGAACGCGGCCTAAACGTTTCGCTTTTCTGTCCACGACGACGTTTGGTGCTTTTTTGTTTTGATTTTCAGTTAAGAGTTGTTAGTTTAACGCTGAGCATTATTACTGTTTGGTGCACAAAATGTATAAAGGATTTACTATTGAAGAAAAAATAATATATATAGACTAGAAAAAAGAAAATCAAACTCATTTTTTTCCAAGCAGTTTGAGGTTTGCCAATTCGATAGTACCAATTATTTTTAAAAACAACAACTAGATTAAGGGATTGTCCAATTAAAATGTTTTTAAACCAAAGAGACTTCCAATATCATTGCAAGAAAACGTTGACCAAGCATTAATTCGATAGTTTAAAATCATGAAAAATTAAGGAATAGATTATATATCAGCGATCCTATGTTACAGAAAAACCCAAAAGGAAAATAATTTTGCTTCACATTTGCTATTCCTATTCATATAACTTTAAATATTTTGGTATTCAAGGAATTAAATGTTTTATGTGTCACTTCATGCTTACGTTTTTTTTTTAATGGACCTATATAAATTGCAGTTTTCCTCTTTATTAAAATAAATACAGAATTAGTTTTTTTTTTCTAAAAATATGTTTTGTAACGTCTGTTTAGTATGGCGTTTTTATTACTCTTCTTCGATATCATTCTAAGCGGATTGGATTCTACTGTATATTTAACAGTGTATTTGCCTACCTTTAGTTTTGCAGTCTATTGAAAATGCAACTTTTGGGTCTTGACGATTGCTTTAAATATTGTTTAAGTTATTTTTCACACCACTAACATAGTAGAATAATTTCTTTATAAATCTTCAATCGAATATAAATCTACATCTTTTACTTACCTTTAATATAACAATTTAAAATTCTTAAACATTTTTGGAATATTAATCTGTAAAAATAAATAAAAAAAATATAAAATTAGTTTATTGTTTATTAATACTTCATTTACAAGAATATAAAACGTTATCTAAATTTATGGCAATATCAAAACATGTATAAAATAACATTAAAATTGCTACGATTAAATTGGATGCTAAAGTATTTTCTAATTATAAATTGGTCGCTATTAACAGCAGTAATACATAAAATGATTTTAAATAAGAAAATAACGTTTAACCTTGATTTCAAATAGTATGAAAAAATCTAATGAAACAATAATTTGTTTAGATTTCTTACAAACATATCATTTTAAAGCAATTTAATATTATAGTTACATTATACGTAATAGAAATTTCGAGTGAAATAAATTGCAAATTTTAATAGGTAATGAGACCAACTTTTACATGAAACAAATTTTCGAATTTATTGAGATTAGGTTAAAATAATCATTTTTATGACACTGCTATCGATGCAATAAGTAAAGTTTTTTGAATAACGCGACATGTATAAGTATCTAAGAATTTTAGACCTTAAGTGTAGATAGTAAGTTTATTTACATTAAATATTAAAAATAAGTTTATACGAGTTATGCAAGTACAACGAGGAATTATGCTATGCAATTTTCTTATATTTTTACAAAGATGGTTTAAAATGTGTTGGTTTTTTCAGTTTCGCTGATTGTCAAATATCACAAAAATTATCACAGCCTTACCAATGCACTTTGAAATCGTTAAGATAACATCAACGTTAAAAAATGTAATACAATGTGTTACTTCACGCATTATAAAGTTTGATGAGAACTGAAATGTGTAAGAAAAACAAAAAGGAAATAACTACTTACGAATTTGCCTACGAAAAGATTTCAATGTGCATTGTTTTGTATATATTCTAATAATAATTATAGGCTAATTGTGAAAGGTTGTGGTAATAGTTAAACTAAACTAATTCTATGAAAATTTTAAAGAAATTTAATTTTTCTTCTTCATACTTAACATATAATAAAATGTATGCTTGTTTTATATTTAAAATTGTATTCATAGTATTTTTTAAAAGTATAATATTAATAACTTTGCGTGTACGTTTAGCGACTGCGACTGCTTTTCAATAGTACAAAACTGACATCCTATGTTACATACAGTAACATAAAGAAACTCATTCTTTTAATTTTCTTTTGTAAATATGACAATAATTATAATGAAGTATTGTTCTATATTGTGTTTTAAGTTTTTATAATATGCACAAGATTGTTTTTATGTTGGTATTTCTCATAAGAGTAGTAAAATTAAAAATTGACAAAATTAGTCTTACAATACTATAGGTATGGCTCAGAAAATATTTTTAAAATTTAATTTTGCATTAAAACCCCATTTCATACTTGTATTTTATAATTATTTCAAATAAAATAAATTTTTACTTCATTTTATTAAAAATGAAAAAGAAATTGTGTCTAACTATATAAGGATTTGAGTTAATTACAATCGTTTTCGTTCATACTTCAGGATTAATGCAAACTTAAATTTGATATGATATTTCCACTATACTTTTAAAAGTTTAAAACTATAGTCAAATCTATGAAGTTAAAATAAAAAGATAAAATCGTCCCGTATTTCAATACATCATACCCGGATGAAGTCCGTTACTTCTTTGAAAATACACATTTGGATTGCTGCTTAACGTTGGTTCCAACGTTGTATAAACATTTCCATCGTCAGACCGAACAAATATACTTGCTAGAAAAATAAAAGACAAAAGTTAAATTTACATTTCTTCGAAAGTTTAAGTTTATAAATTGCCCAAATAAAATAACAAAGAAGTGCTGAAAATAATTTTTACAAAAAGGAAGTTTTACATTTTTTATATATAGCTAAGTAGTTATTAATAATGTTTTGAGCAAGGAACACTACTGTCATATTAATTAATAATTACATAATATACCTACTATCAAACAAAATTGAAAATACGCAAAAT
Organism: Sisyra nigra; assembly: GCA_958496155.1. Lineage (NCBI taxonomy): Eukaryota > Metazoa > Arthropoda > Insecta > Neuroptera > Sisyridae > Sisyra > Sisyra nigra. The sequence continues at coordinate 36,797,097 of OY292313.1, read as the reverse complement.
ACATCAATAATTGCTAATAAAAATAGCCATCGCTCTGTGTAAATCAAACTTAATTTTTAAATTGATTAAATTTATCAATTTTCAATTGAACTTTATTTTATTATGATTAATTCATTTGAAAATTAAAACTTAAACATTGAAATACGTTCTTAAATTAATTTGAAATAGGGAATGCTTGATTAAAAGTGGGTTTTTACATTTCTTATACCTACTTTGTTTTTCTAAATAAGTAAAGTTTTTTTAATAAAAATTTCTATGAAAAATGCCCCAAAAACTCATGAATTAATAAAAAATAAAAAGCTTTTTTTCATTTGAAAAAAATATTTTTAACGTAAAAAACCACTTATGATCAGACGCATTTCAATCAATCGTAGTCATTATTCTACTTAAATTTTGACTGAATTTAAGACAAAACAACTATACAAGTTTTATGCTGTAGGTACTAGTTTTAATTATGAGGTGTAATATTTGTCTTGTAGTTCCTTCTACATCTTATCTTATTGTCCTCATTCCTCACGTACCAAAATAAAATAACTTGACAGATATTTTTGCACTACACAATAAGTTTCTATTAAAATAAATAATACCAGTCATAAATTTACTGCGACCACACACATATTTATAAATGCATTCATTTAACAAACAATATTAATGTAATGCAAATACTTCGAGCTGCATAGAAATTATTTCACAATCAAATATATTTAAACACGATATAATAATTCAAATGTCAGTAGTTCCCGTTTTAGTAGTTTATTGCAACAAATCAAATTAGTATCTTTTCATTGATTTTGGTTAAAATATATTTTATAAAACTTCAAGCAGTGATAATTTATTTTTATAATATTCAGAATTCTAAAACCTTGACTAAAAATTTTTGCATGAATAAAATAACCAAGAAATGGTTAATGCAAATGCTTTGATAAAGAAATATTTAACTCATTTACTATCAAAATTTACAAAATTATATCTTGCTCCCTAATTTATTATTTAATTGAAATTAATTTTTATTTTTTTGTGCAAAATGCACATTGGAAAATATTTCTAACGATAAGCTAATAAAATTATTTTCTTCAATGTTAACTTGTGAAAAAATTTAACTACGTTAATTTAAATAAATATTTAATACTTTTTTTTAAACCCATAAATTTTATAACATTTAATTGATTTTTAACTACGACAAATTACAGGGAGTGGAATATTTGAGACTACCTAGTTCTAGTTTTAAAGAAGTAGTTATTAACATGAGATTAGAATGACACAATTGGACGCAATGGTTTTAACAGCTGCAATTTAAGTTGCTAAATTTAAAATTTCAAAAAAAAAAAAAACTAGTAAAACGAGTTGAACCCACTTTTTGCAATCGTTTTTTTCGACTATCCTTATTTTCATATTTCGCACCTCGAAGTCTTTCCTCTACATTTTTTTTGTAGTATTTGAATTAAAAGTTTTATAGTACAACACCGATTAATGACTAACAGTAAATAAAACAAAAATTTAACACAGATCAAAGAAAATCCAAATGCTCATATTCTATTTAAATGAACGCTTCTGACAGAAACATTAATTAAACACTTTAGGTTATATAAATGAGCGTGTAGCTTTAGCATCAAAAACATTACTCATTCTGTTTGGAGTCGTTGATAAGAACTTGTTTCATTAAGAAATATCCAACTCCAATATTAACTAAATGTGTTCTAATGCTTAGCGATAGCTTAAATATTTTATTAATAGGAGTAATAAAATCATAATTGGCTAAATTTCGCAACATTTACGAGACAGTAATTATTTTCAGCAACTCCCAATAAAACTTAAAAAATATCACTATCAAAATATCTACAAAATACAACGATTTTAAAATTATTTACAAATTAAATATATTTATAACTAAAATCTAATTTGTTATACTAATTTTTAGTTAGTAAAGAATATAAAGAATAAAATAAAAGTAGAGAAGGTGATTGTGAAAATTAACTAGCCATTTTCAATGTATTTTATGATGTAAAACTGAAAGTTATTAACTGTTAAAAATAATCCTTGTATAATGATCGAAAGAATATATTCAAAATTTTAAGAGTGATCTCTATTTTAGGTATTAGTACTATAAAAAACGAGTAGACACCTATAAGATTCTTCCTTTTGATACATACTTTGATATATATCTTTATAAATTTTAAAATATTTATAAAGCACTCATAAAATATGGAAACTGCGAGAAGTGTTATACGTATTATAAACTATCCATTGGTTGATTGAAAATAAAATAACCAAAATGAAGCACTAATGTTGAAGAATAAACGATCAATCTTCAATTGTATGCATTTTTTTGCATATAGGTAGGCATGTAATTGACTGTTCTTATGGCTTTATATATCTATTTTATATATTAGAAATGTTTGGTGTCATCACATGAACATGGAAGACCAAATTAAAATTTTTACATAGTTTCAAGTACTCTTGATCTTAGTTGTTTTCAAAATGCAAACTCATTAAAAAATAAATTGAATTTAAAAATGTATTACTTGGGCCTTGTTTCACCAACTATTGATAAAGTAATTGATACTCTAATTACCAAACAAATTTGTCTTATATAAATTACTATTTATGTGTTAACCACTTATTAATTTATTAAAAATTGATATTTGATAAACAGCAATATAATCCGTTCGAATTTAACTAATTATGGTAGCAACTACAAATGTGCTACACAGTAGATTCGTATAAACATACGCTTTATAAGGGATTAGTTGAATATTTACCATTAGATGCCTTTCCTTGAATTACAATTACATATACTGCAGATAATAATTTATGTTGTTATAATATTTATTAATTCATTGGTTTATAGTTATAAAATGAAATACTTTTATTGGAATTCTTCAAATAGCTGATTACTCTATTATTACCGTTATTATCATGATAATTTAGGTCGTTTTTACAATCCACAGGATAAGCATTTAACAGGTATTTCATGTAGGAAATAATTGACAAGAAGGATTTTGTTTTGTTTTTGTTTTACAAGTCTAGGGATATTACTTACCTTTATCACCGCGACCAATGAGATCTTTTGTGATGTGACTCTCTGTACTAACTATGGAAGCATTCGGCTTCTAAAGAAAGCCAGCACCTGCCTAGGGGCTGCTGTTTCTATCTCGCCAGACGTCATGTACGCCTTTCCGAGTTATATATATATATGTTTTGTCGTTTCTGTCACTTTTAAGCAGAGACAGTAAATATTGGTGTTGGCTTTACCAATCTTGGAAAGATGTTACATAATTCAAGATACAATGGCCCATATATAGAGGCTTTTTAAGAGCCTTTTGTCTCTTTTATCGAGTGAAAATATGTCATGTGTCCTTATTTTGGAGTATCTCCCTAGCTAGAATGACAACAAGGCGGTTAAGGAGGTTAATAAGCTGAATAGTGTTAACAGGACGTACTTAATGAAATAAAAATTTACATGATATTTATTGGTATACGTATAAATAGTCTATTAATTACTATACAGTTACCAAACGGACTATCTATCACTTTATCAACAACTGGTGAAATAAGCTCTCGATATAATGATTGAATTACCTGAGCTAGGCTGTAGTTTTTAATGTTAAAATTTAAGACATTTACATTTTTAATGCTATATATTTTATATGTAGTATATTCGATTACGTTAATCATTCTATTATAAAAGACATAATATATTAATACTATATTTGTTCTTCTTCTAATCTTTCATATATACATTTCAACGTTGACAACATCAAAGCTTTTATTATACAAGGAAAATTTATGTATTAGTTTTGTACTCTAGGTACTTAGGTTCCGTTAATTGCCACAATCCCTTTATGTACAAATCTTTAAAAAACCGACCTGGTGTGTAATGCGGTGCGGAAGAATAGTAGTAATTTGTGATGGGCATCCCGTTAATGTAGGGGTAGTAATGATACATTCGATTGTAACCAGATGATGCTGGGTACAGTGCTAGATGATCTGTAAAGTACAGACGTTGTGGGTGATAGTTATTATTTGACAAAACTAAAAGAGCAAAAGGAAAATGACAAAAAAAAAGAAACGTTGCATATTATTTGCAGAAGAATGAAAGTAAAGTGCATTTGTACTTTTGTATTGAAAAACAATAGATAAGAATGCATGTGGTTAAAGTAATTAATTATGTTTTTTGTATGACGGAAGGAAGTGTTATGGTATTCACACACGTGCTACGCCATTTGGACACGTGTCACGGTATCTTCTTCAGTGACACTAGTCACTGTAGATGGTAATTATTTTATTTACATGCGGCTACGGTTAATAACCGCAAATCATTATAAACTACTTACAACTCAATTTCAGTAAAAGAAGTGAAGCAGTAAAAAAAACTTTAAAAGCTTTTAGTTCCTTTTTTGATTTTTTTATTGAAAACAATTATATGATTGGAGATTTAAATTAAACATTAGAGCAATTAACTTATTGTAATGGAGCACTCCACGTGTTGGAGTTCAAAGTTATTACATGGTGAAATCAAAGATTGTTACAATTATTATCATAGATAGCTTTTATATCTTTGTTGTCAAAGGTAGTTAATGTCTATTGATATGTTTACTTTTTTGATTTGCTTTCACATATTTTAATAGATCCTTTATTTGTAAAGATATTACTGCCACAAAGTGAGAAAAACTAATGTAAGATACCTCTATTTTAAATTCTAAATTACTTTAATTTAAAGACATTTGATTCAATTATGTAATGGATACATATTTTGTGGTTAAACGGAAAAAAGTAATTTTTTTACAATTAACACATCTGATTTGGTAACAAAATATACTTCATAACAATAACTTAATTACATTTGAATTGCTTTACGAAAGTATAATACTAATTGTTTTTCCCACTGGTAAATCTTAAAAAATTTTAAAACGTAAAAAAAAGCTTCACTTTCACTATTGGTTACATTATTTATAATGGTTTATTAAACTAAAAAGAAGATTTTTTTCTTATGTCTAAAATTGTACACACTTTGACCAATTTGGAAGATATTTATAGCTATCCCTTTCGTAGCTACAACACCTAATAATAAATATTAAGCCGTATTGATATTAAATATAGAAAGTCATGAATATTATTGTATATGTATCTACATCTAGTATATTTAGTAGACAGAGTAATTTAGACGTTATTAATAACTAAGATATTAAGTATAGGGCCTTCGTTATCTAAGATACAGATTTTTTTCTCCCTAAAACTCATAAAAAACATTTAAGGAATTAGATAAATTTTAGTTTTTGGAAGAACTTTTGAAGAAAAAAATGTTTTGAACAAAGTAATTGAGAAGTTCTAACCAATCGGAGTTTTCTGTTAAAAACAAATATTTTAAATGTGAGTAAATAATGAATATTTTGTAGATAAGCCTTATATTCGGTAGATTTAATTAAATAATGGATTTAACTCGAGTAAAATCAACTTCCATTTGTAAAGTATTTCTCTTTAGCATCGGCGGGTGTCATCTAAATCGTCATTCAATATCTAAGAAGTAAATTTAATTTGAGACTTAAAATTGTACTTTTTAGGGTTCCGTTAAAAACTGAGCTTTATTAAAACCGCTTGGTCTACATTCGTCTGTTTGTTTTTAACACGCTTTTATTAACTTGACCTGTATGTATGAATGTAATGGAATCTTTCAGCGTAATTTTCACCTACTTCTTGAAGTCTGATTTACTTGAAAATTTGCACAAGGGTCAAGGGCTGATGACAATGCAATAATTTAATAATTTTGTTCCTGTGTCCTGACTAGGATCGTCAGGATAAATAAAAAAAGAAAATACCTATATTCGTTAGCAGATTAAATGTACGTACAAACCAAGGAGTGCTCACTTTGAATTTGACGTCACTAGGACGATCGGGTTTTTGGATCGGGTATGATCGGGCATGATCTTTCTGACGTTTCTGACAAGTGACAGAAGCGGTCATTATCTGTCGTTGTTTCTTATTCTTATCGTTCTTATTGTGCCTAATAGTTTGAAATTTATTTATGAACATAATAAATAATAATAATAAATTTGATTTTTTAACACGCTTTTATTAACTTGACCTGTATATATGAATGTAAAGGAATCTTTCAGCGTAATTTTCACCTACTTTTTGAAGTCTGATTTACTTGAAAATTTCCACAAGGGTCTAGGGCTGATGACAATGCAATAATTTAATAATTTTGCTCCTGTGTCCTGACTAGGATCATCAGGATAAATAAAAAAAGAAAATATCTATATTCGTTTGCAGATTAAATGTACGTACAAACCACAGAATGATGGTAAAAGTCATTTTTTTTTCGTTCAAAATATGACCACTAAGTTTTCATATTTTGTGTTACTTGAAAAAAAAAATTGGATTGAATTTATTTATGTCATCAACGTCAAGACCTAATAAATAGAAAAAATCTAACAATCAAAATTTTAAATTTTCAAACAATGACCACTTCCGTTGTTTGATTATTTAAAATTTTGTCTGTGTCGTATTTGTTTGATTAGGCTACACTTAATTTGCAGCTATTGACAATGTGTAGCTCAGAATAATTATTAATTAATTATTAAACTAAAAAAAAAATAGATTTTTTGTCAAACAAAAGATTTAAGTACCTACAAAAAATCGAGGCTTTTGATATTGTTTTAAGACTAAAAACTAAAAAAATAAATTATAGTTTAAAAAACTAAAACAACACGCTTTAATATGAAGTTGTACTAAAAAGTAAAAAATAATTTTTATGTTTGAGTTTGTGTATCAGCAATGGAATTTGCAACAATCAAGTATGACTATTTAATTTGGAAAAAGATTTAATTAACAATTTAGTTATTAATTAAATTATTTATTTATAGTAAAAAAGCGTGGGGTGCAATTAAATATATTTTTATAATGACTCTAATTATATAAATAGGAACAAAATGAAAAAAAAATGAAGCGCAAGGAAAAAAAAATGGGAATCTCCTTACTGGAATCTCCTATCCCACGACTTCTCCCCCGCCAGGTGTCAGTCTCAGTTTTTCAACTACTACGGGACACGACTAGCTATGCAAGCACTTGCACCGTATTGGCATCCTACCGACTCCAATCTTATTTATAAATTATGAAAATATAGATAATTGCACTCCACGCTTTTTTTACTATAAATAAATTATTTAATTAATAACTAAATTGTTAATTAAATCTTTTTCCAAATTAAATAGTCATACTTGATTGTTGCAAATTCCATTGCTGATACACAAACTCACACATAAAAATTATTTTTTACTTTTTAGTACAACTTCATATTAAAGCGTGTTGTTTTAGTTTTTTAAACTATAATTTTTATGTTATAGCCATTTTACTCGAAAACTATTGATTGAATATAAAATTAAGAAGATATAGGTATTTGTTGTTTATAACAAATTCACCAGAAAGAAATGAAATGAGGTTCAATAAAATAATAAAGAATGCTGCTCCACTTAACTAAAAAATGAAAACAATGTTAGTATACATCGAGTATGATGTCTTTTGATAGCACTATAATATCATTATTTTGGGTTAAACTTAAATCATAGTTTCGAAAATATTTATAGCCTAAAAGTTAAATAACAAATGCCCTCTTTTAATTTTATAACTAAATGCTTGTAAATTAGGAAAAATTGAGGTTTTAGAGCACAAAAAATACTTTTCCTGAAAATTGTATTGAACAAAATGTATCGTGTAGTTTTTTATATATCAGGAATTATCAATTGATGCATATAAGTTACAGCTACGCAATTATGATGTTAATAAAGCGCATTGGTAAAAATATATAATCTAAGATTAAGTGAAATTGTTGAAATGTTCAAAAACTTACTTAGTAAAATTTTAAACTGCAAATAATGTATATTTCTAATAGGTATATATCTGTATATATCTGTATAGATCTATTTTAATATTTAACGTTCCTATGTAATTATTTCAATATTATTTTAATGCTAAGTTGAATAATTAAACTATTATATAAAGTAACTATATTTGTCCCTACAAGACAACTCTTCATGGACTTTATGTTAATTATATACAGAAAGTAAAGTTACAAAAAGGATTTTAGGGTCTTATCTTGTTGTATTGTAATTGCTTGCATGTTTCTTTTATTTAAGCATTTTTACTTTATTATATGATTGTTGTCAATTCAATACTTTGTTTTCTTACAACAATTATGTGTATTTTCTTTCTCAGACTCTTTAACAATTAATTTAAAATTCTCACATCTATTTTGCTGAACATTTGTATTAAGACTTATTGCTTTGCATCATTTTGTTATAACAAAAGATTGCATTAAACTTACCATGATTTTAAAAAAGAAAGTGAAAAAAATAATACAAAAACAAAACCACAATTGACCCGTTTTCCATTATGCAAAATCATACATGCTTTATTCCTTCATACTAAATCTCAGTGATACCTAAGTGATTGTAATTAAAGACAAAGTTTAATGCACGTTTGGATATTCATTGTTGCTTATTTGAGATGTCGCAATATGGAAGTAATTAAGTGTTTTTTTCTCGCGTTCCAGTTGATTGGGAAAAAAAATGTGTCTCCCATATATCATATTAAACAATTAAAATATTTGTATACGAAAAAATCATAAAATAAACACGAATTTTGTAATATAAAAGTGAATTTGATAATGGCGTTTCCAATTGTTTGAGACCATTATTCCTTTTTGTTTCCATACAATACAAGGTTAAATTTTATACGTTTTGTAAGTACAGTGAAATGAAAACACACTGTCATTTTTTAATTTTAGTTTGTATGGTAACGTTTTCTTGGTAGATTTGGATCACCTTTATGTTTCGAGCAAACATACAATGGTATAAATCAAAGTTGTGTTTTCTTATTTAACCAGCTAAGTAAGTATAGTAAACAGTTTTGGTATAAGGCACTAGAATCTAATTTTTCCTTATTTTGTTTCAATTAAAAAAAAACAAACTATTTTCAGGTTTCAATTCAGTTTTGGTTTGAAACCAAGTAATTAAACCATGATTCAACAGCAAATGATTGAACTTAAAAAGTTAATTATTTCACATTGTTAAAAATGAGCTGTCGTTTTTATTAAGTATGTATGACAAATTGCTTTGATTCAATTAAAATTTAATGCTTTATTTCGGATATTAATATTTTTAAAACTATATATTTACGGTTACCATAATTTACCTTACTATTTAAAATCTGTGTTTTATTTAAAAAAATTAAAAAAATTGAATTCTTGCATTGTTGATGCTCATAATATATAGTCTTATAGTCTCATATAGTCTTAAGATTTCAATAAATATCTATATTATGAATACATGCGTAAAACAAGACATGATAATATATTCTATATTAATGTTATAGTATGTTATAGTAATGTTATATACACTGCCGGCCAAAAGTTTGAGACCAGTTGTAATATATTTATGCTATCACTTATTGTATTCAAAGTTTCGGTAATAAAATAAAAATTGTTGTCCATACATATTTTTAAGTTACTGATAAACATCTAAAGAGACTTTTGTAGGTATGTTTCTCAGGTACAAATAGAATTAATGGGTTCTGTTTAAAAACATCCAAGACCGCAGGGTGTCTGGCCAGTGGAAGGGTCATCATTATATTTAAAGTAGCTCCGTATTAATTGTTCTTTAATTCTATTCTTCTTTAATTTTGCACTGGCTATTCTTTGTTATTATTTAGACTTTCTAAAGCAGGTTATTTTAAATGTTTTTTTAAGTTATGTACCATTTTGTACGAATAATTTAATTTAGTCTTAACTTGAGGTTTCTATAGTTAAAACGTTTTAAAAATGGGAAAAGTACGAGAAATAAATATCGAAACTCGATCTGCCATTGTTACTTTACATAATGAAGGCAAATCCGAACGTGAAATTGCGTCTCAACTTAAACTTTCGAAGACTTGTATTCATCGCACAATTATTCGGTTTAAGGAAACGGGTAGTTTTCAAGATTTTCCACGTTCAGGAAGACCGAGAGCTACTACTTCTAGTGAGGATCCGTTTATCGTTATTACCAGCAAAAGGAATAGACGCTTAACAGCACCAAAAATTCGTGCTGAAGTGAACAAATCTTTAAATAAACCAGTTTCGCTTACCACAGTGAAAAGACGGTTGAGGAACGCTAAACTGTTTGGTTGTGTTGCCGTTCGGAAACCTTTACTAAGGCCGCAAAATAAGAAAAAAAGGATGCAGTGGGCCCTATTCCATCGAGATTGGACAGAAGATGATTTTAAAAAAGTTCTTTGGACTGATGAGTCAAAATTCCAAGTATTTGGCTCAAATCGACGAATTTACGTTCGGCGTAGCACCGAAGAAAAGATGTTACCAGATTGTGTAGTGCCAACTGTTAAGCACGGTGGTGGTTCAATAATGGTCTGGGGTTGTTTCTCAGGCCATGGAATTGGAAATTTGGTTAAAATGTATGGAATTTTGAAGAAAGAGGAATATAAAACAATTCTCGAAAAAAATGCTGTACCATCAGGCTTAAGTTTAATTGGCAATGGGTTCATTTTCCAGCAAGATAACGATCCAAAGCATACTTCCAAGCTATGTAAAAACTATTTATTACAAAAAGAAGCAGAAGGAGTTTTAAAAATCATGAAATGGCCACCGCAAAGTCCGGATCTCAATCCAATCGAGCTTTTGTGGGACGAGCTTGATAGGAATGTCCGAGAGGAGTGTCCCTCTTCACTTGCAGACTTGTGGAGACTACTACAAGAAAGCTGGAACAAAATTTCTCAAGAAACCATAAATAAATTAATAAGTAGAATGCCGAGGCTAGTAGAAAAAGTAATAAAGTGCAAGGGAGGATTTTTTGATGAAAAAACAGTTTGAGTAATTAGTTCATTTTTTTTTTATAGAATAATTTTTTATGTTTATTTTCTATACTCAGTATGTTTAAAGGTTATAACTATAATAATAATAAACATTTTTACTGTATTTGTCTTTGAATTTTTAAAAATATTTCCTTTTTTTGGCTTAAATCTATATGGCCTCAAACTTTTGGCCGGCAGTGTATGTACCTGCTCTAATTTGTACACTTTATACTTGCTTTTGCAAACAATAATTTCTTGTTAATAACATCTACTTACACAAAAAAGACATATTTTACTACTATAACAACTTCATAAATATAAATAACGAGAAAATATAGTTAATATAGTAGTATGGATCGATAAAGAACATAAAAAATGAAATTTACCATTTATCCGTGAAATTATGGTAGAATATTTACATTAGTAAATTTTTCTCTTTTGAATAAACATACCTATTACTTATATAATAAAAATTATTTGCAAGTTTAATGCTTTTATAAACAAAATTAACGGAATTTAACTTACATAAGAAAACCATAAAATTAGAATATTATATTATAGTTTTTTATTTGAATTATCTAATCATATCTTATACTTTTTCTATACTTAGCGTATCTATATTATTGGAAAATGAATAATTGTGATATTTAAATGCAAATAAATTAATAACCATTAAATTGTCATTATTATTATTATTATTATATTGCAACTATCTTATGTACCTATGTAGAACTTACTGTGCATGATATATACAGGCAAAGAATTTGAAATTCATAAGGAGTGAAGTAGTTGTAGGACAGATTGTATCTACATATAACGACCTATATTTCATAATTATTTATTTTAGATATTTTATGATAAATTATTACTACGGAAAGAAAAATCTTCTGTTTTATTAGATGAACAATTTTACGTAAAACTAGGACGTTAATATGTATTTGTTATACTATTATGTATGTTGAAAGTCTTAGGAATTACACTTTTTTTGTAACTAATACTAACAATGGTTATTATAGAAAACTTAAGAATAATAGATTGTTACTTTTTACTTTTTATACAATTATAAAATAGATGATATTTTTATAGTATATTAAGCGCGCAAAAGTAATTATTTTTAAAAATAATAGCCCTTGGTGACCGCCTAGGTTGCCTACATGGCCGAGCTGGCTCTGATCTTAAGTTAAAAAAAGTTTTTGTTTTTTGACTGTTTAATTTTTGCAATAAACTTCCAAAAGATAAAAAAGATTATAAAAAAGTAAACACTTTTTGTTATTTAAGTTCGCTTCAACTCCTCTGGTCATTAGTGGCCGGCGAATTTGAAAAGAAGGATCTAAGATCACTGGTGTATAGGGCGACAATATAGTCAGCAAGTGACAAACTGACAATAAGCAACAATAAATTGAAATTACCGTTTTACGAAATTAAAAAAAAATCCTATTTATACGATAGATGTAACAGTCCCAATGAGTTCAAATTTATTAAGCTTTAATCGTCTTTTTAAAGCTATAAACGTTGAGTACTGTTCGGAATTTAAATAAAATCTGTTGAGTTTTTAGGTGTAAAATTGTACTCAAAACCATTAAAGTCAGTAATATATATGTAGATAATGCATGGTTTATTCGCAGCTGTAAGGCGAACAAGATATTATTTTATTCTAGTTAGAAGTTTAACTATATATACACTTTCATGAACATATCTTGGGCTACGTGGATTTTATCAATACCAAAATCCAAATACATTAGCTGCTCAAATTACTTTTGTCGTTTAATCTTAAAGCCATCATCAGATAAGTAGACAATAACTAATTGAAATTTCTAACTTAGCTTGAAACATTTATTAAAAATATAAAAATTATCCTTTACCTACTGCAAGTATAATTACTATAATTTTCTCTTTAACATAAACAATGCTTTTAATTTTTCTGCCAACACGACAGAACTAGTGCAAAAAGATAAACATGAAGTGCAGATCTTTGGTTAACAGTGTTTATAACAATGTCGTGACATCGCTATGACAACCATGAACAACGACAATCACGAGAATATGGACAATTTCTGGTAAATTTTATTTAAAAAAAAAACCCTTTTTGTAACGTGTTTCACAACGGTTTTATGATAACTTTAAGAGGTATAGCAACTTGAAAATAAGTATAACATATTTTAGATAATATATTGGGAAATAATGAACCTATGCTGCATTTCTGTTACGTTGAAAAACGTTTTTATTAGTAGGTAGTCTTATTTATTTCAAATATTTTTGTTGGATGAACAAAAGTGCGAATTAACATTTATGCAAAATTATACCCTACAACCCAAAGTAATTAAATTTTATTAGAGAACGAAAAATAAACTATTTTTAAATGAATTTCGTTAAAGTTTGAAATATATCTAATTTTTTGTAATAATAAACAAATTTAAAAGTAAAAATTCTAAATATTTGAAATATTTTAACAGTCTAATTGTCTAATGTTCATTTAAAACATTTATCATTGTTTATTCTTACATACCTTTCACGAATGTCAGAAAAATATCTATGGCATTTAACGTGTTTATCTCAATATGACAAATATTAGCAATTACAAAGAAGATAATGACATCAGAATAATTTTTCAGCATAAAAGTGAAGTTATGATCAAAAATTGTCGACGAACATGAAATTAAGATACCCTCTAGTGAATAGCGTTTTACACGCTTATAATAAGAAAAATATTAAATAAACGCGTTTTTTTAATATAATTGAACGAACTTAACATTTGAAGCAAGTCAATGATAAAGGATTTGAACGAGTGATGCGTTAATAACTAACAAGGAGGCGCTTTTTATGGCCATCGTTTATAAGTTAATTATCTTTGGTTTGTTTGAGTGAAGCCGCTAGGGACAAATATAACAAGTGCTGTCCTTGTAGTTTCGTTTCTCATTGCGAGGAACACGTTTCATGTAATAATCTGTCCGACCCTGAAACATACAATACTCCAAGTTGATTTGAAATGGAGATGAATTATTGTAGCGCAATATTGTTTTAGTATTTTTTAAAATTTAATATTTAAGGTAATTAGGACTTATTTTATTTTGCAATGGGAAATAATGCGAATTTTTTTCAAGCTGAATTAACGAACTTAAATACTATTTTATATATTTTTGGAGAGTCAAGATTATTTAAGCAGTACTGGTAGGGTGCTGGTAAGTATTTATTACGAGTATTAAGTTTTGAAAATTTCCTAATAATTCATACCTTTAAAGTGTTATGTAGTAAATAACTTAAATTTTTCACAAAAAGTAATTATGTTACGACGTATAGCAATTTTTCTGTTATACATTAAATTGTCTGATTATTATTATTAGCTGTTAAATAGTTGGTTAAGTATTATTAACCTTTTTATTTTAAACGTCAGAAATGAAAAAAAATTAATCTCTTGTATTTTAACTTTTTTAGTAATTATTACATTTACCCCTTCTTTTGTATATGTATACATAGAAATAGCCTTTGCTGAGTGTAAAATAAAGTGAAATTATCTTATCAATAATATTTTTCATTTTTTTGTATTCTTAAATAAAACTAGGGTTAAATTTTTTTATATAAAAGCGATTTTAAATAGGAGTATTAAATATTTATTATAGTCTAGTTATGAAATTTTAATAATCTAATACCATTTTAAATGGTATGGTTAATCTCGTTAACCTCTTCGTTGGTTTACATACACAGTGTATAAAAAATAAGCCGAAACTGAAGAAACCGGGTGATTTTTTGCGTTTTTCGTTTTCTCTTTGTGCGTACGAAATATTTACGACTCCACATTAGTATTGCGTTTGAAACTCAGTGATATTAATATTTTTTGAAGTCTTAAAAAAGACGTATTGGTGCGTTATTAGGAGTGGTTATTACGTTATATGAAGCGTTTATATAAATGGGTACCACATAACTATTCACGCACACAAACCATTTCTTCGTTTTGAGTTTTTTTTTTTTTTTTAGAAGTTTGCTATTTAGATTTGATGCGCTGTTAAAATTACTTCAAATATAAGTTAGTCATTTAAATTTAACTAAAAAATGTCTGTCAATACAAAACAAATCCAAATTTATTTTTAATTTATCTTTATACCTTTACGTCTTCAATATGTTGCCGTCCATAAATTTTTACCGCCCCTTAAGTTGTGCCGCCCAAGGCGTGGACCTCACGAGCCTAGGAGTAAATTCAGCACTGTAGTAGTTTGTAATGAATAAATTTATTTTAACCTGGTTAACTGATTAGTTACAATTATATGATCCGTTTTTTATGAAAGTGGCGTAAGTCCACGTTGAAACAAGATACTAAAAGGGTAACTAAATTTAAAAAAATGCCCTTAGGTTTCTTAAGATACTAAATTAATAATTATCTTAATTGACATAATAAACATAATTAAAAAATAGTTTATTTTGGAGCTATGAACCTGCGCAACTTCAATTACTAATAAAATTAAGATTTTAATTCATAGGAAGTAATAAGTTAATAGAAAAAGTAAATCTCACTTACAAAATCTCTGAAACCACTGCAGTCTTATTTGAATTTTTTTCACCTTTTTAAAAGTACCTATATTGTTCCAGAATCCAGCTGAATATTGTCTCTTTTTATCCTAGAAAAAAGAATTATTCTGGAGGTCGTCATATCCTTTTTAAGCTACCGAAGGGGTATCAATGAAATCTAGCGCGAAAGAAGTTAAATTTTGGAAAACTGTTTAGATTACTTTATTATCTAAAAATAATAGGTACATTAATGTATATATAACTTTTAATACAGTTTGGTATGAAGGTAACTTATTCAGTAAGTTAAATTTTAAAATAATGTACATAATAATTTTTATCTAGGAAAAAATGTGGTTTCTGCGATTGACTTATTTTTTACTTGGTAAAACGGCTAAACGATTTTATTAAAATCGGTTGTAAATGTGGCTTTGGTTTTGGAATAGTATAGAATACTGCACTGTCAGTTAGAATTGTCTATCGCAAGTAAAGCAAGACCAAGTAAGTTAGCTATAAGGTATGTAGTATGTACACAGTATAGAGCCTATACTTATATGTAACTGATCCGATAAATATATTTTTTCCTTTCAACAAATTTTTCTTTCAGCTGTTTTGCTTAATTCATTTTTCTTTTAAACTTTTTGAAACTTAATTTGATATAAAACTGTTATTTCTAACTTGCTACAAAAGGCATATTATCTAAATATATGAATTAAGTAGCGCATTTTTTAAATATAGCTATAGCTTTATTGGTACTTACGAGTAAGTAACTATACAATGTTAATAATCTCCAGATAATATTTTCCAAAGTAAACGTCCTCCAAAGGCAAACCATTGTACAAATTTGGATAGATATTGTATTGCAAACTATATTTTGTTCATTGCTTTTACTTCCTTTCAATAGTTTGTCTGCCAATAGTTTCGTAACATGATTGAGGTTTAAGAAATTTTTAATACTAATTTTTTTGTCAATTAATTAAATATTCTATTTACATATTTGTAGCATAATAGACAATTAATCATGATTGGTTTTACATTTTAATAGATTTAAATTATCCGATAGATAATAATCAATCTATGAATCTATATGATGGTTAATTAGTTTTTCAAGGTTTCAAAATATAATTTTGCATTATATCTTCTCACATTACCGGCAACTTTATATTTATATAAGCACCTATATATAAATTTTATGTGTTAAGTTGGTATAAAATATATTTCTCCAGATCGTTTTGTGTTCAACAAGTTAACAGCAATAAAATGTAGCCTATATTGAAGAATAGCAAGTATGTGGATCGAATGAAAAAGTACTTAAGATGAAAACGAATAAAGTATAAATATATTGAAGAAAAATCTTTTTATAATGGACCATAAATTATTATTGAACTGCATGAAGATATTTTAAAGCCAAAAAACAATAACATGATAGATACATAGTAAGCGTGTAGTTGTTTTCAACTTAATGACCCGAAGATAATTAACCACACCCAATAATAATTGATGATGGATACCTCATCTGTAGTATCAACTTGCATATGATTAACATCATTGCATCGTTTTCTAATCGACTATTTGGAGAGAGATAAATAATGTTGAAGGGGTTAACAACAAAAAAATTATATATAAAACGATAAAATAATATGTAGTTGAACCCAAAGAAAGATGCACTTTGTCGGAATAACGGGACTGTTTGTTTGTCCATAGTAATCAATTCACAAGACCTAAACGGTAAAAACGTTGGCAGCAAGACATCTGATAGTAAGAGTTTATTATTATTATTTTCACAGTTCTAAGAGAGAAGGTGGATTATGAGACAGTAAGAAAGCTGTAAGGAATATGTGTGTTGGGCTGTGGAACCTTCCGGGGCCATAGCATGACCTAAGTGGTCACCTTTAGAATATTAGTCACCGTAACTTATTTCTCTGTAAAGCTTGACTAACAGTTCAATGGGTGTATAAATTTAAATCGATGTACCTACGTGTTAAAATTCCAAATTTTGCTGTTTCTATTGAAAATATATCGTACGTATTGTTTCATATAAATGGTATAACTCTCAAATTCTGTTTGAAGAAACGAAGCCCGAAAAAATTGAATCAAATTTTTTTTGATAAAATTAAAATTGATACAAAAAACTTTAAATCTATTTATGTAGGTATTAACATATTACATAAAAATAATGTAATTTTAAAAAATGAACAAATGATAAGTAACTTTTTAGCCGGAAGAGCTGTGAAAGCTCCTATATATAGGAAACTCATCAGAGAAAGGAAATGGAAAGATCCTTTTATTATTTTTTAAGTGCCGTTACTTGAAACAACATTTCTTACTAGATAAATTATCTCACAAGTGCACATATTTATTAAAGCATTGCTAATTTTTTGTCTTTATTAATTGACGCTTTATAACGACATCCTCTTTAATTTTGTATTGCAAATTAGTAGAGTCGAGAAATAAAAAAGCGATACTTGGTTATTTCTTTTCATTGTTCAATGTCCGTCCTCGACGTGACGTCCTCAGAATAAAATATAAATTCACGACAAAGGCCAAAGACCTGGTGACGAAAGATAGACTACTCCAGCTGATACGACGTAGAACAATTAAACGATTTTAATGAAAAAAATTAATATTCCACATATGCAGAGCTTGTTTATATTTTGAGAATTTTTCTTTTTCTTTGATTCGCCGAAAAATGAATCGAAAAAACTTTTAAGTTTTCTAATAATAATAAGGAGTTCTTTACCAATTATTTGATATCTTAAAACATTTTTATACAAATAGGTTTGTGAAAACATATGGTTACTTTTCAATTTATAATTTCAATAGATTAAAGATTAAATTTGAAAAAAGAAAACGTACAGTTATACTATGAGAAACTATTTTCAAAAAAATAATCCGTTAAAAACCTAAAAAAATAATTTATCCAAAAAGTAAAATACTTACGATTAGATGTAAGGAATAATAACTTGCATTTTGCACATAAAATAACGGGCTCTAATTTTAAGTAGCAAATAAGTAGTGGTTCTTCATTTTTAATATTAATTTGGTCTGAAATTTTTGAAGGCGTTGTAATTATCTTTTAAGTTTATATATTCAAAAGATTTTTTATACGTTTACGATGTGTTATCGCTAATTTAAATCAAACTCACAAAAACGTTAATTAATTCATTTATATCTATATATTTGGGTAATTAAATTAAAATATCAGATTCGTTTAATTAATTACTTACTGAATATGTGATGTTGAGAAAAAAAATTATCACTTGTGTAACATCTTCATAATCCGCATTTAATTAGATCTAATCATTATCTGACCAACCTTTGGTTCAACCTTTCTCCTACACGCCTTCATAACACCTCCTTATTTCTCCATAGAATTCTTGGGTAGGAATTAATTTATCGGTATCAAGTATGAACGAGACAAATACAAATTGAAAATTAATGTTTCTGAAAAATTGATGTTATGAAGCTCTCTTTTACACACGATATCATTTGTTACGCTTTTCGTTGCGATATTAAAAACATTCAAGTGCATTATGTGTGGTCAATTTCTGCGGTGCGTTTGATCCTTTATTAATTATTTGTGGAGATGAATTATATATGCTATAGCTCAAGAGATTTTTCAA
The DNA here is from genome assembly GCA_958496155.1 of Sisyra nigra. Taxonomy (NCBI): domain Eukaryota; kingdom Metazoa; phylum Arthropoda; class Insecta; order Neuroptera; family Sisyridae; genus Sisyra; species Sisyra nigra. The sequence continues at coordinate 36,778,138 of OY292313.1, read as the reverse complement.
GTACCTTTGTGATTTATATAATAAAAATAATGTAACCATTTATGTTTCTTGGTTCTATATGTTTTGTTTAGAGAATAATGTTTTGTTATATTCTGTAGCTTATAGGTTTGTATATTTTCTCGAAGCAATAAAACAAAGCTAAAATATTTTTTTTCATTCGTACATAAGGTAATAAATTCTCTATATAACAAATATAATTTTAAACTTTTGAAGACTAATTAAAAATTTGAATTATAACGATCTTGAAAATGTTATCTCATTAATGATCTCATAAAAATATTTGTTTAACACTAATCTTTATCATTTATCTGTTTTGTTGGCATAAATGAGTAATTTGAAAAGATTTATAAAATCATCTCGGTGTATCACGTTTGGATAATCATTCACATTTAATTAATGATATTTTCTTTACCTTTATTCCTTTATTTCGAGATTTTTATGTATGTACCTATATTTTTTATAATTTTTTTTTCAATTTAAAAATTCATTATTTAAGTCGCTTGGACATTTTTTTTTTTGATCTCAACATCGATCGAAAACAAGGCAATGATTTCAATCTTGGCCACATAGAGTGAATAAATTGTTCTTGAAATGGAGGAATGGATCCGATAATATAAAGTTAATAAAACATTCATTTTGTATAATTGGAATAAAAATTTTTGTAAGAACAATAAAAATTTTATTTTAAATATTTAACAGCTAAATTGTATTTTATTTTTGTTTTAAAATTTAAACAACACTTATATACTAGCATAATATACGGAGGTCAATGAAATGACAAAACCAGTACATGTATTAAATTGGGCGTATATATTTTTTTTTGTGAGTTGGTTAATTCCCTTATTTGTGAACTATTTTTCTCAGTCGTTAAAGCTGTTTGATATGAAATCTTTCCTTGTTTTTAGATGTAAAATATTCTACATCAAATATTTCTTCTTATCATGTTAAGATTTGTTATCTCTTTGAGATTTAGAAGCAAAACTTATTTTTAAAAAACATCTAGTAATAGTGTTGAAAATTATTTTAAAAATTAACAAAAAAAGCAACCTTAAAAATTAATGTAGATCAAGGTTTTATTTAACTTGTGTTATATATTTTAAAACGACTCATCTTGTGAAATATAAAAATTCAATATTTGTTTTGACTGATTTTGAAATAAACCAAGCTTAATCGGAACAAAAAGATGTATTAATTGAATATGTTTCTAAAACCCAATTAAACAAAAGTTAAGGTTATTCACACAGTAATCAACAAGTGTTTAACTACTACTTATTTCACGAACGATTGAAAATATACGAAAGAAGATAGAAAACATGAAATCGATAGTCGAGAGAAGAAAGATGGTCTTTCTTATATTAAAAGTATTTAAGATTAAAACCGTGTTAAAATACTTAATTTTAAATTAAATTGAAAAAATCTAATTGTAGGTCATTAGTGAAGTGGGACTAAAGTTCAAGTAGCTCATCTTTTGGGGATACAGATTTATTTAAAATTTGTTACTTAAGGTATTTTTAACGAAAAGAAATTTCCTTTGTATAATTAACTTAAACACGCAAACTGTGAATTTGAATACATTAATATTATACCTATGAAGATTCCCCTCCTTTTAGCTTTATTTCCTACTATTGATATTTCACTATATGTACTTCCGTTAAAAATTTGAATGAGAAAATTCTAAAGAGTTGTTTTGTTAATATAAAAAAATTAAGCAAAAAATTTATAGTTGTGATACTAACTACGAAACATGTGACATATAGGTATACCACTTTTTCAATAAATTTTTCTAAAATCATTTGTCTTATTTTTAAAACTTACTTACGATTAGTTTTGCATGATTTTAACAGTATTTTTTTAAATATGAAAACATGAGTTTTGTATAATAGATATGCGAATATGTTAACGGAAAATGTATGATCTTTTCATAAAATATAAAAAAAAACAAAATAAGTAGTGTATGTGTCAAATGGGTTAATTGTCCTAGCTCTAAGTATAATGGGTGACAAGTATGCTGATGTTATGGAGTCAAGAAATTGTCGTCAGTTAAAAACCATTAGCATATATAGACATACATTGTGTCGCTGAACAGACAAGAGGGGCAGTAACTCTGCCGTGAAGAGTTTTCTATATTGGAATTCACAATTTACCTTCTTTCTTATTCAAGTACTTGCATATAATTTTTTTTTCTTTTTATGTCTTCGTCATGCCAGACATTAAATCGTTTATGCATTTATATGTGTGTATAAAGAACAAAAATTTCCTCTCTTGATCCTCATCATCCATTCAAGAGTCACATCCATATATTACTATCATTGTTATTGTTACGTGTATTTACGTATGTATGCGGCTGTATAAACACGCACATGGTATCGAGAAATTTTTCTTTCGTAGAAAGATGAAAATAATACATTATATTATTAATAACACACTCCTCTATTTTCTTGTGTCAATATACTTTTTAAATATAAACGTAGCGTTGAAACTTAGCCCTCTTACACATATGATAGATGCAACATGAAGGTGTTAAATGAATACAAAAATGCGAGGTTACTTCATTTTCAAAAGGTTTTTAGAAATGTGTTAAAACAATAAACACCTTATAATGAAGCATGTGAAGAAAATACTAACAAGAATTATATTTAATTTTTTTCTTCGTTGTTTTTCAACAATTATAAACATTTCTTCAGTTAACTACTATTTTACATTGAAACTATTACATTAAAACTATAATAAATATTTGCTGCGACGCGTCACAGAATTTTCTTTTACATGAAACTCGTTAAAAACATAAATAAAACCCACAAACGGTTGAAAAAAATTATAAACTTATAAATATTTATTGAAACCGAACTAAATGTCTATAGCCTCTATGACCTATGTATATATCTTTATAATACTAACTCCGACTCTCTTTCCTGTAACCTCCTGTATATTTGATTTTTATCAAGAAAAAGTTTCAAAACAAAGTTGTGGGCTTTGATGAATCTAATAACTGTAGCAAGTTTAAAAAAATCGTTGGAGCCGTTTTCGAAAAAAAAAAAAACTGAAAAAAACCGAAATACTGACTATAGTGACTATTCACTATTTTTGCAGTGCAGAGTATACCACTAAATTCAAATAGTAGTATACTTTTCACTACTAAATAGTGAATAGTCACTATTTGATAGTCGAAAGTCACTATTTCAATTTAAGAGAGTAGAATAAAGTGGGGCTTTCAACCGATCAACCAATTTCAATCAAAAGCTTCGCAGCAAAACTACATAAAATATGAAACCTTTCCAAATTTGGTGAAATTTGAATTTAGCTTTTGATACGATTCATATATCGCTGTCACACACAGGCATTTTTCTAAAAACCACTTTTTCGGACTCAGAGGACCTGAAAACATGCATTTCCGGTGAAAACTCGAAAGTGAAAATTCGACTCGAATACAATACGCAATTTACGAGTATAATTTCAATATATCCATAAAAATAACAACAAATCATACATTAAATGATATATTAAGATAAAACTTACCTATATCGACGATGAAAATTAGAAAAGAGTATATTTTCACTTTCTTTTGCTACTATTAAGTAAAGGACTTTAAAACTCGCCCTTTACTTAATAGTAGCAAAAGTAAGTGAAATTATACTCTTTTCTAATTTTCATTGTCAATATAGGTAAGTTTTATCTTAATATATCATTTAATGTATGATTTGTTGTTATTTTTATGGATCTATTGAAATTATACTTGTAAATTACAACTCAACTAACAAAAAATGTTCTTGTTTTTTTTTTTTTGAAGCCACTTTGTTTATTTGGTTATTTTTATGAAAAATCAATTAGTATCGAAAAAATCATACAACATTAAAAGAAAAGCAATAGATTCATTTTGCATTAAATTTTATGTGAATAAAATAATACTGACATATCGCACATGTTCATTTAAATCTTACCGCAAGTACACGTGATAATCATACAAATAGTTTCAAATCTCGAGAAAGTCGGTACAGAACATTGATATTTATTGGAATATTGTAATTTTTTTAAACTTAAAACCGACAAAAGGGTATTGAAATAGTTTTTTCTTACGCTTCAGAAAACGGTGGTTTAAAAACTTCAATTTTTATGAGTGATCATCGTTTTTCATGTTTTAAGGAAAAAGGTAAATGAATTAAATAACACTCAAAGTTAATGTAAACATAAAAATGATATTTACCGACTATGTCCATGTAATAATTTGTTTGCTTAAGATTTAATTTAATATTTTAATATTAACAAAATATTAACAAATTTAAGAACCGTATCCATTTAATAAACGAGTACTAACGTGTTACTTTTATGTTTTAATATATTAGGTTTAATAACTCCCGTATAATAAATTTTAATTAAAACATTTAAGAAGACAATACCATTATTTAACGAGATTTTGTATAAATTTTAGAATTGAAAAAGATACTTTTGAAACTTTTTATTTCCAAATACATATTCACATAAATATAAAGAAATTTTGCGTAACTGGTTTATTTGGAAATTAGTTTTATTGTAGTCTTATCCGGGTCAAGTATGAAATTAGTTTCAGTATTTTTCTGAAATTTTATGCTATTCGGGTTATGAATTTACATTTTAAAATATTACAATCATTTTTTAGATTTCATAGAATAAGTACCATTTATTAAGAAAATCATGAATTTCGTTTAATCCAATTATATTTTAAACCGCGCTCTTTAACTTAGGTAAATATACCTATGTATATGTATTTAATATTTACCTTTATACCAAATCCATACTAATATATAAAATTGAAAGGTTAGTTCTTTAAACGCGCTAATCTGAAATGTTCAACTCTATAAATACCATTTCTTGTATTCTTCACTATGTCTACTCAAGTGTTAGCCTACTTAAAAGCTACTTTTTTTCTTAGATTTAAAAAACAACTTCTAATTTTGCTGATTGTATTTATATTTTGTTAATTAATTCAAAAATATTTTATTTAAGGCAGACCCTACATTTTTACTGTTAAATCATTAATTTAAGACCGATAAATATTTCAATTCCAAATTTAATCTTGAATAAATTTACTTCCTTTCAGTTAATAAAAGATTAATTAATATTTTATCTTCTGCTGTTTTTATTTAGTTTGGTTTAGTTTAAGAGACATTATATAATATGTGTGGGATGTCAGTCTTTCTTTTGGTTGCCTTAGGGTTGTTTCCAATATAACTAAACCTATTAACAGATTTTAATAAAAATTAACCAAAAAATCAATAATATCGTTAAAAACAGAATCCTGAATGTAATTTTTGAGAGTTGCGGATAATTTTGAACTAAAATAATTATATACTGTAAATAAATTACATTCTAGCATGCATTCATATGGAAAATGGAAATATATGGAAGAAAAAAAATTCAATGAGAAAAAAAGATTTACAGAAATAGACGAAATTGTGGGAAAATAAAAACAAAATCATTAAATGTACTACTTAATACTTTTTTTCTACCTGAGGATATTGTGGTGTATGTTTAATAAATAAAATAATCTTCAAATACTATAAAGTTCACATACGACGAGAGAGAAGAGAAGAGAAAACAAACAGGAGAAGGCGAGGACTGTGATCTAGAAAAAATTAACATAAGCGACTTGGCAAGTAAGATGGGTATGAGCGTACATGTAACAGCGGATGAGGAAACAATCTTAAATATTAGTGCGACAGATTGTAATCACACTAATGTTATAATGACAAAATCAAATTATGGGTATTTAACAGAGCTTTTATATGAAAAACAGCTTTAATTTGAATGAATATAGCTATTTAATAAATATAAGACTTTTCACATTTTTAATTTTTAATAACTTACGAATTAATTTTTAATATAGGTACACTGCCGGCCAAAAGTTTGAGACCATATAGATTTAAGCCAAAAAAAGGAAATATTTTTAAAAATTCAAAGACAAATACAGTAAAAATGTTTATTAATATTATAGTTATAACCTTTAAACATACTTAGTATAGAAAATAAACATAAAAAATTATTCTATAAAAAAAAATGAACTAATTACTCAAACTGTTTTTTCATCAAAAAATCCTCCCTTGCACTTTATAACTTTTTCTACTAGCCTCGGCATTCTACTTATTAATTTATTTATGGTTTCTTGAGAAATTTTGTTCCAGCTTTCTTGTAGTAGTCTCCACAAGTCTGCAAGTGAAGAGGGACACTCCTCTCGGACATTCCTATCAAGCTCGTCCCACAAAAGCTCGATTGGATTGAGATCCGGACTTTGCGGTGGCCATTTCATGATTTTTAAAACTCCTTCTGCTTCTTTTTGTAATAAATAATTTTTACATAGCTTGGAAGTATGCTTTGGATCGTTATCTTGCTGGAAAATGAACCCATTGCCAATTAAACTTAAGCCTGATGGTACAGAATTTTTTTCGAGAATTGTTTTATATTCCTCTTTCTTCAAAATTCCATCAATTTTAACCAAATTTCCAATTCCATGGCCTGAGAAACAACCCCAGACTATTATTGAACCACCACCGTGCTTAACAGTTGGCACTACACAATCTGGTAACATCTTTTCTTCGGTGCTACGCCGAACGTAAATTCGTCGATTTGAGCCAAATACTTGGAATTTTGACTCATCAGTCCAAAGAACTTTTTTAAAATCATCTTCTGTCCAATCTCGATGGAATAGGGCCCACTGCATCCTTTTTTTCTTATTTTGCGGCCTTAGTAAAGGTTTCCGAACGGCAACACGACCAAACAGTTTAGCGTTCCTCAACCGTCTTTTCACTGTGGTAAGCGAAACTGGTTTATTTAAAGATTTGTTCACTTCAGCACGAATTTTTGGTGCTGTTAAGCGTCTATTCCTTTTGCTGGTAATAACGATAAACTGATCCTCACTAGAAGTAGTAGCTCTCGGTCTTCCTGAACGTGGAAAATCTTGAAAACTACCCGTTTCCTTAAACCGAATAATTGTGCGATGAATACAAGTCTTCGAAAGTTTAAGTTGAGACGCAATTTCACGTTCGGATTTGCCTTCATTATGTAAAGTAACAATGGCAGATCGAGTTTCGATATTTATTTCTCGTACTTTTCCCATTTTTAAAACGTTTTAACTATAGAAACCCCAAGTTAAGACTAAGTTAAATTATTCGTACAAAATGGTACATAACTTAAAAAAAAATTTAAAATAACCTGTTTTAGAAAGTCTAAATAATAACAAAGAATAGCCAGTGCAAAGTTAAAGAAGAATAGACTTAAAGAACAATTAATACGGAGCTACTTTAAATATAATGATGACCCTTCCACTGGCCAGACACCCTGCGGTCTTGGATGTTTTTAAACAGAACCCATTAATTCTATTTGTACCTGAGAAACATACCTACAAAAGTCTCTTTAGATGTTCATCAGTAATTTAAAAATATGTATGGACAACAATTTTTATTTTATTACCGAAACTTTGAATACAATAAGTGATAGCATAAATATATTACAACTGGTCTCAAACTTTTGGCCGGCAGTGTACCTATAATATGTTTTCTATAAGAAAATTCTCATCAGATTTCTGCTTTCTTGACAAGTCAAGCAATTTAATTGTAAAATAATAATAATAATAATCAGACAAACTAATTATAATATCCGATAATACGAAAATAACGAAGAAATCATTTGATTAACGTTTCAGAAATCAAAATTTCATCAAGCAGAAAGTTAGAATCTCGTTAAATCAAGCCACACAAGCAAATCGTATTCAAATTAATTCACAATATAAAACGTTTGAATTATTTTTAAAGGTGTGATGGTTTCAAGAACCTATATGCAAATGTAATTTAAACTTGCACTCTTCTGGTGTATAAACACTTATTAAGGAAGAAATCGTTACTCGTTAATGATCTTACTTTTTTGTAAAGTGAAGATATTTATGTTAATTTAAGCACAGAGTTCAAATAAAACTTTTAATTAATTTACTTATATTTGTTTATTTTAGCTACCTTAAATAAAACTACTCGTATTTTGGACTTGAATGATTTTTGTAAAACTTTTAGCATTTATTGATTTATATAGTTTCCATTTCAATTGATTAAGTGGAATATTTTCTAGATTTAAAAACAAAAATAAATTGCTTTACCATGGACAATACAATGGAGATCAAATTATATTTGAAACATGGAATAGTCTTCCTGAGAGTTATAACCAATTTAAGCTGCCAGCATTTGGACTCTTGACAATTTTCGGGTCTATAAAGTATTGTGAGCAGATGTTTAGCAACATGAACATCCTTAAAAATAAATTAAGATCCTTCCTCAACGATGTTAGCCATGAAAGTTCTCTAAAACTAAAGACCTCAAATTATGAACCTCTTATAAAACAAATATGTGATTCAATAATGGTGTACAGAGTTTTTTACACTATCATCTTTATGGTTCATGGTAAGATTTTTTTAAAAATTATCTAAGGAAAAATGGCTCTCTACTTAAAATTGATTACCGACTCCTGAACTATACCAAAACTTCTATTACTCTTAATTGATTGATTTAATGGTAAAAATTAGTATGTAGGTACTCGTATTTTTATTTTCTTTTTTCTTCTTGTTATAAACATAAGAAATGATAAGATATTTTAAATTGCAAACATGATAAAAATATGTACAATTTACTGTTTATAAATAAGTTTCGATTTAGGTTAGTATTAATTTGTGAACAGTAATGTGTTTATTGTTTTATTATGATTTTTTTTTCGTAAGCACAATGAGATTTTCTTTACAAAAGTAGTAGGCAAATTTTGTACAAAGAATATTAAATTTTACATAAATTTGTGTAGTATATTCAAAAAATGTTAAAATTTCCCATCATTTTAATAGAAATGTATGAAAAGATGGAAATTTTTATTACTTAAAATTATGTATAATACAAAATAATGAATGTATGTAGAGAGAATGTATGCAAATTGTGTGAATAGTTCGTGATGCAATAGGGCCTTTTCTTCTGGCATAAAACGGCATTTTCTCAATACATAACTGAGTACGGGTCGTGGTGCCACCATGTCATATCTGGAAATGTTTGATAGTATCACACCCTTCTTTTCAAACAAATATTTAATATAGGAAAAATTAATTAGTAAGAATAGTTTATATTCCCAAAAGTTTTTGTGCCCAAGAATTGATAACAATGCTCTACATTTAATACTGAACAGTGTAGGAAGCTAAGAAGTTTCTACTAACAAATGCAAAGAAAAACTAATTTTTAGGATTTATTTTATAAATTTTTCGAAACTAGTAAAATAATCTATAAAATTGGGCGTTTGAACTACGATAAAGCGTGACTGCTTTAAAAATTATAATAGGGTATTTTTGTGGGTACCCAAATAAATAAAAAGAAGATACATACATATAGAGGTTATGTATTTGATACAATTTTAATTTTATAAGAAATACCAGCGAGAATAATAAAATTTGTATAGGTACATAATTATATTATAATAAAAGTTATTATAATATACCTAATAAATATTGATAGAACTAATCATTTTTTGCTACACAGTGTTTTGTGGTAGTTATTAAATAAAATGTTAATGTATTTATTGAACAATTCACTTTGTAAATTCCGTTTAGTTTAGGCCAAATTTTTAGGTTTTTTTATCTACATTTTAATGTGCTTTTACCGTTCAATCTCAGTTAATAATTTATTGTTTTGTTCTTATAAGAAATATGTCATGGTTTTATAACAAATCTTAAAGTTAATTCATAAATTAGAACCAAATTTGATAATAATGGGTTATTGAAAACTATAAGTATGTGCATGCCTACTCTTTATTGGTAAAGGTTTTGCAGTTAAAAAAATATACATATACTACCTTAAATTTTGGTGATTCTGGATGTGTTTCAATACTTTTTTAATACGAACAATAAAATCAAGTTTAGTAAACATAGATGTTAAAAAAAAATTAACATTTGTAAACAGTTTATTTTCTAAGCTTTACTGGAGATAAATAGTATGTTTGTATTTTTTTTATAAGCCGCATATAACTAGGTATTGGTCGTGAATAAAGTGTTTTCATATACTTAAACATCTCCTTTTTTGGTAAAAATAGAAATATAAAAATCAGTTACTTAACAGCTCGCTTTTAATAAAATATATATTTTACGAAATTTCATTACTTATATACTATAGAGAAACACTATTTTCCTCCAAAGAAATTTTTTTTTACAAACCCAGTAAGAAAAATTAATGTTTTCAATGATACAACAATATGTGTTTTTTTCATTTCTTATAATTAAAAAGAAATCAAAGAAGATTACTTTAGAGTGATGTCTTTTATTTTCTAATTTGAATATCGTTAGAATTAATTCACATGAAATCGGGGTCATTAGACTACATATTTGAAGATTCAGTAGGTTTTTTTCTTAACTTTTTTTTATTTTATTTGTATTTAGGTTTTAAAAACAGTTTATGGATTTTCAATACAAGAAATTAGAAATTATTATAGAAATAAGATTATCTTCACCATTTTATTTAAGTGGAGAAAATTAAGAAAAAGCGTTAATAATTTAAAGATGTGGCATGCTGGTTAAATTTTATGTTTATATGAAACTTTTACTGATGATCAAAAATCATAATGTTTTTTTTTTTTTTAAATAAATTTCTCTATCATGATTTTTGATTTTATCTTAACGTTGAAAAGTAAATTTTTATTAATACTCATATTCACAAAAGTATGAAACAACATTAAGTCATAAATCTTGCAAGACAAATCAATTAAACAGTAACCTTTTCACTTCAGTTAATTTTACTATAGGTATGTTACAGATTGACACACAAATGCTAATATTTTATATTTGAAACTATCGTTAATAATAAATGATAACTGACAACGCCCCTAACAAGTATTATAATGAAATTAAAACACGAGAGCAATTTTCGTTTTAGAAAAAAATATCAAGCTAAAAGTTCACCATCAGGATTTTATTAAGGTTGGGCTTACTGCAGTATCAAAATATGTTTAGTGTTATATTTAATGATTGGTTTAACTCGCAAATCATTTCACACTAACCTTTAAATTTTACATTGAGTTTCTAATATAGTTATTTGTATCTAATATTTGCATTTTTGTACTTAAGATTGAATTTTGTGTCACATAAATAAAAATTAGTTTGATATGGTTATTCAAAGTTTATATTTGTATGGTAATAGACTAAAGTGAAAAGTTCTTATCAAATTGTGAAATCAAGCGAAATATCATCAATAATTTCACTTTCTCTGATTCGTTTGATAAAAAAATCATCAAAGAAGTTTGAATCGTCATAATTTATGACCTTTTGACATTTCACCCACAATCCATGCATTTCATCGAAAAGAAAACTTACCGCCCCCTAAAGTCGTCACAGTTGGATGTCTTTTATGGCTGTTGGTTGTTGTGCCATGAACTCCATATTTCATTGGTTTGAAATGGAAAAACGATGGTGAATATCCGGATCCGGCTCTACTTAGTGAACTAAAACGGTCTTCTCGATCTTCCATATACACGCCTTCTTTACCCATGGCTGCTAGTTGTCGTCCTTTTGGTAAAAACATGACAAGAAAAACCATAACTGATGTGATAACTAAGCCCGTAGCCAAACACGCGTCTCGATGTCTTTCGGCGACAATCAATCCAGTCAACGACCATAAAAGCCATAATGGTACGGTAAATCCGACCGCTAAACCAATATATGTAGATTCCCTGTAATTATCACGAATTCCTCGCGATTTTACTGCCAGAATTGCAACGAAAATGATCAAACATATTACATAAATAAGGGAGATTAAAATATCCACGTAGGGTGTTTGGCAAAGTGCTATCGTTTGTGGCGTTGGATTTGTGCTGATATCGTTGACGGTGATTAAAAGTCGATGTCTTGCTGTCACGGGAGGAACACTTTGGACGTGTACAACAGGAGGACTGTTCAAGAGCCATTGTGTTCCAATAGCTACTTGTATTAAAACGGCAAACAAAAGTAAAAGTCCTTGATAGGGAGCTGGTAAATAAACACCACCGTTTAAGCTAATCAAAAATACACATTTTACAAGTAATGTAGCAAACACGAGGGCGTAAGCCACCCCTACACCGAATCGTATTGTAGCACAGGTAAATGGTGTAGGATTTGCAGTAATAAGAGCTGATAAGCCAGCACATGAAAACAATCCCAAAAGTAACATTTGTCCAAGAAATAAATGGCGTCGAGATGGGGTTGTGCGACTTGCTTTGCATAAAACAAAAATTTCAAACGCTACCATCATAATCATTGATATGGATGCAGTGACCAAAATTGGCACAGTCCATATTTCTTGTCGGAGAAATTCATTTGTGGGCATTAAAGATGTATTCCAGTGGTTACAGTTGGGACAAGATGTCGTGGGTGTCGCTGGTGCTGTTACAAGAATATTTGCGGCATTTGTAGTCTTCACTGATTTGGGTGTCGTACGAGTCCTTTCTGGCACATAAAAGTATTCTGTACTCATTTCCAATCGGTGCTTCAGTGCTTCAATTACATTTTCTAGGTCAGTGTTATTACTATTGCTGTCCGATGAGGCTTTTACAGGTTTATTTACACGTGTACTCACTGACTTCGTAACGCTGTAGCTAGCCGTAGTTTGATCGTCGCCAGCTCGTCTAGTTGAAGCCAGAGAAATGGGTCGGTCTTCAAATAGTTGTTCGATATTTAAGAGAGTTTCTTCATCTCTTAAAGATTTTTTCATGATATTTAAATCTCCCACATCAGTGTTATTATTTTTTTCTTCAACCAGTTTTTCTTCATCACGGTTTTCACTCAAAATTTTCATTTTCACTTCACTTGAGTTATTTAAATTTTCTGGTGTAGTAACATTTTCTGATTGCGAATCTAATGAAAATTTATAATCGTTTAACGGCCGATAAATGGGGTAATTTTGCTTTAGACCATTTACATTTTGATTGTTAAAATTATTTTGCACTGGGTGATTTTCTTCGGAAAAATGTTGGAAATGCTCCGATGGTTGTTGTTGCCGAATGCGAGATAAACGATCGCCAAAAATTATGATACTGGCGCGATTTTCTGCTGTGGTAGTAGTAAACGTCGTTGCTATCGTGGTTACGATAAGAACGGTGGCGCACACGTGTGCGACTTCGACACCGGTGCGAGCCATACTGAGTTAAAAATTCACCGGTCGTAAGTTCTACGGAGATTCTGATACTCTCCCGCCATAAGATTATTTGAAATATTCACGCTCTCACCCACTCTTTATCTTATTTCCTTTTGGATGCTCTTCTGCATTGTCTGTTATCATCTTCTGGTTTTAGTCTTTCGAGGTACCCATCCAAACTTTAATAAAGATAACTTATGGATAAGGATAAATTAAAAGTGCATTTTACATCCAGAAGCAGAAGCTGTCATTGATATATTGTACCAAATAATTTTATTATTTAGTCTTTTAAAATAATAAATGTGATACTGGTTTTAAATAGGTGAATATATTTTTAAAGTTTTAAATTTCATGTTAAAGAGATTTTTTTCTTATCACAAATTAAAAATTTTACTGCTAAAACAAATAATGTTTTGTTCTCTTTGTAACTAAACTAGTTGACTTATAAATTTTCTTTCTAAAACTAAAATATTGTATAGGTAATAGGTATACATATGTACAATGTAGACTCGTGGCGACATTTCGTAGAAAAGAAAAATGTTAAATATGAATTTAAGAACTACGGTTTGTAGTAAAAAAAATGTACAGAAAATTTTTTTTTCATCGCGATTGAACGGTAGGATCAACAATAAATTTAATAACATGTTAAGTATGGATAAGCAATATTTAATTATTATTTGAGAAGGCACTGCCTTCATAGATGAGTCACCACTGTTTAGAATTGTATAGTTAAACATTGTGAAGTCAAATGAAAGCAGTAACTTTTGACTTCTTTGGTTATGTACCTACTTATTGAAATATACCATAATAATAATAAAACTTTATAAGTACCAATAGTATCTATCAAGTAAAAAAATATAAGTTTTTATACTCCCTAAATGTTCAAAACTTATAGAAGAATAAATAAAAATTGCTCTTTTTAGTTTACCTTATTTAATAATGAGTACCTTATGTAAAAAAAATTAATAAGAATGTTCTAAGTAGTTATCTACTTAAAAATAATTGGTTCTTTTTAATTTCTGTTTGGGGAGGGATCATCTTCTTTGCCTTCATTGGTATATTAGCACTCATTGGTAAGTATTTAAGCGTTAAAAATGCTCTTCATTTAGGTACTAATTTTAAGAAATAGGTAGGTAGGTACTTTGTTATTAGTTCAAAATATTTTATCCGAAACTTTTATATCAGATTCGGTTACCGTTACGAATAGATTTTTATTTCGGATATTCGACTGTGTTGATTACGGTAACAAAGCTATCCTTAACATCCTTGGTCTTCATGGTTCTTTTTCCATGTTCCCGAAAAAAGGTATCTTTCAAAAATTATATTTTATATTATAACAGTACTACCTACTTAGGTATATAAAGGTTTTTATATAAGTATATAGGTATAGTAGAAATTAACTTTTCATTACTCTTTTTTAATTCTCGATGATTTAATGAAATATTGATTGACGCCCGGAGTTAGTAAAATTACGGAATTGTGTGAAAATTAAAATTTAATTACTAATTAGGTTTATCATAAGAAAAGTAGTAGGTACGATGTATGAGCCGTTCAGTGCACACATCGATTAACTCCGTAATGCAAAAAGTTGAGTAAATTGATAAAAATATAGACTTCTGAAATACATTGTTTCTTATGGAAAAGCTAAAAAGCAAATTTTTATTTAGAGCTGTTATTACTTATTATTATAATTTTTTTTCGGATATATAAAGTTAGGAGTAAAATTTGTAAAAGTTGAAAAAGTGGAGTTAATCGATGTGTGCACTGAGCAGCTCATTATATAAGTGTGCCCTGATAAACACTTTGTTTATTTTGGATTGACTTACAGTAACGTTTAAACTCTATTGAACGTGACATATGCAGTTCTTTATTATTTTATAAACTATAATTTAAAATTTTACAATAAAAAGTCGGTTAAATTTATGATTCAATATGAAATAGTTTGGCATAAGCCTTCTCCTAGTGCCTTTGATATGCTCAATTGACTAACTTGTGATGGAATAATCGAAGCATGAGCGTTCATAAGTATTTAAGTATGCATTATTAATCTGAGGCATTTCCAATTTAAATATTATTTGTCCGTGTGTTATGGTTTAACCGAAACTAACGTTAGAACAAAGAACCAAATTTGAAGTAGATAGAAAATGTTTTAGTAAGCATATTATAAGTTATTTTCCACCGTTGAACTAGTTTGCATAACAAGACAAAATAATGTGCTAATTTTTTACGATTTCATTTTGATTCCAGCTCTTCACTTTTTTTCAGAAGAAAAATAAAATTTTCTATTCAGATGTCACTAATATACATATATGTATTATTTTTATGTGTTTAATAATTTAGATTGTATTTAATATCGACATAAATAATATGGCTAAAATATTTGTTTAGCAATTTATAAATTATATTCAATAAAACAAAGGTTAGATAGGTAATGCTAAATACATAAAGTTATTAATACCTAGTAATCATATTATATTATTTAAATATTTATAGATAAAAATCTTTATTTTTATTAAATACCAATATTTTTCTTAAGCTCTTTTAAAAATTTAACTTTGCGACGTGATTAATTTATTAAAAGTAGGTAGTACAACAAATATTAAGTTTCGCGACTGTACATTCATTGAAATCACTATAAGTAAGAGCAATAGCTATATGTACTTATATACAATAATAACATAGATAGGCAATAATAACAAAAAAGGAAAAATAAAAAGACTTAACTCAAAATATTTTATTTCTATTTTGAACTATGTACGTGTATGAAATACCAAGGTTGATATATAATACATCTTTAGAAAAAAATATTTTAAATAAAATTTATAACTTTTTATGCAAGTTCAAGCTAAATCTACCATAATTTATAAAAAACATAAATGACTAAAAGTAAGAATCCTGATATTTATAGCATGTTTTATGTGTATTATTAAATTTAGTATTATTTTAGCTAGTAGAAAGACGTTACATTTTGATATTAACGAGTTTACTGCTTTTTGCACTTGCAAATAGTAATCACAAACTAAGAATTTAAATAAAATGCTACCGTCTTAGTTCGAACATTTTCAATCAAACTTAGGAGTTAACGTTAGTCCCTATATTTTATGTCTATGTTTAAAAATTTATGAAATACAGATTTCAAGTTTGATAAATCAAATTTTAAATCTATAAAAATGTTTAATAGAAACTTCTTATATTTGCATGTGTTATGTTAACAACACTTGAAAGTAACAGAGCATTATCATTTTTTCTTATTGTAAACCCACAACAGCAAAAAATGTAAAAAGGCTTTAATAAGGGCTATATATGAAGAATATATAATGGCGTTATGGTAATAAAGTAGATAGATACCTACTTGATGCTGCTTGTATAAATAAATGTGTTTGACGCGTAATAAACATAAAAGACTTAGAGGTCACAGGGCACATAACTTTCTCGAGACTCTTTTCACAGTACACACAAGGGCAGTACCGATGCACATGAAAGAACGAAGAATATATTTTTTTTTATTATAACGTGGGTCCATTAACTTTATGAATTGACAAATTATACTTAGAAGTTTGTTTTCATTACTTACTTTCAAAAATTAAAATCGACTATTTGCAATTACGCGATAACTTTTATTGGTTCAAAAATTTGAATAAAACATTTTAAATACGTTTTGTTTCAATTAATCCTTTCTTTCCAACAGTGAAATAATGGTTATGAGAAATAATTGCAAATAAAAAAAATAAATAAAAAAGTGAAGTAGCTGTGCATATATACATAAGTAAAGCTGTTAATAAACTTGTATTTAATGCAGATATCAACTATACTGAATATGGTAGATAAAATTTTAATTTACTTTTATTGGTGATACGCAATTAACTACCGATGAAAGTATCGCACAGTCTATTAATAATTATGTATGTGTTCTTTGATTTTTAATTGTTAATGGTACTAAAATTGTTATAGACAACGAAACCCGTAAATTATTTCAATTATAACCATTACTTCTATATTCATTAGTAGATAAAATCGTAAGTTTGGAACATAATTAAATAAGTACATAGGTACAATACATAATATTTATGGAGTTGCCTTAAAACTCCAATTACTTACTCAAAAATAAAAATAAAAATTGATAAAGGTTGTTTTTTTAGTTTTTCACGAAAGCATATTTCGATTTATATCTAATATTATGATTATATAAAAACACGTATTATATAATTGGGATTTTTATCATTACTTATAAATTTTGAGACATTCGGGTTTTTGTGAAATTTTTATTTGTTTCGTGTAGAATTTCCTTTACTTACGGACTGAAGACTGTAAAAAAGAATGTAGTGTAGGTATAGGTATATCTTCTATGGAAGAATAATTCAAAAAATTGGTTCAATTTTGAGATCAAGAAAATAGTTACAGGTGCCGTAACGTTATCGATGGTTGTTATAGGTCTGTTATAAAAAGCAGAGCACTACCAAATTCTCTGATCATATGTTTAATGGGAGCATTTCGGCTTGTACTGATTTAATTCTCTTTTAACTTTCTTTTACTATTATACGTACCTACAAATAGGTAATAGCGGAAACATTGAAGTGGGGTCAAATTTTTATTTCGAGTTTTCAATGAAAATACACGTTTTGAAGTCCCCTGAGTCCAAAAAATTGGTTCTTAGAAAACTGTCTGTGTGTGTGTGTGTGGCTGTGCGTAACAGCGATTCGTATTGAAAATAAAAAATATTATACTGTACTATATACAATACTATTACTATGTCAGCTTGTGCCGCTATAAGCTTTTGATTTAAATCGGTTGACAAGAAGCCCCACTTTATTCTATGAGTTTTTCAATTTTTTTCGAAAGCAACTGCAAGGAATTTCTTTAAATTTGCTTAAGTTATTAGACTCATCAAAGCCTACAACTTTTATGTGAAAGTTTATCCTGAGAATATTTTAAATAAAGATGATTCTGGGGTAGGGAGTGGGTTCATATATACATACAGATGTGTACATGTAGTTCTATTGACTTATCTTATTCTATTTTTAATTTTTTAACCAACTGTGGGCTTTAATGTTCCTTTAACCAACATGAAGTTTCATGTTAAAGAAAGTTCTGTGACGCGTTGTAGCAGATATTTTAAAATGGAAATATACTTTCTTCCTTATTCTTCATGCCTAGACCAAATTTCGTTTTTATTACATATTACAAGCATTAAGAGTTACATTTTATACGATTACATTTTTAAATTCGGCGTTCTTATAATTTGTTTTGAATATTTCTCAAATACTTTAAATGATTTTTTTAATATGAGGCCCATTTAAATTTCTGCCTCGGTATGCAATTCGTTGTGCTCTAGGTATGTAGATATTATGTAGATTTTTAAAAACAACTCTTCTATTTAAAATATACTTTATTTAACTTCAATAAATCTGTACCAAAAAAGGAGGTATATATATACTTAATAAATAAGTACTCAAAAATTACTTTTCCACTATATCAATAATTATATACTTTATTATATTAATATTGAAAGTAATTTAAACACGAACATTTTTGTTTTTCTCTTATTTAAAAAGTAAATGTATTTTTTAAATGAAAAAATTGAAACTAAATCATTGTCGGTTAAGATATTTATCAAGTTCGAATATACAATCAGAATTTATAAGTGGTCGTCTTTCTTCGAAAAGGACATGAAAAAGACACATAAAGATTTTGTTATGGAATGTTGCACTCGGAGGAATTCACTTTTGGTCAAGTCGCACTCTTCTCGGTAACAAGCGGGTGGGTCTATCTACCATTACGTGACACACGTGTGAAATGTTCACGTGACTATTAATTTTAAAATGGAATTATCATTGGTAGCTTCAAAAGAAAAATTTGAAGAAAAGATAAACTCAATATATGTAGAATTAAATTATTATCAATTATATTTATTAATGAATTTTAGGTATATTTAAACATGAATTTAATCAAAAACGTAATAATTTGCATTTGTTCGTTATAGAAATAAATAAACTCTTTTTATTTTGCTTGTTTTATGTCGCTATTGAAAGTGTGCTTATATTGTTTTCAAACACGACAAATTCAGTTCTTATTTTCAAAATATTCTATAGTACCTACTCATATTTATCAACATGATACCTATATGATACGGATTAGTATTGTTATGTATTAAAATCACTTATTACGAACTCATTATACCATAAACTATGAGTGTTTAATCAAAAAGTCACAGCAGTCATTGTACCTGCATAGTGCATATATGCACTTTTGCACATTATAAATAGAAAAGAAATTTTTTAACTAGCATAGCTACTTCAATATCACTAACTGCATGGTTAACTATAATTTTATTTACTTTTTATATCGCTGGATAAATGATTTTTAATTTGCTTTTATAGGATTTTGATGAAGTTTAAATAATGCTATTTTCGCTTCGTGATTAATTAATAAGGTTTTATTAGTTTTTAATAAGACATATATTTATATCTTCTTGCATTTTTATGTAGACTATTTTTAATCAAAAAGTGGTTAGCTAGTATAACAAAAATGATGTCTAATTACTTCTATTTAAGTTTGTAAAATTTCATTAATATTAATATAGGGAGGGATGCAATTAGTTGTAACGAATCGTGTATCTGTATATAATTTCGTTACTTTGAATATAAGATGCGTTTCCTTTTTAATTTTTTCAATTAAACATTTTAATTTCTTAATTTTAACCATAAATGTACGGCGTCCGCATATCTACAAAGTACTAAGCTTTCCCCAACTCTATATACCTATAATACCTTATCTTGTAAGCTAAATAAATCGTTGAAAACACATCAAATTTATAATATTAAAATACTTTCTAATTTTGAGCTCACAAATCAATTTCGATAAACTTGAAAATATTTACCATATTTACCGACATAGTAGCAGTACAATTTAAGAGGAACGTCGGTGTTTGTTAAACTTGTTAATTTTCTAAGTGTGTATCTATGCATGTGGTTTTGTAAAAAAAAATAACAACACATTTTAAATTCATTCTTAGTTTTAGGTATATAAGACATTTACTTGAAAATAATACTCGTTTAAATAAGTTAGGATATTTAAAAACAATTCAAATGTTATTTCATTTTTAATGATTACTTACTTATTATTTTTGTATAATATATTTTGTATAAACTTTATCTGAATACATTTTCTTACTAGAAGCCACGCTGAGTTTTTGCTCTCTTCCATGTCGCTATGTTACTACGAACATTGTGAGATTTGTCTACTTTCTCTAGTGATCAATATCATTTATCACACAAGAAATATGTATACATACTTAGTACATCATTTCTACAAACACTTTGCATGACCCCCGTAGCTTCCTCTGGGAGCATTGGACGTCCTTGTCCAGGATTAAGTTGAATATCATCTTTAGAGAAAGTTTTCAATTAACACCTTCACTTTATTTTCATGCCGAAAATTAGTCGAAAACCTTGAAAATCTTGAAACAGACCAATTGTTCTCATATACGCTAAGATATAGGAATATACTAATATTATTTTAATTTTAATGATTGGTTTTATTTCCGATTTAATTACATTAAAACATGTAACTATTATATTATGTAATATATATATATATATATATATATATATATATATATATATATATATATATATATATATATATATATACATACACCTCAATGCTACACTTTTACTTTTTCTCATCGTAATAAATTCGAAAAAAATTAATTTTGTATAAACTTTTAATAAGGTGTGAATTTATTAGATGGAATTAACATTTCGATAATTGTTATCTATCTTTCAAAGTTATTATTTATTATTATATTATAGAGGTCCGTTATGAACGGAAAAGATGATAAATTGTATTTGCGGAAAAGGAAATGATTATCATAAAGATTAAAAAAGAAGAAAAATGTTATCATGGTTAACAGGAAAAAAGAAATTAAAGGGAAATTTAATATGTGCGTTATACGCATTTTTATGAGGAAAAATAAAATTCTTCGGTATTATTACGAATTATAAAATCAAAATGTGATGAATTGCAATAAGAGGAAAAAATGTATTGATTTTACCGTTTTTAGTAACTAACTGTACAATATAAATTGCTCGGAATATTATTGCTCAAATTATTATTGGAACTTTGATTGACGAATGATTTTCATTAACGGCTTCGTAGTTTTTGCTACATGCATACTTTTGAAAAGTTAAACAAATTTTTCTCTAGGTAATTTGAAAATGATCGTCTGTTGTTCTTATAATAGCAGAATTTATGATTTGCCCGCATTTACTTAAAATTGGTATGCGGGTAAATTAAAATGCTTGTAGCAACTTTTATTGATTTGTCAATTTAAACGTGGTCATGTATTGACTGTATTTGGTTATTGCAAAATTAAGGTTGTTTTCTATTGCATTTTTCTTTTCAAAAGTTTTGTCTTCCTCGGTATAAAGATGTCCAATTTTATAAATCTCTTTAGTAAAGCAGCAATACTATTGTGTTACGACTGTTATGAGTTTATTGAAAACACTGAATCATTAAATTCTGAACTAAGTCATAAGAAGGTAGTACATTTTACCAAATTAGAGAGATATCAATGCCATTTTTATTATTTCTATGTACAAATCTTAGTTGAGAAGTCTGTGGGTGCTTACTTTATATATATAAGTAAAACATAAATTTGTGTCGCTTTAATTTCAAGACAATTTTTCTTGTTTTTCCTGTTTATCTCTATCCTAATCATCTTTCTTGTTTTATTCTAGGATATTTTGAATTAAAAATTGTAGCTACAATTAATCCTACACTCCAAAAGTGTTTTACTTATATTTATTGAAGCCTATAATCATAAATAAAAGCATGTACCGAGTAAAGAAAATTTTGTAAAGAATGAATGTATGCGTTTTATGACATCTTTTTGTCGTTAAAAAGGTTATAAACTTGAATAAAACAAAAATTGTACGTGGACCTCCCATCGTCTCATAATTATTACATTGTAAAATAATTCGCCATGAAAGTTAAATTTATAGGAGTCTTGAAGCTCATGAAATCTAAGTAAAAGCAATATAATGATTTAAAAAATTTATTTGGATTTTTCACGTGTGACGTGATGTCAAATTAGTTTTTTTTCTTGGAGAATGGATTCCTATACTTGCTGATTACAACAAAAATTTAAAAACGAGCCCTTTTAGTGGTGCAGCGGTTAGATCTGTTAGTCTCCGCTTC
Source organism: Sisyra nigra (assembly GCA_958496155.1). Taxonomy (NCBI): domain Eukaryota; kingdom Metazoa; phylum Arthropoda; class Insecta; order Neuroptera; family Sisyridae; genus Sisyra; species Sisyra nigra. The sequence goes on along the minus strand of OY292313.1, from coordinate 36,755,795 downwards.
ATGCGTGGCTCTGGGTTCGATTCCCGTTGAATCCTAGATATCCCTATATTTATGACCTACAGAAACTAATCTGTGTTTAGACAGTCGTGTTATGACCTAGATGTTAGTGCAACTTTAAAAAAAAAACAAACCAAAATCATATTTCTATATTTTAAACACGTTAAGCATATTTTCATAAAATAAAACTATGAAGATATATGGAATGATACCAACTTGTATCCAAGGATGCTTCTATGAAAGAAAGTTTACAATTTTACTGTAAATTATAATAATTGATGGATTATTACTGCTTAAGGATATATACAGGAGCGTCGCGCATTTTTGACAAGATCTGTATCAAAATTTGTCATGGGGCCAATTTAGGTCTGTGTATAGTGTTGACGTGTGGTCTAAAAATGTGAGTGAGGTTGTGGATAATATTTTACAAGTTTTTGTTTACACATATAATAAGAGTTCCTATAATCTGGAGGCTATCACTCATAAAGTTGATGCGGTGGCACTTCGAAAAAATGTAAATAAATGCTAAATGTACATATAGCTATTGTATATCATTTTATAACAATTTTTTATAAGAATCAAGAAATTTTTAAGAACTAAAAGAGTTTTACATTTTTCAACTATCAAAGATCGGCTTTGGCATTACTTACCTGATTCATATTGCACAATTTTTTTACGTCACGCCACTAAGTAAGCTATAGTGTAATTTAATTATAAAACGGTTTCAAGTTCTAAGGTAAAAAAAAACACCTTAAAATCTTTTTTTTTTTTTTTGCTCTGACGCGCTCTTGGTAATAGACAAATTAGATGCGAAGAATTGTGCAAGGTCAGTTGTAAATTAGACAATAATAATAGAGAAGTTTAATCATAATAAATTGCGAAGATAATAACATGGGCTACTTTCTTAAATACCGTATTACTAAAGTTTCCCATTTACGAGCGTTTGTAAGGATAATAATTTCATGAATTTTGGATCCCAAAAAAGATAGACCGAAAAATGATTATCTATTTACTTCCATTTTTCAAAAATTAAGTCTATCATTACTTTCCTAACTGTTTTTTTTTTGAGTTAATATCCATAAATTATTTCTGAGAAATGCATTTTGATAATGTAGAGAAGTTTTTCCTCAGACATTGTTTTAAGCGGCAATAATATCCATTGAATTCTAATTTATTTTGAGCCTGGCTTTGTGTCTTACATAGCATTTACACTTTACATAACATTATTTTTTTATGTGATTTTTGTTATAGTAGGAAAATTAGAGCAAGTTTAATAACGCTGGGCGCGATTCTCGTTGAATCCTAGATATTTAATTAATAACACTAGTGACATACAGAAATTTTCAGTGATTACTGATTCGTGATATGGCTCTAGATGATATAGCGACTTAAAATAGCAAAAAAAATTATAACATCGAGTTAGCTGGGTAATTCATTTAACTATTGATGGAATCACCTTAGTTAATTACTAAGAAATTACAATGGCGTGCTGTTAAAATATTTTTTCCTAATATAAGTGCAAATTCACTACTTGGCTTGATTTTTAAAGTACTTGACTTAAAGTTGGTTTCCAATCAAGTCAAACTCAAGTCAAATCATATTAAATACCAGTTAAGCCAAGTATTGAATTTGCACGTCATTTAATTTTAAAGCTAAAATACTAAGCTTAATTTATTTCGCAAAGAGTCTAAATTGTTAGTTTGATGAATCATTAAAAAGGTGGTTTCTCATATTTTGTCCCAATAGAAATATTAGTTATTTATCGTTTTTATGAACCTAAGTAACGAGCTTAAATAATATTATTTTGCTGGCGCGATTTAAATAGGTTTTAATCGATGCTTTAGTCAATAGCAATATGCCACAATTTTCGTCTACGGAGTTTACTTTAAATAACTGTAGGGGGTTATCTGCTAAATGAATCACTAATAAATAATCAATAAAATTGAAAGTTTAAATTCGAGGATAAAATTTCATCTAACTCATTTTGCATTAAGTAAGTACTTATAATAATTGTTTGATTATTCTTATGGCTTATGCAGAAGATAAAAGTAAGTTTGCAAACGATTGACTATAATTTGTAAGAATATATGTACAAATAAAAGCATGAATAGATAGATATTATACTTTTATTAAAAAAAAGTCTTATATTTTACTGAATACCTATAAGAAGAAAAATTTCTTTACACAAAAAAATTGAAACTAAATTTTTTGAGTAAAATATGTTGGTTTTTTGTCGCAATTTTGATATTTTTTCAACATATAGCATTAAGGTTCATAACAAATTCAAGTAATGTTCAACATATCCATTTCATTTATTTGATAAAACCACCCGCAGTTCACACGTTGAACAGGTTTCTTTGCAATTGTCGTATGGAATATTAAAAAAATAAAAATATTTTTGCGGTTATCATAGAGTAGAATAAAAAACATGTTGGTATGAAGCGTATTTGTCATTTTTTATTATTCTTATTTATTGTTTTGCATGGGTCAAAATATCTTTATAGTTTTGCATTGATTATTATTCGGGACGTTTGTATTCAGTACTTGTAGTTAGTGTGTAAATATAATTAGCGTATTTTTATTTATGTGAGGCTGCATATAAATACTCATACTTACTTTATTATAAAAACAAAGAACATTGATATTTGTTTAATTTTTGGTAAAATTACGAATAATAGATTAAATATTAAAAAAATAATAACTATTATTGAAAAAGGTTTTGGGGCCTTATAAAAATTAATTTTCAGGTTTTTTCAAAGTGGAGTTAAATCATGAGGAATATAAACATCGTTCATTTTTTACTTGCTTTTGATTTATAGTCTTAGAGCCAGCTTTATGCAAAAACTGAAAAACGTATTGAATTATTCATAAATTATTATTTTTTCATTTGTATGTAACGAAATGCACATAAGCGACACACTTTTATACGCTTTATAGTTTATGCATATGCAAAGATCGAGAACAACATAAACATTTTAAACAAAGATATTTTGCAACCAAAATCGTAAAAAGATTTGTCAAATATAAAACATGAAAACAGTCTAAAATTTGAACTTCAGAGTCTTATAATTTCAAAGTAGCTGTCTTATTGTTAGAGAAGAATAGATCTTTTAATGTTAGCTCAGTTTTTTGCATTGGAAGAGGAATTTTTACAAGAAAACGTTGTCATGTTTTAAATATATACTCATATTTAATATTATTATGCGACCTTAAAAGGACTATTTCAGGGGTTATCATAACAGTCTTCGGTATATTTGTATTTTATTTCTTTAAAATATAAATTTAAACTGTTAAAAGCTTATGTGCGATATTTAAATGTATTACTTACTAAGAAATTATTAGCAGAAAATTTTAAATTATTTATTTATGTGGTAGATTTTGTAAATATTTATATTCTAGTTATGAAAATTATTGTTATTGACTTTGTCGAGTCATCATTGTTGCATTGTTGTGTGAAGTTAGTCAGTGTTCAGTTGGTCATCAAGGAACATCTTTACGAGTACCAATTAGTAATTGTAGCTACATAAGTAGACTAGGTGCATAATTTTGTTGTGTTGAAATTAAAACCTAAAACGTTCAAAAATAAATGACGATTAAACGATTAATCAGAGGGATTTTTGGACTACGTATATATGAATTGTAGAAGAAAGTTTTCAGCAAACTTTGAATCATATAGTTATTTATCCACACAATTTTCTTAACAGAGTAACAACGACAGGTCTACAAGAGCAAATAATAACAAACAGTGTTTTTATTTTTCTCTATATGAATATAAGCAGCGAAATCTGATCTTTTGCAGAGTTTATTCTATTTGCTTATTGGGGCACTAATTAGGGTATTACTTTTAATTATTGTCAGAAAAAGTTATTGATTCCGATTATAGATTATTTAATATACATGTATAAAACACTAAAATATCTTTGAAAAAATATTCTTTATTTAATTTTCCACGATTGATTAAGATGGTTAAACATTTTTTTTTTAAACCAATATGTTGCACCTGAGCTTTGCTCATTTAGCAACTTGTCTATCCGATAAAATTTTGTGATGGGAAACTACCCAGTGGCTGTTCCCATATAAAATAAAAAACGCCCAGCTATATCAAGTCAGCTGGCTTTATTCTCTTGAGCCGCGAGGAGGGGCAGGCTCATTAAGCATCTTCTGGACTTTAGGATTCGGGTGGAGTCGAAGACGCTGGTGGTGTTTTCTTGTATTTTTCCTAATTTCTTCCTCAACCGTGTTGATATTTAAATCTCTGTGTACGTCAGAGTTCCTTATGTTCCAGGGTGCATTGACTATGCCTCTGAGCACTTTATTTTGGAATATCTGGATAGCTTTCTTGTTTGTAGTCTTTGCACAGCCCCAAAGCTGGATGCCGTACGTCCAAATAGGTTTTAAAATGTGTCTATAAAGTAGGACTTTATTGTGTGTGCTCAGTCCTGCATGTCTTCCAAGCAGCCAGTGCATCCTTCTGTACTTCATTTCAAGCTCCCGCTTCTTGACCTACACGTGTTCCTTCCAACGCAATTTAGTGTCTAGCGTTAGTCCCAACTATTTTGCAGTGTTACCATAAGGAACACGTTGCATATTCAAGTACACGGGGATATGTTCGCACCTTCTGTTAGTGAAGTTGGTGTGTACTGACTTGTTTTCGTTTAATTTAATCCTCCACTTTTTAGCCCAGCGTTCTACTTTGTTCAAAGCCTTCTGTAAAGCACCCGTTGACTCCTTTACAGTGCTTCCCACTGATATAATTGCAGAATCGTCTGCAAATGTAGCCATGCTAACTGTCTCGGTCTGGGGAATATCTCTGGTGTACAGAAGGTAGAGAACCGGTCCGAGGACGCTCCCTTGCGGAACGCCAGCGCCAATAGGTTTTAGATCCGAGTACTCATCCTCATATTTTACTCTGAAGTAACGCTCAGTTATGTATGAACTCAGGATTTCATTGAACTGCTTTGGAAGGTCTCTATGCATTTTGAATCGGAGTCCCTGATGCCACACCTTGTCGAATGCTTGAGATACGTCCAGAAACACACTGGAGCATATTTTCTTTTCCTCAAATGCACTCTCTATTATATTGGTGATTCTGTGGGCCTGTTCGACGGTGGAGTGATTTTAATGGAAACCAAACTGGTGCGAGGGTATTAGGCATTTTTCTTCGATTATTATCTTGAGACGTTTTAGGAGTAATCTCTCAAACAGCTTTGCAATCACAGGTAGGACGGAAATCGGCCTGTAGGATGTTTTCTCATGTGGGGGTTTACCAGGCTTTGGAATCATAATTACTTCCGCAACTTTCCATTGTCTCGGGACATATTTCAATCTGAAGCAGCAATTGATAATGTGAAGTAGCTTTCTCAATACCTTTTCAGGCCACTCCGTTAAGATTTGTCCAGTAATAAGATCGTATTCTGGTGCTTTTTTGGGATTGGAGTTGTTCTTAATTTCAGTCTTAAGTTTTTTCAATGTGACTAACCGGATATCAGCTTCATCATGCTTATCAATGGGTCTTAAGTCTTCTTCAGCTGTTTGTCTAGGTAGTGGTTGGAAGGTATTTTCAAGATGCTCCGCGAATAGGTCGGCTTTTTCTTTGGGACTCCTAGCCCAGGATTTTTCATTAATTTTAATTGGCGGGTTTTGCGCCGTCAGTCACTTAAGTCCCTTTGTGGTCCTCCAAAGGGAGTACTCTGTATCCTTAAGAGCAGTCAACTTTTGAAGGAAGCTTGATAAGGTGTCGTTTTTTATCTTTTTCATAAGAGATTTGAGTTCGTTGTTTAGCGAGTTAAAAAGAGTTTTGTTAGATGGTGCTCTTGTGTTCTGCCAAGTTTTTCTTGCTCTGCGTTTTTTCTTAAGTAGTTCTCTCACCTCCATCGGATAGAATTGGTATTGCTTGCTGTGTGCTTTTGAATTAAGAGTACTACCCCACGCCGCCTCTTGTACCTGTTGTATGAGAAGTTCTAGCTCTTCTTCAAGCTGAAGTTTGGTTTTCATTGCAACTGGGAAGTGGATACTTTCTTCTAGCAGCTTCCTGAACAGGTTCCAATTTGTTTTATTGTTCACCAGCCTCGGGAAATTATGTTTCTTTATAATTCTATCACTGAAAGTCATGATTACTGGAGAATGGTCTGAAGAGAGCTCATCACTACTTTCGACCTCTATATAATTAGTTGACAGTCCTTTGACAATAAAAAAGTCAATTAAGTCTGGGATTTTTGAAGGGTCAGTTGGCCAGTATGTAGGCTTGCTTCCAGAAAGGAAATCACAGTGTAACTTGACTCCTGCTGCATATAATTCCTTTCCCTTCTTTGAGGTTAGCCTAGAGCCCCAGTAGATGTTCTTGGCGTTAAAGTCGCCTCCGATTATGAAGTATCTACCCATGGCTATAAGAAGTTCCAGGTAGTCCTCTTTTTTGAGGTTGTACCGAGGGGGACAATATATAGCAGAGATTTTGAATTTTCTACCTCTGGTTAGTTCCACATTCACTGCAGTCACTTGCATACTCTCTTTTTCAATTTTGACGCCAGCGTAATGCTTAATACTCTCTCTGATGTATATTGCTGAGCCACCTCTGGCTTTTTCAGAAGGGTTGATAGCATGATAAAAACAGTAGTCTCTTATTTTATGATAAGAAGAGCTGGTAAAATGGCTTTCAGAAATTAGACATATGTCTATATGTTGAGTGTGGAGAAAGAGCTCTAGTTCAGGTAGGTGTTGCTGGAGCCCATTTGCATTCCATGTGACAATGCGCAATGTTTTACTTATTTTGTTTTCTCGCTTTGCCCATCCTGGCTTTCAGGATTTTTAATTTAGCGAATGTGTTTTTGTTAATTTCCTTTTGCTGTTCTAGACCCTCTGTCAGGACTACTAATCGCTTCAGGATTTCTTCTAGCTTTTCATGTGGATTTGGAGGTTGCTTCAATGCTGGTGGCCGTATTTGTGCTTGGGTTGCTTGCGCATATGTTATGCTTGATCTTCGTTTAGGATCCGTATTTTGATGTGAATCACTGATTGGTGTTTCAGGGGTAGTCCTTTCTCCTTGATTTGTTTGGGGCTTGTGGGCTTTATTTCGTATCCTCTGCAGCTCTTTTGTAACTTCATATCCACGGTAGTTTGCAGGATGTGAGCCCTTGCAGTTAATACATTTGGGTGGCGAGTCGTGTCTTTTGGTACAACTTGTGGTAGGGTGTTTATCCGCGCACTTCACACACCGGGGCTTGATCTGGCAGTATTTCTGTGTATGGTTGAATCCATGGCATCGTTTGCATTGAGGGATAAGGTTGCTTGTTCTTCTCAAAGATTCAATTTTAATCTTCATACTTTATATGTTCTTGATACTATATATATTTTCTATTTTTTCTTGTTTAGAGAAGGTCAACATGAACAGGGGTAGTCCTCTCTTGGTGATCTCTAGTTCTCCTTTACTGTTTTCCAATCTTTCTTTCTTGATGCTGTTGTTAGCGTCTTCTATTAGAAAATCCCTTTGCTTTAGGTCTTCAATTATTTCCTCTTTGGAACATGTTGGGTGTAGACCTCTCGCCATAATCTTGATAGGACGGCCATTTTTGTTTTCATATGTGTACCATTGTATTGCTTCAGCATTTAGTTTAGATGTCAGAGCTCTATAGGTCTCCACGTCCGGTGTGTTAACTTTCCACACATTGTTGTTTAAAGCAACTATTTTATATTGCTTGTCAGTCACAGTTCTCATCACTGACTGTAGATCTCCATAGCGCTCCAGGCCTACAATATTTATTGGTGGTGGAGGTTGGTCTTTGACTTTGTTTCTGCTGTTTGTGTTACTGGATGGTGGATAATCTCCTCCTTCCTTCCCTTGACTATATTGTGGAAAGGATTCAGCTTTCCTTTTCTTGTTTGGTCGCTTCCTTTTTTCTAAGACCCAGTTGGTTTCTCTTTCTAATTCCTCTTCATCCGTGAAGTAATCTATGTCACAGGCCTTGTGTTTTTTGACGCTTTCTTCTTGGCTGCTCAATGTCCCTTTTATTTAAGTCAGCATTTTCTCTTCTTAGCACTAAGACTTCTGAGTGTAATTGTTTTGTGAGGGCTTCTAGGGTCTTAATCCTCTCCAATAGCCCAGTCCGCTCTAAATCATAGGTTTGGTTTTCTCCTTTTTCTCCTCTCGCGGGTTGTGCTTCCGCTGAGCTCCTACTATATTCTAGCGACAAGCGGCTCCCCCCAGAATCCATGGAGCCTGCCTCCTCAAAGGAGGGTGAATTCGCCAAGTTTCCTTGGTTTCTACCTGGGGTATTCTTTCCGTTTGTTTTCATTATTGCCATAATTTTTCGGTTAGGGTTATACCGCCCATACTCGGTCCCTGACTGAAATTTGCCAGCATCAGACGGTCCAAGGGTCGACCTAAGCCGATCCCAGGGCCCCCTGACGCTGCCCACCCCCCACGACGTGGACATCCCAGTCAGGAATTACCAAAGTGCACACAGTTACAGCCGAAGCACCCTGTGTACCCTTGGCTGGAGGGGCGGTTAAACAAATGATTGTTGAGTTTTAGAAAAAAATACAAAAATATTTGCTCCGTTTTGTACATGGTTGTATTGTTTGACAAACGAACTGGACAACATTATATAGGTAGTTTAACACTTACAGATCGAAAAACCAAATGGTAAGCAGTAGTTTAACGTTCCATTACATTTGAGTTGGTACGAGTACTTTTGTATCCTTTTTCAGTGATTTCTTTTTATACTAAGGATTTTGTCAATTATGGCTTTGATAGCGTTAACATACCAGTTAGGCGTTATTGAAAGTTAACATACACTAAGCGAATTGACAAGTATCAATATTCTAGTTTCTGTATATTATTCTAAATTATAGGTTAAATCATTTAGGGGAGAATCGACTACATCGTAGGTACCGCTGTTTAAATCGTTTAAATCGTATCACCTCTAGATTTCCTAAACAGGTAACACACTGGTAACACTTAATGATGCTTTAATGTTACCTCTAACTGCTCAACGTTAATAAAACAAGTTACTATTACACAATATATGTTTTTAATTTCCAAAAAAATATTATTTATTGATTATTTTTGAGAAATCTCCAAGCTTAAAGGTTAGATTTCTTGGTTTGTTTTTCAAGAAATCTATTTGTTTCGGTTATACTATCCAAGGTTCAGGTAATTCTACTGCTGCGATTTACTATTTCGTTTAGTTACTAATAGTTTAGAGTTTGAAAAAGTAATGTAATTTTTAAAACGTTTTTTTCTGTACCCTAAATAGATTACGGATAGGTACTGACCGAAAAAGGAAGTATTATGTGGAATTAGTGGACATAGTGGAACTAAAAGGACTTAGACAAAGCACTTTTGGTTTACGAAGAGAAAAAATTGAGCTTGAGTACAATTTTAGAAACGTATTTAATTTCTAAGGTCACAATCTTACATGTGAGAAAAAAAATATCATAGAAATATTCAAATAGGTAAACCACTAGTGTTTTACACGTTATTAAAGAAATATTAGTGGAGCACATCCTTGATTTGGAAACATACATGTTTGGACTGTCTATAACAAATATTTGGAGTCTGAAAACTTTTTATAAATGAAATTAATTTAACTATATCTGTTTAAAATTTAAATATACTTGTACTTGAGCAATTACCTCAGAAAGTAACTATTTAACTAATAGAGCTTACTTGTTTTTTAATCGCTGGTACAATTAATAATCGACTAGATGGCTAAATCGTACCAATGATAACACTGCGGGAAATTTTTTTAAACTATGTCAATTAAAAGAAACTGATTTCATTATTTAAGATAGGTAATATCCTTTACTTTGATCTAACATACATTCACTTCTCTCTAAAATCTCAAAATCTACTTCTAACCAAAAACGGGAACGATATAGACGGCTCTCCCCTACTATTTCTTCGTCAACTCTTTTTTAACTTTATTAATATTTACTTCATTAAGTGAAATAATTAAAATTTTTTTACATTTGATTAAATGGTTAAAACTTATCTTCCTGTACTTAATTAAAAAAAACAATTAATAAATTCTTATCAATTGATTTCAAATGTACTTAACACAATAAAAAATATTTTATTGTAAAAAGATAAAAAAAATTGATTGCAATTAGCAATGATAATTTTTACTAACACTGAATGCAGGTAAGTTTTATTTGTATGAAATTAAAGTAAGATATCAAATATATATCAAAATATAAAATAAAAGAATTAATTGCAAGTCAAAAAATTCGAATACAAAATATAAATCTTACGTTTAATGATCGAAAAAAAATCTTTTCACGTTAATTCTTTTGGTCTTTTTTAATCTTAAATTATTTCAGTGCATGCATTTCTTCAAAAACTAATTTAGATGCTAATTTAAACCGAGACATATTTATCCGATCAAAAAATTCCCTCAGTAATTTATTTTTTAAGTTCTTTTGACATTGATAGTTGAGAAGTTCTACTGCTATCGGTCCTAATGAATATAACGTGGTTTGACGACGGTTTCTTTTAAGTGCAAGTGGTTTCCGAACAGAGAGGACGGCGTATTATTAGTGAAGATGAATGTTGCAATATTCGGAACATGATGAACTAAGGGGCCTGAAGTTGGGAAAATACCATTTAACCCATTGCAGATTTTGGGTTGCGGTCGATTGATCGCAATGCCTCAGGTGGCGGATTTTATACACCGCCAACGATATCACATTTTTTGTGACACAAGCAGAAGTCCTTAAAATCAGGTTTGCCTTTTGGTTTTTGAATATTTCATCAAATTTATTTTTTAGATGACTCATTCAATAAGTTTTAAAATGATGGACGGGAACATTGGGGTGTAATTACATGCAATTTATGCAGATACTTTTTTTTTACACTTTTTGTAAATTTTTGGTTGTATAAAAAAGATAAATAAACGAAGGAAACATATATTTAGATTTTTAAATTTGAATATTGACAAGTACCCCTGAGTATATATATGGAAAGGTCAGGAAAGATATTTGAATCGGCAATTAAAACGTTTCCAAAGGGAGTTTTAAAGACGCCACTTTAAAGAAATTATGGCTTTAAAAATTAAAAAAAAGTTATTTTTTAAGTAAATACATTTTTGTATTAAATATAAACCACTTACAACTTTTTTTAAGCTCAACTAAATGTTTTTTCGTCATTTTGGAATCTTTACATAGTATAAAACAAAGTCGCTCCCGCTGTCTGTTACCATAGATTTTCTAAACTACACAATGGATTTTAATGCAATTTTCAGTAATTGATAGAGTGATTTAAGAGGAAGGTTTGCAGGTATAATACATGCATATTATAATAGATAAAAGTTGGGAAATTTAAAGATTTATAATGTGAGGTCATAATCAAAATATTTTTGGCACTTAAATTGCAAACGCTGGCTAAACCTTACCAGATAGATCAAACGTATATGCGGCGAAATTGTGTATCTTAAAACGATAGATAAAAAAGTCCGCGACGGCATATGTCTATCTCTTAAGGTTAACCCACAGGATCCATTTTTATCTTTTACATATTACAAAGAAATTATTGGTTATTTACCAAACTATTTTAAACAATACAGTATTATTTCTTATCCAATTAAATACGTTAGATACGTTCTGCATTTTATGTAGATCAAAATTGCCCTTTACAGCATATCATAAAAATGAATATCTCAGAAGATATCACAGATTTAAATAGCGTTGGCAGGAGCGATTGGATATTTTACGTCGTACGTAGTGGCTGTTTTATTGGTATAAAAACTTTCTATATTATATGAAAATAATATGTTGGTCCTTATCTATGATAAAAACTCGAAAATTCTGCATTAATTGAGCTCAAATTTTGACACAATATACATACAATCCGCTTCCAGATTCCAGAATGTTTTATCTATATTTCGCGTTCAGTATTCGTCGCAGTATTATATTTGTCTATGATTTTTCCATAATTAACTACACAGTATGTATCTATGTATAAGAGAAATCAACAGTGATATTACAATTAAATATTTAACGAATTTCATATTGACAGTAAATTAATTTAACAATAAAAACAACACTCCTAATTAAAATTTAAAAAAGCAACAATGAAAATTCAAAATAACTTGCTATTATCTTAGTATTTTTATTACCCTGCCGAAATTCAAATTAAATCTAAAACTAGCTGTACCCGGACTTCGTTCACGTTAACTCCGTAATACTACTCATAAAACTTTTCAATGTGTGATTTTTAAAGATCCGCCATGAACATGAACAAATAGATTATAATGAAGCCTAGAGGCTCCTTTTTATTCATAAAATATATCTTCTATACAGCAAAATAAAAACTTTTGAAATTTGATAACGAAATTCGAAATTATGGTTTTTGATAGCGTTTCTATTGATTTAGTGTTTCGAATTGATCCTACCTTTGTTTAGCCCCTAATGTAAAATGTGTTTACGTAGGTAATAAACAAAAGTAATTTACAAATTAATTTTTTTTTTAGATTTTTTTATTAAATTTTGATTATTACTTTAACAGAAGCGGGCGGGTATCAGCTAGTATTATATAAATTATTAGTCTATTAAAATAAATTATTTATCATTTGTAGTTCCACGTAAATATTGTACATTATTCCTTACACTTATAATATCATTTTTTATTAAATTATATTACGAGTTTTACCAAGTTTTTTCTTAAATTAAAATAACAACATTCTATTGAAATCTTTTCTTCATAGTTGATTTGGTTCTGTGAAATTAATTTCGCTTTTTAATTTTTTTTCTGCATACAATTAAGAGTTTTAAACGAAAAAAAAAACATTCTGAAGATATATATTAATCGATTGGTTTGAAAATGTATTTTGATTATAGTATAGTCGTTGAATGTGGTGTATTTTATTTGATATAAAAATTTTGGAGGTGCTGTAGTTCTTTCGTGGAATTGCAAGAGATTCGATTTAGTCTTCTTTTTTGAATTTGTAACACGCTGACATTGATTCATGAGATCACTAATTTTTATATGTTTCACAGTATCATCTGCTTCAATGATTTCTTTATTTCACTTAAATTAAATTTAATTTTCAATTTTCAAAATTTTTTAAACAATTGGTGAAAAAAAATTTAGTAGGTACGTGATGAACTTGAATTTTCTATTATTGTTAAATTTTTACTGCAAAAGTAGTAATATTTGATTCATTTTGACAAAACAATACAATTAAGAATGGAATAAACATTCAAACAATTTTTTTTTATTTTTTCAAATTCACATACTTTAAAAATTTAAATAAAAATTAAATATATTTATTATAAATCAAATATTTGAATAAACTTCTATTTTTTAAATTAACTACGTGTATAAATAATCATAAAAAAATTTGATAAATATGAGGTGATGAAACTAAGTGATAATTTGTTATATTTGCCCATGAACAGAAAAAAGTCCATGTGTAGGCTGTAAACAACAGGGTGCAAGAAGATGAGCTTTTGTCCTTAAGGGCAGAACTGCATCGGTCACTGACCAGGCGATGCACTGAGAGTCAACGAACTTCTACCAAAAGTGAATTGTATTTCTAAGAGGACCTGAATATAAAAAGAACGTTGAAATTGTAAGATATTTGGGTGAGATTATAAATTAATTATATTTCACTAACTTTAAATTCGACTATTAAACTTAACATTTCTTATAAGGATGAAGGTTAATTTATGAAAGTATACTAGTTCACATATTTACATATAATGTTAAATCATATCATTAATATCTCTACATCTAGAAAATATTTACTTTTAAAGTCGAAAAGATTTGATCTTTTACTAAGTTTTTAACTGAAAACGGTAGAAAATTCTAAAAAAAATTAAGGTTGTACGAAGATATATTTTATAAGGATATATTTTAATGTTAAATATCAACTTTGAAATAATTATTTATCGTAAGCTTACTTTTAACACTTATTTAAAATTAATTCCTCACTTTGTAAAGAATTGTTAAAATATTATAATATTTTTCTCACTGAAAATGAAAAAGTTATTTAAAGTTCTACTTTTGATTTCGAGATTTTCGATTTATGAAATGGTCATTTAAAGCGGTCTAGAAATGAAATCAATTTTTGGTAAATTACCTTATTGAAAAAAATGTGAAAAATTTAGTTTTAGAAAGATTTCAAAACGGTTAAACATATCATACAAGTAATAAAAAAAAAATAATAAGTTGCAATTGGATTTATTTAAAATCAAAATATGTTAATTTTAGTTTGAATATTATAATAAGTACATTATATTTTATGCAACAGCACTGACGACGTCTGTATTAAGACCACAGGCTCCAGTTCCACGAACTATACGGAAATACCCGCTTTCTCCCCATGATTTACCCCAAGAGTTACGGACAATCCAATAGGGTGTCGCTGTTGAAAAGAAAGAAATATTGTTGAAATATCTCCGGTTTAAGAAAACATTTTAAATAGTTACCTCCTGAAACACCGTAACCGATGATATTAACTCCATGGTCAACTCCATTTGGACTGCAGTTAGTGGCTGTTGGTTGGATAACACCACTAAGATATGATTGTAATCGGTCAGCATTGATTCCAATACTTAATGGAGCAGTAGAAGCGACATAATTAAGCATATCATTTTCGTTGGCGCCGGTGAATAAATTTCCAATACGATGGACGCTGGAAGGACGAGCATATAACGGGCTAGATGTATAGTGGCATGAACCATCTCTAGCAGTATAAGGATAAGCAGATTCCAATTGAAGCCCTCCTTCGTTAATGGCAGTTTGGATACCAGAAATCATTTCACCTCCATTGCAACCCGCTGAACTTTTGTCACAATCTACTAATTGTTGTTCAGATAAAGAATAAAGTTGACCAGTTGCAATAGCATGGACGGACTCAATATTAGCTATTAAAATGTTAGTTTATTAGTAATTTTTAATATAATATGTTTTTCATTTTTAACTTACAAACTGCACTGAATGCCCAGCAACTTCCACACTGAGCTTGATCTTTTACGTTTTGAATGACATTTTTGCTACGCCAATCAAAGCTAGCTGGAGCTTCAATTTGAGGAATTTGAGCGGCTGCTAAGTTGCTAACGTTTTTGGAACGGTAACAGTAAGAAGGAGTTAATTCTTCTTTGGTTAAGTCAGCGAATTTGTTGATGCCATAAACAGCAGTACCTAATTCATTTGCATTCAATTCTTCGATTTTGGCCAAATTTTTTTGGAAAATTTTAAAACGGTGTTCATATTCTTCATGCGTTTTATAGTTTCGCCCGAAGTCAAACACAAACTGGACAAATTGTTCACGTTGGTGTTGTTCAATTTCCTTCTAAAAAAAGATTAAAATTTGTAAATTCCTTATTATTTGAGAAAATTTATAAAATAAAAAAAAGTTTCATTTGATCACTTGTAAAATTAATACTTACTAATTTCTTCTCTAAGTGCAAACTGTTTGCACTAACAAAAGCTAGAACGACAAGTAAAAGTGTGAAACGAGCCATTTCGATTTGGAATGGTTTATCGTTTTAGATTTTCACCTTTATATATTACTGCTAATTTGTTTTATTTTTATTGATTGTCTTATTATCTACTTCTTTAAAAATAATATGCATTATAATCAAAGATTAATTTTGATTTGATAAGTGTATAAGGGCAATACATTGAACATGCATTCTTTTTTCTGTCTCTTGAAAACAAAAAGAAATGTAATCTACATTCATATGACGACTCCTTATTTTACGTTAATTACTATTGTAACTTAAAAATAGTAGATAAAGATAAGAAGAAGATAGGCAATTTTATAAAAATGATATTCAACGTGTATCTAATTAACTTCAATGGCTTTAATTTTCCAGGATTTTAATTTTTATAAAATAGTTGCACTTCAGATACTTATTAAGAATTATTTTTGCTATAGGTACCTTATATAAAAATTAGTTTATAGATATTTTATTCTCGATGAAATATCAAATAAAAACAACTTAAATACTTATTAGTTACCATGCGAATAGAAAAATTTAACAAAATGTGTTTTACTTAATAATACTTCCAATAGTATTAATAGATATTATCATATTATTAGCACTGTTTTTTTATTAGAGATGTAAAAAGTAGGTACATTTTTAGGATATTTTAGATGTAAAATTGAAGGCAAAAGAACTAAACTAACAATTCGGAAAAATTTACAATTTTTGTAGTTTAGCCATAAAATGAATGCATAGTTTTAATGTTATAATATAACGGATACCTATAGATGCTGTTCCCGAGTCGAAATTTCAGACCTCCTTTGGCCCTAAACTGGTACTTTTACCCTCTTTTGGGCCTCCAAAGAGTAAAATGAGCCTCATATAGACCTAAACGATTCCATTGTCTTCATTTTAACCTACATGACATTTTTATTATATTTTGTAAACATATCGTCTCGTCTTAAAAAAAGGTTTATGATCATAAAACATAAAATATGGTTGTAAATTTCCTTTTTTTTACAATACCTATTGGAAATATTATTTACTAATAACCCAAATTTTTGATCTCTCTCTTTCCTATACTTAGAGGCTTAGTATAATATTGTGTATTCTTGTATTCAATACTGGTTTGTCCCTTAATCCTGTTCACTTTGGTTCATTTTTACTCAGCTTTAGTCTCCTGTTAACCGTTCGAGTGGCTATACGTTCGTCATAATACAACAATTGATTAAACTTATTTCACTATTTAATTATTTTTCAATATTGTCTATATCAAAAGGCCTAAAAGTGTAAATGTTAAAAATTTAAAAGTGAAAAAACTGAGTTTCAAAGAAAACGTGTGAAGAAATTTGCTTTAATTTATTATCTTGAAAGTAATCAGAGAGATGTTATACGGTTAAATAAAATTTCTAAAGAAATGTACATGGTTGGGTATATTGTGGAAAATAATAAAAGGAAATCCTGGAAAAAAATGATGGCAATGGCGACAATAAAGGAGCAGGTAAACAAGGACAAGGAAATTAAAAACTAAGAATTGTTATTTGTAATAATCTTATTACTTTTAAATAAATAAAAATTTGAGATTTACTATTTGACTTGATTTAAGTTTGACTTTAAATTAAGTCAAGCATTGATTTTGTAAGTTATTTTATTTATTAGTCCAGTATCTATTTAAAAATGTCCAACTATTTGGCTTGATGAATCCCTAATACAGATACTTCAATTCAGCGATTATTATTGAGCGAAAACCTGGCTTTTGTTTGGTAAATGTTAATTTGGTTTTGCAAAATTGTTTTTTTTTAACTTTACATAATGTCATTTGAAAATTTGTTACATTTTAAAACTATGTTTTATTGCAAATGAAATGAGTTTTAAATGTTACGTAGGCAAATCTCTGTAAGAGCACAATTTAAATAATTACACAGGTAAACATAAAATTTGAATTTAAGTTTTCTATACTACATCGATAGAATAGTTTCCCCTAAAATATTTACTTTTGTAGTTACTGAAATGAAATTATAATTTTGATTTTTTTTCCTATTTTATCACTTTTATTGATATATTAAAGTAAAATAGACCTAAGATTTACATTTAAAGCACTTTTATTTACAGCAAAAATGTTAAAAATAAATTAAGTAATAATGTAAAATAAAAGATAAGAAAGGCTCAAAAATTATTTTTCTTATTGCTTTAACGTAATTTCGAACTTCCTTGTATCAACCCGTAAATGTAATATCCTTATGATATTCTAGGTTTAATTCCATCACTTTATCTTGAGAATAAATTTTTTTGTACAAAACATTTTTAGTATTAATCTGGACGTACGGGATTGAGCTATTGGGCTCTGCCAGCAAGTCCAAAATTAAAATATTATAAAGAACTCAATCAAAAAGGCTTGGGGAGTTGGCAGATGCTACATAGTACATGACAAATGCAGCCCTGCGTACGGACTTTATAATTATATCAGTAGGCTCAAAATAGTAGGCAATTGAGGAAGAAGGTGCCCCGTGACCTGGCTATCGTAAAAAGAGTTACTTTATTGGGAGTATTCTCTATCAAGCCCGATCCAGACTGCAGACTGGATAAAAAGACCATTGGTCCCATTGGATGGCCAATAAAAAAAAAATAAAAAAAATATCACAACTTGTGGAAAATCTTTTTCTTACTTTCTTTAGTAGATACCAGTATTGTTTTAGATAAGCCTAACTCTAAGCAAAAAAGAATTAAATGTACCTAAAAGACATGTAGCCTATCAACAAGTTGGTATAAATAATTTCATATAGTTAAGTATTATAATTTCCGTGAAGGCTTTTAATTTTTTATTCTGTTCTTTTCGATAATTGGAAGCTTGTTATGGGCTTTTAAAATTTTTAAATTTCTTATCAAAGCATATTTTTTTCCCTGATATTAATATAAACTACATAATACATTTTACAATATACCTACCAATATGAAGCAAAGCTCATATAACAACTTCTTATCGCCAGTTTTATCCTCAACAGGACATTATAAATGTTGATTACTCTTAAAAAATGAGAAGCTTAGAGCTTTTAAGCTAGAAAATTTAAAGATACACTTATATTTTTTCTCTTTATATTCATTCTTTGACTATTTTGATATACCCCATAAATATATTTAATAGATTTTTATCAATGTTGTGTCCTTTGTGTACTGTGTAGGTAGGTACCGATAGATATGTTTACGAATCTATGAAGCCACGAATTTTGATTTAATTTTCGTAAATTTATATAATGTTTCTAAAAAACAAGTGTTCTTGATTTAAAAATCAATCAATTTTCTTTTAAATCGCAGTTTATTTTTATTAATAAAACTCTTATTATCTTTAGCATATGCTTGCCGTGCCTTGCCGCACAATCTGTAATACTGGAATAAAACCACATGAGTATAAAGAAATTCACTAGAGAATTTCAGAGCTTAAGAATGTTGAAGGTAGAGGACGTTGAGCGTAATGTATTGAATGTATACAAATATGTTGTTTTTCCTTATTAACAAAGTATTTTCGCATTTTTTTCTGTTATTTTAATTAAAAAATTAAAATATAAAAATATTGAATTATTTACCACCTTTTATTGTATAAAATAATTGGTTAAGTATATAAATATACCTATATCTATTAAGTAAATAAAGATATTTCATAAATATAATGTATTTCGAGTGTATATAGATATTTACATCAAGATATTTAAAGATTGTAAAGAGAGTATCAAAACTAGATAACAATATTATAAACTTTTATATGAAAATTCAATTTTATTAAGTACTAAAGTTTGTAAAAATATTTTTTATTGTTGCGTTGTTGTTTAAAAAGGTTAACTTAAAACGTCTATTAAAATATAACAACTATTTAATCTAATTTAAGCTTATTCAGATTTAAGTTTTTATATATGAGTAGATATTAATTTTTGATTAACGTAGATAATAAATGCAGTTTTTATTATATTAAATTGGTTTGGAAAAGAGTTAACATTGTATTTTTATATTATCTGTACATTTGAGTATAGCATTATGGTGGTGACTACTGCTAACATAATTAATTTTCTTTGGTGCATGAAAACAGAATAATTAACTTTGTTTGCATATAATAATCAGAGACTGGGAACGACAAAAGAGGTTTTAGGTTACAACATGTTTGTCTATCAAATGATAAATAAAGACGTTTTTAATTAATGAAAAAAAGCTCATAGCTTTATGTAAAAGCATTTGAAATAAAATATTTGATGTGGAATCAAAAAAATATTTAATTTAATTTGGATAGTAATTAACGTTTTTTTTTTTTCAGTTAAACAAAAATGAATTTCGTGCTAACTTATGATATTTATCAGTTAAAATAGTTATTATTTACTTTTTAAGTACCTAGCCATAATTATTTATTATTGTGGTTTTACTATTTTTTTAAATTTCAACTTTCCAATTACGAAATCTATTTATTATTAATCTATTTATTTATACTAGAGGTCGCCCAGTGGTCAAAATTCGACCATAATTCGTTACAATTTTTACATACCTAAGAGTACACTTCACTTGTAACTGCCTCAAAAACTTTAGTTACTAAGCTAATTACAGCAGATAATGAATTGCATTTGCGAATGTTTGGAAAATAATTTCTTGACTAATTTTTTCTTCAAGTTTCATTTAAAGAAAGGCATCATATAATGATTGAAAATATTTATTTTAAGTTAAGGAAGGAAATAGGTGTAGAGGTTTCAAAATTTTTATTTTTTTTCTTCCATAAATTTTTTACAAAATTATTTCAGAATGTTCTCTAAAAATTTCAAAACTAAATATCAATTCGTTCATATCATACATGTTTTGAGGTCCCCTGAGTCCAAAAAAGTAGTTTTTAGAAACATGTCTGTATGTGCCTGTGTGTGACAGCCATATCGTATCAAACGCTTTTCCGAATTTTACCAAACTTGGAAATTTTCCTTCATATTATATCTTGTTTTGCCGTGAAGCTTTTAGTTGAAATCGGTTAACCGAAAGCTCCACTTTATTCTCGGAGTTTTTGAGTTTTTTCAAATTTTTTCGAAAACGACTGCAAAGATTTTCTTTAAGCTTATGATAGTTCTTAGACTTATTAATGGCTAAAACTTTTATTTGAAACTTTTTCTTGGGAAAATTCGATTAAGGACGGTTCTGGGGTAAAGGTTGGGAATTCATAAATACATATATGTATGTTGTATACTTGTATGCATATAGTTCAGCTATGTATAGTTATAAGATGCTTATATATTTCTTTTAACCAACAGCGAGTTTCATAAATGAAAGTAAAAGAAAGTACTGTGACGCCACGCAGCAGATATTTTTCTTTTTATAATGTTGTATGTCAATTCAAATTACAGTATTTTGAAATATTTTTTAGACAAACGAAAAAAAAAATTATGACTATGAAACATCAGAAGTAATTTTAAGTGAGTTTCCTACGTTCAAAAGTAAAACAAAAGTACCTTTATGTTTAGATTTTTTCATTTAAAAGTCAAAGATAAAAACATGGAAATAGGCTGAATAAGTCCTGTTTAAAACTTTGAATTAAGCTATGCTTTTTTTTCAAATAGTACCTACCTACCTAAATTAATTTTTTGTGTAATTTATTCGAATGATTTTGCCAAAAGAATATAGTATGAATTATTTATACGTTATATAATCAAAAAACACCTGATAAAGACCAAATAAAATGGTTGAAACGTTGTGTATTTGAAGTTATACGTATCTTATTTTTTATCCATGTTCCTGATAATTTAATCTTTTAAATATATTTTTAATAATATTACTCAATAATCAAATAATCGGTTAAATTTGTTTCCTTCAATTTCAATAATTACAATTTTAAAATTTAAATTCCTCTCACAATATTTTGTTTAAATAATGACATTTGGAATATGGTTGAAGTCTGTGGTCAAACTGTACAACTGAGATTTAAAAATCTACATATTTGTGTGTCTGTGTGTGTCAAACGTGTGGTAGTGTGTGTGACGTCTTTTTTCATTAATTTAAGGTATTTTAAAGCATTATTATAAAAAAATATTATTTCAATACACAACTTCCTCATATAAACTTCAATTGTGCCAAATTTCATACTCCTCCGTTCGTGTTATATTCGGTAAAAAGAAATCACAAATTTTTGCTTCACGTATTAATATATAGATTTTATTGGTTATAAATAAAAACAACAACTTATAATTATTGCTTGAGGAAACACTGCTTCTCTTACTTCCATAAACAGGCTACTACTTCATAGTTATGGTTAAGTTAAGTATATTCATCCTGCAAAAATTTAAATAATTTTATCATAATTATTATAATGTAAGGAAAAGTATGCGTATCTTTAATTTTTAAAAAATAAAGAAAGTAATTTAACGAACCATCAATTTTGAGAGTTTTACAGGATCTTTGTGAGTAAAAATTAATTTGACACCTACTTGTAATAATAACAATGTGATCTAGAATTTTTTTTTGGAATTAAAAAAGAAGCATTGGACTGCCCCACAAAGGTTCTAACTAACCCTTTGTATTATAAGTATAGAAAACATTTTTAAAAATAAAAGTGTAAATAAAAATTCTTTATAGGAAATTTGTATTCACGTTAATTTGTTTATCTGTTAATTTATAAAAGTAACTCTTTTAATAAAAATAAAACGTTTTAAATTTGACCATAAAAATTTATTATAATGAAGATAAAATATTTGATAGTGTTGAACATCGCCAACACCGTATTTTATCGTATGAACATTTACAGAGTAAATTAAACAATTTCATACCTTCAATTTGCTTAAAATATGAAATATTCATCGTATGAAAATATCAAATTGATATTGACATAGGTATTTTTTACTTATTGAAATGGTTGTAATAACTATGTTTATTTTGAGTTACTATAAAACATGGAACCTTGTTTATTTTTTGTTGAGTTATTAATGTTTAAAAATACGTTTAAAAAAATCATTATTACTTTAGTTCTGATAGATCTGATCACATATATAGTTATTGGCACAAACCTTATTAATTTTGATTACAAATAAATATGGTTCTCTGATTTATTAATTAAGTAATAAAAAAATCTTTTGAATGAAGAAAAAATAATACCCGAATAACATTACATTATAATGGACATTATTAAGATTATCTGACAATAAGTAGATAGGACACATGAAATACATTAATTATCTTTAACCAAAAAAAAAAAAAATTAAATTAAAAAAGCATTGTCTTTTACAGTAGGTAAAAGAAGTTAATTCAAAGCACTTCAAAATAATATTTTCTTTTAACGCAAAAAGAATACTGAAACCGTTTTTTTCGGTGTTTCAATAAAGTCGCTTTAACCTCCTCTAAGATCAATTCATGATTGCCTTAACACCGAACATTTTTGTAATCTACATATCTATAAAAATCTTAAATTCAACGGGAATCGAACCGAGCATCATTGACTTATAAAGCGATAGTCTACAACAGTTATTCTCAAAGTGGACGATACTACTTTCCTGGAGGTAATAAAAGTATAGAGTGGCATTTGTGGGAATTAATTATATTATGTGATTCGTGATATTTGAAATTAAAATTTCATGCTCCTTGAGATTTAAATGGCTGCTGACAACTGTTTTAGGAGACACTAAATTACTCCTATTATTTTTCTGAAAATGGAGTGCTAGGTCACATAAGCTTAGGAACCTCTGATGTAAAAGATCTAACCGCAATGCCACTAAAGCTATGGTTTTTAAGGAAAACGGTGCCGCTTTATGACGGTCAATAAAAAGCGGTGGATGACGTCACCGAGACAGCCGTCTCTTAGCAATGCGAATAGTTGTTAGTTTACACAACTGACTATTAAGGTGATCTACTACTAAAGCCAAGTACCTATTTAGTCCTCAACTGCGGTGTAGAATGGATTATTTAAACATACTAGCACTGATAGTATATTTGGAAGATGAGGGATAATCGAAAGAGAAAAAAATATCATTCGGAAAGAAGTGAGATGTTTAAAAATGATATTAAAAATGTAATATAGACTATAGGGAGTGCTTTTCAAATTTCCTATAGTACCTGCTTTTTAGTATATTATGTCAAGCTTCATGATTTCTTATGAAATTGATTAAAAGTTCATTCTTTTCATCAATCAAAATTATGATAGAACAAAACTTTCACACAAACACAGATGTAGGGTCCGCTCAGAGGTTGGAATTGCGGGAATTTTTCGGGTCAATTGGGATCCTGCGCTTTCATATTTCTATCAATTATTAGTAGCTAAGGCAAGTTTTTGACACCAAATGCAACGTTTTTTCACGTTGCCAAAGCCATAGCCGGCTTTGCACAGAGGACGGTCACCGCTATCGTACAAAATAAATATTATAAAAAAATGAAACACCGACTTCAAAATATATAAAAATTCTTAAACAAGAAATGCACTAAAAAGTAACAAAATAATGGCGTATCCTTGCAGTATCTACAACTTACAAATTATTAGGATGATACAATGTACAACTATTGTTATTTTTGGAGTTGGTGTCAGCCAAGGAAATACGACTATATTGGTACTTAGCAAAAAACAAGAATACCTTATGAAAATTATTTTTCAAATGAACTTTTAAACAATATACTCGAACTGTAACAATATCTAGCGACCTTTAAACTACAAAATACCAATTACCAACTAAACCTTTTTACAATTTTTACAAATTACCATTAATATTTATTTTCTTGACTGACACCAACTCTAAAAATAACAATAGTTGTACATTGTATCATCCTAATAATTTGTAAGTTGTAGATACTGCAAGGATACGCCATTGTTTTGTTACTTTTTAGTGCATTTCTTGTTTAAGAATTTTTATATATTTTGAAGTCGGTTTTTCATTTTTTTATAATGTTTATTTATTTCTCGCGTTTTAGTGATCTGAAGTTTGATAACTGATTTTATTTTCTTGAAAATGGTTAACCTTCCAAACGCGCTGCTCATATGAGGCAGCGCCGTTTAATATTAAAAGTGACTACATCATCCCTTTTTGCCCTTAAGGGTTGAAATTTTTTGCTTTTAAATGTAATAACAAAACTAAGTGGATTACTTTTTTCAACAGAAAAAATTTGGTTAAATGTCACTATTTCATCCCCTTTTTTCATCCTTAAAGGGTGGATTTTTTTCTTCAAATTGAAATGTGAACAATTTAAAAGTACGTTGTACGTAATAGAAACAAAATTTTCAAAATCGGGTTAGCCAGGAAAAATTTGTAATATTATTTCATCTCTAATTTTTAACCCCTTATGAGTGGAGTTTTTTTTTAATGGATAGGAGATTAATTTAAAGTTGTGTTCTACAAATAAAAAAAGAATTATCAAAATCAAGCTATACAATTAGAAGTTAATATTTCTTCCCTTAGTTTGCAACCCCTTAGAAGTGAACGATTTCCTTCAAATTAAATTGGAGTTACACAAAAAGCACTGGCTTTCAAATAAAAAAATAATTTTCAAAATTGAGCTATCCAATAAGAAGTTACTATTTAATCCCTTAGTTTTCAACCCCTTAGAGGTGAACGATTTCCTTCAAATTAAAATGGGACCATTCGGGAAGCACCAGCTTTCAAATAAAAAAAGAATCATCAAAATCGCTTCACCCAGTCGGAAATGCTGAGATAACAAACATAAAAAAATATACAGTCAAATTGAGAACCTCCTCATTTTTTTGAAGTCGGTTAAAAACTGTTGGATACTTGTTTGTCACCATCATGACGGCCGTCATTTAAAATAGCGGTACCTCTTGTTGACGTTTCAACGTATTTCAACGTTTCCTAGGAAACCAACCTTTTTGGCCCTTTTGATTTGCACAAACTACGTTTCAATGACGTCATCCACCGCTACTTGTTGGCCATCATATAGCGGCACCGCTTCCTTAGAAACCAAAGCTTAAGTGGGATCAAAACAAGTATTGTTTCATACTAAGTATTGTATCTAAATAGTATTATGAGAGCTGGTAGAAATCAATATTAAAAAAATATATTAAAGAAAATTTAAAAACTTTTCTTTTCTAATATTACTTATATATCTATTTATAAAGCACATGTACTACATAGAAATTAATTTTTATTCTGAAATTGAAAATTTCCAATTGTTCGGAGGTCATAAAATCAGTCAAGTTTAATCGTTTCTCTATCGCTATAAATTTAGCAATAATAAATCTTTGGCCTTGTCTTACAAAATATTTATAAGCATTGAAGAAGTTTTAAAATTATAGCCATAACATAATCGTTTTATTGATTTTATAATGTGTTGAATTTTGCATTAACAAAAATTTTGGTATTTTATTGTATTGTGTTCATAATGGGAAAAGTATGAAGTTTCTGATTGCTATGAACCTTAAGTGTAATATTCGAAAAATGTATCTAAGTAAGTAGCATTATATTCCATATTTGGAAAAGGGTTTAGTTTTGTTGTTGATTTTGTTAAAAAAACTTCATGAGTCGCATAATCGATACATTCAATTGTTACATTTAAGGTTAGAATATCAGGCAACGTATTTTCATAAACTCGACATGCAGTAGAATCTGATGGACAAATGGTTCCTCTACAAATTTTTGGCACTGAAAAACAACGTAGGTACGTTATTCACAACTTTATGATTAAGAATTTCAGTTTACTCCAGTATTACCTACTGTCCAAGAAACATTATATTCCGGAGAGTAAAATATCTCTAAAATTTAAATAGAAAATACACATAATTTGTTTTTTATATAATTATTATATTTTATTAAAACTCATAAATACCTGATGTATTATATTTATTGTTTGTATAATTAGTATTTGATGTACTGTTGCAACCTAAAATAAAGTATTATTTTTGGCTGAATAAATAAATAGTTTGCAGTTTTACTTGAACACGGTGCTAGTTGTGCATTGGTGAAAAAATATAACCCACAGAAACCAAAAATTAAAAGAAATTTTATATCAAACATTTTTTTTGAATTCTTTTTCGTCACTGAGTACTGAAAAATTTTAATCGCAGCAGTTTTTAAAATTTTTTATCTTTTTTTTTTAATATCTAGTTAGGTTGTAAAATGCAATTATTATTAAATTTATTAGGTTAGTTATGAGGAGACTTATTGTAGATAAGTTAAGAATTGTCCTTCTTTTTACTTTTTTTAATTTTGAAGAGTTTGATTAAAAATTATATGTAAAATTTGTAGACGTAATGAAAAATTAAGATACAATTTATTTGGTATTTACTTTTTATAGATACATATGTACACAAAATTTGTTATAGTTTTAAATTATAAATTATTGACGGGAAGAAAAAAATGAATTGACCGAAGTTCTTTCAAATTGAATTCGTGGATTTGGATTAGGTCGACTCGAAGTATCTGTGGATAGAGTTTCTCCTGTGATGGCATTTAAACATTCAGATGTCGTTGTTATTTCAGAGCCTTGCGATTTTTCGTGAATTTTACAAGTATTTGCATTTTCAGGGCACTTAATAGCACCACATACTCCAATTTGGTTCCCTGATAAAATTTTAAAATTGAATTGATTTTAAAATACTTACAATAAAAAAAAACAACACATTGTTACAATCAAACACGTTTTACGATTATTTTAACACACTTACCTTGTTGACAAAGAACAGTTGTCATACACAAAGTCATTATGAGGACAAAACTAATATACTTCATTTTAATTTGAATGTGTCAATACTTATGATGTTGATAAGAAGAGATGCAGAAAATATTTGACTAATATCAGAAATTGAAAATCAGTTTTTATATCAAATTTAACATTGAGAAATGTTATATTTTAATGATTTGTGTACGCTGTTATTTAAACAAATAAACTTTTCCTTATTATTGGTAAATACTAAACTAACTAAAAATTTTGGAAAGAAAAGTCTGGGTTTTTTTATTAAATGATGTATAGTTACATAAGTTATGACTTTTATATTATTATTGTTGCTATAAGTGTGGAAGGTTATGAACTTGATTTATTCAGAAAAAAATAAGAGGGGGATCGTGATTTATTTAACTCATGCATAAAGCAAATATGATCTCTATAGCGATATTTTTACCTATAAAACATACATAATATATGATAAAAAAATGGGTTTTCCCAACTACATCATTTGCTGAGCTCAATATTTTACATGCTTAATTAATGTTATTTGCATTTGCAAAAGAAATGATTGCAATTGATATCATTTTCCTCAATTTTATGAACTATGAATTGTATGAAAAATATTGAAATTTAAGAACTAAAATTTGAATAAAATATTCGTATCTGTACTGTAATCAAAGGAGAAGAGCTTATACTTTCTTAAAAACGAAATGTAATCTTTTTCAAGTAAAAATTAATTGTGATATTTTTATTAATTACGTACTTCAATTGTTTGACCTTCAACAATTATTAAATTGTGAAATCAGAATTTTTTTATGATATGAAAATGCAGAAACTAAAATGATAAGTAAAATAGATAAAAGAATTATTCTTCGTTCTAATATATTAGTACCTATGCACAAAGAGTATAACATAAACGTGATTATTATTGAAATGAAAACATATGTAGATAAGTGGACTTAAATTCCATTAAGTAGAATTATTCAGAAGCTACGTATTTGCATGCATACATATTATTTATATCTGAAAATAATTTTTTAGAACTTAATATGATTCAAATAAGCCAAAGGTTATTGTAAAAATAATGATAAATATTTATTGTCAATGTTTTATATTTCTCAAGGTTCAATTAAAGGGTTTTGTAACTGCGAAAGAATTTAATTTTCTTAGTTGTTTTATCTAATATACAAATTAATATTTGATGATGCACTGCACAACGTTTTAATGTTGCCAAAACAAGTTTTTTTTGAATAGTATATGTATCTAATCTCAAAGACAAAACAAATTACTGTTTAAAACGCAAAGAATTAAATTTATTTTACAGATCTAACTAAATATTTAATTTTTCATTTCTTTCTTCTTTAAATGTCATCGTTATACCTAGCAAAAATTTTTCTACAAAGTAGACAGTGTATTTTAGTCTAATTCATACGAATTTATTTCAATTATATTATAATTGAATTTTTCAGTGTTAAACATATCGAAGGTCACTGTTCCGTTTAATTAACTATAATATTGTGCAAAAAAGTTTCTTATCATTTAAGGTCTTAATCTTAATTTAAATAGTAAATATTTATGTCAATGATTCGTTTCAACTATTAAAAACTATTAAAAAAATACGTAAACATTAAAAATACATATACAATAAACATTATTAAATATCGCACAAAAAAAAAAAATAAATCGGTATTTTAAAGGGTATCTACTTTTTCTACCAGTTTAGATTTTTTTTTTTTGTTTGTCTAGTTGTTGAATTTTTGTATGCCTCCTTATAACTAAAATACACTAATAAAACACAATAAATAATATTTAACTACGCAAACAATCTATCTACAACAGAGGCTCTTTAGCTTGTGTAGTTCGCGGACCCCCTATTGAATTTTTTTTTCTCGGGCGTTTTTTAATTGTAAGAATTTTATGTTACGTTTCTGAATATATTATACAAATATCTTTTGTCTATAGAATTGTTTTGCTGATCCTCAGAAACCACTTCGCGGACCCCCTAGGGTCCCCGGACCACAGTTTAAGAAGCCCTGATTTATAACATACCTACTATCTCGTTCAAAATTACATTACAATACAAAAAAAACGAACCCAAAGATCCGATATATATAACACGATTTGGTATCAGTTTTCCTTTGGCAACGTTCAGTTGTCAGAAAATCGCTGAAAAGTTTTTAAGAAAATTTAAAAAACGTCATATTATTTGTAAATCACATGTTACTTATGTAGGTGCCTTTTTGGGTGCTGAGCACAAATCAGAAATCAGTTTTTCTACAGCATCTTTTAGTTTTCTCTTGATTTCTTCTTTATGAGATATAGATATAGATAAATAGATACCTACTTCTTTTGTGTGTCAGTGAAGTTTTCCATTTTCTTAAATTGAAGAATATCAGTAGAAAACTGACCCCAGATTCGTGTTCAGCATGAAAAAATGCACGGGAAAGGTCTTTGGGCAAAATCATTTTTTTGTCGAGCAGTGAATTGTTTATAAGTAACCGCCTTACTGCTAATAGATCTGCCTCTTTTAAAGTTAGTATAGGTATAGGTACCTGAATTCGTGCGTCTATTAACTGTAGCGATAATTGCAAAAAAACTTTAATTTACTGTTTTATAAATAACCTATAGGCCTATTAACGTAAAAATATATATTGAAGGATTCATGGATATCAAAAGGACCTACAGAGATATTTATTCTATTTTGTTGTAAAATGTATGATAAATGTCGGCGTTGAGTAAAAATCGGTGTGTAATAGTGGAAATGTTTGAAAACCTGTATACAGGTAAAACAAATATTACAGGTAAATGTCTGAAAATAACTGTAGAGTGTACATACTGTAAAAATATTTCCCAGGACATTTGACGTTCGAACTAATCATCCAGGTTAAACGTATAGTAAGTAGTAACGAAAGATTTTTTTATTTTACGTTTTGATCGGCCTATGGCTAGAAGAACCTAGACTCTAATAGCAATGGTTGTTTATATACCTACGTATCGGTTGTGGCATATATTGTAGAAAATTCATTTATTTAATGTTTTATCAAAACCTTAATATATAAAAAAGTCTAATGATTATCTGACAAACACGCTAAGTTATTGGAAATTAAAACATGAAATCAAAAATTAGTTTTTTTAATTTTTAAGAAGTAATTCATTTTTATTTCTTCTTTTTTTTGGAAATGTTGAGATTTTAATTTTAATTTTTTTAATTTTTATTTTTTATTTGGAAATACAGTTTATCCTGTGTTCAATTTTTATTAATTTTTACGTAAACGAAGTTACAAGTAGCCGCTGGTAAATAAATAAATTAGTCAGTTGGTAATATTTTGCAATGATTATAGTTTTACATGTTTTTTTTTTGTAATAAAAACAATGCCAAAGTTTTTAACCATTTAGTTGTTTTTTTGCTTAATTTTTAAACAACAAACAATTGTTTTTTTTTTGGTGGTTTTGATAGTTTCTATTTTTATTTAATTTTATTTCTTTTCGTTATCATTATTTTTCCATCTAAAAGAAAATCCAGACAACGTGATGATTCTAAGTGAATTCGTATGCATAAGAATTTAAAGAATTGCGTTTTTTAATCGACGGAATTAAGTTCATACTTTATAGAAGTAACCAAAAATAAGCGTTGGATATAAGAAATTAATTATTTAAGCCTGCGATTTTTTCTAATCCTTGCTACTTATATATAAGCAAGTGATAACTTGCTTATAAAACCAACGTAATATTATTATGTACAACACCGACAAGGTGTTTCTAATATGTACCTACCTATTAATACTATAAACAGAAAGTGCTGTTTTATCAATAAGGGTACTTTTTTGTAAGATAAAAAAAACTAAATAAATATTCATAATAAACATCGAAGCTTTACAAACAATAAACCTAATTAGTAATTTTGGAGCATAAATTGGCTATTTGGTTTGGTGAAACTTTTCAACGATAAGCGAAAGATTTTGTAATTTTACCATTACATTTTTGTCGGCGCGCTTTTGTCTTATTAGTGTAACATATACATGTATACATATACATAACATATACATATACATGTAAATTATAGGAAAGTTGTCAATAATTTTTAAAAAAGTAGTAATTACTATTAATTATTTTCGTAGCAAAAAACACATATAATATTCTGATTTACACACATTTTTTTCAAAAGTACGTAAAAAATAAAAATAAATTAATTGGTCTTAATTTTTTTTATTTTTAGTTTCAGTTATTACTTAGTTTTCCATAATACATAGGCAACTACTTTTAAAGATAGTGCAGATTATTGCATTATTTATATATTTTTGTGCTTTTTGTAGCCAAAACGGCTAGAATTCCATTTAAATAAATCATTTAGTTATAGGTATATTATTATTCTAATAATCTAAATAGGCGCTCAAATAATTTTATGCAGCATATCCATATTTATACATTAGGTAAATGTGGAATACTTAAATATTTATTAACTTTTTCTAAAATTATTATATTTTGTTATCAGATGAAAAACTTTGTTCAAAATGTTGTGAATATAATAAAATATAATATATATTAATGTTT
Source organism: Sisyra nigra (assembly GCA_958496155.1). Taxonomy (NCBI): domain Eukaryota; kingdom Metazoa; phylum Arthropoda; class Insecta; order Neuroptera; family Sisyridae; genus Sisyra; species Sisyra nigra. The sequence goes on along the minus strand of OY292313.1, from coordinate 36,724,214 downwards.
TATACAAAATCATCTTGGATTGTACAGCGCATATTTGACTCCTCTTTCATTATTCACATTTCTGATGTCGTTCTTTATACTTACCTCAATACATAAATGTATTGCAGCTGTAGTACATTTGACCAAACATTATTATTTTACCTGTTTGATTTGCCTTTGCCATCCAAACATAATAGACAGTACATTTAATCTCACAGACAGTTAAATAATTTCTGCTAAATAGATCGTTAATTTTGAACGTCCTACACTCTATTAAGTTATCTAACAATTGCATTTAAATTGTGATTGATTGATTATAATATGACAAAGTTAATTTGAATGTAAATAGATAGTTTTGAATAAAAATTTCAATTATCGCTGACTTTAATTAAAAAAGTGAAGTATGAATATATAGCTCGAATCACCTGTAATAAAAATAATAGCTCAAAATTTATAAAATTAAATTATATTTACTTACAACTAGCCACATTGATAATGATAATGTTAGAAAAAAGGCTCGAAAACTTAAAGGTTTTTGGGAGCGTAGCATTAAAATTGTCATATCTTTAGCAATTTCTGACCCTTTGCAGTTGTTCCAATCGATGTTATATGCAGATTCAGCGACATTCATACTCTATCATTACAACAATAACAACATCAAAAAAATGAAAAAGAAAATTACTATAGTAAATTGAAAAAGTTTCATTAAGCTTTGTACCGCATTGATTAAACGTTGACCAGAGGCACAGTAGACTAATAATTCTGTAACTGGATACACGAACATTGAAATTAAATGAATTAAAAATGTTTGATCTGGCTCGTTGTAGGTGGAAATTGAATATAAAATAGAAGTTTCCGTTAAAACTAACATTAAATTGTGAGCTGTCAGAATAGGTTGATAAATAATTTCAAGTTTATCTTTAAACCTACAAATAAATAATCCTGGGTATGATTAATTTTTCCCATATTAGTTGTATTGTTTACCCAATTATATATTGATGATGGACTAAAGCTTCGCGTATTTTATATTTTATATCTTTATAAGTAGTAACCTGTTTTCCAATACTAATTTGGAGAAGAGTTTTGACTGTTTCTAATTGCGCCTCCATGTGCATTATAACACAAAGAAAAGTGAGGCAAACAGGAAATACAGTATAGGAAGCATATGCCATGATTCCAAACTGCCAAACCAAAGTTAAAGCCATATAAAAATTATTTTTTGAATCAAAAGGAAGCCAGCAACGAAATAATAAATTTAAACGATTGTAAAAAACGATATTAATTACAGCTAAAACAATGCTTTATTAATGTAAAAGTGTATCGTTCGTAAAAAATAATCGCAATTTACCTGTAATAAGTGCCGGCGCGAATCCTAAAAGTGAAAAAAATATTCCAATTTTGACAATTTTTTCAACGTATTTTTCAGCCTTTAGCATGTAATTGCTTCTGAGAAAATTTTTCTCACAATTCATAAATAATTCACGTACTTCTTTATTGTATATTATAAATGAACAGCGAATATACATCGTTGCCATACAAGCAAATGTACCACTCAAGTTGTTCGCATAGTCGTTAATATTTTTACAGTTGATAAAAAAATCAAGAATTTGACCAATGGTCAAACATCCTTGTGGAATGAAAACTATAACGTTGATGGTCTAAAATATTATATCCATTGAAAATTATTATTGTGAACATTTGATTATTTCAACTTACAAATAATATCCATTTGTTTTCATGCCACAGGGCAGTAAATGTTAATAATTTTTTTATGTACGATAAGATATTAATTTCACCTCTTGGAACAACCATAATGAATTTACTTTTTAAAAACAAAGAATAAATTAGGTCACTACCTCACTATATATACTTAACTATATTTTTCCTAGCTGAGAAATTATTAATAAAATAATTATAGAGAAATATAATTGAATGATTTTCTATAAACTTTGCAGAAACTTTTAATAAGTTTTGTTACCAATTAAATCATAACAAACTTTTTTATAAAGCATATGTCATACATTTATAAATATATATTTATCATTTATTAATAATCATTATTTGGAAGAAGTAAAAATTTGTTTATGTTTAAACTTTCATCAAAAATAAACTACGCTCCCCAACGTTCCCCATGGAATTTAATTTGTATATTATTCTGTCAATTATTTGTATAGAATACTAATCAATGAGGCAATTTCAAAACTATATGAGATGGAAATAATTGAATTTGATGGGACATTGATTATGGTAAACCCCTGAAGGCATTTATATATTTTAAGTAAATATTTACTCCCTATTTATAATTAATATTAATTATTTAAGTGTAAAATGGAAATTTTATATAACTTACAGCTAGCCACATATGAAGCGAAAGAGTAACAAATAAAGCTCGAATCGTTAATGGTTTTTGAGCTCGAATTATAACGATCGTCATATCACGTGATATTTGAAGTCCAATACAGTTATTCCATTTTGAGTTGTATGCTGCTTTTCCAACATTTAAACTCTAAAAAATTACCAAAAAAAAATATAATTTACCTCAATTTAAATTGATTATGACCACAATTTCTTACGGCATCGATTAAACGTTGGCCACTATCGCAATAAACTAGTAACTCCATGATTGGATAAACGAACATCATGATTAGTTGTAAAAGTGTCGTAGTATCACCCTCATCATCTGTCGATATTGAATATAAAATTGCGGTCTCAGCCAAAACCAAAAGAAAATTATGAATAGTCAAAATGGGCTGGAAAATATTTTCTAATTCATTTTTGAATCTATAAAAATGAAAAGTAAGAAAAATATTTTCTTTGCTATTTTATCTTATCTGTACTCAATCAAGTACTGATGATGAATAATGGCTTCTCGAATTTTCATTTGTACGTCTTTATAAGGTGTTACTGCATTTCCTATACTGGTTTCAAATAAATTTGAAACAGTTTTCAGTTGAGCCTCAATATGGATTATAATACAATAAAATACTAGGCTTATTGGTAAAATCGTAAAACATGTAAAAACGAATATAACAAATTGCCATATTATAGCTACCGATATAAGCAATACATTTTTTCGATCAAATGGCAACCAACATCGAAAAATTAATTCAAAGCGATGAAAAAATACAATGTTAAATAAAGCTAAAAAAGAACTAGTTATGAGTGCCACAGATTAATAATAAAAATAAAATCTCGAACTTAGTAATAATGATGGTAGAAATCCCAAGCTGGAGAAAATGATCCCAAAATTGATAATTTTAGCAATAAGACTTTCAGCACTTGTTGTAAACGAGTTACATCGAAATTTGTACTGTATTTGGTTTAATATTTGGTGTATTTTTTTGTGGTGAATTAAAAAACAGTAACGCATATAAAGTGTTACAAACGACGCTATTGTTCCACTCAAATTTTTTGCGTAGTCATTATTTTTTTCACAATTTAAAATCAAGTCCAGTACTTGCCCAGTGAAAAAAATTAAATGTGGTGTAAGTATAAAAAAATTGAAAAACTAAAAAAAAATCTTGTATCATTGCAATATTTACGTTTTTAAAAACTAAATAAAAACAATATTAACCCATAGAATTTTTTTGTTCTCATACCACAAACAAGATAATTTCATCAACTTAATTAGTGGTCTAAAAGAAATTTGAGTATTGAATTTTTTTTCAGTTTCCATGCTTGATGGCCTTATTAACAATGCAGTTGGTGTAAAACAAATCATCAACTGATTGAAAAGTTACAAATATCTGTTTTAATAGGTTTTTCAAACATGTTAAGAATTTATATTCAAATAATAGTGTTGCAGTAAACGCTACTTGCACTCCAAAGTTAACTGACGGTTAAATAAATAAGTTAAAAATTATTGAGTTTGTATTTTTATTCATGTAGGAAATAAAATATTAAACACTAAGCTTATATAAAGTGTGTAACAAAAAGACAAATAATTACATACCTATACAAAATAGATAATAATAACATATTTTATTTTATCCGACCTAAGCATGCATTTACTTATTAAAATTTTTAGAATGATCAAGTTTTTAAACAACTCGTATAATTATTGTTTCATTGTTTGTAACCTTAAAATAAAACGAGCCAATCATTCATTTGTACAAGTGTAATCTTGTCTTCTTTGAGTTTAATTCACGTCTAAATTTCTCATTTTCAACTTCATCCAGCAGTAAACTGTTGTGACGCGGTGTTCTAAACATTTAGAGTGACTTTTACTACTTAATTTTCCAACCCCGAAGGACCACTACAAATTGAATCTACGTCAGAAACTCTTGTCACTTTAAGGCCATTCATCAACTTTATTCATGAATTGGATGATATTTCAAACAAAACAGTGACCTCAACGTGAAACGAATAAAATGAAATTTATCAACTTACCTGTATGGTCAATTTGTAACTGATATCATACGCCAATTATTATTACACATTTTTAGTTCAATTAAACCTCTCTATTATCATATAAATGTTATTAATTTACCAGTGTGGAGTCAAATGGTATGGTATTTCTACAAGGGAATAAAATGAGTACATTGGTTTGCGGAGGAACTTATAAAAATCCAACCAGAAATTGTAAGTAGGTATCCTAAGTCATAAGGAAACATTACAAGAGTAGGTTGAGTGGGGCTAGTTGAGTAAAGTAGCAAGTTGGTTCGAAACATCTATAAAACTAAGTATTGTACAATAAAAGTTCAAATTACAAAAAAATAGAGTTATGGGAAAGGAAAACGTCGCTCGAGTGATATTTATCACAAATTGGTCGTTAAAATAAGAGGATAATTTGTTGTTTTTTTTCGCATAAAAATGAACATTTGGTTTGTCACAATTTTTCTATTATTCTTGTATTGCATGATTAATTGATAATCACCTAGGTGTTTATATTTAGTTAATCATTGCTCCTTTATTTATATATTATATATATTATTATATATTTATATATTTATATATTTCAGGTTTGGAAATAGGATATAGTCGCAGAGGGTTAAATCTAGAGAATATGCTGGAAGAGGTAGCAGTTCGTAGCCTAATTTGTAGAATTTGGCCATAGTGACTACACACATATGCACTCGTGCATTATCCTGGTGGAACAGCACTTTTTTCGTAGCCAAATGTTACCGTTTCTGCTTCAAAACGTTTTTGTTTTCAAAAGTTCGGAATAGTCTTAGCCGGTGATCGCTATACCCTTTTCAAGGTAATCTGCGTGAATAACACCACGGGGGTCCCTGAAGACTGAGAGGTCATGATTTTGTTGGCCGATAGACCCACTAAACACTATTGCTTTCTTTGGTGCACGTTCGGCAGGAGAAACCCACTGCTTTGATTGGTTCTTGATTTCTGCTGTATTGTGGTGTATCCATGTTTCGTTTACGGTAGTAAAACGTCTCAAAAACTCGTCTGAATTGCAATTAAACATCGCCAAACACCGCCTTGAAGTGGTCAAATGGTTACGCTTATGATCGAGCGTGGTCAATCGCGGTAACTATCGTGGGGATAACTTTTTCATTCCCAAATATATATGTAAAATGTGATGCACTCACTTAGTTGAAATACTTACAGCCTCAGGCAGCTCACGCACTTTCATTCTTCGATCGTCCAATATCATTTATGGATTTTATCGACCATTTCTGGCGTTGGGGGCGACTTGGACGTTCAGCGTCAGTTGTGCTGGTAAGGCTACAACGGAACTCGGTAAACCAACTCTTAACCATTGAAATTGATGGTGCAGAATCCCCATAGTACTAATCAAGTTTTTTTTTTTGCTTCCAGTGATGGTTTTTTTTTTTGTAAAAAATAATTCTTAATCAGCACATGATATTCACTTTTTCCATTTCGATAAAATTAACGAGGTTCCCCTCTTTCAATGGCTATCAAACATAATATAAGAGACGTAACTTCTTAAAAATTTAATTGTCATCTATTTGTAGATAGTAGCTTATAAGAGTAGGGTTGCATTTAAAATAATTAGATGGGAAATATAAAAAGTCACGGATTAATCAAACCGCTCTCGTAATAATTCAAAGATTAAATTGAAAATATTAATTGTGTTTGATTTAGATTTTATTTTATCGGCGATAGTATAAATAGTGAGAATATGAGTTAATGTAATAACCAAAATAAATAAATATTTGGAACTTCATGCGCCAAGAGGTATTGGGTTCGATTCCCGTTGAATCCTAGACTAAAGACCCTATATCTAAGATAAAATTAACCAACAGGAATTTTCTGTGTTTCGACAATCCTGATATGTCTTTAGATGCTAAAGCAACTTCAAACACGAACAAAAAAATTTGCTTATTGAATTACATTTTTGATTTAAACGATTTTCATACCACTATTGAGTCTATTATAATCATTGTTTAACAACCTCATACCCTTTTTCAACTAACCCCACTAATGGCAACTTAAACCACTCTCTCACTTTCGAAAATAACTTCTTAACTTTTACTTACTCGACTAGTTTTTAAGCCTGAAGAAGTTTTAGAGAAGAATAAATTGCGAATCTAACAATGTCCAAATCAATTAAATTTGACACACCTTTTCATAGTTATGAGAGATATGCGAAAATTTTCTCAACTAGCCCCGTCCTATTTTATGTAAGAAAACGTTGCAACTATGAAGCAATTAACTAGGTATAAGAAAGGATAAATGACCTATGGTAATGTTAAAAATGAGACTTATTTATCATACTTACAACGTTAACATATAAAAAAAACAGGTTAATATAATGCGCGTGAAAGTGTGAATTATAAATTCAAGCTAGAAAGTATAACAATAAGACTTGAAAAAAGTCAAGCTTTACCGGAGAAAATAATGAGACTGCTGAGGTTTGGAGTTAACGTAAATGCTTAATACTTTAAAATAGATAGGTAATAGTGGAAGGAATGAAAGAATTCTATTTACCTATTTCAAAAGAGTGTAAGATAAATGAAAAGCAGATGGATAGAATTGGATGAATATATGAGTACTGAATAAATGTTAAGCGACAGAGATATCGTTCAATAAGATTGAAAAGAACACCAGACGTAAATGGTTTAAACTCGAATGTTCAGGAAAAATAATAAATTAAAAAAAATAGAACCTATCTACACTCTGTAAATGAAATATGAATTTTCATTTATGAAGTAGGTACGAAGTTGTGAGCAGTTAGCTAATGTACTAAGGTTATGTATTAAGGTAACAAAGCATTTAATTTCTTATCAAAAACTAACTCTACGTTATAAGTTTCATATACCTACTTAAATGCTTATTATAAACTCGTAAGTCCTAGAATAATTTTTTTAGTTTGTCTATAAACAAAAATTAATTCTTGTAAAACCATTATACTTATTGTAATGGGATTTCTTAAACCTATATTGAGTTTCTCGTTAAGGGTTCATTTATTCGATGGCAATTTTACAAAACTTTTGATTAACTAAACTGCTTTATTTATTTATTTACTTTAATTCGTTGACAAATAATTGTTGTACTTTTATAATTTTTTAATTGCTCGTATCACTTTTACTTGAATCACTTGTGTTCATAGAATGAATTACTTGAATTCACTTGTATTGATTGAATCACTTAGAATCAATGTGCGTCCTCAATAATATGCTTCATATATGGAAAACATGTGTTTTTGAACTTTCGAGAGAGTTCCATTGCCGAATCTCTAAAAACTTACAGTCGTACATTGGCTGTCAATAATTAGGATTCAAATGTCCATTGTCAGAACTTCCATAGAACAAAATCGAATATTCTGTTTTTTTCAACGCTTTCCATTGTCTTTGTCTTTGTTTTTTACAATAAGTTTAAAGTTTCTATTTAATTATGTTTGAAAATACGAGTAGATACTATGTATCATAGTTTCTTTAAAACCGATTTTAGTACTTGTTCACGAAATTCCTGCCTATTCCAAGCAAACTAAAGTTTCAAAATAAACTAAATTAAAAGATTCTAAAAAGATAACATTAAATTTCTGCCTTTCATAAATAATACTTGTCTGACTTTGTTTGCTTATTGTTATAAATATGGGCGAGGGTTCACATATATAGATATGCAAGCGTATCTCGAAGGAAATACGTTTGGTAAACTAAAATCAAAAATTCAAATATTCGATTGGTAAGTGTTAGCCGAATAACTTTGAATAACCGATGCGAGTTCTTGATCAAGTTGACTGTCGAATCCCATGGGAAATTCATCTACTATCACACACACATTTTATTTTTCTTTTGTCGTTTGACCTCATAAAAGTTTCAATGAGAATAATTTAAAAATATACGACATTTGTAAGTATACAGCTACATGTCAAATGTATCAAAAATTGAAGTCGTCAGTTAATTTCTTATTATCTATTCCATTATGATATAATTTTTAATCCTTATAAAAGGACATAAATAATATTTTAAAAAATTTAATTGTATTCAATGAAATTTTCATTGCTAATTAAGTTATTTTTAAACGGTATACGTAGATTTAATTACTGTAATAAATTTCTTTTAACTGCAACACATTTATAGAAAACTAGTTGTATTAAATTCATTCAAAAATATCAAACCGTTGTTTAATAAGCTATAAGCACACATGTACGGATATGTAAACAATATAGCGAAGAAGAAATATGAATCGTGAAAGAATAAAATTTTATTATTATTGTGTCATTTATGGAGGTTTCGGTTTATTACAGTTTTAATAGAGTCAAATGGGCTTTACGATCGTATACAAAGTATTAATTGACAAGAGAGCTTAGCACACAAATACAATTATTTCGTTTGTCCCCTCAGATATGGCATTTGCATTCCGATCACAAGTAATTACATTTAGTGTGGTACCTTTAAATAGAAAATGTGTCAGTTGCATTTGTGTGTCCCGGTAGATGGCCAATCAAGTCAACATCCGGACCTCAAACTCTCTTCTGTTTGTACTTCTCAGCCCAATTTACCAGAGAACCTTTGTAATTACTGTTAATTCAATACACAACTCTGGTTGTTATTCCTTTATAAGACTGTCGGGAATTGAGAAAGACAGTCGTAGTTATCGGGAACATTGCGTCAAGGGAAAGGCGTGAAACCACACACATTCAAATGGAATATTAGATAAGGAACAATTACGTTTTCAATCAATAATAAAACAAAGATAATAATACACCTTAACGGTTGTGGCTTCCAAGTTTCTCCAATCGCTATGGGGTTCGATCGTTTCTCTATTGTTGTTTGTACTTGTTTATGGCTTTTATTTGGTGTTAATTAAAATAATTAAATCTTCAAGACAAGAATACAAAATGATATTTATTTGCATAAGATTATATTCTAGATCAATATGCACAGAAGAGAAAATACATGTTATTCATTGATTGTTTTATAACTAATAAGGTAGTAACTTAATCAGTAATAATCCGAACCAGTTAAATCATTATTTTCCAAAATTACACCCAGTTTTAAAAGTTGTTTTTAAAATAAATAATATTGCCGAAGCATTCCTTAATTACACAAAACTTGCTTTGATTTGAAAGCACTGCTGTGAAATAACAAGCCGAAAAAATATGTATGTAACTTTAAATTATAAGGTACAACTAGGTAACGAGTTTGTACTATTGGATATCTAATTTCAATTAGAATTGCGAATATTGGAAAAACAGTCAGAAACATCCATGTGAAATAGGAGTTTAATTTATTTGAAACAGGAAATTTAAAACTGATGACATTTTTTGAGTCTGTGCAAAGGTGTAAATTTGAGGGTAGGTAGTTCATTTAATAGAATGTAGATATGCAATACATATACATACGAGTATATGAACACTATTTTAGCTGTGATTTTGTTGAATACATAGTTGAACATATAAATACATGAATATATCAATTTTTTACCATTTTGAATCTCGGAACACAAAAATATGCCTGTAGTTACTTGAATTAAATGCATGGAAATAAAAATTTTTCAAAATCAGATACCTATAATGAATTGAATTTTACTTACAATTAGTATTTATTTCTCTTTTAAAAAGTGTAGAACTGCACAATATTTTAATTTTTAGACATTTAAGTACTATTAATCTAATTTTTTGTAAAAATTTTTGCTCTTCCTCTATGTTTTCCTATTTTAAAAGGCATCTGGCTAGAGCAAGTTATTCTCTCTTATTTGCTAGTTATTGTTTAAAAATTTAACCTCACGTTTACAAGATATTTACATTTATGGTTATCATCAAATGATCCATGTTTAAGTTAAGGAACATATTTATATGCTAGCTGTACCCGCGACTTTGTTCATCTGAGCTTCAGAACATATTTAGACCTCAAAATTTAACGAAATTCATATTAATGGTAAAAAAATATAACAATTATTAAAATACACTGCTTTCATAAATTTCCAATGTAGACAATAGGTTTGATCCACTTGACCATTTGAGGGTGTTCAAACACGTCCACAAATGGCAAAGATCAAGGCACATTGACCAAGAGACAAGAGTGAGTGAAGAACATAAAGCGGCAAGTCCCGACTACTTAGTTGACAAACCGGTCATATAGTGTTTAAACACCTCCAAATCCATGTCGATACAGACCATACTCATGAAAAGGTACCGAAAAATCAAGATTCTCGGCCTATGCGCCCATGCGACTGAGGGCTGAAAGATTTCTTTACTCACTCTTGTCTCTTGGTCAGTGTGCCTTGCTCTTTGTCTTACATGGACGTGTTTTGTTCTGCCGTCTGGAACAAACCTAAAGAAAATAAAAATTGCGTGCTTCTATTTTCCCAGTAAGTAACCCAACGTAACACGTAGAGTTTGTAAAAATCATAAGTTCTTAAAATGTCTACAGATTTGTTTTAAATGACAATATTCTGTACAATTTACATAATTCTTTTTTAAATGAGGGAAAAGTACCTAAGAAGCAAAACAAAAAAATTTGATTGAAAGCTATTCAGTAGTTTTTGAGTTATAAGCAAAACGGCAGATCGTTATCATTCTATTTATATATAGATAACAAAACAAAGAAAAACTCTGTAAACTGGGACAGTAAGTTTTAAGACCTAAGTATACTGACATGAAGGTAAGAACAATGAGAAATTGATTTCTCGACAAGACGATGGCGACCAAGTAATACTAGCGAAAAGTTACTGGTCAAAAACTTAATAAAAAATGATAAAGAGAATCTGCACATCATTCACTACAGAGGTATTACGATAAGAAAGAAACCAAATAACTTTGACTGGTCTGATAAACAGGCATTGCGGATTGTTAATTTATTAAAATTAAATAATTAATTAGGAAGCTTTCACAAAGTGGCGAGATCTGTATTTGAATAATGATTTTCTAACACGTATACCGCATTAAAAACTTAATATAGGCAGAGCATATAAGGCAGAAGTTCCACTTAATGTCGTCAGCATCAATCTCGAAGATCTTTGTGAATTTGGTGCAACTGTGACGCCTAGCTATTTAATTTCAACCAGGTATTTTAAGTAAGCGGTTACAATACAGAAAAGAACAGAAGTATGTAACGTCTACAGTCATAATAATATAAGTAAAAATACAAAACGCCTATTTTGCAGTCGTGATTTTAATGTGTAGCGCAGTTGTGCGAGTGCTAGAATTGACCACAAAAATGGTGAGTGAACATTGGTTTATATTCTGTGGTACAGGGATTGTTTCTGCTGGAAAAATACTTGGCATATTATGTAGGTATATTACGATGTTCAGTTTGGCTCTTTCTTTCCATTCAACATGCATGCCATATGAAGGGCATAGTCAAGAGAATTTATGGGGTTCGTTAAAGCCTAAAGGACAGTTTTCATTAGGTCTGTTCCAGATGAAAATAATATCGTCAACTTAAAATACAAGTTCTGTGCAGTATAAAATTATGGAAACTTTTTATATATTGTGCTTTACATAAGTGTACCACATAAGTAACCACACATGTACGGTTTAACTTTTATCTGAAACAGACCTATAATTACCATAAGGTAACAGTATCAATATCTCATCAATGAGCTCATGAATGACATTGTATAATATTACAAATGATTCGTTGTTTGCATCTATAATGTAACTTTATTATATTCAACATTTTTAATTGATAAAATGATTTATAAGATATAATTGAACTACGGGGCTTCAAAGAATGAAAATAGTGTATAGTAAAAGACCCAAACCCTAGGATTCTTGATCGTAAGTTTTTTTTTGAAGTTATACTTCTTTAGGCGCGTTATGAAAAAATGATGAGAGTGAACTTTTTAGATTTGGCGGCCACCTTGAGACAAAAATTAACAAAATGAAGTTGGCTGCAAAACTACTTGGTTTCTTGGCGCGCGTAATTTGAATTTTTGTTTTATTTATTTACTTATTTATTTGTTTTTATATTTAAATTAAAAATAATAAGATATACAAATGACACATATTATTAAAAAATAAATTATTACATTTCTCGAATTTTGCAGTAGCTGGGATGAAAATGACGTCTACATTTCATGCATATTTATAGTTATCACGAAATCTGGGATTCTGAAATGATTCAACCATCTTAGAATATACCAATATACCAATTTCTATGATTCTTCGTTTTCATAACATGCATAAATTGTTAACCAGAAAAATGATCCTGACAAATTTTATAAGCGTCTGACAGCTTCCTTTGGATATTATTTATTGATATAAATTAAAATATTATTCTCTTATTTTTATTTTTAATAATTATATCTTTAAATATATATATTATTGTTATTATTAAATATTAATTTACAATTTTTTAAAATTGACTATTTGAATGCAATTAATAAAAACTAATTTTTAATGATGCCAAAGAAGTATAACTTCTCACGCGCGTACATAAGTACACGCAACCACTTTTTTTTTTTGGTTCAACAGCCACATACTACTATTATTTAAAAGAAACTAATGCCTAGTTTAAGACTCCACACAAAATTGTAATATTTTATAATTATAGTATGAGATTGCCTACAAACATATTTATAGGTAATATGTATGTATATTATTTATTGTTGAAATATAATTCTTTGAATAAAACAGTGTCAGAACTAATACTTTTTAGTACAAAAAAATGTGTTTAATTAATTCAAAATAAACTTATTTTGTGTGTGATTAAAGTTTCAAGTGTCTTACAAAAGGGTTTATTTTGTTTTAGTAACTTTTAAATGCAGCAACTCGAATAAAATAAACTCCACATTTATTACACTATTAAAAGTGCAAAGCTTCGAACAAACTCAACTTATTTTCCACGTAGACCTAATAAAATGATACAGAGAATGGTTGAATCAAAACTTTCCCCATTTCTATTGGGTAATGCACGTTTTCTCATATTGGCATATAACACTAGCCTACATTCTTAGATTTTATAGGGGTTACGAAGAAATTATACCATGAATGCGATTCTGAGTTTTATGAAAGGGCATTTCCAGTGAATTGAATAACACGTTTATTATAAATGCAAAAAAAGCTTGATATTAGCGAACAGAATAAAAAATAAATAAATCTATAATATATTTCTTAGGGCTATTCCGTACGTACCACAGTATATTTATTTTTGCGTTGGAGTTTCGTTTCAGAATATAAAAAAGAGAGTCGCTTAAGGTTATAAGCCCTATAAAAATAAATAAATAAATTCCAGTAATAAATTGTATTTTGTCAGAATTCGAAACCGACGAGAGCCAATCAATCAATGATTTATGAAACGAATTTTTACCTTATTTGTTTAATATTTTTTAATCAATTGAATGTTTATATCAACATGTTTTAAAAGTAACTAGGCGTACCAATCATTGGATTGTTATTAAAATATGATCTATTCTTTTATAAGAAAGTTATTATAAAAACACAAACTTTGATAATTTTTTACATTTCTTGAGATTTTAAATACTTTTTCAATTATTTTATTTATTATTATGTTCATATCACTTAATTTTCAGTTTTTATTTATAATTAATTTCAATTAAAACAATGAATAAATAAGCCCAACGATAAAGGATGTGCTTTACCGATACATTTTATATTATTGTGATTAAAATATTTGATTGATGGGTTAATTATGGTTGTTGGTAAGCATTTTAGTTGTGGCCTGTGTATATTGAAAGACCATGAAAATAAGAAACATATAGGGCGAAAAATATTTTTTTAGTTAAGATTTGTTTTAAGTGGAATGATAAACTTTCTCCTGAGTGGATAAGAGAAATCTGCCCTGATGGAGGCACACGTAGTGTTATATTTGACTCTCTGCTAAGTAAAGAGTGGTGTTTATACGTCAAATAAAAGCACTAAATAAACGTGCAAACCCTGTAAATAACCACACACGATCTAAACAGCGAGTGCTACCTACTGATTTTATATTTCTTCTTTAAGATTCAAGACAATAAAAAATACAGCAACAATAAATAGACAACACAATCTTGTACTATACCTACATTTACAATAAATACTGAAATTTTTTCCAATGAAAGTAATCAAAGAGATTTTTTTAAGTTATAGACATTTTATGCTTAGATACGTAAAATCGATCTTAAATATTTAGCTTAGTTATCTTATTGGTTTTTAAGTTTATTTTAATAGTTTTGTTTAACTTGTAAGTTTTGTATAGTTTGTTTTTTAATTTAATGTACTATGTATATATTTTCTTGATTTTAAAAAAATGTCGAATGGTAATCATAATATATTCTTTCATTAGATTATTATTTTGACGAATAACTTGATACTTATCTCTTTTTTTCTATTACAAAAAGAAAACCCTTTTTATCTTAATACTAGCATAACTCAAGTTGATATGTACCTACATATTTATAATTTAAACTATCGTAAATGTAGTTAATGAAAATTTTTTGATATTAGTGCAGAAATAATCCGATTTATAGACTAGATGAAAACTAATATTTATGTAATTTCACCAACATTCACGTTCAAATAATGTCATAAAGCATTCCATAATTGGATATTTCATAAATGATTAACTATTTATGTAGTAGTCACTATTCAAAATGTAATAGGTATTTCTTTATTAAAGATTAATTACCATTAATATTTCAAATATAAAAATTAAAATTATTTCAAATACATAATAGAAATATAATTCTAAATTTTATATTAATGAATTACGAATGCATTAATTTCCAAAAATAACATCTGCAAATGGAAAACTTACAAACTATCGTTTAAATGAACTTTGAAATTTTGTAAATTTAAAATTTAAGAGTTATTGGAATGTGCATAATATGATACTTAAGTAAAAATAAAAACTTACAAAATACAACGTTATAATTCTATAATGACAATACTCTAGCCAAAAGCAAAAAATAATTTAAAATATTCTCCTTGTCAGTGACTCTCAACCTCTGTGCCGCGGTAATTTTGAAATGAACTATCAAATTTTAGAAATGCAAATAAGAAATTATTTTTTATGTAATTTTGTAAATGATTTTGTAAAAATCTGCATTCTATTATTTAACTCTAAAAATTATTTTAACTCTTCATATTTTTAATGTGTCTACAAATTTTGAAATTTTTAAAAATGTTTCATAGCAAACAAAAGGTTAATCACTGCTCTAAATAAATTGTAGCATTAAAAAAAATTCTTAAAAAATACCAAGATCTGTCTTTCGTTACGAGAGCTTGATTGATAAATGAAATTGGACTATCGCCTAAATTGATGCCAGTTTTTAAAGATTGCCCATTTTGAACTTCGTAAAAAAACAATAATTCCTACATCTGATTATGATCGGGAATAGTTATAATTTTCATTAAAAACAAAGAAATTTCATTTTTCAGTAAAGTTATTCCACGTTAGAATTTTTTATTTCAATTTATTCAAATATATATTTCAAATATTTTGAAGTGTGATTGATCTTTTATCAACGTTTATTTTTCTTGCCAATCAATAAATACGCTCCATAAACATATGGTTGAATATATTGAGTATAAATGGTATATACGATTATATAGTCAGAAAGTTCACCCAATATTTTCGTATTCGGTTTGAAATGTATGTAGTTGTAATATTGTTATTCTTAATTTTTAAATTTCAACAACTGAAGTCATCAATAAACTATGTAGGATAAGCATTCGTTTCATATTCATAACATTATAGTTATTAGCGACTGGCGAATCCGAAAAGCAAAGAAAAGTTATTGGTTTCCATTAGGATAGAATTTTAGAACCAGTAGCCTATATGGTCAAAATCTAGTCACCACACTGGTAAATGACTGTCATTAACTTATTTCTATAAAAGTTTATTAGGTATATACATATACGTATTAGATACATAATAAAGAAACAAAGAATGTGATTAGTAATGTCAGATTTGCAGATTTATATTATTGTCTATACTCTATACCATCGTTTCTAAACCTGTTTTGACCCACGAACCGGTAAATTAACTTATAAAAATAATTTCGTAGACCAGTGTTATGTTAAATGAACATTTTTATAATAAATTAAATAATAACTATATGTACAAAATGTATAACTAAAGGTTAATTGTAATTTGAACGAACATTTTCAATTAACAATATCTGTTTAGGGTTTTCTTGGAATTTAGCTTCGGTAATTAAACATAATAAGCCACATATTTAGGTTTCAAAAACTACATTTAAAAAATAGAAATACAACGTAGGTATATCTTTTGGAAATCATGGAAAACCACATTTGGGTCATTATTGAGAAAAGTTTCATAACGTGGAGACAAATTTTGGAAAAAGCTAAGACAGTGGTCACTATCGAAACACTACATAGGGGTTCCTATTAGAAAATTAGGTAGGAATCACTATTGAAAAATGTTTGAAAAACTTCATGGGGGGTTTTTTACGAAAAATGATGCAAAACTACGTGAAGATCGCTAGTGAAAATTTTTTTTGAATAAATGGAGGTATATATTAGAAAAAGCTCTAAAACAGCGTCCGTGTCACTGTAAGTCATCATTTTACAATACATTGTAAAATAGACAACACCAAAGCCAATTACAAACCATTTCATATAAGTTAATTAATACCAACGCTAAACGCAAGACTTACCCCTGTTCAGTTGACGTTTGCTTTTTAAAGTGATTTATTTAGTTACCAAAGTTAGTATAATTTTAAATATAACGATGTTATTCTTGAGACAAGAATTTCTTTTTAAAAACGTAGGAACAGTTAGTTCAAGTGGTTGAGAACCTCTAGTTATCTATAATGTATAATATAATAATATATATATAATGTATTATATAGGTATACAGTTGAAAAACGTTTATTCTAAATATGCTATTTCAAATACTAAATTTATGGTGTTATAAAACTATTTTGTATAAACCTTTTTGATCTTTTTCAGCAGGTTGTTTAAAAGTACAATTTCTCAGGTGACCAAACATTCTTACTTTGAACTCTCGCTATTTCCAGTGTTGACGTATAATTGACTTGACAAATCAATTAGTTTTGCTGTTTTATTGTAAATAAACAAAAAACTTATGATATCTTTATAGTAACTTTATTATAGTCATCCAACTTGTATTTATGCTGTCTGCTACGTTAGCCAAGTTAGTTTTTCTATTTAAAAAAATAAAACACTTATAAATTAGAAGCCTAATTATTACTAGTCAAACAATTAGGTATACTTCAGAATTATGATTATACGCGGGTGAAACCGGAGGATTATTTCAAGTTCAATGTACTTCTAAAAAAAATTCCTTTATCAAACTTTATTCTATATTTTGAATTTTTTATATTTTTTCCATATACAAAAGTTTGGATTCTATTTATTGACCAATTTGTTGGAAAGTTTATATACTCTTGGGATCGCTGCTTGTTTCAGATGAATTCAGACCATCAAACTTCAAATAAATTCATAATTATTGCACAGTTGTATGGAAACAGGAAAGATGAAATTCCCAATGGTTATAACAAAATTCATATTGGTAGATAAACCCAATAGTATTTGCAATACAAATTCCCAAACAACAGTATGAAAAAATTGCCAATAACTGTTAATGTAATTTTAGCAATACTTAATCCACTAACGTGTTACTAAAATTCCATTAATCCCTTTGTAAAAATAATGTTAACCTTATAACAGAAATAATTTAGGAAATATTCTTATAGAATATATAGATACTTTAATGCAATATGAAAGAAATGAATGGTATTTTGTTTAGCAGTGTCGTATAAAAGATAAAAGAAGAAATAATTTTAAAAGAGTAACTAATTATACAACTTAGTTACGGTAGTACAACCTTTTTTTGTCGATTGGCATCTTGTTATTAATAATTAAATAAAGATTTCATTAATTTAGAATTGGGCCTTAACCTTATAGTTGTAATTGTGGCATTCACATATTGCACGAACGTTTACTTTAAAATGAAGAAAATGTAGCTATAATTTTTGTAGTTAACTGTTATACATTTTTTACGCTTATACCGGGACTTGACTGTAATTTGTTGGAAACTACGAATAAATCAATGAAAATATATTATAAAAACAAAATCCACTCCAAAAATGTGGTTATATTTGAGATTAAAACTAAGAAATTATTTTTTTACTTATAGAAACGAAAATTTAAATAATTATTTAAAATTATTGATATTTAAAACAAATATTACCACTTGACGAGTGGTTAGAGCAATTGCTCTCTACGCTATTTGCGTCAGTGGTACTGGGTTCGATCCCCGTCGAATCTCTAATTAAGATTAAAAATTAAGATTCAAGATCTACAGAATTTTTCTACATGTAAGGCAGTCGTGATATGACCATAGATGTTAAAGCGACTATAAAAACCCAAAAAAAAAAAATACTTTTGGAGTCGGTCCTAGTTAAATTTAAAGCTCAGCTCTTAAACAGTAAGACAGCAAAAAAAAATGATTTTGCGATAGCTACATTTCAGACAATTTAAAATACATTAATATAAAAGTTGTGATTTGATGGAAATTTTGGAGGCTAATATAGTCAAGATTCAAGCTGATTAAATTTGACAATAGGACATTATACGTTATCATGAGGCTATTACCTATCTAGTTTAATCAGTTTGAATCTTAAATAAGTCTTCAATTACGGTCAGGCATGAACCCAAACACCAAAGAAAAATGTTCTGGGTTTCTAATTATTATTAAATATGATAACTAAAAAGAAACTTAATTAAAAATAATAAGAAGATGTATTTTTTGTGCGTATCAGTGTAATTTTTTCTCCTATTTTACATTCTTTCAAGCCAATTTTTTCAAATAATCTTTGATGAAAGATAAAAATTAATTCTATAATTTTATGAGTTCATAAAAGTATAGGTAAGGATTTCATGTAGAATATTAAGAAAACAGATCCATGTTTCATTACTTAATCTTAATTATAGTCATACGAGATAATACGTAGTGATCATTTGTAACAAAATCTTTCTGTTTTAAATAGCGATGACATGACGTGGCGTGGGCGACGGCATTTATTTAAAATAAACTTTGAGTTGTTTATTTAACCTCGGAATAGCGAATACTTTGCTTCGGGCATTCTACATGGTGCGTATTGTGAGCACAGCTTAATATACCATCGTTTCATTTTCTTTTACCTTTACTCCTTGTAACTACTTGTAAAGTATATATGCACTCAAAAATGATCTTCTCTTTACTACAAGCAGAATCACTGGACTCTATGCTTTCACAGAACCTTGCAATATCCTTTTCATTAGAATTTTTCAACTTAAGTATCTTTGCAATGAATGGGTTCAGAAAGGTTTAACATCTTGCTCTCTAGTTGTAACCAACTTAAGTTTAAACTTCCAGTCCTTCTTTGAATTTTGCTGCAGGTAATGGTGAAATTGAGAATTTATAAGACAAAAATAAGAGTTAGTTAAGAATAACATAACCTTACTAAAATCTGTTGTGCTTCCCTTAAAATGTCGTTTATAATTTTCACTTTAAAATGAAAAATAATTTTTCTGTTTAAGGAGACTAGCATAGAAGTAGAATTGTGCTATTTAAATAACATAAAATGTTAATACAGTCCTTAAAAAATTAAAAAAATGGTTATTTAGATAATTCATTTAAATAGAAAGAAAACGTTTTCGTTACAGATTAACTAGACTTTGTAGAGAATTAATTTTGGACGAGTTACTTATAGAACTAAAGTTCTCTTTCAACAATAAACCTTATTATAAGTTTTAAAAATTAGCTATTTTTAAGTCACAGCTTACAACTGATAGTATCTAATTTTTTAAGAAAAACGTAAGATCAGCAGTAAGAGCATCAAACAATGTTCTTTAGTTTATTTGTGCCAAGATCTAATTACGTCCCAAAAATTAATTTATGTAGTTACCTATACGTAACTAAGATTACTATATAGTAAATTTAACACGTAAAGAAACTTTGTTCTATATTCGTGTATATTTAAAGGGCAAATAGTTCTAATTCTGAATATCGATGTTTGTATTCTTCTAAATTATTTTGCGTATACCAACATAGTATATATTACATACGTGGCCGTATTAATGCAGTATTTTACATCCGAAAACAAAAAAAAATCAGACTTTCTTTCATAAAAGTTGCAAATTCAATAATTCAATTTTAAAATTTGTTGATCGTATTTGTTGAAATCGTTAGCCACCTTATGTGAAACTTGTTGGTCATCTGCATAGTAACGGAAGGGACGTGTTTGCATTCCTCCAAACGCGACACATCTGGAGTTGAGAATCTACGGGGTCATCGGTTCACATTCTAAATAGCTTTAGAATTTTTGAATAGTTTTGTTTTTTGTCTTATTGTTCTGGGACGTTTCCAAACCTCACATCGCCTTCTATTTTTAACGTCAGTAATGTTTTCAGATATTTTTAACATTCTTGGCACGTAACGATCAGGAAACACTATAGAAAATAATAACAAAAATAGAATTAATGAGAATTAATCAAAAGACTAACACTAAATTAGAATTTCGAAATTTTCTTTCTTCGAATCTACAGTTTTTCGTTTCTTTTGTTAAAGCGTTTTCAACCAAATAGATGTGCAATCATTTAATAAAATAAATTATATGGTCGCTATTTAATTAAAAAAAATATAAATTAATATATAATACTTATAATCTTTAAAGTTAATTCATAACATCGTCGGAATATAAAAATGAAATAAAAAAGAATGCATTTCCAAAATTAAATTTGAAAACTGTAATGAAAATGTTTTTCAAAAAAACACAATAAGCATTTAAAACAACGTTAAAATTAGTATCCATTAATTAGAAAATTTTACTTCTACTCGTATGCTATGGAAAAATTATGATTGAAATATTCTTCATAAAGGTGGGGAAAAAATAAAATAAAACGTCATGTTGAGGATAAAAAAAAGTTATGGCTAATTGATAGGTTATATTTAGAACTTCGAGTGATGATGGCCTTTTAACGCATTGAAGCTAAATATAAAAGCTTCCATATGCTGTTAGTGACAAATTATTACAAAACGAGCATGATAAAACGTAAAAGCGACGCCACACGTTTCGTCTCGTTTTTGGAGATTCGAGCATCGGAGCTTTCATAAAATGGAAATGACCGAAGTTGATAATTGAATTCATATATGTCCCAGCCGATATCCCGTAGTGTGTCCGCTCACATTTCAAATAATATTTGTATGGAAATAATTTCACGGGTTTAAAGTTGGAATTAATGATTTTATTTTGTTCCGCGTTCAACCATATTCATATTTGTATCTACGAGGAATTGGTTAGCTGGCAAAAAGGAGAATGTTACGGAAGTATATTACATTATTGTATCAGCCGACGATTCGAGAAACTACATATTACATCTATTTAAACTATTTGGGACGTTTGATGGGAAAAAGGGATAACTAGAAGTTGTGTTAACTTTCATAAAACTACGAAATTCAGCATGTAATTATTTGTATTTAATTTGTAAAACTTAAAAATATAGAACATTTTGTGCAATATAGATCAATTATATAATAAAATACATATATTTTTCATATCTTCCATATAAATAAAATGATAGCTGTTTTCAAATGTTCGCTTTTAACTCAAAAACTACTGGATAGATTTAGATCAATTTTTTTTTGTTTTACTTCTTATATACTTGGTCCTTATCTAAAAAAATAATTATCACGATATGTTCATTAAAAGCAAAGTAATTAAAGTTTTAAAAAATGCGATTTATACAAACAAAACGCGTTAAGCGGTGGATTTTTCGTCGCTTTGATAGAGTAGGGTAAACGATGTAATGCGAATGAGCCGGAGAGAAAATGTTTCTTCTTCCACTGCCTACTGATTATTTCATATTTGAGCGTAAACTTAATGCAGCTCAGCGAGATCTAAGATTAATAAAGATTTTTTGAATTCTATTTTTTATTTGTTTAGCAGTTTTTAAAATATTTTTTGTAGCTTTTTTTTAATTCTCTATTAGCATTTTTTATTTTACTGTAAATAAAGATTCAAATTACATTTTTATGTTACAACCGTTACAATAATCAAATTACATTTCAACACTCTCTTTTGTTATTGTATATATAATTTTTAACCAGAACGAGTTAAGTTAGCGAGAAATTTTTTTTTTAAATTAAACTATATGCAAAAAAATTGCTCCCTCAGAATCCGCAATTTCTCTAAGTGTATAGTTATTAATTGATTAATAATTACATTTTTCAAAAATTTGCAAATTAAAAATTAAAATTGCTGTAAAATACAAAAAAGTCACTGTTTTTAGTTCTTTTTTTATTGCTCCTTAAATGCTCTTCCGGATCCGCAATTGCTTCAGGTGTATAGTTCATAGTTAGTTAATAATTAAGTTTTTTAAATGATCAATCTTAAGAACTAAAATAGCTATAAAACCCAAAATAATTTTTATTGAAATTTTTGTTTTTTTTTAAGCTCTCTCTCTCTGCTCTTTTCATTACGCTAATAATTGATCAAATGTTGGCATTTTTTTAATAATTAATTATTTGTAACTATTTATACATGTATTTTTGTACTATGACGTCATCAACTGCCGTTGGAACTTATAAACATGAATAGTTTAAAAATTGAATTACCAATTAACTATACACCTGGAGCAATTGCGGATCCGAAAAGAGCATTTAAGGAACATTTTTAAAAAGTTATTATTTTGGATTACCTATATAGCATTTTTATTCTTGATTTTACAAATTTTTGAAAAATTAATTATTAATTAACTAATAACTATACACTTAGAGCAATAGCGGATTCTGCAGGAGCAATTTAGAAGCAATTTTTTGGTATATAGTTAAAAATGTTCTACGCTAAGTTCTTTCCGGTTATTTTAATATATTTTTGCTTTCAAGTTTTCAGATGCTTTTCCTCTGTAAATTAAATGTGTTCTTAACATAATAACCTACGCAGACGTCGTCGCGGGTATCAGCTAGTTTTTAAATAAAAAACGATTTAGCAACAATCAGAGTGTACAATATAATTCAATAGAAGTTACACAAAACAGGAAGTAAAACAAGTCTTTTGAAGACTGCTTAAAATCAGTTTCGTCAACAACAAACAAAAATAAATTAAACTTTGCAAATATAAAAGTTGATTAAACTACAGGATATAATCGAACCTAAACGGTTAAGCCTTGGGTTTATCTATACAATGTTTTTCAATAATCAATTAAAGATAAGTAAGTAAACCCTTAGAAATTATTCAAATAAATAAGAAAAACAGAAAATTATTTTAATTTATTTTGCCTTATACATAAGTAAAAATTTTATTTTAGAAAATATAATTACATAATTAATTATAGTTAAATTTATACTAAAGGTTTTTCACTTATAATTATTATTTTATTGCTTTTAAATATTTATTATTTTCTTATAGAATAATACCATATAGTTATAAAGGGGAACAGTTGTTTTGAATTATTTTAAAGTTGTTACTTTTTCAATATCAAAAGAAAACATTTTAAGGTCGATAATTTACAAAGAAATTTCCAAGGGTACGTCCATTCAATTTATTTGATTATCGATTATATTGATGTTGAATTATATGTTATATGGTTCAATACCAAGGTCTCATATGCGTAACATCTGCAACCCTTTTATATCCTCTTTGAAACTACCTAACCCTAAAAGAAGTTTCCTGAAAATTATAAGTAGAAATTGAGGGAGTTTTGTATGTAATATTGATTATTAAATATCAAATTTGCTCAAACGGAAGATCCCCATTACAGAATTTACAGTTCGTATTGTCTATGTTTGTCTATTGTCTATCTTTATTAAAACCAAAAAATATAACATCAATACAATGAAATTTTCTTAATTCCATCTTTTTAATTTATCCATATAAATGGAATTTATTGACGTGATAACGTCTTATAAATTGATGAACTACGGCAGCCAGTCTGAAAAAGAACGACCATTTTGTCACGTTCCATTAGAGCCTGTGCGTGCAAGCGAGAACACGATACAAGTGATAGGGATGCACGATATTATTGTTGAATCCTAGAAAACGTGTTTTGTGTTTTTCTTTTACAATTTGCTTAATAAGATAAAATTGATTTTTTCTTTCCTAATTTTTAGTCTCATTTCATTTAAAAAAAATTGTTAATTTTCTATTAACTCCTTCGTATTATATAAAATAATGATAATTCAGTGATAATAATTCAATTCATAAAATGAGGCAATTTTTAATCAATTAGGGTTCTTTATAACGTTATCACGTAAAACTATCGTCCGTAAACCGACTTTACAGACAACCAATTTTTTATTTTTATTTAATAAGTATTTGGTCCTATGTGTGAAAACTTCATTGCAAAAATCAAGCGAATGAAAGAATTGAAACGAAACATCTTTTAGTTTAACAGGCATGCTGCCAGTAATTAAAAATCTGATATAATAAAACTGCAAAATTTGAAAGTCCCCGTGTTTTGTTAAACACCAATCAGAGCGAATGACGTCAATGTTGCATAAATGCAATGAATAAGAAATGCTTTCTCATATTTACAACCTAGTTAATATATTTCTTGAAAAATTACCAAATTATAGTAAGTATATTTAGGGTTATGTGTGTCGTCGGTGGTGCTCTTCTCCGGCCGAGAGGAGTGCGGTCGTCTTGGGTTGGCTTCGATGTCCGAGTGATGTGTTGTCGTGTGAGTCGGGATCCTGACTAAATTAACAATGCTAATCGTCGCTGTTTTAATCGCCTCGGTCGGACCTTGCAGAAAACGTAGTTTCTGCTTGTAGGTATTCTCGTTGTTTGTACCCAATGGCGTGATCGCCACATATATATAAGTATATTTTAGAACAAAATTATGTAGATATAGTTTTTTAAGTCTTTATTTTTTTGTTCGTCTATTTGGGTCAAATTTTTTCTATGTGTTCCATGTTTCTATTCACTGTAACTATGTTTAAGAATATTTTGATGCCATTTTTATCTGCCTCTTAAATATGTCAATACCATTTATCAGTGGCGGATTAAGGTTTGATCCCACTGTACGCACTATTCTACATGCTGCCCTTTTTCCATATGAAGGTGATTTTAAAAATTCTATATATAATTAACTTTACGATATCTTATAGCATTTTAAATCTGCCTATCTTTTTGATGGTTTACATATACACTATAAGTACAGTGTTGATTCTATAAAATGAAACTTATGGAACAATTGATTGAATATTAAACAAATATCATAAAATCGAATTAATAAATGGGTACCTATGTCATCAATATAATTATTGATACGAATTTAAAATCAGGCTTCATTTAAATTTAGTAGAGAGTTTCTTTTGCTCTTGAACCATTTTTCAAATGTTCTCATAATCATCAAATGGTCAACATACTATTAAGGATAAAAAGAAATGTGATTCTTCTTTCAACACGAATTATAGTTCAAAACATTTTATTTGTTAATTTATAAATAATAATTAAAACAATGTATAATTTGCTACGTTCTCCTCATGTTGTCCTGTGTTTATTGATAATATTTTTAAATGTTTATTATACTAATAACGTAAACATATATCTTGGTTATGTATGTGTTGTTATATGAAGTGCTTTAACAGGAGATTTTATATTATAATGTTTTGGAACCACATGCTTAAAGTTACACTGATGATTATGACGGTAGGTGGTAGTTCAAGTGCAGAAAAGCGGAAATGGTTTGCTCTTCCGCGACGACCAGCACTCAATATAAGAAAAGTGTGTTTCATCAATAACAATACCTGACAGATCGGCATTGTGGCATGAAATGAAATTTTTGTCTCAAAGAATCAACACCAAATTTAATAAACCATTTAATGTTGTTTCACATGGAAGAAAAGAAAACAATGACAACAACAAAAAAACAGGACATTTAACTTTTGTTAAGGTACCTATCGAATAGAATACTACAATCACATCGTTTTTCATTCCGATATTTCTTCATTTTTTTTATTTATATAAATGATAAGCTGTCAAAAGCAGTGTGAATGACATCAGCTGAAGCGTTCGATGGATAAGTATTGTGAAAAATGTTTGTATGAGTGCGTCGAAAGATGAAAGAGTAAAGATGACAAGGAAAATATAATAAAGAGCATTTTACAAGAATAAAAAAGAATTCGTCGCAAATGATCGTTATAATAATTCGTGTGTGTCCTTTTTATCTTTACATTGAATTACGAGAAAGGTTTTATATATAAATTATAAGGATATTTTCATCAAAAAGTTTCAACAACCATTTATTAAGTGTGAAAAGGTCACAATATATTTCCGTCCGAAAATATGTTAAATATACCTAATACATGCAAAAAAAGATTCATTAAAACTAATTTAATGGTAAAAATAATGTATTCGATTTTAACCTAATTTAAATAATTTAATACCACTCATTTCCAATAATATTATCACCAATTACATTCTAATACTTTCACACAATATATTTCAGCAAAATTGCCAAATTAATTATTCATGTTTATAAGAGTGAAACTACGGACCAATCAATTTGTTGCTTTTCTAGTAGATTAACTCACATTATATTCAAAATTTGTTTTAACAATGTAAGCTCTTTCAATTGCTCTGATTATTTTCGTTAAATCAAACCATGGTTGATTGCTTTAACGGATTATTGAACAGTTAGAAATTTTATTTTATTTTTAACAAAAATATTTTCATACATAAATTTGGTCAGTGTTTATCATGTTAAAATACTACACGAATGCAAACATTTATTATATTTTTTAATATACCTATAATAGTTTTAGAGCTTTGAAAACTTATTTTTTAAACATTCAAGTATTAAAAAATATATCCTTAATATTTCAATGTTGTTCTAAAAATCTATATTTTATGAAATAACTTATTGAAAACAATTAGAGAAAATACGAAATTGTTAAAATTAAATATGCATAGCGAGAGCTTTTAGGTCGCTCATATGACTTAAGGGTTGAACCATTAATTTTGAACTGAAAAACGTACATGATGAAAATAAATTTCTACTATGAAATACTATACTCATCGTTTTCTCTAGTGGTTTGGGATTAATCATGAAATGTCCAACGTATAATATTTTTTCCCTTTTTTCAAAAATGTACCAGCTTCTGAAAAACACAATTTTCTAAAGATTTTTCTAAAAAGTGTTTTTTTCTCAGACATCTTTAATATTTGATTTTCAGATTTTTTTTTTAGTGTAGTATCCTTTTTCGGTTAAACATTTTTTATGTATAAGATTGTTCATAAATCGGCAAATACTTTGGCATATGTGACAATTTTTTATAAATATGGGGCATAAATGATCCGTAAAAGCGTCAACAGTGGACAAAGTTGTAATAGGTATTAAAGGAAGATTAGGAAGATTATAAGATTTGTTCGTGTCGAGGTTTTCGAGTTTTGCTTTTAGTGAAAATGTTAAAGTTAAGGTTAGAAATTTTTCGCCACAAAAATTCAATTTACATGAATATCTATATCATTTTCAATTTGTATTAAAAGCTGTTGGAAATAGTATACCGACATGATCGTATATAGAAAAAATCATAAGGGTAGTAGACAGGAAAATTTGAATCTTTCTATGTATAATATAAAATACCACGACAAGTATTAAAAACTCGTTTCTTCGTTTCGTTTTTTTATGTTTTTTTTTTCACTATTTTATATTGACAAGATGATATTTCATTCAGTTTTATAATATATTTCTTTTTATCTAAAATAGTGATCAAAAATGATGTTAACGTTATTTGATTGTCAAAATAATGAGACATATTTACATTTTTTAATCATATTTTATTTTGAAATTTTTATTTGTTTAAAGTATTGATAACACCAAATTTGAGGAAAGATGTTGGGATAACTATTGATGTTTTATATGGCTTGTTTTTACATTGAGTAGGAAATAAGGGTGAGTTTTCAGGCAGTGTTATATTTGCTCGTCATCTTTTCACGTCACTGATTTCATACGTGTAAAATATTTCAAAATGTGTATGAGCATACATGGAAAAGCATGTTGGTGTACGTATATATAATATATTTCATACATATATATTTAAATGCGAATACCTTATGCATATTACGATCGTATGGTCTCAATGGTGACATGATGAAAATCTCAAGTAAAGTGGCAGAAAATCAATAAAAGCAATTCAAGAATATGTCGAGTGCCACTGGTATAACAATTTTTATCAAAATTGTTACTTTGTTTTTCCTCATTTTTATTGATTAAACTTAAAAGATTGTATGCATATTTAATTATAAAAATTTCAAACGTATTCTTTATTCATTCAATAAAAATTTTTGTAAAGCACTTTATTATTTTTCAAAAATTTTGTTAAAAATTTCATGACTTGAATAAAATATTATAAGAAAAATGGAGGAAACTAGAAATATTTAAAAATGGTGTTATTAAAATATTCTTCCTTTTTCATTTACGTGACAACTTCAAGGGCTATAAGTAATAAAACAAGAATTACAATTAGGTTAATGTTAATGTTTTTTTATTCTTTCAACGAAAGTTCAGTTTAAAAACTTTCGTTTGTTTTTTGTTGTTGTCTTGTCAGAACTAATTTTATTACTTATTTATTTTTATAATTATATTATCATTTTTATGCTCATAGATTTTTGCAAAAGAACTTCAGTAATAAGTAGCTAAAATAATTTTTTTTAACAATATTCTTTGGAAACCAACAATTTATATTTTTTTCTTGATCTTTAAAAAAACCCAATTAGTTACGGAGAAAATGTAACGCATGAATTTCAATTATGAAAATTAAGAATGATTTTGTCGAGTCAGAAAAGATAATATTTCACTTTTCATGACAGCCAAGTTATGAATACGGAGTAGAGTGACACATTTTAATATTGCCTGGCTTGGCAATCTAATTTATTAGGGGTAAGTATCCCGATCCTTTGCTTTTATTTGACATCATACGTGGCATATGTGTATACATAAATAATGTAAATGCGTTTAAAATAGATCTGTTTGTATTAAATCATTCATTTTATTGCTGTTTAACAATTAATTTTAATTTATGATTCATAAATTTAGAAAACAACTGTTGATTTTTTGGGTTAAATTCTATAGGATGTTAGCAGTCACGTAATCAATGTTAAGATGTAAATTGTAAATAATAATGGTTTATAATTTTTAGGTTTGCGTTCATATAACGAAAAAATTTAATTCTGAAGCATTTTTGTTCCTAAATCTAGTTGAAGAACTAGATTTAGTAGAACTTGACTGTTGACTAAATCTAGAAAATATAAAATATTTTTGCTATAAAAATAAAAATAATAAACAACGGTTACGTTCATTTTCATTGTTTTTTACCGGTTCATTAACTTTGAAGCGTTTGAACGACGTTCATCGCTCTGACATCTCTTAACGTTGTTACCACCTATTGGAACGTAGACTTACAATTAGTATAAGATAACACACTAAAAATAAATAACGTTTGTTAAAAAATACTTGCCAATTAATTTTTCAATGTCTAGCTATATTTTATAGAATTTGTAAACAAATATAAAAAAAATGATGGCTTAAAAATATTTGCTGTTAATATGGTTGCATATAGTTCAATTGTTATAATTTATTAGATATGAATTTATAGCGACCTAGCTTGACGTAGCTAAAAATTATATTAAAAAGAAATGTAAATATACATACTATCAATATTCTGCAGAAAGAAAATAACTTGATTTTTAATTTATTTAAAAATGAATGCCATTATCATTAAGGTAACAAATGCAAATATATATATACCTGCTCTTTCAAAATATACATATTTATTTTTTTTAAACTGCTTTTATTTGTTTTTCTAGGTATTGAACACACAGTGCTCCTAGCTTAGGTTATTGTAACTCTTAATACAAACAAAAAATTTATAGTTTTCCTGACCATAGTCAGGGTAAAAGAATTATGACTACTTACAAAATAAATAAAGAATGTATAAAAACTTAATTAACGTAAAAATTACTATAAGAAGGATATTAGTTGACTGCTCAGACTTAGGGTGCCATAAAATAAAAATTCGTTTTAGGTTTGTATGAAAGTCATTACTCCGACTCATTATTTTATTTGAAATTATTTATTGTCCTTTAATACACGAAGAAGAAAGATTTTGATATCAGGTTAATGAGTACTAATGTGTTCATCGCATATTGTGAAAACATGTTAGAGATGTTTTGGTTTTGAAAAGCATTTTTTTTAAACATTTGGCTTTTCGTTAAATAGATATTCTTCGGTAAATTATAAAAAACTCTAATGATTAATTATTATTACTGCTTTGAGTTTTCTTTCAGCTCAAATTTTTTTGTTTTTGTTTGTGTAAAATTTTCATCGTGCAAATTAAATGAAAGTGACTATGTAAAATTGTATTTATTTTTTAAAATATTTAATTGATAAGTAATATCATTATAACTCATTTTATTATTTACTTATTTCATTATATTTTATGTTTTTTTCAATTACATTTTTTTCAATTTAGGCCTCTTAGGCCTTATTCGATGTATTTTTGAGTCAGATTTATGTCAACAAATTACCTATTTTTAACGGTTTTTTGTTTTTATCAATTAATTTCACACAATCATCGTTGTAAAATGACTAACAATCATACCATTTACGTTATAGAGAAAAAAAAAATGTTTTTACAAAATAATTAATAAACAAAAATTACAAATTGAAGGATTTTTTGACGACTTGGTTTAGTTTTTTAAATTTTAGTTTATTTTTAGACAAAAAAAAACAGAAATTATTAAACTTTTCTTTTATAACCCAAAATAATAAAAATATGTTCTTTCTTGTGTTTGTGAAGAAGATGATAAATAAAAAAATTATTTTTTTTTTGTAAAAATTTTATTTTCCTTGAAAATTCTCAATTAAAAAATAACATTTCTTTAAGCTAGATATATGAGAGTTAGTGTTTCTTTATGTGTGAGTGTGTGTGAGAGGTCTTTCAATAAGTCTCAACGCTTCTTCCGCTCGCTCCCCGACTCTAACGCTTCGCTGCGGCCGACTCCTCCTACGAGCTCTCTGATTGGTTAGTTTATTTTGTTAATAACTAATTAACGGTACGTCAAATTAAAAAATGGCAAAGAGCTTTTCGTCTTAAAATTGCATAAGCTATCTCCCATTTCCGGCTTTTCTATACCTATTGGGTCACCCTGTATATGTGCTGACGATATAGTTACATCATGTATACCAGATCCTAAACGAATAATAAAAAAATACCCAAAACACCAAAAAAAGACTTTATTCAATTAATAGAACATATAGAAACATTAAGCAAAAAATGAATTATGAATATTATTTTAACAAAATTAAAAAATTCTTGAAAACTCAGATAACTACTTTATATCAGCCAAAACATGCACTAACTATGTACGATTACTGTTAGAATCCCTCGAGAATACCCATAAACAAATTTCACAAAGATCCAGTAAAATCCAAATAAGAAAAATCATAAAAAGCTTACATATCAACTAGAGGACTCGACCTACCTAGAATTCTGTTTCGAGACGGAATTGTCAGAGAACGGTAGCCAAAAGAAAAACGTTCTCTATTTTCTTGTTATACTTATCTGCTTATAATCTTTTTCCTCTGAAACCTTATATAGATAGTGTTATTTACTTGTAGTACCTACATACTTAATGACAACACAGGTAGGTTATTATTATAAAACAAAGCTTAAATTACAACAAATGTTGTTTGAATTTTTTATTTTTAAGAAAACAAAAAAAAATATACATAATATCTAGGTATCTATTATAATTTAAAATTAAATTCAACTTTCAAAACTTACCTTACAAAAGCTCCAACTTTAAATTAAATTGACGCATGAGAAAAATATTTTTTGAATTTTTATTAAAGAAGTTTCTTACATTTTTTATGTACATTTTTAATTTGAAAATATTTACATTATTTAATATTTCATCTACTTTACATACCTATTATATAATTATGTACAAGTTTTTTTTAGGAGAAAATCGCCTAACGAAAGGGAATACTGAGATTTAAAATTTAAGTAAATTATAATTAACATAATGAAAGGCAGACAGGATTTAAAGATTGAGGTAAGAAATTTTGGAAAGGGATTCGTACGAATGTTTGTTTAGTTTGAAAACAATAAATCTTTACGAACTAAGACAATTCGTATTGTGACAACTTTGTTTGAGAAATAAGCTTTCGCTATAAACTTTTGGGAAAGAAAATGATCTCCGGAAATGAACATCACACATACAGTTATACTTAAATACATTCGAAACAAGGAAGCCCTGCCTACAGCTCAACGCCAGTCTCAGCTATTATTGTACGAAAATTGAATAAGTAGCAAGCTAAGCTCAAGTCTTTCATTGCGTTTTGACAAAGTTTTCTCCTCTGCTTCTTTCTCTTCTATATGCATACTTCTATCATCAAGTACAAAACTTAATACTTTTATGGCTACTTTATTCAGACCAACTAACGCGAAAATGCAAATGAGCTTCTAATTTTTTTTTTTTCAAACATTAAAAAATATTGGAAATATTTTATAGTTTATTTGGGAGAAAAAACTAGAAATTAGATAAAAATAAACCTTTTGATAATGATTGACTGATTTATTTGTATTTATTTTTCTTTACTCATTATAACACCAGTCAAAAAATGTCTACATTTTATTGTGTAATTCTACAAAACATTTTTATGAAAATTCTCTGTTAGCGATTATGTTGTTTGAATTTAATAAAAATGTCCGCCTTGTCAAGTGACTTGAATTTAATTTTATTCAGAGAACAAGGTACAATGTTTCTTTTCTTTCCCAAAGGTATAGGTGGGGAAATAATAATAATATTTAAAATTCGTAAAAACTTCGTTGTGGGAACGGTGAAAACCCATCACGGAAACTGTTCTCCGTTCTTCATCCACACCTTTTTGATGTAAATTTCATAGAGAAATATGCATTGCATAATTGGACGTAAATGCCATTATATCACATCGTTTACACGAACTCTTCAAAATCTATTAAAATAAGTCATTGTAAAAAAGTAAGAGAATGTATTTTCTAAATCATAGCGATTATTAGGTACATTGGGAATAAAATTCACTTGATTTTACTGAAGGTATTTTCCTTTAACAATAAAAAAAATAAGGTCTGTTACCGTGTCTAAGTTTGTCGCCAACACGAATCTGTGTCAATTTATTCATGAGTTAAATACTAATTAAGTTATTACTTAGACAAACTTTGCACTCTCTTCGCTTTTGTAACGTGGTAATTAACATCTAACTCATAAAACGAACTTGGAAGCAAGGACAATCAACAACCTGCAATGCTTTCACCTTAAATTGTTTAAAATTTTTCAAAAATATACGTAAAAATGAATTCTTTTATTTTAGATTTGAGCTGCTTTTTCAGACTTCCCGTTAAAAATTTATTTTTAAAGTTATCTTTATGTAAAAACAAAACTCAAAATATTAATGTTGGCAAATAAAATCACAAAAGCTAATTTTTAATTACTTGCTTATTTTTATATTCTACATAATTGAATATTGAATTTAAAATTATTGACACATTTTATTTCAATAGCAAATATACATTGTATACGTTTTAAAACAGATAGGTATAACTTTTATCAGAGACAAAATTATTTTTATCGGCAAGTTTTATTTAATAGACGTTCGTTATTTATTGTGTGGTTATTTTGTTGCAAAAAACTGATTTTTAGTTTTCAAATGAAAACATGAATATTTATGCATAAACAATTGGATAATATTTTCCTTTTGTATAGTTTTCATTTTATTGTACGCAACTATACAAAATAATTGTAATACAAACCATTTTTTTTTAATGTTTACACTTCGGTGCATAAATGCAAACTATGTAGGAAGGAAAATGATTGATTTAGTTTTATGATAAAAGCACGCATACATTGCGTGAGCTTTGCTCAAACGCAATCTCCACTTGTTGCGAGAACTAAAATCATTTACTCGTACATTCACAAAAACACGCTCACCATCACAATTAATATAAACACATATCGCTAACACATTGTTTCCAACATGCTTTGAGCTTCTTGTAACATACGTACATAACTATTATATAAAGTCACAAATTTTAAAAAATATACCAAGTTTATTGGGCGTATTGACTGTTTTTATTTTTACACTATTATACTTAAGAAACCGTACAACACTAGCTGATACTTATGTATGGACAGATTTGAATGACGCAAACCAATATTAACACGGTATAAATTTGCAACGCGGATGCTGTGTTACTCAATGCACTCGCATGACAGGCCATATGTTCAGGACGGAGATCGACGATTGCGGTGACGACGCCTGTATCGGGATGGGTACAACGAGCACGTCGTGACGTCTCATGAATTAATTGCACGCTGCTAGGATTCATTGTATGAACTTCCAAACTTTCACGTAGCCAACGACGAAGCCAGTGTCCAAGCCAAACTAAGCGGCAATCACAAGTCCATGGATTATCTTCTAGGAGAAGTCCTCCTATAAAAAAAATACATTTTCGCATTAACCTGAGGAGAAAAATTTGAATTCCTATAAAGACGCAACGAGTAATAAATATTTTGTTTAGAAAAACGCTACTACCTATTGTTAACTATTAAATTTGCGTTATCCTTCTATCTAGGTGTATTTACAGCCGTTTTACTAAAAACTATTAACTCTAAAAACATGAAATTAGCAAAAATAGGTACCACCTATTGGCGCAGGGGTTAGAGCTAACAACTACTAAATTTAAGGTTGTAGAAAATGAAGAATATTTTTCTTAAAAATCTTAGAACATATACCATATCAAATAGTTTTTAAAACGATATATAAAAGTTTATCAATGATAAATAATGTTGCTACTATCTATGCTTATCGGTGTAAATAAAGTTCATTGTTTGAAGGCAAAAATATTTATCAGTAGGTAAAACTCGCCCACTTTACTGGACATTAAATAAACATTTGTTTGCAAAAGGAAAACATGTTTGTAAAAGTAAATCGAAAAATAATATCAAAGTGGCAACGAAATCGAAAAATTAAACAGCTTAGAAACATCAACAAAAAATTCGACATCGAATGATCACAGTCCTATAAGTTCAATAGTTTTTAGTTTTGACGTAACTGAGCGTCAAAGGAACTGTATTTTCCTATATATATATATATATATAAGTATATATACTTATAAGTATATAATATGTATATAAAATGCACAATAATTGATAGATTTTTTTTTGGTGTTTTAAGTCGCTTTAACATCTAAGGTCATATCACGACTGTTTGAAAACAGAAAATTTCTGTTGGTCAATTTTAATCTTAGGTCTAGGATTTTAAGTCTAAGATTCAACGGGGATCGAACCCGCACCACTCGACGCATGAAGCGGAGTGAACTGCTGCTCTAACCACTGCGCCAATAGGTGGTACGATTGATAGATTTATATTTTCATAATTTTAAAATATCTATTAACCTATGACTTCATGCACGTAGAAGTTAGTAATTTAAGTTAATACAGCTCAAGTTTAAAAAAAACCTTTCTCTATGAAGAAAAAAACTATAAAACCACCGTATTGTGAACAGTAGAACAATTTTCAAAAATTTCATGACAAATATCAAATAAATTAAATACGTATACCTAGTATAAAGATGAATTAAAATTTTTCAACCCTTCAATAAATTAAAAAACAACAAAAGTAGAAGTTTTTTTTTAACTGCAAAGGGATTAATAATTACAAAATAAGTATTTAAGAAAGTTAGTAATTTAGAAGTAGGTGCGACTCAAAATATGCTTACACTTAAGTCCTGTAGAGATGGAACTTCAAAAAGTGAGGAAGTTTCGGAAGTACGACGAAATTTTGTTCAAAAAATCACCTAGTATCTAGGTATCTAGGTATCTCTACGCACCTAATTATTATCTAAATGTCGAGTTAATTTTTTAATTTGTACATTAAAATTCATTTTTTACGGAAAAATTCTATCGAAATCAAGATGGAAATGTTTTAATTCCTAAAATTTTTCCTTGGTATAAGTTTAGTAAAAACTAAAAAGTCTAAGTACTTAACAACCATTTGCCTGTTTTTTACCAAATATATGTTAGTCCATAGAGATGCTACGTACATACGTACCTACGTAAGAAAATAATTATTTATGTTTACCTGAAATTAATTTCGTTCCTAAATTTTCCCACGTTGTCATATTCGTATAAAAGACATCGGGAGTAAGAGACATCAGTTGGTTATGACGAAGATCCAGCCTCAGGTGTGGAACACGATGAAAGTTTGCGACGAGACCACTTGGTAACTCTTCCAGCTGTGTATCGTGTATTTCTAACAAAAGAGCTGAGTTATGTTCAAGCCCGTCAAAGACATCTTTATCAAGACCCTTGAGGGATTGACCCCAGATCTCTAAATGTTTGATGCGGTCATTTAAAACGCCTTGTAAATGTTCGTCAGTTAAATGCGACTGAACAACTTCTAATGACAGTTTTTGCAATGAAGTTACATTTGAAAGGATTTTTTTAAGATTAATTTTTGATGATGTTTGAACCGCGAGTGACGTTAACAAATGCAAATGTGATAATGCATCAGAATCGAAATGCTCCAAATTCGCTAATGAGTCCAAATGTAAATGTTGCAGTTCCGTAAGCCCAAAGAAACATTTCGCTGTAATTTCCTAGAAAATAAATCACAACGTTATGAAATTGAACATTTTTTCGCTCTATTATTTATCTGAGGTTTCCCTAAATTTCCGGTCAGGAAGTGGTTGTTAAATAAATTTGAAAATTTAACAGAAAACCAATTTTAGGAAAATGGTTAATACACAAAACATGTCATAATTTTTTTAAATTAAGAGAAGGTGGTTTGTAATTCTTATAATTTATTTACAACATGCGGCTCTCTGATATGAATCTTAACATTGCTCACGTTCATGCAATATTGAAATTAACGTCCCCCGAACGTCCTGTCACGTCCCAATACTCGAGGAAAATGCAGCATGCAACTTTTCAATCCTTTGCGGAAGTCTGAATGCATTCCAGACATTATCAAATGGAAGTTTTTCTTCAGTTTATACAATTAAGGGATGAACAATTCATTTTTGTTTCCAAGATAGAACTTATAAAACTTACAATCATTTTACTGTATTAAAAATAAACCATATAAACTCAACAAAAAATAGCTTTTATACAAGAACTTTTAATGAAAATGCAAGTAAGTATATATTTTTAAAATTAAATTTTAACGTTTACATTACAAAGCTTTTAACAACGTGTGATTAATTAACGGAATAATTTAATATAACTCCAATTTAAGTTTATATGCAATGTTTTGTTATGTTCGTTAAATAAAGTGGGGAAAATATCAAAATGAATGTTGACATTAATTGATAAGTGAACACCTAAATCCCCAGCTTTCCTTAAAATCCGATACATGGAAGACAATTAAAAAAATTTATAATTACATTTTGATAGTTGAATATGATACAAATGCACTCAAATCAGAGAAACGATACCTTGAACCACAACTACGACAACAACTGATTTAACTATGAAACCTTAAACCATAAGGTATGAATAAATCAACGATTTTACTATCAAAAATCTGGTAGTTAAGGTTCACTTTTGAGACAATGGAAATATATTTCTCGTTAAAGCTGTGAAATAAAAATGTGCAGTAAATGAGAACTTGACTAGATATAAGTACTAACTCTTACAGGCAGAAAAAAACTTATAAAAAGCTGTTAAGATCTGCATGCAGACAATATCACTAAAAATCAAATTGACAAATGTCAACAATGTCGTTAAGAATATAAACTAATAGGTATTTTATTTAGATATAGGTATATATATTAAGTATAATATTTGACACGATACATATAAAAAATTATTCCTTAAGGTTACATCCAAGTATGAAGAAGGGAATATAACAAGACTTGCTAACTATTAATAATAATCAAACGTATATTATTGGCTACTAGTAATTTTGTTTTGTAAATATTTACTTTATTCATGGCGACAAACGGGATAAAAGAATCGACATCTAGTCAAATAGCGATTGGTGTATAGGTGTATACTCACTGACAGCTTTTTTTTAGGTACATATAGGGAACAGTTATTTTTTTCGATGGTTTATAATTGTACATGTATTAAAGACTCGAAAGATTGTGTTTGATAAAAATGTTTCTTATTTTACTTTTAACAACTTTAATAATGGTGATTTTGAAGAAACTTTGATAGATCACCCGAAATTTGAAAAGAATAAGTACCAACGTTTTGCTTTTCTCTGTAATCAGCTGTATTATTTGACGAGTTAGATAAAATAATTAAATTTATCCTATAATTTTTCCCTTTTTTGGTTCCAATTCATCTCTATGTAACTCTTGTGCATTTTCACCTCTATGAATCCCTATAAATCGAACTGCTAACGGCTTCACCTCTCTAAGTAAAACTTTAAATCAGGATCACTTACGTCGAACTGTATGATTTGATTATTTATTCTTACGGTTATCATTTAGAACTTCGCTATTTATTCTAAAGAATGAAATCATATTCACTGCAAAGAATTTCTTGATTAGTACTTCTATTTTTAACTCTCAATGAATCGAACAATGGTTTAGTAAAAATTCTCCCTCGATAATCAGAATGTAAGTTCAGTCGAATTTTAGATACGATAACTAAAAATTAACTATGATTTTATGGTTTCTATAGGAGTTCAATTTATTGAGAGTTGATTTAAAGTTCAATTTTGAAAATTAAAATTTTTATGATTTAAAATAGTAACTTGTAAGAAATTTAATAAATAAATAAAAAATAAAAATAAATAAATAACAATTAAATAGAAAAATTTTAATTTTTTTCTAAGACCGATTTCGTGTCGATTCGATTTTTTTTTCGCCCTTTCCCATGAAAAAGGTGAGGAGCCAAAAATGTTCCAAGTTTCACTGTTAAAGTAACAATAAACTTTATAATAAATAATTAAATTTTGCTGTCTATTCAATTACTGTTTACGAAGTATCAAAATTCAACTAGAAACTTGTTAAAAAGAAACACAGTATTAAAAAGCTACGAACAGATTTAAAAAAATTGAGCGTTAATTATTAAAAAGACAAAATGCCCACAGCACTAAACAAGTCCAATCTAGTTGCTGCTAGTTCGAAATCAACCATAACTGAAGCTGGATTCAGACCTACTTTCAATATCAGAATTTCCTGGAGCAGATGTTGATATGCTTCTTTTGTTCTTAAAGATGGTAGTGCATATACTACAACTGATCAACGACAAGTAAATACCCAAACATCTTATATTTTGTCCCAATGACAATTTTTCCGTGATATTTGTCCGTGACATTTTGTCCCCATGACATTTTGTCCGTGCCATTTTGTCCGGCCACCATCTGACGTTATATTTGTATTGAGATTTCATACATAAATACCATCCAAATTTCCGAAATTCTCAATGGTATATCTCGATGGATAATTTTCTCGATATATCATAAAAGTTCTTTCACACACACCTTGCGCATTACGAACACAATAAAAAAAGAATCAGTCAAATCGGTTCAGCCGTTCTAAAGTTATACGCGTACATCCATTTCGGCGAATCATTTTTTCATGAGTCGTTTAGAATCAAAACCAGTTATATCCATTTCTCAAAAGTTTACAAATAGATTAATAAATATGGATCTTAAGGGTTTTGACTTAAAACCCGTACTTTAATATTGCCTTTTAAACTTATAACTTTTTTAAATAAAATTATTTTTCATAAAAAAAATGGACTTAACGGGTTTTCATCCTAAACGACTCATATTATGTACAATATATACATTTTACTTTCCCTTATATTAGAATTGGTACTTTTCTATTTATTCTATATCAAGAGTGCTGTCAATAATGACTTGTATGGCGCCAGCTGACATGCATGAAACGAATATGACTGATGATTTGTTGTGTTAAGCCTTGTTCACGACGGAAATATTAAACTAATGCGTAAATGTCCTTCACGTTTTTGCCGAAAACTTATTACATTAGCTTCATTGATTTATCAAATCCGCGTCTATAGTTTTAAGTAACATAAATAATAAATAACATAAATACTTTGCTTTAAGAGTTTTACCAAGACCGGAATAAATCATTATAGCCTTATGACTTACCTAAATCTACGAGTATATGGCGGTTATGTTTAAAAAAAGATAATACATATTAAGTCTTTTTGTATAAACTTGGAAATTTAGAAATACTAATGGATATTTTTATATCAAGGTAACAAATAGACCAATTTTAGATTCTGGCAACTGTTATAAAAATGTTATCATATAAAATACAAAATGAACAAATAAAATAATTTTTTTTATTTATGCAATAGAAAAACTAAAAAAGTTAGGTAGGTACCTACTTATCCTTTTCAACAAAATTGTTTGAAATAGAAAGGAAAAAGGAAAAAAATAATAAAGGTTTTTAATTTAAAAAATACCAATAAGTTTCTTAAATTATGTAACATGCATAAAATTTTTAAGGCTTTTAAATTTTGTAAAATAAGATTGCTTATCTCCGAACGCAAATTATTTTTTTAACTACGTCAGTGTAAATAGCAAGAAAGGAAATTTTTTCAAGAAATATTATTTTTTGCTTTGCAAAACCAACAACCTGGATAATAATCAACGGAATCTCAACAAAATAATGTTTTAACAGTATTTTTTACCGAGCATTAAAGTATGGCAGTGTTAAAAATAATGTCTTATTATTATTATTGTAGAAATTTTTTTTTTAAATCAATGAAATAGCATCCAGTTAAATTTTTTGAACCTCATATAAATACTGAAGATAAACGTGTGAAAAATTCAAGTAAAATTACGAGGTTATAATTATTAAATTGCATGTTTCTCTCAGAAAAACCACAACAATTTTTTCCCAGTACGATTTTTATTATTTTTCTTTTTCTGTTGAATATACTAAAATTTTTAAACAGCTGTTTGTTCCGAATGAAAGAATCTATTTTATAAAATAAATTAAATTCTCAACCTCATTCATAATATTTACAAAAGGTAACTACAGGTATGGAAAAAGCATCATTGGGATTTTAACCGAGGCTGTTTCTGAATTTGTTCATAAACGTATATACAGCTACTCGGACAAGCATTGTATTTATAAACTCGTTATATAAATGGAACAGAAATAGACTATAGTAAAAAGAAAAACCGAGTTTATACTCTGAAAAAGATTATTATCACTTCTATCTAAATAGAAAAAAATATCTTGGCTTGTTTCAATTAAAATATAAGTCAAAACAATAATTTCAAGAGTTATTTTTTGTACTTATAATTATTCTATTATTTTGCATTTAAAAGGAATTTTTAGTCTAGACTTTTTTTTAAATAAAGAACTGTTTGGAACACCTAATGCAAAAATATAATTATTTTGAACTAAGAGGGATTAAAGCTCTGATAAGACGAATAAGAGAGACTGGATTTCTATCGTCGTTCGTAACTGTTGCCGCGTCTAAAATGTTATTTTTTCATTCCATGCACAAACTTTATTGCATAATTGTGTGTTTGTTTGAGGATGTAATTTACATGTAGTACGTGTTTCGTATGTAGCGATGTTAATTGAATGTACTGTTTTGTTAGTTAATCAGGGTAATTCTAGGTTTATACGGATTCAAGGAGATATCTCTTAAATACTTGTCCCATTATATTATGTAGATATTAATTATTCAAATGAAAAAAAAAATCTTACCTTTATTGGATTTTCTGATAACTCGAGCGTTTTCAACATTGGCAAATGGTTCCAAACTCCGGACGGAACTAATTTCAATTGATTGTTACGTAAGTTTAAAGTACGCAATTTCGTAAGTCCCTTTAATGAAAATCGAGACATTTCCTCGATATTATTCGAGGATAGATTTAAATAAATTAAATTTGGCAACGGAAGCGTCGGTGGCGTTCTCATTCCAATATTGGCGAGATTCAGATGTTTCAATGATTGTGCATAGTGAAATAATTCTTTATAATTTGCCCGTAAAGGATTGTAACTTAAATCTAACTTTTGTAAATATCCTAAACTTGTAAACACGTTATCAGGCAATAAATTCAGTCGATTGTGGCTCAAGTCCAAATTGAGTAAATACGGCGTAGCTGGAAACATAGTGCTGTCGACGTGTTCAATATTGTTATAGCTTATTGATAAATCTCTTAAAGTAATTCCAATGTCAGTTAGAACGGAACTTGGAATTGTAATAAATTCGTTTTGGCTAAGTTGAAGTTTTTCGATTTTAGAGTTGCGGAATATATCTTTTGGTAAATACCGCAAACGATTGTTACTCAGATCTAACACTCGCAAATGTTGTAAATATGAAAATTGTCCAACGTGGACTTGTCCGATCTTATTACAAGATAAGTCTAAAATTTGTAACGAATCTAATCCGACGAATGCATGTTTTTTGATATTTTCTATTCGATTTGAGCGTAATGTTAATTCTTGCAACTCTTCCAACAATCCAAACGCTTCAAGCTCTAGTGTTTCAATTTGATTGTTGCTCAAATACAATCGACGAAGTGAATTGGATATTTTCTCAAACATATACTTAGGAGGTTCTTGTATATTGTTATAGCTTAGATCGATCGAATGTATATGCAACATTTCTCTTGGTGGCAACATTTCAAAAATATTGTTATGGCTTAAGTTAATGGATAACGGCGATTGGAGTGATGTTGAATGATTGAAAATATCCATTGAAAATGTAAACAAATTATTATTTTGTAAATCCAATTTGGTAAGCAATGGCAAATTTGTAAATGCTCCATGGTAAATTTCCTTAATGTAATTGTTGGATAAAACAATCTGAACCAAGTTGGAAATATTATAAAAAGCACTTGGCTTAATAAAACGTATTTTATTTCCATATAATAAAATACTTTGTAAATTAGGTAGAGATGCAAATGTTTTCGGTTCGAGACTCTCAATTTTATTGTTTGATAGACGTAAATCAGTTAGTTGACTGTGTATTTCT
Source organism: Sisyra nigra (assembly GCA_958496155.1). Lineage (NCBI taxonomy): Eukaryota > Metazoa > Arthropoda > Insecta > Neuroptera > Sisyridae > Sisyra > Sisyra nigra. Next base: position 36,680,924 of record OY292313.1, on the reverse strand, counting down.
GATTTGAACGTATTGGGATGAATATGACGAATTTTATTTGATTCCAAAGTAAGATATTGTAGTTGATAGAAAGTATCAAAACAGTTCTTGGGTATTTTTTCGAAATTGTTATTATCTAGCGCCAGCCATAAAAGGTTACGTAACGGCTTTAAAACATCGATTGGAAAATGTTCTTCAGTTAAGGCAAAAGATATTTCAAGACTCTCCAAAGTTTCAGCGAGGTTTTTGAATAGATTAGAATGTAAATAGTTCAATGGATTGAAACTAAGACTCAGCTCACGCAAATTAATGGTTGTATTAAATACCCCATCATCTAAATCAGTGATCCGATTGCTTAACAACAATAGAGTCGATAAATTTTTTGCCCAGTTTCCAAAATCATTCGGTGATACTTCTAATATTTGATTATATCCTAAATTTAAATGAGATAATTTCGTACAATTTGGCAAAGCATTTGAAGGAGTTTTTTCCAAGAGGTTCCCACTCAGACTTAATGCTCGTAATGAATTTGAGAATTCCGTAAAAGCATTATTGGGTAACTCAGAAATGAAATTCGATGACAAATATAAATACTTGAGATTTTTCAATTTGTTTAATGCATGTATTGGAAGTTGTAAGAATTTGTTATGTTCAAGAGCTAAATATTCTAAGCTCGTTTCTAATCCGACCATTGAACGAGTATGCAAAGTACTTAGTTGATTATAGCTGAGTAAAATCCGACCAGAATTCAATCCTTTGAACGCTTCACTTGGTATATTTTCAAGTCGATTGAAATCCAATATAAAATCACGTATCGAAATTGTTCCATTGAGAAAACTTTTTGGTAGATATTTAAGATTGTTTTCGCCAAGATCTAATTTTTCTAAATGTAAAATTGTGTGTAAACGGTGATTCGGAATTTTGTGGATTTGATTTCCCCGTAAATCGAGCCATTGTAAATGGGGTAAGTTTTCAAGAAGTTGAACGGGAAAATCTCGAAGTAGGTTTTGTGCTAAGCTTAAAGTTTGTATAGATTTAGGCAGCGAGTCTTTGTCTATACGAAACAGTTTGTTCCCGTCCATATTGAGCGTTGTTAATACTTGTAAATCTTGAAGACTATACGCAGTATCTTGGTGATGTTCTAGTTCACGGTTTTGTAAAAAGAAGATATCGTTTTCGCCGATAAGTAACGATGTCAGTGTATTTTGCATATAAGACCAATCTCCATGTAAAATACGGATTTGATTCCTAGAAATTTTATTTACTTTTTCATTCAAGCATAATGTATGAACTAGATATGACGTTGTATTTGTACATACCCGTTTAAATTTAACCACTGTAAGTTTGTCAATTCTCGAAGTGCTCCAAACGGTAGCATATCGAGATCATTACTTGAAAGATCTAACGACGCTAGACTTTTTGTCATTGAACTGTAATTAAAAAAGATCAAAGAATTACAAATAAATTAGGTAACTACTACGTATGTGATACATATGAAAATAGCAAATAAGTATAGATTTTAATGTCGAAGATACGACAAATGACGAGGTCATGTATTTAAGCTTTCACTAAATTTCGTAACACGATTGACTGAGTCTCATTATATGTATTGGTGAAGATGAAAAGACTATAAACCGTATGTTTGTTCTGATCATTGAGCGAACGATGAACACATTTACCTGAACGCCCGTTCGTCAATGTGTTTGATGTTGTTACTCATGAGGCGTAGCGATTCAATACGAGTTGAAGCCAAGGGTTCAGCTTGTAATGTTCCCAATCCTGAATCGGCTATGTCTACTTGGCTAATACGACCTCTAGGTAACTCTGAAACATAAATTATTTCATAAACTATTAGCAATTGTAGTTAATATCGTAGCACAAAAATTAATTAATAACAAATATATAGTTTATTAAATGCTTTCAGAAGCATTAAATGAATAATAACAGAGATTGATTTTATTCTATTCCATATTCAAAAACATTTAATTTAAATTTTGAAATAATATTTTTCAAATTTTGATATTTTTTATTAATTTTTACAATTTTTTTTTCTACTGCGAATAATTTTTCTATTTTTTTTTTACTTCGGTATCTTATGCTCTTAAATCTTACAGCCAAAGGTTAAGCTATTGCTTAACACTTATTACTTAACTTTAAACATTGTCAAATTTTTCATTAGTTTTTCTCTTCAAAATTTTATTAAGTATTTCATTATTATTATTATTCAAGTTTTTAGTTACTTCAAAGAAGATTATATAATGTAGACACTCAAAAAAACCGTTAAGATCAAATAATTAAGTAAAATAATAAGGTGTGTGTTAAATTTGGTGTTTAATTTCAAAATATATATTAAACCAGAATCTAGATAAAATTATTAGAACATTTCGTTGAACTTTAAAAGGACTACTTATATTGGAAATAACCCAGTTGTTCTTTATGATAATGCAAAGTGGAATTTATGTTCTACAGCCTCTAACTCTTTCAGAATTTTCAATCTTTAAGTTAAGAAAATTTGAGGAAATTTTTTTCGATTTTAGTGCTAATGAGCTTTACTGACTTATGTGCTAAGTAAAATGGCAGTAGTACATCAACAAAACGAAGTAAAATAATAAGTCCTTTTGTTTGATGGACTATAATCGTGCTTTCTCTTGCTTTTAAGTAAGTCGAAGATTTAATATTTTTACTAATACTCTATAATCAAATGTTTGTTTATTTGCGTTTCATATTGCATAAAAAAATTTATTATACATCAATAGCTTTTTTCCTTGCTTAGGTTTGCAATAACTACTACAGAATTGTCATCGGCTGGTGAACCCGAAAACCTAATAGTACGAGAGCTAGTGTCGTCGAAAAAAAAAGAATTTTAGGTCGGCCAGTTTTTATATATGTTATCTCTCGCACTATCCCGGACATCATACGGGTTGCCTGGCTGTCGGGAGGGGTTACGTTTATTAGTGCGCATCGCACCTATGACAAGTAAAATATTGAAATTTTCAGAAAAAATAAAAAATTTCAGATGAAATTTGTAGAAAATAACATTTTACATAAAAAATGTTAAGTGACTAAATTTTGTAAAGTTGCTAGTTTGCCCGCTACAAGCTTGTAAAACTCATTGTTTACATGTCGGCACAACGGCTGTATCTCTGAACGGTCGGCTACTCACATGACGTCAGGTCGAGTCAGCCTTTCCAAGCTTGTAGCGGGTAAACAGCCACCTTACGAAAATTAGCCACTGGACATTTTTTATTTAAAATGTTATTTTCTACAAATCTCATCTGAAACTTTTTCTTTTTTCTGAAGATTTCAATATTTTATTATTGATTAACAGTTCATAAGGAAAACGATTTTAGTGATGTGTTAGTACTAATTTTGGAAACCGAAAATCCATTTTACCTGTCGTCAAAATCTGCAAAACATCAAGAATTAACGAAATTTTGTAAACCAGTTAATTTTTAAACTTTTAAGTTGCTTCATTAAGGCTGTATTATATTGCTAAAAAATAGTTTTAAACGTCTTACAGTGCCAAAAACATGAATAATAACAATTCTGATTATAATTGAGATCTTGTTATTAAATTTAAATATAATTGACAACATTATTTATTCAAAGATATGAAATGAAACTAAATCGAACATCTTTTTAAAAAGCAAAGAAAATAAGTCAAAAAAATAAAATTAACAGCGAAATAAAAGCCAATAAACTATAGTTATATTTTATAATGAGTAATACATGTGTACAAACTATTAATAAAATATTGAATAAACATTTTAAATAAATATTTAATTAAATATATTTCTAATTACTGTAGGAAACGGTCAACCACAATTCTGGACGATCCCCAAAATTATGTATTTAGACGTTAACTACAATTTATATAAAGTCCAATTGCAGTGTCGTTTCAACGTAATTTATTGATGGATCGTCCAGAATTGTGGTTGACCGTTTCCTACATAATTTTGGGGGCTCAACCGGGATTGTAGTTGAACCGTTTCATCGTGATTCGTGGCTGCCAAGTGAAGTTCCGTTCAAACCCAAGAAGATTTGCGTTCGCAACGACGACCGATAACCAAGTTTTTAAGCGACCAGTGGTAACAGCTTAAAATTCACACTGTTTACAAGCAAGTGCCTATTCAAGTTAAAGTTAAGCGTGTGAAATTAAGGGTACCATGGCCGAACACGTTGATATCGATCATATGAAGTTGAACGAATTACGTCAAAAGCTGGAAGAGATAGGACTTTCCATTGAGGGAAAAAAGCCTATTCTAAAGAAACGACTTCAGGCCGCGTTGAATATGGAGGAAGAAAAAGAAGATGAAATACAAGAAAGTGACAACGAAAGTTCCAGTGAAGAAGATGACACGAATAACCTACCTGCTACACCCGCAAAAAATAAAAATTCAAAAAGACAAGTGCTACTTACATTTCGGGATGTAGAAGAATCTTTAGAAAAATTTAGCGGAGAAGAAAATCAATGTATTGGAAAATGGCTCAGAGACTTCGAGGAGATGGCTGTTTTGTGTGAATGGGTGGATATTCAGAAAATAGTTTATGCAAAACGTTTACTCACGGGGTCAGCAAGATTATTTGTTAAGCATAAAAATTGTAGTAATTCATGGAAAAAACTAAAAGACGCTTTGAAAGAAGGATTTAAAACTACCGTCGACTGCCATAAAATTCACCATACGCTATCAAATAGGAAAAAGAAAAACGACGAAAGTTACCAAGAATATATGTATAAAATGTTTGATATAGCAAGTCCCGCCAATTTTGACATCAAATCAGTTATTAAGTATATCATCGAAGGAATTCCCGATGATCCGTACAATAAATCTATTTTATATGGTGCTAAAAATATGCACGAACTTAAAGAAAAATTTGAACAATATGAAAGTATGAAAAGTGAACTCAAGAATTATGATCGAGGTAATTACGGCAAGGCGAATAAAGACAGTAAAAACTATAAAGTGGAGAGTGGTGCAAAAGTGAAAAAGTGCAAAAATTGTGGTGCGAAAGGTCACATCGGTTTTGAATGTCCTGATAAGGGAAAAGGTGCAAAATGTTTTAAGTGTAACCAGTTTGGCCACATCGCATCAAGATGTTCCAAAGATATATCCAAGACTACAACGACGGAAGTCAATAGTGCATCACAACCTGTCAAAAGAAAATATTTAAAAGACGTTGTTTTAGAGGACTGTAAGATTACAGCTTTGATTGATACAGGAAGTGATCTCACTCTAATAAGTTCAGACGAGTATATTAAAATAGGTTCACCTAAGTTATTGAAAACTAATATTAAGTTTGATGGTATTGGGTCTTCAAATATTGAAACGTTTGGCGAATTCATCGCAGATGTAAAGATAGATGATGACATTTATTGCCTTAAATTTCACGTTGTGTCAAGTTTAATTCTTAAGCGTGGTTTACTGATAGGTTCCGACTTTTTAAATACAGTAGAATTACACATTAAAGCAATAAATGAAAATGGAAAGAATTACAATTCTTTAATAAATTACGTTGAAACGACACTGCAATTGGACTTTATATAAATTGTAGTTAACGTCTAAATACATAATTTTGGGGATCATCCAGAATTGTGGTTGACCGTTTCCTACATTACTGTAAAATCAAAAAGGCAACTATGAAGTATTTTTATAAGGAAGTGTAGAGTTTTCTTTTTAAAATAAACCTACATTATTAAAATGAAAGTAAATATTTATTCTGATATTAAATATTAATAAAGCTCGTTTGCTAGTTGAAAATTCAGTGAAACTACTAAGAAATATCATCAAAAATTAACTTTGTGTTGGATTATTTTACTTTTGAAGGAAAAACACTTTAAACGTCAGAACAGAAGTACAGCTTCAATATGTATATAGCTAGAAGATAGACAGAAGAAAAGAAAATTTAAAATTTAAAAGAAACTTTATTTAAAAATAAGAAAAGTGAACTATATTATTTATTTCTTTATAAAAAATAGGTGCAGTAAAACTTTAGTTTGAAAAAAACTTGATAAATATTATATGTTTAGTTGTTACTGCACATAATTACGACTGAATTTTCTTTAAGCATATAATCATTAATAACTAATTCATTATATTAATGAAGCATTTAAAGTGTTAAGGCATATAATATAATCCCTAATTTGATCATATTCAATACATATTGTATCAATGCATGATTTAAGTTTGTGAAAGAATTTAAAGATACGGAAATACTTACATTGTTATTTTTGGGATATTGAAAGAGAATGAGAAATTGAGAACTTTAGTGATATAAGGAAGTTGTTCAAAATAAACTAGGACAAATATAAATCGCTTTGCACAAGCAATAATTTTACAGTCTCTGACACACACAAATTTAAATTGAATTTACATAAACTTCAAATTGAAAATCGGATTTCGAAACTTTTTTAGTTTAGTTTAGTTTAGTTTAGTTCTCAATTTTTGTACTTATTCTCCTAAGATCTGAGGTTTTAATAAAGTTAACAAAAAAACTTAACAACAGAAAAGCTGGCGAAGAAAAATATATAATTCCCAGGGATAACATGTTGAGGGCTAAGAGATAAAATTTTGTGTTCTGAATAACAATAGCGATTTAAGTTATTTACTTGTATTCTTACTCTAATAAAAATATAGAACGAAACTCAAAACACAAATACTGGTGTAAAATGCTATTATTGATATTTACTTATTCATTTCTCGTGGGATGCATCCCCATATTTTACCCCGTTCCTCTATTTACTTTGAGCAATACAATATCACTTTGAAGCAGTATGGTACCTATTAAGTTTATTTTTTCGTAAAATGAAAGCATATTGACAATAAATATGCTGGAGAGTAAGAGAAAGAAAGTACAAACCTGGAAGTTTATATAAAGGAACTCCAAGACAGGCGATGTCGTGAATGTGAGCTCCAGCGTCAGTTGCACTCCACTGGCATGTGCACATTGTGTTGAAAGGGCACGAGTTTGAATTTCGATGTTGACATCGTGTCACACCAACGACAAGTAAAATGCAGACAGCCAACGGCAACATTTTCGTGGTCGCTCTGAAAGAAAACAATGCTTTCATTATTCTCGGACAGTTGAAAAAAATCATTGTTGATTCGTAAAGAATGTTTGCAGCTTGATAATATCAAATTGTAAAGCCGGTGTAGAAGTGACTATCGATCAATCAAACCTTGTCTCAAACAATTTTCAATATTCAACATTTCATTTACCTTATACAAAATGCGCTTTTGCATCTGAATATGAATAAGCTTTTATTAAAAAGCTGCAAATGCATTTGAAGCATACGATTACTTGTTTTCATAAAATAAATATAAAAGAGGATAAAAAAAATAAACGTCTCTCGTATATTTGTTTCCTTGTATTAAAAGTAATATTAAAAATTGTCAGACTTTTATAGTTTAAAGTTTCATTTCATCGGGATTTTAAATTTTCGACTTGTTTAATACAAAAGGATAAAAAGTTTGTCTTTGAAATTTTTTTCTCTAACCAAAAACACAATTTTTAATTCCTTTTTACATGAAATATTGTTTTACATCACCCGTCATAATTTTATGCACACGCCCCCATAATGTACACGAGATGATGAAAATAAAACTGCCTTGTCCCCGAATAGACATTTACAGGTCATCTAGATTCCACTGGGATTCATCCATGGGAAGGTATGAGATTGAAATGTGGGACGTTGAGCTTATTTCGAAATACTTTTAACGTTCATCGGAGGTAAGCACGTAGGTAGTAGTAAGTTCGCAGAAACCGGAACGTGGTGAGTTCAGGGATGAGAGAATTTTGCGGTTTTACAGACATTAGTGATGCAAAAATGGAACTTTGTTTTTATATTTGTAAACAGGAAAAAGGTTTTTTTTTTTTGTATGCATTTTGAAAGGGTTTTTTTAATGCATATTGAGATGGCTTTATTCTATTCATTTTTTTTCGTATATAAATATATACATATATATATATACGAGATTTAAAGATAAAGTTTAATATTATTTTAAATTGACTTTTAATGAAGATATAGCTCAAATTTAAGGGGATTTTTATATTTTCTTTTAATTTAAATTAATTAATCATTTGTATAGCTCAATGAAATATTTTTTTCTTTTTTATATACTTTTTTTAAAATTATTTCATATCTTTTTTTCAAAGTTATTTTCTAACTTGTTTCTAAAACTGTTTTTTCATAAAAACTAGCTATAAAAGAAGGACATTTTTAAACATCATCTTAAAGTCAGAATATTCGCGAATCAGAGAAAATGTCTTTTATGAAGGCTTATCTTATAACGAAGTGAACTTGGAAGATTTACAAGTAATGAATATGTACTTGAAAAAGACAGCAAACTTTCTACATCAAAAAGATTTACGATTAGATTATACCTGAAAGGATTTTTTTCTATGTGTATTCTTTTGCAAATATTGCAAATGTACTACATTAAAATATATTTGTATGAAACTGCATTAATTATTTTAATGCTTTTAAAATGTAAAACAGGGTAAACAGGTCTCACATATATTTTATTAAATTTATATATTCTGCACTTAAACGTAAATATTTCTATAATTTTTTTTTTAATTTGATAGATAAAGGTACTTAAAAAATATTATTTAAATATGAACTTCAACTACAAAGTATTTAACATTTTCTAAAATTGTTCACTTGCACTCAAAATGGCATATAAAAGCAATTTTTCAATTTTTGAAACTCATGATTTATTGAACAAAAATAGATATTCGTAAGGGATAAAAGACCATACGGAATGTATTAGGCAAGGAAGAAGTATATCAACGGAACGCGTTTTTGAACGTCAGTTGTGAAACAATGGCGTATCAAAGTCAACGAGGCCAAATCTGTACAGGTGACATTCACGACTCGGCGGGGTACCTGCCCTCCGGTTTTTCTTCACGACCTACAGATACCGCAGGCAACGGAGGTCAGGTATCTCGGGATGCACCTGGACAAAAGACTAACCTGGCGGGGACATATCTTTGCCAAGAGAGACCAACTAAAACAAAGATGTCGACGACTGCAATGGTTGATAGGCTGGAGATCTCAACTCTCCTTGGACTGCAAACTCCTGTTGTACAAGTCCATTCTGAAGCCAATCTGGACGTATGGCATCCAACTATGGGGAGCGGCAAGTGACTCAAACATCAATGTCATCTAACGCTTTCAATCGAAAACACTTAGACTCATCACAAGAGCTCCGTGGTTTGTCACCAATCAAGATATCCACAAGGACCTAAAGATAGCCTATGTTAGGGAGGAGATCGCCAGGCATAGTGTAAAATACCAACATAGACTAAGCGACCACGTCAATTGTCTGGCGGTTAACCTCCTGGACAATAGCAACGAGTCAATGAGATTGAAACGCTTTCCGTTCCTCGAATTGCCATACCGAAGGTAAAAACATCAAGCTCACTATTCTAAGATAGTGAGCAGGCAAGACTTATCGTACAGCGGATTTGCTTATTGTCCAAGGACAGATCGCAAATGGTCACCAAAAGCAAAAAAAAAAAAAAAAAAGTTGTGAAACAATTGAAAATATATGTGAATACATTAATGAAAGGAGCATGAGGAGAGCTTTCTTTCACTTTCCGAACGATAACAAGTTCATTAATTTTGGTTTTATAAATCACACTACTGAAATAATAAAAAAAAAATCAAAGCAACAATATGTTCATAATTCTAATTATTTGTTGAATACATTCATTGCCAATATGTTTATGTTTATATGGAAAATAAACATATATAGATATGTAGTTTTAAAATATGGGGGTTTCTTTAAAAGATGGAAGATTAAATATTTCTCGGCTATTTATATAAAATATGTAGTATTATGAGCTGTAGGTACTAGTTTTACTATAGATAATTGTCGCTTTAGTTTTATGCCTGAAATATCTGATTCACTTGGATTTTTTTGAAAAATAACTCTAACCGATGCATAACTGCGAGAGTAGAAATTATCCAAATACATTTTATTTTAGTTTTTCTTCACATTTAAATTAGTAGTTTGAGATGAAATCTAAACGCCTTTGTACTATTAACATTTTTATAATGGAAGATTTTACTAGCATTTACCTTTTAATTGAAAAAAAATTTAAATAAAGTTTTATTTTAAGCAATAAATCAATGTTTGTTGTTTATGTCTTACGGATTACTTCAAGTAAATGTTCATCGTGACTGTTCTGTAAATGATCCATACGTAAAATGCAATTTTAGTATACTGTTTTCAACAAAGTAACTAATATCTCATGAATTATAGATATGTGTAATGTTTTTTGTTTACCAATCGACATTGCTCTGTTGCATAGAGGAGAGTCTTCACGGACCTCCACAAAAATATCAAATCCACAAATAATTCAAGGATGTAAGTGGTAAATTAACGGAGTAAAGACGTGAAATAAATTTCTCTCTCTTAGTTCTCAAAATATCTGAAAACTATCAAACAGTTGCGAGCGTTATTCATCTCACATGCTATTCATCTCGAGACACTTTTTCTAATTGTGCACGTCCATTTTTATAAATTTCAATAATTTGCAAACGTTATTCAGGCGTAAACTTATTCATAATATTCATAATATAAAACAACTAAGAAAATTTGACTTTAACATATTAAGTCACGAATTACACGCGAATCGTCAAAAAAAATAAGCCAAAAAAAATTTAAAAAACCAACCGTTATTTACTGTCTATTTATTTAATGTCTATTTACTATATTCTAATATTTTCTGATCATCAATAGCATCACAAAGGGTAAATATAGTTACAGTTCAAATATAAAAAATCTTACAATAAGTGAGTGAAAATAAATTTTAAAAAATGTTAAACATTTTTGTTCACACTAAAAGCTGGAATATTTACTAATCATTATCATTGATTTAATTGTATTTGCTTTGAATTTAAAATTATTTTTATTGATAAATCATAAACCAAATAAAATAAATACCCCTTTATCATGAAAAGGCAATGAAAAGTCGACTGAGACGGCAGCAAAACAAATACTGGCAAGAAATTCCTGGCCAGAGGCACAGCAAGAGAATGATGGGGAGAATCTGCCCCTCGCTCACAGCTGGGAAGGAATCAACTCAGGACAATAACAGGACTAATAACCGGACACTGTGGACTGAGGAAGCATCTGCAGACTATTGGGGTGTCTCAACGAGATCTCAACTGCAGATTATGTGGGGATGGGGAGGAAAACGCGATCCATGTCATTTTTGACTGCAAAGCCCTCACAAAGTGGCGACATCTGTATGGGATAGATGACGCCCAAACAGGCTCAAATCACGCGAGCTTAGTACAGGGACTGCTTCTGCTAGGCAGAATGCTGAACCTGGAATAAGTAAGGATCCTTGCATAGCAGGGATGAATGAGCAGAACAGGAGTACAATAAGCCTTAGGCTGGAGTGCGGGAGGAACGTGCCCTAATCTGGTTTTCTGCTAATGGAAAAAAAGGGTAAATATAGTTACAGTTCAAATTTGAAAAAATCTTACAATTAGTGAGTGAAAATAAATTTTAAAAAATTATAAATATTTTTTTTCACATTAAAAGCTGGAATATTTACTAATCATTATCATTGATTTAATTGTATTTGCTTTGAATTTACAATTATTTTTATTGATAAATCATAAACCAAATAAAATAAATACCCCTTTATCATTTTACCAGCATTGTTGGTATAATTATCAATTACATTTTTTATTATTATTTTATTGCAGTTGAATGTTTACATCTTTGTCATTATAAATCAAAAAGCTGAAAATCTAAAAACAGCTAAATTAAATAACTGATTTAGATTAAACATATTTTTATATTAAATAGGGAGTCAATTCATTGAATTATTTATTTGAATTATTTATGCTTGAAAATGATTTCAATTTGTCTAACAGTGAACATTATCGATTAATCCCCTTCTCTTCCTTTTCAATTATTCTGAAATAAATATGCACAGCCATAAAAATCAAAATAAAATCAACCGTGATCATTATAAAAATTGTATTTGTTCATACTCTAAGTTTAATCAAATATTTAAATTGTAAGTAAAAATAATAATTGGAATTTTTTTTTTTTAATTTGCAAATTGCAACAATATAATCATGACAATCTTATTATAGCGTCTTATTTGTTAGTAAAGCAAGTGGTACGTATATTAAAGTTGGGTCAAGTTTTATTCCAACACCAATGAAATGAAGCCTAAACTTCATTTAATAGTTTCAAGTCTAGACTTTATTCCTCGAACAAAAGTGATGTATGTTACTTTTAGCGTTAAATAATAACGAATGAGGTTGTGAATATTTGTTTGCTTTTTCAAAGCAAAGAAATCAAGTTGTTGGAAAACATTAACCACTTTTTGATTAAAGAAAATGCTTTTTAAGAATAAAACATTTTTAACAATGACAAATAAAGCGAATCTAAATAAAAAATAAATAAATATTTATCATTTAGTAATTAGATAAAATCATAGGTTAAAGCATCGGAACATTTTTCAGTGGTGTTTGAAGTATTATTTATATATTTGGCATTTTTTTTTTTTTTGCTTGTACGAGTAGGTAAAGGGATTTTTCTTCCTTTAATCACAGCAACCACATCACCGCATCCTTAAGATATTAAGTATGTGTTTGTTTTTAGGTAAAAATAATATTTTCTAAGGTTATTTTTATTGACGTACAATACATTATTTTAATAAAAAATGAATAAATAATCAGATTGTCTTATTTGTAAATAGGTTTGAGTTTATCAGCATATTGATTCAAATAATATTTTTTAATGTTATCAATTTATATATATATGTATGTGCATATCAATGGAACCCTCAGCAGTAATTTTAAAATGAGAATAAATGAGAATATTTCATCAAGTTATAGAAAATATTAAAAGCATATTGAGATGTATACACTATCTATTTATATAATCTCTTTTTGCATTGATAATATTACGTATTGATTATATAAAAGCCAATTAACACAATCGTAGGTACAAACTATATTATATAATAATAAATAAGTCAGTTAAATAATTTAAGAAAAAATTATTAAGTACTTGATTAATTTTGAACCCAGAAAAATACTAATAGGAAATAGAAAAAACTGAATGAATGTTTATGCCTAATTTTTTTCAGTAAACATTTTTTAAGTTAGTAACAGGAAATTCACAAAACGGTGCTAACTTGAACGAAATTCCAGACGAAATGTAAATACAAAAGTATTAAACCAAAAAGTATAACGGCTGCAAAGAGAAAGCTCTATATGGTATATGATGTTTCAACAAACCATATGCGGTATCTGATTAGTTGGCAGTAAACAAATAAAGAAAAATTTACATTAATTCAAAGCACGATTTGAGAAGAGTGACCATTTATAAATAAATGCAAAACATTCGTTAAACATAATATGTAGTAGTATAATGTGGATGAAAAAAGATTGTCTGTACTATGTTTTTTTCATAAAATTTGACTAAAATTAGCATTAATTAACTATAAGTATTTTCTCATTTAAACCAGTATGTTTTTATGTTATTAAAAACATTTCCTGTGAATATAGGAGAAAAAAAAACGTATCAAGAAACCAAGTATGATCTTTACTTACCTAGTTAGAAATCAATTTGTTAATAAGTAGGTATTTATTAATTAATAATACATTATTATTATCATATAAGGTAAGTAGTTATTTTTGCTGTACAAAATGTAACTTCTTTTATTACATCAAATATTTATAAATACTTTACCAACAAATTTTTATTAATCCTGTACCCACCTGAAAATCAACTTTTGTTGAATTATTTGTTTGAAATCAAAGACAACACAATAAGAAATTAAAAAAACCCAATACTTATGAAATAAATAACTCGTATTTCGGACAAAATATTTTAATGGTTCGTTTTGTATGTAAATCAGTTGTTTCATTTGATATTAAGGTCACGTACAATTACCATATTTTTGTGATGTTCACCAAACTAACAGTAAATAGAACGCAGATACCTATTTATCTGATTGAACTACATTTTAATGGGAGAGTGGAATTAATATTTTCATATTGGACATTTATTTTTTAATTAAAGTTTGCAGGACTGGTCTCTTATATAACAAAATAAAACTAAATAACATGTCTTTGATGTAAGTTAAATGAAATTCAGCTATTGATATTAATATATTAATTATTCCTAGCTATAGTTGCGTTAATAAGTCGGCATTTCATCAATATTAATAAGTTATCAGTAATAATCGATAGCATTAATATCTGTTATATTGTACTAAAAATTTGATATAATTTAACAATTAATAAAATGGTGTAAGCCACCTATTGGCGCAGTGGCAAGAGCATTAGTTGTCTCCACTTCATGCGTCAAGTGGTTCTGGGTTCGATCCCCATTGAATCCTAGACTTAAGATTTGAGACCTAAGATATACTTGACCAACAGAAAGTTTCTGTGTTTAGACAGTCGTGATATGACCTTAGTTGTTAAAGCGACTTAAAACACCCAAAAAAAAAAAAAATATAAAAAAAATGGTGTCCCCACATGAGAACATACAACAAATGAACATAGTGACTCATTATCACTGCGACAAATAAATATGCGCCAATGGAGCACCAGACATTTGGGCACATTTGATTTTTCTTACCATTTGTTTATAAGTTTACAGGGTAACAAAAGGAGGTAACAAGACTTGAAAACCACCACAAGAAATTGAGAAAAACTCGATATTGTATAGTTTGGAAATATCTATAAAACTTTTCTTTATTAATGGTTTTGGTGGAAAATATAGATTGTATGGTCATATCACAAACTTCATTTGTTTCAGGTTTTCTAAGAAGATATTTGTGCACTTTGTTGTCAGTAATTCCTTTTCGAAATTCAATCCATTTGAACTTCCTTTTTAAGAAAAACTAGTGTCATTTTTGAACATTTATCACACCTACATATATCAAACAAACTAGATTGTACTTCAATTGAGATTCAAATTAAAGTTGCCTATAAAAAATAACCTTTTTTAAATGTCTGCAAAAGGCTTGATATTGATATGAAAACAACTAATTATCATAATGTCGATGTGGCAGAAACCGATCTGTTATCAATAACAACAAAAAGTTGAAAAATTTTCAGAAAGCTTGTAAAAGTCAAAAATCGGCGTTTCCATTAATGCTTATTGTGTACTAAGGAAATTGCAGGCGATGAATGCCGAATCTGTAGGTAATAAACGTTTATAAAAACTGATTTTTTTTAAAATTTAAGTCCAGGCTTGGAGATTTTAAGTCTAAAATTTATTTCTTAGAAAATGTTCAATCGAATATTGATCCAAAAGATATTATCAAAATTAATCGGAGATATTGAGAGCAATTCATGTGCTTTGAACTTTATTTAGTTGGTCAATTAATCAGTAATTGGTCATTTTGATTAAAGCTGCAGCCCACGTACTGGACATAATTGAAACGGAAAGGATGGTAAGTATATCTTTATTAGTAAGGGACTTGACAAATATTAATTTTACGGATTTTAAAATTAAAATGACTTTTTCTATATCCGGAAGAAATCTAAAAAATTTTAATAAGAAAGCATAAATGCCTAAAAATCTTTATAACGTTTTTAAGATTCTAAAATGTTTTTTTCTTTAACTTAAACTTTTTTTTTCTATTGATTTATTTAAGATCACATCAACTAAGATGGTTATTAGCGACCGTCAAATCCGAAAACCTATGAAAGAAAATCTTGGGCTTTCATTGGAAGTCGAACTAACTAACTATGTAGTTAACCACGTCACTAAGTGACAAAAACTATTTAAATTTTTGAAAATAATGAAAAGTTTTTAAAATAATTTTTTATTTTTTAGAAATTTTTGTTAAATGTCACCGTCTGACCAAATGTCGACATAAATTAATCGGCAGTTACTATTTTGGATCTAAAAGATATCAGAAATCTATTTCTTATTCTACAAAATAATTAAATGCATCTTGTAACCGAAAATGGAAATAAAAAATGAATACTTAGGTGTTTCAAAGAAATTTTTTTTGTAACATTTATTTTTAAACTCAGATTCATTAATGTTAATTATTTCACATTAGGCAATTTTACTTTGGTATATTTTTAAATATTTAACAAAACTCTTGCAGTGAAATTTAAATTCTAAATTGATAAATCCAATAACTATCTTTGAAATAAAATTAAATATAAAAAGGAGATACCAAAATAAATGTGAACGTTATAAAACACAATAGAAATTTTTCTATTAAATAAAGCAATTTCCGAGGAAATACTTTATAATCCCAACAAATTGGCGACACAGACCTTTGGCTTGTAGCCAAATAAGTGCACTGCACTGATTGGAATCTGAGAGCCGATTAGTTACGGAAAAGAAATATTTCTATTCTAACTATTTTCTTTTCACTAATACAATTTCAACCCAAAAATAAACATTGTTTTCGTACTATAAATGTAAAGAATTTAAGGCATTTTCCTTTGATACTTTAAAAAATTTAAAGAATTTTACTTTGTAATTATTTTGAAAGAATCTTGTAAAGAGGCAACAATTTCGATTAAGTAAGAAATAGTTTTATATATGTTTAAAGAACAAGGAAAATATTTTTTTTCTTAATCAAATAATTTACGATTTCTTGAACAAAGTTGATAGATTATAGTAATTTCAATGAATATAAGTAGTACCTATCTACTTATATAAAATAAAAACTAAATTTTCATATAATTAATGGTATTACAATAATTAATTTATCAGGTTTATTCTTATTCTTATTTTTATATTTGTATTTTTATATTAACCTAACATATTTTTATGTCGATGACAAATCAAAGTTAAAATAGAGAATACTGTTTGATCCTTAGTAAAACGAAAAAAAAATCACAAATACTTGAAACATAGGTACCTATTAAGTACTTGTATACAAATATTTGGATTTTTATTTTAATATCAACTTAGTATTTCATTTGATAAAATAAAATGATATACATATCACAAATGTAATTTAACTAGCTTCACAATTTTTTTTATATAGAAAGCATTTTAGTTTGTTCATATTTCCACGGAATTATTGATCTATAGTAAATAGTCATCATATCAGCATTTTAGTTTTGTTATTTTAGAGTGCTTTAAAGATTTGGATGATCATGATTATACTTGTGATATACAATGACTTGTACCTTTAATAATTATTCATCAATATTTATTTTTTAATAATTTACTTCAAAATTATTGTTGTGGAAATATTTTTAAAGCTAAAAAATTATTTCTTTGACAGAAACGTATTAATTTGTATGCATTCCTATTGTATGTATAATGTACCTGTTATAATACCCTAATCCATACCAACATTTTAGCAATAGCGTGTCAGTAATCAAACTAAAAATCAAGTATTGTTTGCTGAACTGACTCAAAGTTACAAAAATTAATTTTAAATAAAATATGCAAAGCTAATCGTGAGCACTGATTTCTATTACTTCCACGTTTTAAGTACCTTTATATAAATTTGGGAAAAAATCCATGTTTTGATGTAAATTTGGCTTTACTGGCACATAATTCATTATTTCGTTTTTTTATTTGTCTAAAAGAGTTATATAATACTTGTTGAAAAGAGGAATTTACATACTCAAATCCCATATTTATAGCGATTGACTTATTACTTATTACATTTTAAGTTGGGCGCATTAAATTGAAAAAAAAAATAAAACTCAATGCATTTCCGATTTAGCTTCAATAACGGAAAAAAAAACAAAGACTTTTAGTTTTTTCGATTCCTTTCTAGTGTTCCAGCATATAAAAAGTCGATTAAACCATGAAAATAAACAACATGAAAACTGCCGTAACATCGTACAAAGACTAGAAGACAGCTCCAAAATAGTTGTGAACAACTTAAAACGACTAATTCAAAAAAAGTTTGATGTTTGTGTCACTTGTTATCTTATTTTCCTTTGTAAATCGTTGACTAAATGGATAAAATATATAAAGATTTTTTTAAAATTAAGACTGGTAATGAGAAATGGGTGCTACTTAAAAAGTGATACAATTTGCTTGTACAGGTTTAACTTATCATGAAACTGGTTTATAATTCCTTACTCTGTTTTCTTTCAAGCTTCTTATGAAGCTTTTTACGATAAGTCGTTTGCTGAACTTCTCGGAGATGTGATTATGCTTGTACCTACTCCAGAGGTCCAGGTTATACACGTAGCGTTTGTTTATCACTTTAATGTTCTAGTGAAAACGTTCATTTGATTTCTACCAAATATCTCCCAAATTGCCTGGGAAGTAAACAAGGTGACTGTTTAAAAAGTGAACTTTCAGGCTTATTAAATATCCTACTTTTTGTTAATGTCTTATCGCTAGATTAAAAAATATTAATTGTTATACATAGTGTTGTTATCTGGACGCTTTAGAGTTTAGAGTAACTTTTGGAAATTTTTTCTTTGCGTTAGTTTTTGTTTTTTTTTAAACTTATTACATTTTCTTATTCACTTTTTACCAATCAATCTCTGGTTCTTCACTCCTGTGGTCAAGCTTACGGCTTCAATTGTTGGCCACGTTGTTATCTTTCAGATTTTCCAAATTTTTTAAACTTCTTTACCATGTTTAAGCTACTTTATATTTTATATTCTAGTTATATTCTGGATCTTTTTTATATCCAAAGAAATATCAAACGATTTACTTAAATGCTACAAATGATTTTTTTTTCTGATTTAAGGTTTTTGGATTCATGTAAACGTCGAACGACATTTTTCTAATATAAGTGTATGCTTAACATATAGTTTCCCTAACTTATTTTCAATGTAAAACAGTAATTTGAAGTTAATTTAAACGTTGTTCATATTTGTATCTAGTTTTGATAAGAATCAGAGTTGATTTTGTATTTCTCTTATAATAACAGATGGTAATTTTTCGGAGACGAAAAGTCGCATTTATGATAGAAATATATATTAGAGGTAGCTGAACTGTCTTGTTTCTCATATTAGGTATATACGCGAAATAAAATTTATGTAAATTCTAACGATATAAATTTTTAAGGGAAATGGTCACGAAAAACAGTTTGCATGTTTTGTTTTTCCCGGTGGTATAATTGCGGACATGGTAACGTCCCAACAGGCACGTCCGGATATCCGAATTCAAGAATATTGCCATAAAATAGGTTCTGTTTAAAAAGAAATGATCAAGCAGTGTAATAACTTAGAAAGTTAAACTATTGATGTTAATAAGAGAAAATGTCTATAAAAATCATTTTAAAATTGTTGAGCGTAAGATTTTTTTTTATTACTTTACGTAAAAAGGAAACGGTAATAAGTACCTTAACGTAAAGTAATAATGTCCGTTACAATAACAGTAGAACTATTTAATATTCGAGGGGAGAAAACGTAGTAATTTTTCTCGAGGCTTTTTAATTCACTTCAAATTACTAGCTTGTTTATTTTTATTGACAGCTTGACCCCTATTTACTATAAAACATTTCATAAAGATTTTAAAAATTTGAGTAGCTGCTTTTCATGTTTTACCCGGATTTTTATATTAAATCAAAAATTAATTTTATCGCTGAGGTTATAAGAGAGATGCTTTGAAAATTCATATGTTGATATCATACTGTTTTTATAAGTTTTAATATAATATGTAATATGACTAGAAAATGTTAGCTTGGCACTACACGTCTTATAATAAAAAGCCCCTTTTGTTTTTACAGTTCATAACATTTACCACAAACTATATACAAATATATCGTTCATATATGCATACGTTCTGTATAAAAAGTTTATACTTGACTTAGACAGGAAAATAGAAATTAAATAAAAAACTTTTGGCAATAGGTGTTTTAAGATGATTTAATTTGCTTAAAACATCAATTTTTCAGATAAAAAGTTCAAGAAACTTGAACTAAGAGTTCCATACGACAAAACACTTTAATGTGAATTGAAATTCTTCCTTTAACTTAAACAAGAAAGACGTAAGTTTGACATTTAATATGCATTTATAGAACACAAACGATTATCTAACAATCACTTTATCTCAAAGCTATTTCAAACTGACTTCTAGAAATGCATTGTCAATTGAAAATTTCCAAGCTATTGAGAAATAAATTTTCACATTTCTGTATGAAATTAATAATGTCATCGGCTTGTCAAATGTAATATTCTTCGTTTAAATTGAATGGAATCAATTCATCTCACAATCAGTATGAAACGCAAAGAAATTTATATTTGTGGAAAATATTTTTTAAAAACAATTTCAAAATCAAATTTTTATACGCAATTGCTTAAGCTTTACGTACCTACAATATTTGTTAGAATATAATTGTACCTCAATCCAATTTAATGTGACACACTTGCATATTTCCGTGTGGTTAAATACACGGTTTGTAATGTATTCAGAAATAAATCTATAAATAATTATAGGGATTTTTTTTTCAAAGACTAAATTAGTGTAACCTGTATAATTTCTTTATTTCATTAAATCAAACCAATATAGAAAAGGAAGTTTTTAAAATTTAAACTCGTGAACTTAACTTTTAGTTTATTTATATCTCTATAAAAATTCTAAGAAAATAAATTTCATTTTAATTTGTATTCATGAGCTTTTCTATAATATGATCGACATACTCGTAGTGTATAAAATTTCTAAAGGAATTCAAAAGAAACTTGACTATAAATAATTCAAAGTTTTATGGAATCAATCGATATGGTTTTCGATATGGTTGCAATAAAAATAAAAGAATTTTACTTATGCTTACACTGTTAATTATCGATTTTCCTTTTTTAAAACCATACTTAATTTCAAAAATAAGCAAATATGAAAAAATGTGTTTTATTTTACTTTTTACTTGATAGCATCTTTTTCATATTTTTATTAGAATAGAAAATAATAAATAATAAAAACGTAAAATTGATGACAACATTCCACTAAATCTTCTTCTTCTTCTTATCCAACACCCACGCTTGACATTTCTGTCATTCGGTGCCGCGCCACTAAATCTAAATATATGTAAGGTTTCATCCCTCATTTTTTATATTGCTATGGTTACTTGTTTATTAATATTCATTATGATTCTACACTTTAATTTTGGGAACTGGCATTTATAATTATTAACATTAAATGTCGTTTCTTTATTCATAGGTAAGATTTTATAAATAATATGTAAATAGTTTTAAGAAATTATAAATAAAAAACTTTATTCATAGAGAAACACAGTGGTGTCAATAATTTATTTGTCAGACTTCGTATACAAGACAATATTATATATATATTTAAAAAAGCAGAAGCTTTATTATTTATTAAAATTGATTTTATGAAATTCGTAAAAATTTAAGGAAATAATTAAACATTGTTTAATATAGGTAAAGCATCTCGTTTATAACAGGAGTGGCCAATCCAAATGCTCTTGTCGGCTACTATAGGAAAGTATCATATGTACCTACTGCGGACCGTAAATATAATTTTATACATATAGGCTAATAGGTATATATGTATATAAGGAGTCATTCATAAACTACGTTACGCAAAATGTTACCAATTTTGGCCCCCTTCCCTCTTCGTTGCGTCGCGTCAGACTTTTTGTGACCCCATATAAATAATACATTACAAAATCTAGACCCCCCTTGTAAATAGTTCGTTTTGATTAATAGTATAATAAATATTGATTTTTTGTGTAAATAGTGTAAATATTATTTATACATTTTACACATTCAATACGAATGACTTTCTATCGTGACAGAAAAATAAAATTTAAATATCAAAAATAATAGTTAAGGAAAAATTATTTGATGAACAGAACACTACGTTCTCTAAGACCTCCACCTCCCATTGTCACATATTGTCACAGTAAGTGATACCCCTCACCCCCTCGTATGCAAAGGTATTTAATGAACGACGCCTAATCCACATATACAATTTAAAGCTTCTATAAACAATCTTTTAAGTGAAAAAGTTGAAACATATTGAATTATTATTGTGTTATTATAAGAAATCTAAATATATTTTGTAAAATTGTGATTAATGTCGAGGACCAGAAAAATGTTCAAGACTTTTTGTAGCCCGTGGGCCGCAGGTAAGTCATCCTTGATCTGATTATGATATAAAATATTGTAGCAAAATTGTTTTTTTTAAATATTAAACTATAATACAAACCACGTAAGTGTCTTACCTAACTCCTTTAACATATATAAAAATTGACGAGAGGAAATTGGAAGATTTTCAAGATTGAATGAGATTTGAAAAACTTAAAAGAGTGCCATTTGTAATATAAAGCCATCAGACCTGAATTGATATTTAATAGGTTACAAGTTAAAACTTTTCAAAATATAATTTTTTGAATTACTCGTAGACGCTTTAATTCATTTTTAATTTCCAAATTCATAAAAAATATAACATGCTAATTAAACCAGACCATAAGGGTCATTTGCGTACCCAGTTTTTGTTCTTTGGAAAGACAAACCTTCGAAGAAGGATTTTGTGTTTGAAAAATTATAAATTGGGACTTGCTATATAGTTTTCACAGTTCAAATATTGAAAGACCAAGAAGAAACCATTATTAATTTTGGAATTTCGCCCTAAACATCAATACGTAACAATGGCACTGCTTTCAATCGTGAACATTTTGAAGTTTTAAAATATTTAAGGGTATAGATTAATAACTTATCAATTAAATAAATAAGCGAACTAAGGGCTTCGGGGGAGGAAATATTTACCTCTCCTCTTCCCTTTTGATAAGCCATTGATAAGGATTCTTATAAGAAATAAATTTGAACTCTTTGCTCAATTATTCTAGTACTGAGCTTAAGTCAAAATATATCCTAGAGACGTTTAAAAATTGTTTCACCAAGATTATAACCCCAAAATGAAACTATTCGAAGATTAATAAAAAAACTTTTGATTATTTTAGGACTGGAGTATAGACTGTATATAAATAGATTACAGATAAATTAAAATAATACGATTAAAATTATGTACAGCGACATTAACGTTGAGAGATCTGCAAAGATCTACGGTTATTTAAAATCTGCTTAGAAAAAAAAAAACAAACTGATAAATTGATAATTCTTCATATAAATAACAAAAATATAAGAAATATTTATCGACGAACAGCAATGTTATTATATCTTGAGTAAAGTGAGTAATTCTGTTGCTAAATATTTGTAACTTATCGATTAAATTTAAGCATTAATGTTTATTTTTAATTTTACTGATTTTACTGTATAGTTAGTCTGAAGTCCACTAATTTTATAAAAATAATTTTATTCTGCGCTATGATTATAATTTTAATGTCTATTACTAAATGCAACCATCTAGTTATAACTTATAAAATAGTTCTGATTTATCCATGAAAATATAAATTGAAAATGGTAAGTAATACTCTGACATGAATTTCTGTTTAGAAGGGATAGAAATCAGGTTAGATGTACAAACGTGAAACGGTGTTAGTATTTATATAACTATACACGTATCCCAACTATATACGTATCCCAATTCAGTACTTATACGAATGCTCTCATTCCATAAGCCTCTGTTAAACACGCGCTATTATTTTAATGGTTAACCGTAATGGCCTCCGAATGGGTCGTATTGGGTTATTATGTTTATACATGCACACATACATCTGTGTATGAGCTTTCGAAAAGCAACGAATGTGTAATTGAATTTACAGTTGAATCTCACTAAAACCTGCCTACGAATGCAAAGTCGCGCATTCAAATGTAGCCAATTGCATATTAACTATGTGTTTACAATCATTAGATGAAATATGCATCCACAAATAGAGTTAAAATCTAGTATTTCACGTTAAGTATTATATTTTCTATATAAACATGATGAAATAAAAAGATTGTTATGAACGAAATGTAATATTTTCTTCATAATGAGATATCAGTGATCATTATGGTGTACTGGTTTGTGAGTTAGTAGACCAAAAAGTATTTTTTTAATAAATTAGTAAGAATAAAAAAGTATATGATGTCATTTTTATAACTCGGTGCAAAAAACTCGTAGCAATGACAAGAATTCAGCGGGCAAATCGTAAGTTTCCGAGAAATTGGTCGAGGAATAGAGGTTAGACTGAAAAAATAATTTATGTCCATTCATTTCTCGCAGAGCTGAAAAAATGGAAACGTGAAATCTGCTTGCAACGGGCATACAAACACGGTGCAGATAAAAAAGAGCGAAGCGAAAAGAACAGAATAGCGAACAGAGCGAAAACACGAAAACGGTCGCCATCGGCGTGAACCAAATGAATGTGGGTATGAGGTCGTCAGTCACGTCGCCAATCTGTTGTCTAAAGCTAAAGTGCTTTGTACTTTTAGAGGGGGATAGTAAACGGGATGTCCCGAGGGTGTGTGACAGAAACGCGTACTTCTAACGAGCAAAAACACAAGAAAAATGCAAGTAAAAATGTGAACAGTTTAGGAAGACACAAACATGACGTGTACCTATAACTTTTCCACTTCTACTCTTTATTTTCGATGCACCATAAATAAAAAGCTTCAATAATTTGCATATTAAAACAAATTCCAAAAATTTACAGGGGCAAAAGTAAAAATTGTTGACGCTGATGAATAATATTTTACATACTCCTATTATTTTATCATTATTATATCAGTGTCCAACTGAAAACAACTTATTTTTTACAAAAACGTAACATTTAAATTTTACTTTTTTTTTCAATGAGCTTTGGAAAAATTTGATTTTGTTTTATGAATTTTTTATAGAGTAACTAGACCTTGCATAGGTAAAATCGCAAACATTCACGTATTCATGAAGTGTGGACTTGAAGGCACGTCATAAAACTCTAACACGATACTCCGTTTTCTTGTAAGTAATAAAAAATACGATTTTTTTAAGTAAAGCAAAGCTATATTATTTAATGTCTCCCCCTCTTTCGCAATTTAGCAAGATTTATAAAAAAATAGTCAAATAGCTAAAAATATTCACACGATCCTCAAAAATGTCAAATGGCTAAATGTTTGAAATTACATATTATGATCTTGAAGATGAAAGATAATCAGTTTTAAAATGAGAGAGATAACTAGAATTGTTTTGTAACAAAAGCCATAATGAACATTGTGTGAAATGCTAAGATTTACGTTTTTTTGTCTTAAATAGTGTAAAATGAAGTTTTAGTCTTTGTATCCTCTTTGGAATGGGAAAGAATTTAATAATAAATCTGTGTGTGCAAGTTTAAGTCTAGCGGAATTTTTATTATATTTCACTTGACAGAATAATATTTAATGATTTAATTAAATTAAAACAATCAAATGAAAATAGTTTATTATGAAGTCTTCCATACAAGCGAATATTAATCATAAAAATGTCAGAAATTGTTTTAATTTCAATCTATTAAAATTTTGTATGCAAATGTAGGAAAAATGGTTCAATGCTTTATTTTTGGGATAAATGGACTTCCAATTATAATGTTTTATGCTACATACATTCATCCATGATAATATATCTATACAATAAACTACTTCTTATTTTTAACATGTATTTTTGACGTTTGTATAGTTGTTGTTGCATCTACAAGATATATATCAATAACTTCTGATTAAAAATTGAAGAAGACTTAAAAAGTAAATTAGCCAAACATCACGGAATG
Organism: Sisyra nigra; assembly: GCA_958496155.1. NCBI lineage: Eukaryota > Metazoa > Arthropoda > Insecta > Neuroptera > Sisyridae > Sisyra > Sisyra nigra. Next base: position 36,655,379 of record OY292313.1, on the reverse strand, counting down.
CCTCACCTCCCTTGAAGGGATCCGTGCGACCCTAAAGTTTTTGAAGAACGCAGGTCTATACCAAAAAACGTCAAATTGTGAAATAGTGTATTAGTGTTGCGATCGCGAGTATTAATGAAAGTCATGCAAGACCAAAGCCGTTTAAAAGACTTTAAATAAATATCTAAAAAAAAAATAGCAGGCTATATATGTAAAGATGTGTACCTAATACCAGGGGTTATTTTAAAATGAATAAAAACGGGCTTCGGAACCAATATTTCTTTTTAAAAAAGTTGAACCTCTTAATTGCTGTAGAGTTTCCACTTTAATTGTATTTTATACATGTTAATTGTAAACCTTTTGAAACTAATTCCCCAATATCTATATATGCATACCTAAGTAAGCATAGTATGTGTATACGTAATTGGTTAATGGAAAATTTATGTTACAAATCATATTGTTAAAATATAAATAAATTTACTATCACAATTTGTTTAGAAAATAAATGGTCATCTGTTCCAAAATATTTTTTATTCCCTAATTTGTTTTCTATGTTGCAATATAGTGAAACAATAAAAACTTCATTCGGTCCATTAATCAATGTTTCAAATTGATTACAATAATTATTCCTTTCAAATCTATTTGGTACATTTGGCTGCGAGGCAGAAGTGGAAAAAGAGAAGTTGAAAATGAATTTAAAATAAATAAATGTTTGATTGGGCTTAATTTTTATTTGTTTGAAAAATAAATAAAAAATTAGACTTTGTACACGGTGGCTGCTGTATTCGCAACACAATAGCTTGTGGAGTAAAGAACAAGCGATATCATTTTGGGATAAATGGGAATTTGATGTAGGGAATTTTGTATGATTTTTTATGTTTGCATATATCCTATACGTATTTTATATTCTTTGGCTCTGGGTAAATTATGTTTAAATCAAAAACAAAACAAGGAAACAGACAATTTGATACGTCTTTTTATACGTATTATATGATGCCGAATATATATATTTTTTTTGCAAATGCCAATATTTTCAATAAAATAAAAGCATTTGTTTTCCATTTGTCTTTCCTGTGTCTTATTTATTTGGTGTTTTTTACAATTAATGAAATCAATTTATTTTCTATTGGAAGATATATTGAAAAAAATATACTACCTACGTCTAAGTAAAGCTCCCAAACCTCATGAAATGTAAAAATAAAATATAAAAGTTACACACGTACAATTTTTATCTAATGCCATTATTGCTTTTGTATTTAATCAAATTAACATCAATTATTCAATTTCAAAACAAATGGAGATTTTTCGAATTAAATAAAAAATAATAACGAATTTGGTTCGCTGAAATTTAATCTCAGTTCTCTATCGATGTGTAAATTTTAATTTTTGAAAGAAAATAATTGAATTGTTAAATGATCGTAATGTGAACGTTCAGTTACATCAAGAACATCTGCTTGAATATATTCAAAAGGTGCGTCAATTGAGTAAATCTGTTCGACAGTTTTTTCAATACAAGAATATATCACTATATTAAAGAACAAAAAGTGTTTGTGGTAAAAATATACATATATGTACATACCTAAATTTTCTATTGATCAGTGACTATGCAAATTTTGACGTTCACTGTTCAATTCACTGTTCAACAAATCATATTGTTAAATATGTGAAGAAAAGGTTGAATATTTACAAAAGAAATATAAGGCAACATGACGTTATGGTAAAAATAATTAATAATATGCATAGCTGCAGTAGACTTAATGAAAAGTTCCAATTTTAGGTACATTGAAACAGTTAATTTCAATTGATAATGCTTAGGAGTAGCATGGGTAAAAGAAAAATGTTTTAGTTAAAAAATCTGCACCTAAGGTCCTACACAATGCTGATCGATTTGTTTTGAACGGTTTATTTCAACAAAGTTAAAATGATAGAAATGAAAAAGAAAACTCTTTCATAGAAGATTTGTCTTTACTGGTTTAAACAGAACAAGCTCTAAAGTCTACACTTTAATGAAATACTGGCAGCGTTCCGTATAATATTTACAAACGTAAGTTTAAAATACCGAATGTACAATTTCAAAAAATAACGATTACGAGATTTGTCCCTTGGACTTCTCGCTTGTGATACTGTCACTTTAATCACTTGGTCACAAAAGTAACATTACATTTTTAACAATTTTATTTAGAGCATAGATCTGTTAGATCTCCATTTTATGCGTAAGTGGTGTTCGTTTCGATCCTCTTTAAATTCTAAATATTTCTAGATGTAGATAAAAAATTACAGAAACTTTCTGTGTTTGGACAGTTCTGATTTGATCTTAAATGTTAAAGTGACTTAAAATGTTCAAAACAAAACAAAAAACTAACTAAAGAATATAAAACAAGTCTAAGTTATATAATATGTGATTGCAGATAAATCTAGGTGTGTGTGCATTTCTTCATTTCTACGAATTTGCTTACTAACAAAAAGTAAATAATCGTGTTTTACGAGTAGAAACTTTCAACAGTTAATAACAACATGTATATAAAAGTATAATATTTAAAGAGTAAACCTTTGCAAAAATTCAATCCAGTATTTTTTTTAGTTTTACCTATGTGATGCAGAAAACATATACCTATGTATTATTAATGAAGAAAAAAATTGAAGAATAAAAACAACTTTGAATTTTTGTTTTCTACAGAAACCTTCATACAAAAGATAACTCCTAGGAATATACGGTATGAGAAAAAAATTTCCATTTTAAACTTTTTTTATCTTTGTTCTGTTCGTTCTGATGGTACAATTCCTAGTTGTTTTCTAGAAGAAAAGCTCAAGTATAAGTCAAAGCGTAAAAAAAATGTAAAAGAATTCGATTCAGAAACATATATAGGCAAAACGTATTCGACTTCTTTCAAGTTCTTTAAATTGGATAATTTATCATATTGATAATAAGTTTTCTTTTCAATGAGAAACCGCGAGCTATTTATTATACGAATATATGTGATTTATGGAGAAAAAATTTCAAGCTCAATGATTTTATTTCATTTCATTTAAATATTTTTAGGCATCAATTTTTATTATTATTTTATATTATTTTATATTATTGGAACTTTTTTTATAATAAAACCAAAAGCTTTATGCACAAGAATATGAATTCCAAAAACATTTCAATTGCATCAAAATATTTGAAAAATTTATTTTGTGTAAATATTAAATACATTTTTGTTAATTTAACGTTAATACTGAAATTCACTTCTTCGGTTTGCCATAAAATAACATTATAAAATGATAAACTGAGGAGTTGAAGTTTTTTGTGTAAGGAAAAAATATTCTGTTTGAAACCTTGGTTAAATATTGAACTTATTTATCTGTGATAATAAAGAAAGAAAATTCACGTGTATAATTTTAAAGATGATTTAAAGAATTGAATCTTTAATAATACTATGTTTTAATATTTATTTAAATATCAGTTAGGCCAATTGTTTATAATACTTATTATATTTTATATAATTTATACATAAAAACACAAACGGAAATTAAAATATAATTAAATAACCTTAACTGCCGTGAGCATAACTTCCGCAATATCCGCGAAAGAAGTGAAAGCCTAACAAAAAACGAGATACAATACAGACACATGCTCCGGAATGTTTTGAAAATGTAAAATATGTTTTTCTGCTTCCAAAATGAGATTTTAATTAAGAATTTTTTACTTAGAAATGCTTCACGTTAAGCTCTTTAATGTATGTGAAGTTATAAATTTATGAAATAATTATTAAAAAGTTTTTTTTTCTCACTACCTATTAGGAATTAAAATGTCTCAAACACAACGATTTTTAGAAATTAAAATATAAAATAGGAGTACTAAGTAGTTAAAATACCCGACGTTGATTGGATTGAAATTTATTTAATAGAGGTGGTAATTAGTAAACGTCCTTATTATCAATATCAAATTTACGATTTTTGTACCGAGCCTGAAACTTGGCAAAAGTTTTCATTTAATTTCTGTAAAACAAAAAAAAAACATTTTTTTATTTATTTTCATTGTTTCGATTTAAATAGTTCAACTACGTATAATGAATTACTTTGATTAATTAGGTAGAAAACACTTTTAGCGGTTGAGTTATTACGACTCTAAATGTTATTTGAACTTGACTAGTAATTAAGTGACAAGTAGTTAACTAAATGTAGTTAAGCTACTGAACTATTCGACTTAATTACAATTGTGATTTAAGATTTAGACCTCTGCGTCAGTGGTACTTGGTTAAACTCCCGTTGTATTTTGGATATTTCTTGTATTGACAAATTACAGAATTTTTCTGTGCTTAGACAGTCGTGATATGACTTCAGACGTTAATGCAACTCTAAACACCAAAATAAATGTAAAATAAAAACAGTGAAAATTAATTTTCTAGCTACAAGCGTCTAGACGCAACCAGAAGCAAATAATTTCTCGTAGTACCTAATCATTTCCAATTTGAATAACATTCAATAACATGAATTGATCAAATATAAAATACTGTACTACATGATGTAACTATATCGTGAATGCATTTAACCTCGGTAGCTGAGCGCTTTTATCTAAATAAAAATTAAAAAATTAATTGCTCGATAGTTCTAAAATAAGAATGACAAATATAAGCGGAAGTTGGTTGTACTGTTGACTGTCAACATACGGTAACTATTGCATGATGGGATTATGATAACTATCTTCACATTTGTCTGACTGTTATATTTCGATTCAAGGAAAAAACGGGATCCGGACAATTGGGCGGGCGACAACTGGGCGGGTGTCAATTGGGCGGGGACAATTGGACGGGGAACAATTGGCCGGGGAACAATTGGGCGGGGGACAATTGGGCGGGCGCAGGTTGACCTAGGTCATTCATTTTTGTCCATTCATTCATAAAATTGTTTTCATCACATTTTGTGAGTTTCATCGTCGTTGAAATTTCTTACAAAACTAAATTGCTTGTTGTTTGCCTTCTTATGGCGCGTTTTTAGGAAACTGAGCGCGGTGGCCGAAAACTGCTTTACGATGGTCATGCTTATGTAAAAGAAGCAGAGAATACATTAAAAACACACTGGAAATGTGAAAAGAAACGAATTTGCAAAGCTCGCTTGCATACAATTTTGAATCCGATGCCCGGTGCTGATGTAGAAATACGCTCAGAACATACTCATCCTCCTGATCCGACTTTGTATGAGGTAATTAACGTCGTTAGTGTCGCCAAAAATCGAGCACGTACAACGCGTGAAGCAACCAGTGAAATTGTCACTGTCGCGTTCAATTCAGTGTCTTCTGCTGCTGCAGCTCAAATGCCTACACAGTCGACGTTGCAAAGATTTATTCGTCGGCAAAGAACTGTTGCTGGAGTTTTCTGCCACCGCGCTCAGTGTCCCAAAAACGCGTCATAAGAAGGCAAACAACAAGCAATTTAATTTTGTAAGAAATTTCAACGACGATGAAACTCACAAAATGTGATGAAAACAATTTTATGAATGAATGGACAAAAATGAATGAGGTCAACCTGCGCCCGCCCAATTATCACCCGCCCAATTGTCTCCCGCCCAATTGTCTCCCGCCCAATTGTCTCCCGCCCAATTGTCTCCCGCCCAATTGTCCCCGCCCAATTGTCCCCCGCCCAATTGTCTCCCGCCCAATTGTCACCGACCCGGAAAAAACATCCTAAATCAAAGACACCACAAGGACACAAGATAAACAATTAAACGTATCATTAGCACCATTGTTTATAAAAAAAATTTAAAAAAATCCAAATTTTATTTATAAAGTACCTTAATGTAATTTTGTTGTACCTAACAAGGAATATTTCAAAGAAATATTTTTTTGAAATACACCAAATGTAAACATGCTAACATAGTAAAGATCACTACTTTGTATTATTTGACCATAAACTGATGTTATACGGGTATTTAAAATGCAGTATCTATACAGTATATACTAAGTGTTATTGAGCCGTCTTTGTCCATCGAATATTTTTTGAAAAGTCTTATTCTCAAAAACATGCAAAAACTGTTTGAGAGATTTTAAAAATATTTGATATGATGATAACTGGCTATCCGATTTAGATATATTTTTGCGGGAAAAAATATGATTCCTAAAAAAGGAAAATGTGAACACTGGTCCGAGAAAATATCACGCCAAAATTATACACTTTTAAATTTATTTTGTTGCAAACCAAAATAATATATAATAATAAAATTTAAATATAAAAAATATTAATTTTTGCGGCTAAATAAAGTAGCCAGCAGATTTCATTGAATCTTATTTGTTTATATCCCTGGTGGATCTTCAGAAAACATCGTAAATCGAGAAGTGTTAAGAACAATATTCTGAAGCTCGCGTGAATGAAGTCATTAGGTACAGCTAGTAGATAATAATGAAAAACTCAGAAATGATTAAACAAATGATTAAAAAAATAATTAGAGTGAACCAAGTTCAAATTTTTAAATAAGTATTGTATCAATTATAAAGTTTTAAGATCATGAATGCCATATTATTTTAAACTAATAGGCAAACTTATAGGTTATAATTTCAGACAAATTATACCGAACTTGGTTTATTTGGTTAATAATTTCTTTAATTATTTAGCTTTTATAGACCTAGTGATATACTAATACAGTATTTAATTTTAGCTTTGGTCCACTTGAGTAAAAACTATATTGGCATATTTACTTAAGTAATTTGAGTTTGATAAGATAATAATGAACAATGATTAATAAATCAGCAAGTTATGACTTGTAAGACATTAAAAATTGTAAGACATTAACGTTATGTTAATTGCGTTAAAAAAGGTAATTGACTGCAACAGTTGTGAAATTTTCTAAGAAATTTGCGCATTTTAAAGTCTCATATCTAACATTAACTGCATTTTATGTTACTTATTACAAAAAGTAATATTAATCATAAACTCCTTTAAAACAATCATAATTTCTTGATAGTTTCATAAAGTCGTAAAAGTTTACTTCCCTGGTAATATTATCTGGAGTTTATGTATTTTTATTCTTGAAATGAATGCTTTAACGTTTAGCAATAAAAATTGTTCAATATTTTCTTGTATTTGAACACCGGAAAAAAATATGTGAAAATAAAATATCGGATTGAGTTGTGCACATTGAGTTCTAGTAAAATGTTTTTACGATCAACTCTGTGCGTGGTATTCTTAATATCCGTTCTCTTTTCAAACGTACTCGTAGAATAGGTAAGGTACAAGTATTTTAAGTTAAAATGTCTTTGAATCAACCTTAAGTTCTGATTGGAATGTCAATCAAATATTTTGAATGACAATTAAATATCCTTTAAAGCAAAAAATTAATAGTAAAATAGTAATGGATTTCTGTTTTTGTTGTATAAAGTACTTCCATAATGCAAATTGTACAAATCCCTGTCAGTTTTTAGAATAAAATTTTCATTTTTAAAAATATATTTTTACAAAGTTTACATTTTAACAAAATAAATTGAAAAAATCTTTGTGTACTCTTCAAGTTCATTTTACAACGAGATAATCAATAACAGTATTTATTTGAATATTTGCTTTGCGTAGTTACATATATTTTCGTAATTTAATATTGATCGTAATTTATTTCTTTTATAATTTATACCTATATATAATTTATTATAATTTTATAGTTAATTTTTATATTGTTAACATTGATAGCACTAATATAACTTTATACTAAATTAAAACACAAAATACAACATAATTCTCGAACAAAATGCTTTGAAAATGATTACAATTCTTTTTCTTATTTATACTCATTTTTACACTGGTACGGTTCGTCATTTATCTCTTATCTTCATGAAAAAACGAGGATTTAGATTTTTACGCTACGAAAGTTTCTAGAATAAAATAAAGGTTGCTAATCTTTTACTTCTACAATTATTCTTTAAGATAAATCAACAATCTTAGGTATTAAAGATATATTAACACCACTAAATCAGTCAAGAGCTACATTCGTCGGTTTTTCTACTTTTCTTATATGTATAGTTGTTTTGAATGACTTCTTATTTTTTTATATTAAATTTAAACTATTTTTAATTAAAAACATATTCATGAGTTATAATTAAAGCTGAATCAATAAAAGTACTAAATTTCTATTTAAAAGATATGGTTGCAAAACTTATTGCAAATATATCACACATGCGATGGATAAAAATGAGTTTAACAAGTAGAAGACACCGTTTACAATTCATTATCTTATTCAGATTTGAAATAAAAAAAAATATATATCTTAAACATGCAATTAAAATATTAATGAAATTAAGTTTAATTTTTTTGTTTGGGAAGATTTTGTAATCCCCTCCAATTACGAATAAAGGCACTAAATTTTAGATTAAAAAGCATGCAATTGTTTCATGTTGAAATTAATATAAAATAGATTGATTATTTTGACAAAATATTTTTTCCCAAATAAAACTTAATATTCACTGGTTCACTGTTCACTTGGAGAATGCCAGTTTAGGCCAGTCAAAATCAACAGTATATTAACAAAACATGATGTATGTACCTAATGTACCTAAACACTTTCTGCTACATGAAGTGATTTTTAAAGATGTATGACAAAACTGCAATGAAGAGGACGACGGTGACAAGCCTCAAGATAATCTTGATGATCCGCCAATACTGGATTACCCACAAAAATGCGGTTTTACCTTATATGGGTTCTCTAAGATTGTGAGAGAACTACGAGGCTTACAGGCCCCGCTCTGCACTTAATTTAAATTTAATTAAATTGCCTACAAATTATATTCAATAAGTTCTGCTCGTAGGGGCAATGGTTTCGAAGCAACTTCGATCCAAAAAAGGTCTAAAACTAAAATTTTCAATTTTTAAAAAAACTGGCCTATTTTCGTGTTAATGTCGTTCCTTGGTAATCCATTGACGTAAAGAGCTCCGATTGGGCTTAATTTGTAACAAATTTGATGTTCTTAAAAACCGTACAGAATAACTTTCAAATAAATTGCATGGCATAAGAGATACCGAGGAGAATCTGAAACAAGTTTAAAAATTTCACGGTTTTTCCTCTAAAAAAATTTTTCCACAACTTTTTGAGAGTTGCAAACTTGAGAATATATAATGGATCCAAACAACATACCAAAAAATTAGAAATACATCATGTTTTGCGAATTTAGCTATTTTTTATGTCAATTTTGACTGGCCTAGGCGTTATCTAAGTCATAATTGTGATATCACATTTAGCATAGAAAGAAATCAACGTGAAAAGATAGTAAAATAGCGATTTAAATTAAGAAGAATCTATTTTTTATTGTTTAAAAATTTTCCTCTTTATTTTTAAGTGTATAATTATAGAACTACAACTAATTGTAGAGTCGAGCAAAAGTTTTCGTATTTTTCAAATTTCTGAGTTCTAAATCAGTTTTTCTTCAAAGCCGTTCGAATAAAAAATGTCAAAAATAATAAAAAGAACATGGCTTCACAAAAATCTATATCTTTGAGCATGTTCAATAGTATATTATCAGAAACAATGCCTTTTCTTTACGAATAACTAATAAAAAAGCTGTCAATGAGTACACATGTCGCTACTTGTAATGGCACTGCTAATTTTTCTACTCTGCAGCATGCACAAAATTAATAGATTCAAGCTTATTTTAACTTGATAGAAACAATTTTATTACAACGTCAAGTTTATTATTAAAATTCTCCTCTCTAAAGGTTTAAAAGTGATCAAATTGCATTAACGATGGCATTTTATATTAATTGATCTGTAAACATTGCAAATGACAGTAATAACGTACCTCTAAATTTTAGAATATTCAGACTATCACGTGATACATTTGAATCAAGACACAAACTTAATAAGTTTTTCAATTTCAAGTTGTAGCTGATTTTTCTCACATACTTGTATTTGTACGTTCAACTTAAACTAGGTATCTATTGAAGTGGATATACAAACTTTTATTGTGTTACATCATAATATTGTATGTGTATCTGATATACACATAGGTACACATATAATGTATATCGATAGAAAATAAGGTTGGTTCCAAGTTTCACAGGCGCGAAATGGTTTTAGAAATTTTTATATCGAATGTCTCATACTTCCAATTTATTTACAACATTTATCAAATTTTCTGTACCGTTAAAGTATTTTTATTATTAAATGGTAATTGAAGTCGAGTTTTATGACTGCAGTGGCAATTATTGTAAATCATTTTTTGTCCGATAGTTGTCAAATAAAAACGACATTTTACAAAAAAAAAAAATTAAAATAAGTACACCTACCAAGAAGAGAAATTTAGCAATAATAAATATGTTGTCGTTTTTTATAAAGTTAGTGTTGTTTATAATGAATATATTTCTTAACACGTGGGAAGAACAAACCAAAACAGCTGACGATATTACTGCTTGGAAATCAAACTCCGAAAAGTGCAAAACTTGTTGGAGTAAACATGTTCATTGTCTAGTAATATTACCATGAATAGACAACCTATTAAAATAGATTTATTTCACTGAGTTTTTATTTCACTATAGAATTTTAATGTATGTAAATAAGAAAAAATCGATAAGTGTAAATGGTTTCTTACAAATCGAACATATTAAATATGTCCATCTCTTCTATGACTGTCGATTTATTTCGATCGTTTTTTTTTGCGCAAAGTAAGTTTAAAAGACAAATATATTTAGAACAACAGGGTTACAAGTTTAGGTCAGCATATTCACCAATTTTTCAACTAAAAAAAAAAAAAACTTAACGGTAAAGCTAAAAAATACAATAAGCGTTCTGTTTTTAGCACCCATAGTAGAATACCCGTATCTCTTGATTATATCACATTTGTTTTTAGGTTATTTTATTTTCATATATCTATTAAAAATATTAAAAAGGATCAAACTTAAATATAAGTATATTTTAAAGATATTCCAAATATTAAAAATAAGGTTTCCAAAGGTTTAATATTTATAAAAAAATTATAATTACAATCATATAATGAAAGAGTGGTACTCAACTTTCAGAAAATGGTGTCCTATGTGAACGATGTTACGATTAAAATACAAGTAGCTGAGCGAAATTTTATTTATTCTTACCGATCACATCATACACGTGTAGTAATTAAAAAACAAACCCGAATTATTTTAATTTAACAAAGTTAAATGAGGGAATTATACATATGTACCTATATGAATTATATTTAGGAGTAATTCAACTTAACTTTAACATATATTTTCTAATTAATGAATATTGCTTTATCTAATTTTATATGTGGCTATTTTTGGGTTTTAAACAAAATTTGGAAACTAATAGTAGTGAATTTAGGGTAAATGCCGCATTACTTCCTATCCGAATTGCCGAATTTTTTCTAAATAATTTTTTTTGTATGATTTAATATCTAGTTATCAACTTTTAATTATCTAATATCATTTCAATTGGAGTTTTTTATTGTTTTACGTAGGTATTGTATATGCAGCGTACATTATGTAGCTCTATCAAAAAAATTGAAGTTGAAGGAATCGGACAATTAATTTCGCTATAAAGAGTTTTATTTAAACGGAGAGTAGAAAAAATAATTTTGTGTATAAGTGATGAGAATTGGTTATGAGAAACAGTGCTAGGCAATTACAACTAACAAATGATGCCTATGATATCTATGAATTTTATTGTCTATACTCTATATGAAATCATATGGATTTTATATCAGTATTTTGTTTAAAGTTCAGTGATATTAATATTAATCAAAATCATAAAAATTAGATTTTATTTCGTTATTGAAAGTGGTTATAACGTCTTATGAAGCGTTTTAATACGCGGATAACACTTTAAACCACACAAAACTTAATAATTTTTACGTTTTAAGGATTTCTTGTTAAAAAGATGTTTGTTACCTTTATTTATTTTATACACTGTTAAAATTATTTAAAATATACGTTAGTCGGTTAAATTTAACTGAAAAATATCTTTCAATACACAACAAATCCAAATCTATTTTAATTTATCTTTGTACTTTTGCCTTAAATTATGCCACCGATGGCCAAAGGCCACACATGCATAGGCGTAAATTCAGCACTAATGGAAACTGATAATTACTATTGGAATTAAAAAAAAAAAACTGATGCGTGTGAAATAAAATTCTTAAAAACTACTTAAAAGCAACTGAAACAGTACCGTTAAATTGACTTTCATTTTTTTCATAACACCTCAAAAGAACTATTAAAACTGGATAAGGAAAAGATATTTTTGTTAAAGTTTATAGTCAACAATATACTACGTCAAAAAACCACCATTTTTTGGTTTTTAATATTCAACTAAAATAATTACTTCTTATGTAAAATTGAAGTACTTGATTAATGAAACACTGCAATATATTTAAAGTAGTTTTTATAGAAAACTAAGATTCGTTTAAATAAACAATTCTACAGGATATTTAACTAAAGCAAGTGCTTTACATAATTTATTATCATAGGGCTTGTTTTAAATTACAATATTTTCGTATGAAAATCAGAAATCGACTGCATGAGCCTAAAAATTTACATAAAAAATTCGTTTCCATGTTTTTACAATTTCCAACTTTTATGTTCAATCGTTTCAGTCCTTATATTTTATAAGGTTTATTTTACCCTTTCTTCTGGGTGTATGTAATTGATGATAGTATGCTAAAAGATATAGGCTTGACACTTAGTATGTGTGCATAAGATTTTTTTTTGTAACGATAGTAAAAAAGGAAGTTTAGGGTAGAAAAGTAGGGATAAGAATACTAGTTCTATACATAATGCGAGAAACTCGTTAAGTTACACAGTACAAATCTTTATAATGCCTGACATTTTGCAAACGTTTGATATTCAAGACATTTTCTTCAATATTGCTCGCTCAAGTCATATCAATAATTGAGTTTCAAATCTTTGACAACATTCCCGTCTTGACTTTTGCTCAAAGGACAAAAATCAGATTAAGTTCTCTCCTCCAGACTTTGCATTCAATCTTATCCCTGTCAAGTTCTCCTATTATAAAAGAATTATTTTGAAAAAAAAATTCATCATTGTCTAATAAAGTAGTTTTTTAATGGAAATATTTGATTACGTTTTGCTTCAAGCTAAATTTTGTTACAAAAATACCTATCAATAAATAATATAAATTTGAAAATAATAATTGATCAATTTAACAAAACAAAAAAAATACTTAAAATATAAAAAAAAATGGTTACTTTAAAATTGAAACTTACAAATGTTTTTCTGAAAGATTAATCTGTTTTTACATACACATAGATATATGTATATATTTAATAAGGAAAGAAAAAAAAAATATTTTTACGGAGTTTATTGCGATTTAGCGTTACACTGAAACTTAATGTTTATTTACTCAAATAAAACACATTTTTTACAAAAACTTACTTTTCTTTGATTGTTTAAGACTTTTTCCTTCTAACTTTGACCATTGCATAAAATACCCTATAAATTGTTGTAATTAAATAATCATATTCTGAATAAATCCGAGATATATCACCACTTTATATTTAGTTGACAAATGATGATAATTTTATACTTATAATAACTATATTTTAATTGACGATAAAAAACGATTAATTACCTAAGTATAATGTACATACATGAAGAATTTGGTTAAAAAAACACAATTTCATAGGAAATCAGACTATATTTTAACTCAAGATAAGTTTCAAAAATGTATTTCTCGAAAGTCAAAAACGGTTTACTTAATTAAGTTAGTAGTTAGATTATATTACTCCAGTTTATATATATTTATACTTAATACTTTCTGTTTAAATATTTTACTGTAACAAACATAAACAGAGCCAACGAACAGCGATGGAAAAATGAAACATTCTAGATTGTTCTATAGAACTGTTCTATTAGGTATATATATTACTAGCTGATCCCCGCCCGCTTCGCTAGACATAGCTAAATTGACTGGTTATCATAATTAATAGAAACCGTCATAGTAAAATATAAAAAAGTCATTACAGTTATGTTTACGTAAAAAGATAGTAAATTTTGTAAAGATGGGTAGATGAAAATTTTATTTTGGAAAGGATTTGCGTAAAATCTGTTCTTAGTACGCGTCTACATGGTAAGAGGAGTAACTATGTTGAATTTCAAGTCGATCGGACCTATAGGTTCAGAGATCTCGTGATAAGTCAGTGATCGTTTTTCGCTTATATATATATATTAAATGTTCTATTATAATAGAATTGTTCTGTAGAACAATCTTGAAGTAGTTTTGGAAGTTTTAAGAAGGTTCGGCTGTCGAAGTTTCTGCATAAATTTTTTGCCTATTTAAGAACAGTGATTCATTCTAAGTAAATTCAGTGATTCAAGTTATAGTGATACAAGCGATTTAAAAAGTCATTTTTGTGCAAATTTGTTTATCAACGTATTAAAGTAAATAAATCGGTTTGGTTTGTTAAACGTTTTGTAAAATTTCTATCGAATAATAGAATCCTTAATGAGAAGCTCAACACAGGTTTGATAGTATCCAGTTACCATTACATGGTTATACATTAACTAAGTAATTAGAGAAAAAATAAATAACATTTTCTGGCATAAATGCATTTGAAAGTATGATTAATAATTTTACCTATTAGTTTTATTTACATCATGTACCGTAATTGTAACCTTTAAACCCTACAGTTAATTTTATTCAGAACAATTTGCAGTAAAAATTAGCTTCTTGTTCTGAAATTTTAATATTTTTTTTATATTTTTATCAATTTATTAGTAACTATACAATTAAAGAGGGACAAGCGATCTTAGAAGAAAATATATCTAAAGCTCTTGATTTAAATAAAGTTGTTTTCTAATACAACAGTTTAATTTTTGGCCTTATCTAGAGACACCTCACACGATTATGCGGTCTACATTTTTCTTTTTTAATCAACAGTTGAATAGTTGGGATACGAATTTTTATTATTAGTAATCTGAATTCATCGCTCTTTAACGGTTCATAGTAGATACCTTTTTTTAAATAGTTTCGTTTTTCAACGGAACTCTAAGTAATTTAAATGTTATTAATGTTGTTTCTCTGATTAATATATAATATTTTATAAAAATAATCCAAATTTACATTATCTTTGTTTAAAGTTAATGTAAACGACAAGGTTTTAATTTTGACACTTTTTTATTTTGAAGAAAAATATTTCTTCAGCAGTAAAATTGATTTTGAATTCATCCACGAGGAATGAATTATTTTTGACATGTGCATGTTGAATCCTTGATGCTACAAGGGATAAATGTAGAAATGAAAACAGAAAGCGGTTAATTTGTTGGAAAGTAAGTTAGAAATGGAATGACATTCGGGTTATATTCATCAGGTGAAAAGAGAAATATGTGCCAATAAAGCACATGGAAATGACTAAGAAGGAAAATATTTTATTCGTAAATACAATAGCCTGTTCCTACAATATTTATAAAAGAAAGTTTTAGTTTATATATTGTATCAACCACATATCGTACGTTTATACACAAATAAATGTAGGCATACGCGAGCAAAGTTTATAACTTCAGTAAACTTATTGTGAAACATCACGCAACTTAAGTGAAAATCACGACAACACCACATTTGGGGAAAAATATCTCACAAATAACATTGAAACTAATTTTTAATTTAGTTTGTTTTAATTTTTTAATTCCTAACTAATTTTAAATCCGAACATCTGTGCATTTTATTGCATATCATACACAATCTTTTTTATTTTACATAGGTACTATTTCTTCAAATTTTATCTTGAAATCTAGAAAAATGGTGATGTACAAAACTAAAATCAGTTGGTATCAAAAACAATAATAAGGTTGTACCAATATATGCTTTAAATTGCACATAAAGACAACGGTTGTAAAATCAAATACTCAACAAACCAATAAGTTAAAAGAATTTCAAATGAGATAAAAATAAATAAATAATTTGATGACTTATACCCCACACAAATTGATTTTTAAGTCATAAGTTTCGTTTTCCAATTACGTTTTTACGCGAATGTCTTGCTCGGACAGTTTCTCCCTAGGGCTCATATGGGTTCAAATCTTATATCAGTCAGGTTGGCGACTAAATCAGTCCTGTGAGAGATGAGCGTCGTCCACGTAACATCGCCGTTCTCAAGGGATTACTTTGAGGAGGTAAAGCTCCGTCTGAGATGTATGTTTCAAATCGTGTTTGTGGGTCAGTCGTTTTACATTTTTATTTGAAATCTTTAAAATATTTTTCAATGTAAACCATGTAAGTAAAAGACAAAAAAAATTAAATCTCTCTCAAAGGATATATCTAGGTAGAAGTTGAAAATGTTACCAAATCTTCCTCCATTTTAAAACATGTAGGTACCTGCTTTTTTAAAATATTTTTGAAATTAAAAATATAGAACAACTAGCTAATGTTTTTTTCTTAGAAAAATTCAAAGCATTAGTCTGTATAGTTTTTCTTTTCATTTAACTACAACAATCAAAATACGAGGAAGTGGAACTAATGAAACATAACATAGCAATGCATTTTGAATTGAAGAAATAAACAGATAGTGTTGCATGTAAGTACCGTGTTTTACTTACATTAATATCTGTTTATTTCGTCAAGGAGTTAACAGTAAAACATTTAGTATTTGATGAGTGCATATGCAGGTTCGGACTGGTCATAAAGCGGATCGGACAAATGCCTGATAGATCGGTCTGATGAGAAAGTGCTGTTGAGTTAGCTGATTGTAAGGCTAAGGGATAACTGGATGTTTGTAGAATTTTGGGGAAATTGTTTTGAAAGCGGAAGTCTCTATAAGGCCCAGGCTGTTTTTAGATCCTAGTCCGGAACTTTATATGGTATATATTTATGTAGTCGATAGTATTCTAAAAAATTAAAATTTTTTTAATGGATAATCCTTATATACTTTTTTATTTGTCTAGAAACAGATGTAAACCAAATTTTATTAAATAATAGCCAACGATAATCCCTGTGCTAATTTACATTGATATATACGGTAATAGTTATTAGAGTTCCAGCATATTCCAAGAGTATATTCTTATTGATAAATCTACTAAACTGTGTTGCAGAATCGTATGCATTTTTTTCTTTGGAAAGATAGTTAGAAAGCGTTAAAAGTAATCGCGATCATAAGAATCAGGCTAAAAAACTCTAGGCTAGTCTTGTCTTCAAGTGCCGTCAACTACTTGCAAAACATAATCGAGTTAAATTTGGTTGGGTACTAGGGCATAAGAATTTGATTAAGGGCTATGAAGAGACTGATGCTTGTGCTAGAACAGTTTTGATGACCCGTGATTTGTGGGTTCAAAGCTCGGAGTAGAGATTACAAAATTTGTTCCTCGCTCACTGTGGACTGTGGAGGTACCACGACAAGGAAGGAGCCAACTTAGGACTCTGACCGAACTAATAAGCGAACATTGTGGACTAAGAAAACATCAAAAAACAATCAAAATACAATAAGAGGACCCAAAGTGAGAGGGAATATACTTTTTAGGAATGGGAACGAAAGTGCTTTCACGGCATATTTGTCATTTTTAATTGCAAAGCCCTCTCGAAATGGCAATGTATGTAAGGCATCAATGGCACTTAAACACAAATCGCTCTAGAAAGTTAGGAAAGCGACAACTTTTGTTAGGCAGAATGTTAGAATAAGTAGAATTTAAAAATGATCTTAGAATAAGTAGAAATTCTTATTTAGCACGAATGTATCAACATACCAGGAACAATAAAGCTGTAGCGCAGGAGGAACCAACCCTAACCAGTTTTTTTTACTAATTGAAAAAAAAACTAAATGTGTATTGAATTGAGCTTTAGTCTCATTTCATGCAAAAAATGTCGAGAATAGTTGGTTATACAAGAAATTCCTAAGAACCCAACCAAATTTGAAATAAATTTATGCTTAAAAACTTAACTATAGGCTCAAAAGTATAAGCACCAAGAAAAAACAAGAAAACGTGATATTTTAGTTAGTATTTATAAAATATAAATTTTAATAGCTTTAATTAAAGTACTAGCTATAAAATCTTACGGATTGTTTAAGTCAATTTTTAAAATCCAAAAGCACAAATCTTCAATCTTTATACGTTTGTAGATTACTATCTTTCATTTGGAGGTTAAATTCTTATACAATATATCTGGCGTTTTAAATTCTTTTCGCATGTTAATACCGGGGAAAAAATTGTGTTTTAAGTATTGAAACCGAATGGAACAACATAGAAGATATACGTTTCAAGATTCAAAAACATTTTTTCTTTATGCTTTGGACATCCAAAGCTACTCGAATTCAATTTTGGTAATTTACGTTTTTTTAAAAATAAGATCTTTTAGTTTGCTTCGTCTTTGGATAATTTTGTCTGTAATATTGAAGAAAATAGCAGAAACTCGTAGAAGACGCTTTAAACTACATAGGTACGCTCAAAATTTACATAAAAGCTGGGGTGTACTCGTATCTATTTAATTTTCAAAGTAATTTAGGAGAAGGTATATTTTTGGTACTGGAAATAGAAATCCGAATTAATCAAACAAAAATTATTATAAAAGAAATTCTTTTTTTTTAATTGATTGAAAAAATTCGGTTAAAATTTTGTGAATAAACGTTGACCCTATAACTATAAAAAATAATGTTGAGTAATTATGAAAATAGGAGACCGTGAGTTTGGTTTTTGTACCGAGTAGCAAAAATAACGCAACTCCGCTGAAATTAAACGCTGAAGTGTGTCAACTTCTGTTTCAAAAAATGAATTTGAAGAGTTGAAATTGCAAGATTTAAAAATTTTCTTGTGTAGGTACTATACGAATTTCATATGTGAATTTCTTGAAACATATTTTTATGACATTGATTATATTTGTCAGTTCAATAACATTTCCGTTTGTCTTACTATCACAACCTTGTCAAATATCTTTCATTTGGTAGTCCTTATTTCACAAGTTTTGTTGCAATACCTACTCTTATAGAAAAAGAGTATATACTATATACTATATTTGTAATTATATTTTTTTCTCAATACTTTTCTTATCTTAAGATAAAATAGAATGGATTTTATTAAGCATTGTTAGTATTTTATATAAACACATATTAGTCAATTTCTATAGAAAGCACAAAAAACATAATGGAAAAAATATTAAAGAAAATATTTTAAGAATGATGTAAGGCGTGAATTATTTTGATTGTCTGGAAAAAATATAACAATGTTTTTATCATCTGTTGTTAAAAAAAAAAAAGTAAAATGAAAACATTAAAATTTTACCTGTCATTTCTCATTTATCAAAATAATGTAGATAGGTATTACATGTAAGATTTTTTTTTAGAATTAAGAAAGTATCTTTCGTAAAGTTTCTGTAAAAAAAACTTCAACTTAGTTTCAATGTTTGTCAGAACAACTAACTTGTTGATTCTTTTATGATGTGTCAAGAATGCCAAAAAAGAGCTTGTTAATATGTTTTACGCTTATAGTATTTGAATTATAAAAACATATTTAAATATATATAAAGGTAAGTTTTATTTCATAAGATACGGAAATTTTTAGTTTATATAAGTTGATGAATTTTTGTACGGATATAAAAAAAAATAATACTTTAAAAAAGGTCTTATTTTAATGTAGCGTAATTAAGAAATGGACTCTAAATATAATGAGATAAACGAACGCCGATATTTTTCTAGTTAAACATGAATATTTTTATCCACACACAAGGTAATTTCATACTGCATTGTTATGCATTTATCCCTACCCCTTATTGGTATCATCGCTGTAGTTATGGTTTCCAACGTCTTTACGATGCAACCCCATTTCCCACCACAAAAGGCACAATTTATTTGAAAGCTCTTAATAAATTTCTTGCGATACATTAAATCCTGGTAATTGAGTTTGACATTTACGGCTTTAGTCTTATTATGTTTATAACATAAATATTAGACAGCAAACATGCGTGCATTTTTTTATTACAAGTACAACATTATTTTCTTTTGTTTCTTTTACATGTCGTGCTTGAACCTTTCCTCTATTATCTATTATTTTTCCTTCAAAAGTATTACTTTAAAAGATAAAGACAAGCAAAATAGAAAAAAAAAGGTAATTAACCCATTAAATAATTACTATTTGTCGAAAAGAGTTGACAATTCACTAAAGATTTTTTTATTTGTAAGCATTTATCTTCTAAGTTGATTCTATTATTTCTTCTTGACGTAACAAATCCGTACCAAATGTTTTTATATACTCGAAATATTATTATTGCTCGTACTAGTATCCTGTTTTAATGGCACAATGCGAAAAACTCACAGAATCAATATGAAAAGTTTAATAATTAACGATAATGGGATTACGTTAGGAGGACACATTTGATAAATTATCAGCAAGACGCAAGGCGTACACGAAGCGTTTTTCGTTCTTATATAAATTGCCGAGAAAAGAATAGTGTCAAGAGATATTTTTTCGCCAAGACTAACTTTCAATGAAAACGGTAAAAAAGAAATTAATAATAAATAATATCGTTTTGATAAATAAATACGAAAGAAGAAATCTCGAATCATCAATTAAAATTTCTCTAGACGCTCATATTTTGTGAAAACGCTTGGAAAATAAAATCATTTATTAACAGCATTTAAAAATGATTTATGATGTTTTTCTTATTAATAAAGTCGATTTATGAAATTGAATTAATTTTTGGATTTCAATATATATAATAATACAAAAAAATGTATTAATTAATTTTAGTACGTTTTATTTAATTATTTAAAGGGTGTTTATACAAAATACTTTTTAGTAGTGTAACGAAAAAAACATAATGACGTCGAACCGATAAGTACTAATTGGTAGACGTTTAAGTTTCTATATCAACTATCCAGCGTTTAATTAACGGCGGATGTAATTTGTAAGTGCAAGAGGAGAGAATTCACGCCTTTGTGTATTTATTTCCTAAGATAAGATACTGTTTGTTAGCAAATACAGAACTTCATTTAATACTGGTGAATAGATGAAATAGAAACGGAAATTAGTGGTTAATGTCTATTTATTAACTAACATGTAGGTGTAAGTGATTTAACTATTACCAAATGACTTCAGCTTATTCAACCTGTTGATGAAATTATGAGCGATTAATTATGATAATGGTAAAGATTGTAATAAAATAATCGGCATTAACAATGTTCTTATCGGTTTATTTTGCGCTTTTTTAAAATTTACTTTTTCAATATACACAGATCAAGGTAAATATAAGTGGAGTGCTATTTAATATACGACAGATAAAAGCAGATTTCTTTTTGATACATTCACGATCGAACAATGAAAAGTGGCTGAGTTATGGTCGAGAGCTTTTGGTGCATTGGGCAACTTCAGTTTAAAGTGGCTCTCATCTTTCTCTTCCCCTCTTTGATTCGTAAACTTCATCTCGCTTGTAATGTTGAGTGTCAAAGCAAGTATGTCTCGCACATTTCTCAGGAACGCGTCCCTATCTAAAGGCAGCGCCTTCCCGCTTCCAACACTAGCTCAACTAGCCCATTATATGAAAGCAACCCGTTCATTGTGTTCGAGTATTTCAGCCATTGTTGCGATTTAAAATGACTACGGCGATTATATTATCTTCTACGTTGAGCTGACAATGGTTTAGTCGAAGTTCATTGTGCTTGGAGGATTTACTTTAATCATATCCCATTCTATGGGGACGATTTTTGAGTTTTTCTCAAATAGAAATTCTCTTCCTTTTGTCCCTGACAAGCTTTCATAATATAGTTTTAATATTAAATACAATTAAGAGATGGTCGGATTTTAATGTTACAATTACTTTTAAATAACTTTTTTTCTTTTTTAATTTTTTTTATATCGTAAAAATCTAGCAAAATTTTATATCGATTCAATGCAAACAGTTCCGATTTTAATATAAAAAATGTGTACAAACGTATTTACTTTACGAACTATGTACTGCTTTCGTAAATATTAATTCATAAACACAAAACAGATTAAATTAAACTTCGAAAGATTGATGAAAAATTTAATACTTTGTGGTTTGATTTTGTTGGAAATAATTAATCTTAGGTAAATATTTACACATTTCAAATTTAACCTGTAGTGAATATTTAAAACATTTGTTTAGGAATGGTTTTAATTTTGAAATTATTTAAGAGAAAACAATTTGCTTTTAGAGAATAAGAAAAGCTATACAATAAAAGTATTTGATATAAATAATTTAGATAATGTAAACGCCCGGGTAAGAAAACGTTGAGTATACATTTAATGTTGATTAAAGTTCAGCCACAAAATGTTGGTATTAAAACAATATTTCTTAAAAGGAAATATTTTATTATAAAATTCTCCCCGTTTTCTTAATCCTATTCGTGTTCATTTAAACAATTTCGAGAATCTTTTGTATGCCAAATACAGATTCGTATAAGCCTCATCAGGTACAAATACATATACGAGTACCTATTCTGAAAATACGTAAAACTATATCCATTATATACCTTTGTTGATTATAAGCTTTTGAATGACGCCCTCGCTTTAGAATGATTCCCATCGAAATGAAATATCAAGCATTGATTGAGCTTGGGTCCAGTAATAATAGACGAAAGATCGTTTAGAATTTAATATCCGTAATGGGAGAGACGTTTCCATAAATATATAATGTTTCTAATGAACTTATTATTATGAAGGTAGAGGAACGCCGCTTTGTAATAAAGGACAATGAACAACAGCGAAACTATAAAACTAAAAGCTTTCGTTTCGCAGCAAACTAAGATCTTGGAAGATTGGCTTTTAAAAGCAGTCGCAAGTAGTCACTTTTTTCATTGTTTCTAAAATGTTGTTGATAGACAGCAATAATATATCTGTCTTATTTTACAACGTAATAAAATTAAGTAATAAATTTGCTAACTTTTTATTGGCTAAACCGTTCATTCGCTTTGCCCTTTCAGTTTTGTTTCAACTATTCAATGACAAAAAACATGTCTCTAAGAAAATGCATTTTTTTTCTGGAAAGTTAATTAACATCCACTCTTATTATGTAATAAATATATTTTTTTTTATTTAAACTAAAACTTACAATATCATAAAATCTTAAATATTATTTTTAAGCTACGTTGTATTATAAAATATAAATGTAATAATTTCAAGTTAATTATTCCAATTTTTAATTACATTTTAACTACGTCGCAGGATATATAAGTAGAGAGTATTAGAGAAATTTAAGGGAATTTACAAAGAGATAATTAGATTGTTAGTAGAAGTTAGTTGGTTTTATTTAAACGACAGTATAATTATTTTAAAAATTTAAAATTAAAAAAAGTAAAATGAATTACAAATTTAAAATTAAAAAAATTTCATATGCTTTTAATTAAGATTCAAATCATATTACAATATGCCAAAAATAATTCAAGCTTTAATCTTTGTGATCAAAAAATATGCAAATACACAATTTATCTCTTCAAAAAATTTTCCAAATTTTTTACCATATTAACGTCATTGATGCGATGGATATAAACGTGGACGATAAATACGCTTGTGTGAATCCTTAATAAAATTTACGTTCACGCATTAAAAAAAATATTTTGCCTTGTTAATTAAAAACAATTTACGTACAAAATCCGTAACAAAATTAATGTCAAAAACTTCATCGAAAATTGCAAATGAAGTAATCTATATGCAATATAAGAGACCTGACCATCGGTCCCTCTGCAGAGAAGACCGAAAGGACACATTACTTATGGATGTCGTTAGATTACCTGTCAAAACAGGACGTGGTGCTTCGACCGCTAAGCACCCGGAGTGCTAATGGAGCTTCGACTCCGGTCGTAAGTATATCAAGTAGGAATATATGGACGAACGGACCCACGGCCATGCTATGGTATAAGCATTAACGCCACCCCGTTACATAACCACGGTAAATGCATTATCGTTGCAATCACGGACACTAATCTTATTTTCTCTTTGCCCTCAACATTTGATCTAAAGATGAGATTTATTATAGGGGTACTTTTTCTAAAATCTTCATGAAATAAAAAAATGAAAATAAAAATAATTAAAATTACAATTTTACTCTCTTAAATCGAAATAGTGACTTAAGTGACTATTCACTATTTTTGCAGTGCAGAGTATACCACTAAATTCAAATAGTGGTAGGTATATTTTTCACTACAAAATAGTGAATAGTCACTATTTAATAGTCGAAAGTCACTATTTCGATTTAAGAAAGTACCTCAACTCTTTAAAATAATCCATTCTATTTGATATCTTATTGCTTTTATTTGTATAAAAACCATTTGTTAAAGCTTACTTCAAATAAATTAGAAAACAAGGCAGCAGTTAAGGTTTTTGTGGATATAGTTTTTCTTTTGAATCCTCCGAAGACATCAATATACAAACAAAAAGAACTTAACTTTTTTCTGTCTAGTTTCGGTTAACTCAAAGCTTTAAAAGCTTTGAAGAAGATTAAACCCGTTTAATTATGTCATGTAAACAATGGCTATGTGCTGCGAATAGATAAACAATAAATGTCTCCCTCAGGGCTGTGATGAGCTTTAGGATCAAAATTTAATTATGAAATGCATGGTTAATTATAATTTAATATAATAACAATTTTCAAAATAAATTTAATACATATCTTCAATCTTAACAACGATTAATTGATAACTTATTATCAGTTAGTATAAATTGTTAGTATAGATAATATATCTTAGTATTAATATATGGATATTGGATACCATTTACAACTTAATTTTCACTGTTTCAACTATTTGTGTTTTGTTTTTTTTTACCGTTTCAAATTATCTATTGCTTTAAAATTAATTTTTTTAATGAAGAGAAACTTTTTCAATTAATTTTATAGATAACATCCAAACAGAATGAAATTATTGCAAAAACATTCTCAAAACTTGTTGTTAGTCATGTTATGATTTAATAAAAACATCATTTTCAGGACACTTATCTTATAAATTCCAATATATTTTCATATTATCATATTTTAAGTAGATTCATGAATTAAGTCACATATAAAATAATGATTTATCTTAACTTCTTGAGGTATTCATATGTTTTGAGTTTTTCAGATTGGTAGTCATATTTTTAAATTTACGATGGAGTCAAAATTTCAACTGGTTTATGAGATACGAGTATACCTATAATGAATTTGTATAGCCTATGAAAAAAGTAGTTGTTAATTGTATAATATTATATAGTAGTAATATTTTTTTATTATTGTATATTTAAAATAAAATCAAAAGCATGTTATTTGTAAATAGTTTGAAATGCAATTTGTATGCTAATTGCGTTTTTCAATCAATAAAAATTGCAAAAATTAAGAATTATCTTTCAGTTAACGTTTTTCTTTTATGTTTCATATAGATACGTCTATGGTTGTTTTGATACTTTTGTTTCATTATTTTTATCCTATGTTTGAGATAGCAATGTAGAGAAAATCTGTTACATAATTCATATGTTTCTCCTTAGAAACCACACAATATGTTCTGTTTAAGTACTTATTTGATGTCTAATACAGGATAAGTATAACTACAGATACCATGAAAATAAAGAAAATAAATTATATTTTCTATCTAGGTTTTTTCATCTAATTTGCAATGTTTTATTTTTGTTCTTAACAAATAACATGAACAGTTTTAATTACGTTTATATTTGCTTTGTAAACCATAAACGAAAGGTTTATTTTCAATTTTAATTATTTATTGCTTCGTTTAAATTATATTTTAAAGATAAGTTTTATAAAAAATTGCTCATAAATCAAAATAAGTAATTCATGTGAAAACAAACAAAAATATCTATATAAGTATTCATTTTTAAAATTTCGAAATAAAACTTGTAACAAGAAAATAAATCATTCAAAATTAATAATTACTGTGGAAAGCTTAAAGCTTTTTTGACTCGAAAATGTAAGGGGAAAATATTTCATTAAAAAATATACTAAAAATAAAAAAATGAAAAACCGCGTATTGCAAATAATCATTAAAAATCTAATTACATCTCATTTATCACACAGCTTCATCCTCATCATATTATGCTGATTTCTATTAATTTTTTTTTTACATTTCAGAACTCAATATATTTCAATTAATTTTGTCTGAGTGTTGTAATTAAATTTTAAAAATGAATGTACATTTGAAACTTTTTTTATTCATTTTTTCTCCATTGAATTTTGAAACTTACTTGAATTTTAACTTGCAAGCTAAGAATTGGAAAACTTTATTTTAAACTTTGTTATGAAATCGCAATTCATTGGTTGCAATAACAAAATCTTTTAATACTGTAACATTGTAATTAATTTCGAAAACCTCGAGCGTTGAGAGCTCCAGGTTAGATATTATTCCTATAACATCCTATATCATCGTTTCTATATCCATATCCTTTAGCTAACATCTGTTTCAGAGTAAGGACAAATTGCCCTCAATTTCTGAAATCATACAATATAATTTGAATTACATTAAATTAAAATAGAGATAATTTTGATTGAGAACGATAATATTAATTTATTGAAATATTACAGTTTGTTTTAGAATTTTAATCATAGAATTGCTTAAATGTTCTTTCATGAATATATTTTCAAATAAATTGAATTTCTTAAATCTTCAAATACGGTAAAAATATTTTTGAGGTTGTTAAGTGTTATGAAAATTAAAAAAATATATTTATGTAGGTAGTAACTTTAATTATCTTTTAAATTAAGTATTGTTATTGAAATTTTATTTCCAACTTTAAACAGTTAAAACCATTTCAAAGGTGTGTGAATGTAAAAGTGTACCACTTAAAGTTAATTAACCGATATCTTTTCGCTTTACTGTACCTTAATTTAACTGCATTATAGAAGCCTTTCAATATTTTAGTCATATAAGTAAAGATAGGAGTGAGAAGTTATTTTTACACATTTTTTTCAGTAAAAAATATTTTTTTGTTTATCTACAAAATTTTAATAACAAAATATACTAGAGAATAATTAAATAATGTACTCAACGATTGCTTTTATTAAATATTTAAATATGTTAAAGAGTGCAAAGAGAACAAAAATGTGATCATCTTAGAAAATTACGTTTTCTAAGCGATTCAAAATAATGTTTTTAAATCTATTTGACAGAAGTAAAAAAAAAAATACTTTTGACCGCATTTTTAAATATATTTTTACAAAAATCATTTCAATTCTTTGCGTTTTCTGTGATTTCAAACATACCTACTTCACATTCACACTATACGAATTGTTGATTTTTTTTCAGATTAAATAATTCTGGGAAAATAATAAAATTTATTTTTTTTCCTCTGAAGATAAAATACAAGGAATGCAATACGAAAGCGTTTTCAAAATTCAAATGTATTAAAAGATTCTTTGCGTTCATGTAGGTACTGGTAAGCCAGAAAATTGAAACAGCAATTCAAAAAACTGATGTGTAACAAGGATTCAATGTTGAATTGTAAGCTGAAAAATCCAAAAATAGGTTTCAGTCTATGCCTCCTCTTAGCATCACACAAATACACAACTGGTGGTTCATAAAATAGGTCTGAAAAGTATATGTGTGCCATACGCTCTCTCTTACACCTTTTGCATTCATATTTTTCTTTCTATTTGAATAATTAAACATTGGTTACTTTACACTCATTATTCATAGCGATAGATTTTTCCTTCAACAATTTAAAATACAAAACTTTTTCTGTTTTTTGTTATTGTCGATGGAACTGATAATCATTTTATTTACTTATTTAAATTACAAAATATGAAAAACGTTGTTCAATGACATTTCTATTATAACGTTATTGTTCACAGTGAAGATTAAGCGCTTGATAAATTTTATATTTTAAGGTTTGAGCAAATATTATCAAAATAACATTATCATAATTTTATTTCATCTAAGGCTTAAAAGTTTATAATAATTAAATTGCAGGATTTCAGAACAAAATTTAATATTAGTTTAAGTAATTTTTAAGTGTCTTGAAAACTTTCCAAACTCGATAACTACCAATTGATTGTAATAATAAATTGTTATGGAATTAAATAATTGTTTGATATCATGGTATTAAAAATCTAATAAGTCACATTAATAAGTTCACTATAAGTTTACTTCGTTATATTTATAAAAAAGATAATGTATAATTTGGACGAAGAAAATTTACTAAAAATGCATACTTACATGTACAAATTACTTTTAAAATACTTTTTTCGCAAACAACCTGTTTTTGATCTTATTTACATAATTCTTCGAATATTCTACTTATAAATACATTATAAGCAGTACGTCAAATATTCAGAAAAAAAAAGAAACTGTACTTTTTAAATACATTTTGAACGTATTATTTTATCTTCTTAAGAAACTCAAAATAATTTGCATCTTACAGTTAGTTGTCTATAAAGTTCTTGGAAATTCTTTGATAGGTAGGCATGATACGGTTATTTTGTTCATAGCTTTAAGCAATCTTATTGTTAGTTAAGTTATTTTGCTTAAGGGATTTATATCTTAAAAATTAATTTTGCAAGTGAATACTTAAAAAATGGTATGTAATATCGTAAGTAAATTGGGAAATGTACAGTTTCATTTATGATAAATATTTTTTTAAATCATTTCAATGTGACAAAGAAATTAACAAAATAAGTTAAAATTCGGAAATATTGACTTTTCACAAAATCAAATTTTCTTTTTGACTGACAAAAAAATCAACGTTTGAGAAAATGTGTTGCAAGAAAAACAGGCCAACGTTTATCAAATTTATTTTTCTTTGATATTTAAATTGCAGTTGTCAGTCAAAATTTTTGATCTTTGTTGCATCAATCATTTTCACGTAATAACCATTTTTGCAACTTCCGACTACCTCATTATTATTAAAAAAAAAAAAACATCTTATCTAAAAAAAAACATTTATATAATTTCCATAAAAAATGTTCGTTTTCTTCCTTGAAATCTTATGGAAATAAAATTTAAAAAAGCACACATATAAATTATCCGTCTACTGGTTTTAAATAAAAAATTAAACCATGTGTGTGTTTGTCCTTTTTTTTTTAAAAAAAAGCTTCGACAATTTAGGCTCTGCACATAATTTTTATAATGTACCTCGACGATAAAAACGCAAACACGAATAATATTAAAGCTCGTCCGTGTTTGGGAAAAACTCGTTGAAAGTCAACCCCTTTTTAGAACTACGTTTTGGTTATCTCTGATTGAATTATTTCTCTTTCTTTCTCCGTTTACCAAAAGAATATCAAATTAAAATACGAATGGCTGAGTGAACTTAAAAACGGTTTTCCGTTGCATTTTTTGTATTAATTTCATATATACCGAAATCTCTATATTTTTATTATATACCTACTTTTTTCAATTTTTCTTCTGTTTTAACAATAATATAATACTTTCAGAACACTTGATTTTCGTTAATACTTATTCAATGATTAACAATTAGTATAAGATAGGAAACGTTTTAATAAAATTTTTGTTTATCAAAAATTTTGTACAAAAGTTTATTTTTTTTAATAAAAAATTAATAATGATTTATAAGTTGTTAATTTGTATAGATATCTTATATTTAATGTTGCAACACTTAACGTGACTTACAATGTGACGGCCAAAAAAATAAGTGGTTTTCAATTTTTTTTTTTTGACGAGGATAGTTATATATTATAGAGCTCAGGTTTCTTATTATATATGAATTAAATATTAAATAATTCCAAAATTATAAGTTCTACAGTAAAGTCCTAAAAAAATTCTTCCTCCACAGTCGCATCAATTTCTCGAAAACGGGCTATTTGAAAACAAAAATCAAAGGTCATTATTATTTCAATAAACGTTGTGATTGTTGTGCGTAGTCAATTTTTTTAACTTTTCAAAAAAAGACGGCCGATTAAATGTTTTCCCTCTTTTTCGTTCTTTTTTTTGCACACGAACAGTCTTAAAAAAGTTGCAAAACTTAAAATTTTGATAATCGACGAATCAGCTATTGGAAATACAAATAAATCAGAAAACGAAAATTTTAAAAGCGGTTGATAATTGCTTGAATTATCGATGCGACATGTTTGCAAATGTCGTTTTGAGAAAAACGGATTTAAAAATTTTTCTTTTTATGGTAGTATGTTGGTATGTATCTTAGTGACTATCCCTCAGATAATTTTTGAAATTGTAACCTAAAATTTTATATAGGTACATATTTTTCAAAACATCGACCACAGTAGCTATATCTCCCTTAAATACAATTATGTACTTCAAGATAAATAAAAATGTAGATCATTGAAAACGTTTTATAACTAATTTATTTTCTTAAATTTTTCTCATTACTTTAATAATAGTTGCTGATAATAGTGAAAGCATATGACTTTTAAAACTTCCAAAAATAAAATAATTATTTGATTAAAGCAATTTTCAGTTTTTAAAGAACAATTTTATAAAGAGACACTCACCCTTTGAAGTTTTCGAAAGTTCTAATTTTTATTTTGAAATATCCAGATCCATAGTCCATAACAAAAATAAAAAAGGAGAAATTAAAAAAAAGTGCACTAATATTAATAATTCACTTTAAGTCACTAAAAATTTTGAAAATGATTTCTAAAAAAGCCGGGAACCACTACAATTAAAATCGCTCGAAGTGCGATCTTCACAAAACGTGCGATTGCTTCTGAATTGAATGCCTAACGAACGCGCGAAGTGGCGTCTCGACGTCTACTGACGTCTGTTGAGCGCGACGTTGAGCGTCTGTAATGTCGAAAACTGCAACGCTTGCGCCTCTTGAACAAAAATAAAATATGTTTGACTTCAAATTGGGACACTGTGTTACATAACACGGGCCACGATGATCTCTCTGATTTTTCATTTCTTCTTCCATTCAAGCACAGTAGCACCTTCATCAACCCCTACACCACTTACGACACAAGTGTCTCCTTTGATTTCATATTTGAAATTTTGTTTAACTAATTGCTCACTTTGAACCACTCGTCAGTTTTAAAAGAATATATTTATAAAAAATATAATATAATAATTTGCGATTATAAATAATAATCTTCATTTTCAATGTACCCAAGTAATTTATGTTTTAGAATAAAATAAAATTAATGATCTTCAAAAATGTTTTTCTTTGAAATACAATTAAATTCAATATTTCTAAGCTCTTAATAAAAGCAAATTTTCCTAGAAATGAATAATCATTTCAAGCTCATTTTAAAATGAACGTTTTCTAATTTTTTATATCTTAATTTTATTCGTTACCATATATACAAGGTGCTAATAGCGTAAATACTTTTTAACACGGTGGTACTAGTCAAACGCGGATATGGGCTTGATACCGCCCTATCTGATATGTCGCCTTTTTTCATATAAAAGTGATTTTAAAAATAATATGTCTTGTTATGAAATTTTAAGTATATAATATCATTTGAAATATACCCCTTTATTGGTTATATTATACAGTGTATATAACTCTATAAAGCAAAACTAAAAAAACCCGGCAATTTATTGCGTTACAAACAGATTATTTTAAACGGAAATTAAAAAAGAAACTTTTTTACAAATATTTGCCTGAAAATAGCGATGAGAGACTGTAAGTAAATTAATAACAGGCAATTACAACTAAAAAATGAAGAAATGTTTAAGAATATCTTTGTGTGTACGAAATATTCATGACTCTAATAGATATTATGTTTGAAAATCAGTGATACATATTAAAATTTATTGAAGTCTTAAAAATGACGTTAGCAAATAGATAGTTGCCTTATACGCCAGTGATTCTGGGTTCGAATCCCACTGAAAGCCTAAGATTTTTTTTCTGGGTTTTCGAATTCGACGGTCGCTAATGACCATAGTAGTTGATGCGACCTTAAAAAAATGACGTTTTGTTTCGTTACTGTGAGTGGTAACTACGTTATATGAGGTGTTTAAATGAATAGGTTTCAGTGAAAACCATACTAAACTTTACAATTTCTACGTCTTAAGGAGTTTTTTGATAAATCGGAGTTTGTTATTAAGAGTTTATATACTGTTAAAATATTTAAAACATAAGTTGGTTATTTAATTTTAACGGAAAAATGTGTATAAGCACAAAACAAATCCAAATCTATTTTTAATTTAACTTTATGCTTTTGCACCTTTAATATATTTTAGTCATTAAGTTTCTACCACCCCTTAAATTGTGCCAGTCAAGGCCAGGGTTTTACGGACCTAGGGATAAATATAGCACTAGAACTACGAATACTTTTCGCATACTTTTTACGTACGAATATTTTTTTTTACTTTATACTATAATCTAACAGGCAACAGGTTCTTTGCTAGAACTAATAAACGCAAAAGGTGTGGTAGTACTACTCAAAAAAAAAAATAATAATAAAAACACTCATTCAAAACGTGTTCATACAGCTACATTTTAGAGTCAAGCCACTTACCTTAGACCAAATAAAACATTTTAAATATAACACGGTTGTTTTAGTTATTTATATTTCGTAATAGTATTTTAGTTTCAACCTAACATAAGTGTAAACGTATAATTAAACTTTTTTGATTATTAAATTAGATCGTACGAAAATTGTACGTTTTTCAGAAAATAGTCCATCAGCTTTAGCTACAAATCCGTGTTATATCTCAGCATAGTTCAATATGCATACATATATATGGGCTAATTCTACTTACCAGCAACTTATTATCTCTGCTCTATCTTATAACACCCTGTATAAATATATCTATATTAAACAAAACTGTTAAAATAATTACTACCTATAAGAATAAAGTTGAACTTTACGAATACCTTGTTAATCATTGATGTTTTATAGATTTAAGGTTATAAAATAGTTTATGTACAAAAGCTGTGCATGAAATTCTTAATATTTGAATGAGACAAATAAAATAAAATATAATAGAAAAAAAAACAGAATCATAAATTTAATAAAATATTTTTGTATTTTTTATTTATCTAAAACGTTTGTAAATATTTGTTTGATATCTTCCCTTTGTTTGCTTATGTAGAATTTTCGCAAGTATTTTATTTGCATGGTTCAACTTGTCTGAATGTGTAATCACCTGGGAATTGGACAGGAAGATAGGATGGGGCGAAATATGCAGTTATATTTCTGTAAAGCTATTCCATTTGGCATCTCATCAGTCCTAAATATTGACGACAACGCTTTTGACTTTTGCCATTTCCCATTTTGGACAATTGTACTATTGTCATTCTCAACCCACAACTCTGTAAATTTGACAGTTACATATTCATGAAAAAGGGTTGGATCTCATCCTTCTTTGACTTGCTCGCTCCCTTAAATAGTCAAATATAAAGTTACTCTGTATTTTGATTACGTTATTTCCTGTGCAACAGCGTCGATTATTTATAAGCAGGAAATTTTATAGTTACATCCTTTTCCTACTTTATTCAATTATTTTTGTATAACGTAAATAATGAAAAAGAGAAAGGGGCAAATATTATTCACATTTATTTCAATCTACCAAAAAAGGTTTGATTTTTTGTTTGTCCGAACAAAATGAGTAAGTTTACACTTTCAAATTAATTATTTTTAAGAATTCTATGTATTGCAAGCAACTATATTTATTAATTTTATTTTTACTATCTCAATTTTAACTTACAAGCGCTTTAGTACAAAAAAATAAATTATCAATTTTTACTAAATTTTAAATAATTTATAGTTAAAAAAGTTTCAGGAGGGATCCGTTATTTGGACGAGAGATAGTCTTAAATTATACGTAGGTATGTGAGTTTAATAATATGAAGTATCCATTTGAGGGAGAACCAGGCGGAAGTGGGATGTGGAGATAAAGCGGCGTCAGCACAGGAAGTGGCCATGCTACCCAAGCCACTTCCGTTACAAGTAATGAGCCTCATCTTCATTTCTTAACAATATCGTAGGTAGATGTAATATGTAAATGAAAAGATAATTTCAGCCAAGATTTTTTCCCGAAAATACCCCTTAAAATTATTTACTTTCTTTAGCCATTTCAAAAACCAAACTCAACAATTCCTCAAAATATACGTAATATTATTTCTTCTCCAATAAAAGGTTATCGCATAAAGTAAGGATTTGGTTTTGCGGTCGTTAAATTACAAATTCATGTAATAAACAATATATACCTACCTGACGTTTGCTTTGTATAATTCTTTTGGGAGTTGAGAGTGCGGTACGATGATTTGTAATATCATATTAATATAATATGAGTTCTGAACGTGTTCCATTGTGAGGTATATGAATTGGAAACGTTTTCTTCCTTACTTTATTGTAACTGAAACAGTTTAAGTTCACTGATTTTGATACATATATTGAGTTTTTATACATTATGGACAATCTAAACTGTGACAAATAAAAAAATCAATTTTTTCAGAACGAGATAAAACGTTTTGCTTTTAATAGCGAGTCGTGTAGAAATAAAACTTGTTGTAAGATAGAATTTTTCGTGACATTACAAAATTTACACATTAAACTCAAAATCCAGGTTTTTTAGTTGTTCTCATTTTGATCTCGATGAACGATATATATGTACTTTATAAATTACCTCAATTAACATTTTTCTGTTGAGTTTTATATTAATTGTAATTTGTGCAATTTCTTATTATCGAAATTTTCATTATTTTTGCTATCAGAGGTTTTTTAAATACGAAATTAGATTTAGAAAACAAAATAAAACGTACTTATGTGTACTGTGCAGGAGATTGAAATAAATAAGATTAAATATTATCGGTATCTCCAAGTCTTCTAAAATCTATTAAAACGAATTTAACAGGCGTATGAGTACTTGAAGTACGTATATATCATATACCTATATATATTTACAACCTTCTGAACCGTAAAGATTATTCAACCGCTTATTCTATTCTAATTGTAAACAATTTATTATACTTGGGTATCTACCAATCTCTAATTGGAATATGTCAACATGCTTAATTCTATGATCAGATAGGCATAATAATGACTTTTAATGATGGCGTATGATGCTCTGATGCAGAACAGTTTTGAATCAAGTGTATAGGAATCTCCAATATATACATATATGTATTATTAAATTATTGCATTGCGATATGTTCAAAATTAGTTTGCATCGTAGCTCAAAATTGATACCTTAACAAACTGCTTTTATTATTTTCCATATAAAATAAGAATAACTAATAATTTTCAATCATTTGCAAATTTATCTTATATAATAATAATAATTTATAAATTAAAAATGTATAATTTTGATAAATCTCATCTGAATTTGTAACTATGTACTTTTATTATTTGTAAAAAAAATGTATATATTTTCTTATTGTGTTACTTTTCAATAAACAATTGAATAATCATTTTTATTCTTTCACCTTTTCTATAAAGACCAGGGTAAATAATTTTTGAACAGAAAAAAATTATAGTAGGATGAACCCATTGGAAAAGGAAGATAATATAACAAAAATTAAAGGAAAAATAAATTACGGTAGATCTGTGGTGGGAAAGTGGAAAAGGGGGCGTTTTAAGGGTAGAAACGGTTTATCTCGATTTCCGACAAAACTACAAGCCTTATGCAAAAAAGTTAAATTGCATAGCTGTAGGTAACAAGAAGATCTACAACTTTTGTGCTAACACTTTTTTCACACAACCTCAAAATTATTAAAATTATTAAATTAAAATTAATTAGCTCTTTGTTCCTTGAAACCTCTGCTTTCTGATGGTGCAAAAAATATACACATTACAATAATAAATGTTCTCAGAAAATGCAATAATCAAAGTGTAAATTTTAATAAATTGCTCAAAATTGTACTTGTAAAATTCTATTAAGATGTACAATTATGAACAATTTATTAAAATTTACACTTTAATTATTGAATTTTCTGAGAACATTTAACATTCTAATGTGTATATTTTTTTGCACCATCAGAAAGCAGAGGTTTCATAAAACAAAAAGCTCACCGATTTTTTTAAAAAATCAAATGTTTTGACGTGCGAATTTTCGATTGAATATTAGGATGCTTTTTCGATATTAAGTCATTATAAGGTGAAAAAATCAATATTTTAAATCAAAAAAAATACAGTATATTTGGGACATTAAGATGTAAGTTTTCACCAAATTTCGTGTAAAACATTTATTTTACAGAAGATAAAAATTAAAAACCAAAAACTTGGTAATTTGAATTTTTCACATAAATTTAAAGGTTATGTGAAAAAAGTGTTAGCACAAAAGTTGTAGATCTTCTTGTTACCTACAGCTATGTAATTTAACTTTTTTGCATGGACTTTTACAGGACTTGTAGTTTTGTCGGAAATCGACACCGTTTAAACCATTTCGACCATTAAAAACGCCCCTCTTTTCCACTTTCCCACCGCAGATCGACCCTAATTTATTTTTCCTTTCATTTTTGTTATATTCTTTTCCTTTTCCAATGGGTTTCATCCTACTATAATTTTTTTAACTTTTTACTATTTTCAAAGGCTAAAAGCACTGGTCTAATAGGTTTTCAAAGTTCCTGAAAATAACTTCCCATAATTTTGGATACAATAGTATATACCTATTTCAAAATAGTGCAGATTGAAACAATCTTTTTGTTTGAATTTAAATCAGATAATATACCCACTTAGTAAATACTATACTGACAAATCTTTATTTACAAAAATTTTAGTTAATAGGGATAATCAAAAATAACTCTTATTTTTCTTAATGTTCTTTTACAATAGATTTTTTTTTCATTTTCAATAGCTAGGCGTTGAACATTTTCATATGCATTTCAATTTTTCTCGTAAAACTTAAAACAGCACAAAAATCTACTATTTTGAATGTGGTTTCAAACAATTTATAAACAAAAGATATGTGTTTGCTTAAAATACACATCATCTATATTTATGTTGTACAATTAATGGAAACAGAGAGAATATGAGGATGTGAAGGTTGATTGTCGGGAAGAAGTTACCTAGAATAATATAATAGAATCAAACACAAAGATATCTCTCATTGCTGTACGCTGTGTGTAGTTATACGAGAAATGAGATGGATATTTAACTTGCGGCAACCATACCAATATC
This sequence comes from Sisyra nigra, assembly GCA_958496155.1. Lineage (NCBI taxonomy): Eukaryota > Metazoa > Arthropoda > Insecta > Neuroptera > Sisyridae > Sisyra > Sisyra nigra. The sequence goes on along the minus strand of OY292313.1, from coordinate 36,618,539 downwards.
ATAATATCAAATTGCAGACACATCTGTAATAATGTTCGTATAAAATAGATACAAATGAAAGTTGAAACTTACTTTTGAAACGGTATGATAAACTAAAATATATGGGATTGGCCATTTTAACGGTCCTTCATACACGTGATATGTACGAGTAGGTACATATGATGACGCCAAGTGGCACTGTTTGCTTTTAGTTTAATTAATTTAAGTTCATGAAACTTGTGGTGTAGTTCGGTTGCGTGCAGCAAACATAATTCAAAATATTTGTGTCGATATTGTTCAACAAAAAAATGAACACTTGTTGTTGATACCTTATTAGACAAAAAATATAGACAGGAATTTATGGTAGCCTAGAAATATCAGCGAATATTCGATTTTGAGGAATCCAACCACAACACAACTATCTCTCTCGTGTCTAAGCTAACAATAAATTTGCTTGCATACCAGTTATTCATTCATAGAATTTTCATACTAGTCATCACTCTAATGAACATTCGCCTAATTAAGATGTTGAAATTACATGTAAATTTCTGAAAAGTGTAATGTCATTCAAATTTCAACTTCAATTTAATTAAACGACTTTTATTCAACATCGTTAATCTATCCAAAAAATATATGCTTTGTCTTAATCTACATAAAAGCTTTAATAAGCACACAACTCATTATGCTACTGAATTTGTACATTGCTAAGTAGTTGTATGAGTATTAAATGTTCAAAACCCAAATAAAAGAAAACTTAAAAGAATATATTACTTACCTATTTTTTTAAGAAATAACTTCGTTTAATTCAACTACCTATAGAAAAGTAATAAGTAAATATTTGCAATTTTGCAAGCAATTTTTATCAAATTACTTTTTAATTAATGAATTATAAACCTCAATATCCTATCTTTAGACAAAAAGTCTCGGTCTCGGACAATAAGTTATCGGTTTATATGCATTTCAGAAATTTAGTTTGACTATATTTCTATTTTATCGCTGTTTCAAAGCAAATAGAGTACTTACATCTTCAAACTCAATCTCAATACGTATACATAGTAGGTAACATATAAGGAATATATTCTCTATAGAAATTAAACATTATTTTATTTGCTATAGATAACTTTTATTTTTATAAATTACCATTTATTTTTTTCTTTTTGATGCCTACACGTTTGAATCAAATTTAGTTTAGATTCAATGATAAGGCCATCATTTAAGAGTTCGTCACAGTTTCATTAAAAACAGTGTTTTATTTAACAGTTTATATAACCGTTATTCCGACCTATTCGTTTCACTAAGCATTAATCAAGCTGTAAAAATAAATAATATTTAACTTCATAAAAATGAAAAAAATTACTTTTAAAATTTCATTTTTTTAAAATAATTCTTTATTAAAAATTCTAATAAAATCATAAAATGGGTAGTTCAAAACAAAAGCATTCCAAATTTTTAATTTGTTTATAAATTGCTGTCGCTCATTTTACAATGAAGGGGGAGTAGAAACTTGATTTCTCTTCCGTGAATTCCATATTCCAAAAATCCGCATTTATATTATCTACATACAATTTAAAGCATATAATGCTACTAATAAGTACTAAATACTAAACTTCTAATAAATATAGCACAATTTATAAATTATAAATATAGTATGTACATATAAATAGTGAATAATGAAATAGTGAATAGTGAATATGGATACTTTTTATTTTTTATTTTAACTGAAATATAAAACAATGCTTTAATAGCTTTCTATAAGTTAGCATTATTGAGATAATTTTCATTTATATTAGGGAAGAACAAAGAACTTATACCCTTATAAATATATAACTTACAAAGAGTTTTTAAGTAATTTAAAAAACCTACTTCGAATTGCCAACACTTCTTGGTATATGTTAAAAATATTATGTATACTGGTTGTGACATTGTATCTTTTGAGATGTTGGAGGCCTTCCTTATAATTGCAAACCAAATGATATTAATACTAATAAAGCATTTTGATATTTACTTTTTATTTATAACAAAATTGAAATGTATCCTTAGCTCATATATTATAATGAGTTTTAATGGATTTTAGAAACTTTAGTATCTCTACTCTTGGTTTGATTGTTTTGATCCCTTCAAAGTGATTACTGCATTACAAGGTTGTTCTTTTTTCGAGTACTTTAAGATTATTGTAGAAAATTTCTTATATTGAATTCCCTAAGATTGTTGGCTATGATCACATATTCTGCACCTTGAACCCTGATAGAGAATGTCGATGAGAGAATACCGTATGCTCTTTGCTCGCTTCAAATACGAGTATGTGACAAAACTCTCTCAATCTGACCAAGAGGCAAAAATAAAATTTTTCACTGATTGTGAGTCATATTATTCTCTTTTACTAATCATCTTGGGCTCGATTTATGATATAACGAAAAGCGGTAGAAAAGAACGGAACTTACATTGGTTTTAACAATAGACATTTGAACCGTTTCGTTATTGGCAGTAAACGATTTTGGAAGTTTCTGGGAGGTTCAAGAGTATAGTTGATTACCTACAGAGTTACCTATAAGCGACTTTACAAGAAGGCACAGACAGTCGAATTCATTCATTCTGAGCCAGTCGGTCAGTAAATACAAGTATAGTTTAAAACAACATAGTTTTGTGAAATTTCCATCGAATAAAAAAACTCTTAACGAAAAGCTCAATACAGGTTTGAGAAATTTCGTTTCAATGTTTTACATTTAATGCTCAATATAATAAAATGTGATTATGGAAATTTATAGTTCTTGTATGTAGTTTGTATACTTTCAGTTAAAAGTTGTTCCTCAATTATCACTTATCTAGTTTCTTACCAGCCCTTTAATTACTGTTAAAGCCTTGGTTAGACGATAGCCTAGCAATCGTTCTGTTTTCCTTTATCTTTTTAATTCTGATCTTGAATTTAAAGTCTAAATGCAATTCATGTTTTTGGATCAACTCAATATTTGTGCCAATAATTGTATCTGTTAGCGTTTTAAAATCATCATTTCAATCATTTTGATTTGAAATCGTTTTGCATTAATTGTTTCTGTTTTTAAATATTTATGTTTTATTATAATTCCTTTCTTTTTCTATTATTTTTAAAACCTAAGTCAAAATTTTCAAACATTTCATAAAACCTAATGATTATCTGATATTTGAAAATCTATTTCTTAAATTATTGATAGAAAGGCAGGTGAAGTTTGATGTATTATTCCTTTTATGTTTACGAAACTCCTTGAAATTCGTAAGTAAAATCAGAGAATATGCAAGGAATATTTTCAAGCGAGACGTAAAGAGCATGCACACACATTCATAAATTTATCCACATAGAAGTATATCTATATGTAAGGCGATGTTATTCATTTTGCAACCCTGAGCCACATTGACGCGGTAATAGGGGTGCTCCCGTAAAGCGCCGATGCCGGCAAAGTTATGAATTTGTGATTTTGTTTGCCCCGATGCATGTTTGATGACGTTACCACTCAGCTCTTTCACCATACCATTCCCGTTATATTTAACTAAAGTATTCGATGACTGGGTTAAGCCACATACAGACACAAACACACTAACCAACTCTTTCATAATACTATTATGATGTAATAGAAAAGCTCGTGAAAATTTGTTCAATCCTCCTCACAACGCATTGAGTTTTATTATTGTTATGATAAGAGGTGATATATTTCACATTATTTTCATATAGTATATAAACTTAAAATTCATTTCTATTGAACATTATCGATCAAATGACTACTTACACAGTCTACCCACCTTTACTTTTTGGGATCGTAATTTATATTTTCCTTTATATCAGTCAGATAAAATTCTAACAACAAGAGCATTTTAGAGATTCGTTTTTTTTCCTCTTTGTGATCTCGAAGCAAGCTTTCATATAAAAATGGAAATGTCCTTTATAAATTATTTAAAGTTTAGAAAATCTCAAATCCCTAACGCCTTAATTTTCCGCCGGAAACTCAACTTGACGTGTAGAAAAGATAAGCATATAGTATAGTTTGAAGTAAAGCTCAAAAATAAGTTATAATAAATTGAGTTCTTTTAACGTGTCGACAATTGATACACATTTATTTAATAGCCTTAAAAGACAACAGTACACTGAAACTTTAAATAAGTACAAAAATAACTTAAAGTTGAACAAATAAATCATTTTGATTGCGAACATGTTTGTAGGGTTGAATATCAATTAAGAAAGTTGGTGTATTCACGGTCCCATAAGTAATTATCAACAATAAGAAGCGGATCTCAGAACGCTTTTGTAAAGGGAAGAGAACGATTTAAGCTGGCGTTCGAGAAAGCAAGGATATTGTTAGCGATACACAAGCTGTGTTATTTGTCAGCACCCTGTGTATGTATATTATGTTCGTTTTGGATTTTCTCTTTAATGTAAAGCTTTCTCTCCTCTTCACTTAGGTAATTTTTTCACTCATGCGTTAAAAAAAATAAACACTCTTTAGTAAATTACCCATTTACAAATTAAAATTAATCAATAGGTTATTTATACAGAAAATAATGAACGTTTTTCTTTGATTTTTTTAATCGAGTAATCAACAAATGGGTTATCCATAGCCTTCAGCTTTTTACAGAAATTAAATTTTATTTCCTTAGTTTTTTCCTTTTTCTTTTCTAGAAAGACAGCGAAGTCGAGTTATTTTTAATTTACATGAGTAGAAAAAATGTAAATTCATATTTGATGTAGTTTACAAGAAAAAAGTTCAATTTGCCGGAAGGCAAATTATTTTCATTTGAGGGAATTGTTTGTAAAACTGCCCTTCATAAATATGGTTTATACAGACAGATTACATCGCACTGAATACTTTTCAACCAACTGGGTTTTTAAATGACACAGCTTGACGCAAATGAACTCGTTCTTTTCATAGAAACTATACTATATGTCTATACGATGTCAACTCATCGTATGCTCTGTATGACTGCAACTAGTCGTCTAATACAATCGATTTACATCAAATAAAAAATTTTATATTATTTTCTACAACTACTTTACATTGAGCTTTGTATTGATGTGTATTTTTTTAATAAGCGTTTGCAAAAGTTTAATGCTGTATCTTCTAAGATGATAAACCAATTTTTTTTTACCTAAGGAGGTTGGACACGATTACAGAAATAATAAAACCGAGTCGAAATTTTTATAACCAGTAGAACAATGCAAAATCTTTTAAATTTTTTAAAGATTTTTTGAGCGATTAATATAAGGTAAAATACCCAGTAGTTGAACGGGTTTCAAAACAAAATCTATTTACCCCTAATTTAAACAAACAAAATACAAATAAATTGATCAAAGAAAGGTTGTTTATAAAAATATAGATATTTTTTAAGATAAAACCAAACAGAAAGTAATAAATTATGAAATTATCATATTTTTACAAGATTTTGAAAATATACATCAAATGCACCAGTAGTTGAACAATCTATTTTGACTGGCCGCAGTAGTTGAACGCCCCGGGAGTAGTAGTTGAACAAGTATGAAATACATTCGAAAAATTAGTTTTTCATTGTTATAAACGATTATTATCAACAAATTGATTAATATTACCCATAAAAAATAGAAAAATATAAACTGTTATTTGGGTTATGGATAAAATTCCATTATAGACACCCCAAGATTTAGACATAACCTTACTTTTTTTATGTACCTCTACCTACATTGGAATTTTCAATTTTATTTAATGTAAATGTTATATTATATTATGTTTTATATAAAAATATATAATTATAGTGACATCGCAAAGTTTTACACATTTAAGATTATTGGTTTTCTGTAAAACTTTGCGGTATCAATAATGTACACCAACAATGTAAATCTCGGGGTGTCTAAACTAGAACGTTACTATAATTTTATTAATTTTATCGGATTATATTGTTGATTAACAAGTAAATATTAGTCACAATGTTTATCTTACCTTTGGTATCAACTTTTATTAGTTTGAATTCAATAATATTTTATTTCGGTCAAATAAATAAGTTTGCACTGAAATTTTTTGGAATTACTGCAGTTTTTAATAATATAATCACTATATATGTATATTTTTATACTTTTTATAAAAAGAAAACAATTAAGTGGAATTTTTTATTACTGCATTAGAATATCTGTCACGCTGTTCATCTACAGCTTCCATTAGAATTACATATACCTAATGCTTGAATATTTTGTTCAAGTTTTGGGTACCGCTTTAAACATTGGGAGGTATAGTTAGACGAAAAAAATTAAATATAAAAACTATATTTTTTAGCTTTGCAAAATCTCTAGGATGTTTAGGAAGGACTATTTCATTTTGTGGCACTAATTTTTTTACTTACAATAATAATAAATAGTTTTTTTTACTGATTGATCAGTTTACGGTTGAGTACCTTTTTCATGAAAAAAGGAGCCACTATCGGCTATTCTTTACGTGTCAACTTTTAATGTGACAAAAATATTATTATTTCAATTTATAAAGAAAATATATCGCTAAAATCAATAACTGAACCAATAAATAATCATTACATACACATATTACTTATAATGAATATTTGGATTTTGTTTTAGAACAAGTTTAAAAATCTGTTCAAGTACTGGGTCCATTTTTGCCAGTGTTCAAGTACTGGGTACTTTACCTTAATAGTAATTCATTTTTTAATTTTAATTTTTTTACATTGGCTCTTATGGCGACTAAAAAAAGGTCTGTTTCATCGATTAAATAATAACAAAAAAATAATAATATCTTCATAAAATACTATACATATGTTAAAGACAAAACGATTTTAAATAATAAAATTACAATTTAGAGATGAGCGATGGTTTATTTCTCAACTAATTGAATTAAAATTATGTAAAATCTAACAATTTATACGGGTTGTCCGACTAAAAGGCAAAAACGTGGCAAAATCATCACAATGATTCGTTTACCTTTTCTCATATATAAGCATAGGGCTCTCCTCTCCATCTAATATCGAAAAAAACGGGACCAACTTCCTTAAAATAAAATAGCACAAAAGTGGTTAAAAATGTGCATTTCATTTTTTTAAATGTTTTTTTATTAAGAAAAAAGCGGGTGAACCGCATAACCTTTTTTTCTAATTTTTAATAAAGTTTTTAAAAATTTATAAGTGGTTTTAAATCAATAACCAGTTTTTTGTTAAGTTCTTGGAGTTCAAAGGTTAACAGTAATCTTTATTGTTTCCACTTTAAGAAATGGTTATATTATATTGATCATTCAAGAAATAATTTGTGCTTTGTTATAAAAAAATAAAGTATTAAATTCTCATTTTATTAGTTGGGATGTTAATAGGTACCTCTTATTTTGCAACGACCTAATTTTATTGAAACATCCTCGTTGTAATTGTTTTCCACTATATAAATATAAAAACACCATAAAAGTTTATAAAAATAACTTTTGCAATTGATATTAACCAATTGCTTCAATTATATAATTATTTATTGCATATCAACCACTATTCTAAATGGTACGTACACTTTTTTTATCAATAACTAACAGGTTCTGTATGTACAGGTGCATAGAAAAATACTCGAAAAAAATGTATAATATTGTCACGGACTTGATAATCAGAGAGGTTGGGCCTATGCTTGTGTGAGCTTGAACGATGGATAAGGGCGGGCGTAGTCAACGGAACAATAAAAGTCTAGAACCTTTTTTCTCAAAAAGATAAGTCTCTAAGACCACCTGCCGCGAGGGTTTGAACAATAAAGGATTACTCGGTGAATGACGAAGACGAAAGCTTCCAGTGATTTCCACATGTAATTCTTTATAGATGGGAAAAGGACAGGTTGTAAAACAAAAGAACACAAAGTTCTGGCAACCGAATAAGTGGGGTAAAAATGTTCTGGAAAGATGGCCGAGTTCTTATATAAGCCCCGGATAAGAATAGGCAGGAGAGTTATAAATAAATCGTCAACCGAGTGATACATAAATCGTCAACGTGAGTTGTAAATAAATCGTGAATCGTGAGTTTTAAATAAATTGTGAACAATGCAGTGCATATAGTGAAATATAAACAGTAAGTGACAATTAGTGACTGTGACTATTGTAACAGTGAACTTAATCATTGTTAACGAGTGTAAATATTGTAAATAAATAAACATGTTTAAAAAAATTAAATTTCGTTGACTTTGGACTTAATTATTATATTTCACAAATACAATTCACAAAAATTCACAAGACAAATTATAAATTCAAGTAAAAATAAATGTAAAAAATCACAAACCGAAAAAACCAAATTGTTAATTTTGTATCTCCAGATACGTATTTCAAACGCCATGCGTTCGTCATCAGTGGATCAAATTGAAGTGTCTTCGAGGACAATTTCGTGCTGATTCACTCGAATTTATAATTTTTCTTGTGAATTTTTGTGAATTGTATTTGTAAAATATAAATAAACATTTGTTTAAAAAAAAATTGTCGTCATTCAAACAAAAATCCAAGAACCTGTAAAAACGTTACAATATCTTAAATCTAGTTATCAGTACGCGAATGCAGTGATACCTACTGCATTATGAATTGTAAGTGAGATTTATTAACTAAAAATTCTTATAGTTTTGCATACAAAAGATGTAAATCTCTTAAATTTTTATTGTTTTTGTTTTCGGGAAAAATCAACACTAAAGAAGAATTTAATTAATTTATTTTTTAAATAAACATAAACCATACTAAAGGTATTATGAGTTTCAAGATGAAATTGTTATTGCCTATAAAAGTTTCTTACAAAAATTCTAAAAACGTTGCTTTTTTACTGTTCACGTTTGTAAAGAATACTGTTCAAATATTTGTACTTGTAATTGCTACTGTCAAATTCAAAATCAATTCTCCTATAACGCTCATAACTCATATACGTCACAAATAAATATTTAACTCTTCCATAAATGATCCTACTTTGTGCTCTACGATAAATCTGTCAAATAATTACACAGAGGATTATATGAACACATCATATAGTGGTAGTTTTAAAGTACATGGCTCTATGCGGAATGTGATATATTTATGTGAACAAAATAACAAACTTGTAATAAGCTTATATATGCGCATAAAATATAAGAACCTCCCCAAAGACTGCGTTTTCTCGTCAGCCTCGAGGGTGTTGAATTAAATACACAGATACTTGTTGGAAATTATAACGGTCAATTTCAAACAACTTGGCGCTTTTCTATTTAGGCCGCGTTCAGACGGATCAACTCACCTCGCCCGACTATTTTCAATCTTGTAGACTGTAGCAGGGTAAGCGACGCGAGAAGTGAAGTACAAGCGAGTTGAAAGGGAAGCAAATTGAAAGAGAACTGATCAACTAAACTCGTTCAACAAAAGATTGACTGAATCAAACTTTTGTTGAACGAGTTTTGTTGATCAGTTTTCTTTCAATTCTGCTCAATTTGCTTTCCTTTCAACTCGCTTGTACTTCACTTCTCGCGTCGCTTACCCTGCTACAGTCTGCAAGATTGAAAATAGTCGGGCGAGTTGAGTTGGTCCGTCTGAACGCGGTCTAAGATATTTTAGTAGTTTTGTCACATATAACTTTAAGTAAATGTTATGATTTTGTATCGTAATAACAAAAATGATATTTATTACTTTTCTATCGATGAATATTCACAATTAAAAATTAGAAATGTTAACAAAATTTATTAAAAAATTTATTAAATTTATTATAACTTTTTATCAAAAAATGATTTTTGGAAAAAAAAATCTAATAAAATTATATTATTATATAATTTTATCTTAGAACAAATCGTTACGAATTTAGAAAATTAAAAAATTCCTTACAATATTAAAAGAATATAGTAGTCTTAAAAAATTTTATAATGAAAATAGTTCTAATTTATAAGTAAGAATTATGAGATATGTTCAAATCTAATGAACCCATTACGTTAAATAGAGAATTTATGTATTTCCATTAACATTCATTAAAGAAATAATTTAACAGGTAAATATGATTTTGTTTTAAATTCTAAACACGTATCAAATTAGGTATTCATGCACTTGAAGGAATTTTCATTGTAAGATGTCTAAACATTCGTGATTTGAATATCAATGAACGTAAATTCACGTATTGCTTACTATTTCCTATTTATTTTTATAAGTGCAATTAAATACAATCACAAAAAGTACAAATCAGAATTAAATTGATTTGGTAATTTTTAAATTAATTTTTTATGTTTGCAACCAATTTATCACAACATTTTGTAAATATTCCTCCGATAGAAAAAGGACTTTGACTTTGTTTCCATTAATGGATCAAATAAAATTTTCGTGTCGTGATTCGAGTTATTATATTATTTAAGAAAATCTTTTATCCAATTACGAATTGTTTTCACAGATAAAAATCAATTTTGAATTTTGGCTCTGCGTGTCTGATTTTTATATTTTCACCATTACCTTTTCGAAAAGACTGTCTTGTTCTATATTATTTAAAAGGTTTATTCCAGATAAAAATAAAATCGTACATTTATGGTGCAATTGATGAGCAATAAACAAAAAGTTTCCTTAATTGTATACTGGGTAGAATTGACACCGAAACTGTACAATTTTATTTGTCTTATGAATAAATAAAGATGGGTTTAAAATGATATTAATAAAGAAAATATATTTTGCTCACTAGAACTTACGTTACATTTACGTTTTACGTTTTATAGTTACTAACGTAGTACTTTATAGTACTAACATAGTTTTATTGTTGTACACAATGTCATGTGTAATGCAGTAACTTTAAGTTTTTAAGTCGGAGCTAACTCCCCCTCTAGCACAAAAGTCGGCAACCATTTTTATCTGCGGGTCAAAATCAACTAATATGTAAGTATTAAATAGACGCAAATAGACGTTTGGGTCAGTGCTATTTTTATTTTAAAAGAGTTTTTCAGTGAATAAAAGATATTTAATAATTTATATCAAGAAAATAATTACAATACGCTTTTAAACATTTTTTTTTAATATTCTTTTATTTACTTGATATATTATAATTTAATATTGGATCTACAGTGGGTGACTTATAATTATTAAACGGGTCATGGGTTGCCGACTCTTCCTCTAGCAGCTACTTAGCTCTTGCTTAGAATTGTAATACAGAGGAGTTATTGCCTTCATCAAATTCTTTTGCCTCAGAGTAGTATACGTCGTAAAAGTTATGTGATCTTACTGATTTTCAAGCATACATAAATATGCTTGAAAATGAACATTTATAGTTTCAAAATTTGTAGGTAATATAAATGTAAAGAATTTTCTGTCATCAACTTATAGCCATTTTAAAGCTTTCATCTTATTTTACATAAGTTTGAATAGCATTAGATCATACTATTTCATAAACTAATTTAATTATATTTCATGAACATTCATAAAAATTGAGAGTACATAATATGCACTGTAAATGTACTACGGGCGGTCTAACAAATTCTTATTTTATAGTATACCTACCTTTTTAAATAAATAACTAAACGAAATAAATGAATTTCCATAACAAATAAGTATATGGAAAATGAGCTCTTTTTGTAAAAAAAAAAATATGTTAACCGTTTACCTTTTTGGTAACATTTTAGTGAGTAAATGATTATCTTTTTAAATAAATCTACTTTTCAGAAGTTGAGAAACAGGTGATGGTAAATATCAATAAAAACATAAAATAATCAATTCTGGATTTGTATATTCATATGTTATTACCTACTAATTGCTATTTTTAAAAAGAAGAAAAAGAAAATCTGGTATGAATTATATAATTTGAAAGAATATGTGTAAAATTTTAACGAATTGTGTAAATAGCCACCACTGCACGCTGTGTGTGTGTGTGATCCCATTAAGTTTATATCATGTCGATATCACACTTCTGCACGCGCCACCCATTTTTCTGGATTGTGTTACCTGTCCAATTTGATCGTGGGCAATCCCTAAGGGTTCAGTGTATAATATTTACACAGCCTCTTTTTAGGGTTCATTTGGAAATGAGAAGGAGCACGATTAAATTTTTAATTTTTCCCTTTTTTATTTGTACAAGTTCAGAATAAATGTTTGAATAAAAGTCAACAAATCGTGCATTAGCCTCTTACCAAAAACGACATTGACAGCAAAACGGACAACGATATATAGGCAATATATCGTACATCTATGTATGTTTATTAGAATTATTCTTTATTTAATTTTTTAAAAAGCATTAATTAGCATTAAATCACTAAGGAAATTCCCTTTCACTAATTTTTAAAAGATTTAAATTTAGCTAGTTCATGTTAAAAATAATTTGAAGAATGTGATATTGATTGACATAAAAGTGACAAACACGTCGACACTCCCTTTGGAATATATTACATCACTCTGCGGTAACCGATGTACATAAGTGTTATGTTCCAACAGAGCATCAACTGTAACCATTTCTAATTACAACAAATAAACTTCAATTAAACCTTGAATATTTGTTTATTTTACTGTATTTCAAGTTAACATTTTTAAGTTGTCAATAAAATTTTATTTTGTCATGGACATGTTGTTTCAAATGCATAGGAATAAATTCAATGAATACGAATGAGTTTAAATATTGTTAAACAAAACGACACATCAGCTAGTTTAATTTAATGTTCAAGCAATGAGGAAATAATAAAATCCAAACAAAGGGTCTGAGCGACGTTTCCCATGCGACCATTCACGACGACGATGTTAGCAACGCGACGTTATATTAGCGAAGACAATGTTGAAAATTTGATGTTTAATGAAACAGAGAACTCAAAACAGAAAAGATTTACATAGCATCCATTTTATCATAAAAAGTACGAAATCAAATCGTTGTTATTTCAACAAAGTAAAATAGAAAATTTTAAATAACACATATACACTTTTCATCATAAGTTCATAAGACCATACGTTCTTCAAAATTTGTTTCCAGAAATTGTTTTAAAAAAAATAAAATATGTAATTAGATTTACACATTTAATATTATTGAATACTTGTTTGCTAAAACTGTCGCTTTGTAATCATTTTACTCAGATGTCTAATCGAGAAGTCTCATATGTGCTTGTCACAAAGAACGAAATGTCTCAAACACGAGCCACAGTTACAAACAATAGAATTGTCATGAAGAACAAATATACAAAGTTAATGAAAACACCCAGTGACAAACCTTTCGACCTTCGCCTCTTTTTACACTACACTTTAATTTGTGTTACATTCTGCTAATATGTGGCAACTCGACAAAAACCAGAATCACGTAGGTACTCATCTATTAGATACCAATTATTTTTACTTTATTAAGTACTTTCTTTTACTAATAGTAGTTTAAATGAAGTATTGTAAGCGGGTCGAATGTTCGAATTCGAGCTTTTATCAGAAAAACATGTTTTGAGGTCCTCTGAATCCAAAAAAGTTGTTTTTAGAAACATGTCTGTGTGTGTATGTGTGTGACAGCTATATCGTATCTAAAGCTTTATCTGAATTTCACCAAACTATGAATTTGGCCTCCATTTTACATTTAGTTGTGCCACAAAGCTTTTGGTTGAAATAGGTTAACCAAAAGCTCTACTTTATTATATAGGTGTTTTTACACTTTTTCAATTTTTTTTTCAAAAGAGGCACCAACGAGTTTCTTTAAACCTTCTATAGGTAGTTCTTATACTCATTGATGCTTACAACTTTTATTTGAAATTTTTAAATAAGGACGGTTCTGGGGTTAAAGGTGGGAGTTCGTATATTAAACATAAATACTGTATGCATGTAATTCTCTTAATATAGTTATAAAGTGCTTTTAGTTCTTTTAAGCAACAGCGACTTTCATAAAAGAAAGTACTCGCAGCAGATATTTACAATAATATTCCAAGTTATATTAATTTTAAAGAAAATATTTGAAAACTTTAATTGCATTCCAAAATTAATTATTTCATCATTTTCACAATGATTTTATAGATTCATATATTAAAAGCTGCCTTAAACTTCTAATAAAAAATTCACCACTGAGTTAACTTTGATATAAATAATTCAGAACTAAAAAAGATAAATAACTACATACATTATACGTTATTTCTTAACTATAATAGAAGCGAGTCCTAAATATAATACACAGCGTATGAAGAGAGAAACCATATGAAATACCTTATTTAAAAAAAAAAATAGAACAACGCCTGAAAATTCATTACAAATTGAAACCAAGAGGCAATGATAGTTCATGAAATATATGAAACTAGGTTCGTTCGTGGATCTCATACTGAACCGATAACGAATCAGTCCAAGTGGATTTAGGATAATCGCCAAGTGTATAGACGCTTATGAAATGATTAAGGGTTATTTTTCCGTGAACGAGTTTGAAAATGTTTGGAAGTAAGACGAGTGGTTCGTTCGCGGATGTGATAATGAATCGGTAACGGATCAGTTCAAGACCGATTTAGGATCATCGCCAAGCGCATGCAAGCTTATGAGCCGAGTTACGGTCCGATATTCGCGGTTCACACGAAATGCGTTCGTTACCGATTTATAATTGATTCTAGCGATCCTCAGATTTTTGTTAGGATGACAACGTAATTCTCGAAAACAACCAAAACCAACTAGTCTCCAACCTCTATTGGACGGCGCGGCACCGAATGACAGAAATGTCAAGCGTGGGCGTTGGATAAGAAGAAGAAGAATCTTTTATATAACATCTTGTCAAAAACCTGACTCCCATTTAGGAAGATCATTGAACAGCTGATTTTATGGTCTAGGAAATTATTTGGCTCAAAGTGATCTGAAAGGCGTTTATTGAATGCAACGTAAGTATGACCACGCGTTGAAGCGACTTTAAACAAATAAAAAAACATGTTTTAAAATGAGGTTTAGTAGGTTTGAAGTTGCTTTAATCCTTTTTGTTACTGTTCAATTCAGTCTAGTTTTGACAACACACTGTTAAAATATTTACAATTTTAAAATATTAGGTATAGGTATAACTAGGTATAATTAGGTTAGGTATCTTGACTTTAAAAAAATATATGAAACATAAAACTTAATAGCTATTGCTGAACCAATACCTGAAGATATACCTACTTATTTATTCCTTTGAAAACTTTGAGAAAGTTGTTTCTTTAACTAAAAATTTTAATATTTTTTTGAACACGTTTGAACAATTTTAAGCTTACAGGACACTATAATACAAGTAAATTAGTAAAATATAACTTTAAGAAGAAAATGAATGGTTTGTTTTACTTTAATGTACTAATGTTTTATTTTATTTGTAAATGCTAAATTTGCTATTAGATATTATTTATTCATTTATTTACCACACCTTGCAAATAATATAATTACCTTAATGAAAAGATAGTCTACTAGCACACATTGCAAACTATTATTTACCGCCTAAATTGTCCAAAATTGAACTGTCAACTATCCAGTGAATTTGCTCTCGCTAATCTATAGGGTAAATTCTTGGCATATTATACAGTGTTGACATAATAATGTTTACAAACTAATATCCAAATAACTTCTATTATCTCCCATCTCTCCCATGTTCGCACATTTAAGCTCATATAGTGAAGTAGTCTCCGTTGATTGTTGAATATTGTTTCAAGCGGTTTCAAGGCATTAAAACTAACACGAATGTTATGGAAATATGAACTTTGTGTATTTATTGAGCTCCGTTTGCAATTCCCTGTCCAGCTTAGTCGGTAATTGTCCATCTTAGTTCATTTAATTGTCCTTAACATTTAAAGTAGTTGCCCTCAATTATCACCGTTATATTACATTGTAAATTTTAATTTGTTTATGAATATTTAGAATGATAAATTTTGATTTCTGTTAAAGAAATTTAAATCTTTAAACACACATTGATATTATTATTGCAGTCATAATTTATTTTAACTTAAAATATACAATTTTCATTTGTGTTATCTATGTAACAATAATAACAATGATAACAAATTACAAATTTTAAATTGATATAAAATTCATATATTTGCTCGTTTAAGTTTATTTTGTTGATATTTTCACAAAATTTTAGCACTGCCTTTATGTTATAGAACATTATATCCCTAATATTGAAGTTAAAGTCAAATTGTTTGCGCAATCGATATAATTTAATAAAGTTGTGAATTAATTATGTTCATGCTTAACGACGATTATCAAATTGTTTTCATAATATTATCAATATAAATATTTAAATTTCAAATTCATCTGTTCATTGACGAACAAATTACTTTATAAGAAAATTGTGAATCAGATAATAACGTTTTGAGTTATGTAGTTTCGTTAAATTTTCTGTTAAATTGTTCAAATATAGAAAAAGAAATGACCGTGTTAGATTGGTGTGGAATAAAGAAATCGTATGAGCATTGAAGTGAATTTCGTATGACAATGGTTGGCTTTAGTACGTTTTGTGGAAGACCAGCATAAGGGAAACATCTCAGGGTAACTAACGGTGAAGTTGTGCAATTGTTTGGACAGTTTCCAACATCCGTCCCCTATCGTAAATCAGAGAAGCTGGAGAGTTATGTATGTCAGACCTTTGACAAAGCAACACTGAACTTACATTTAAAAAGACGTTTTGGAATAAAAAAAAATCCAGAAAACATGAATTATATTGTCGTTTATCTTCTACATTCGGGTCAGTCTTTTTTTTAACATTTTCACTTGAATTTTTAATTTGCTCTTGTTTTGATCGGATTGTTGACAAAGCAAAAACGCGATATTGCAATAAGTCATTTCGTCTTCTACATTTATTGACGGAATAAGTAAATTATCGTATTTTAATTATGCCATTATAAAATAAACTCTCTGTATTTATACACTGAAAAAAAATCAAAAATAAGGTACAAATTGTAAAATCAATATAGACAAGTAGGAAAATAAGAGTGTTGTATTTGATAAATTTGAATAAATGTGTCTAGTTTTTTGCATAAAAATATTTTTTCAACAACATCTGATCAGAAATGTGTCATCTAGTAATATCAAATCGCACGCAATCTGCATTTATTTTGAGTATATTTAGTTTTCAATTATCAGTCACGAAACCTCAGTGAATATATTTACAAAGCTCCAAATAACACGTTTTATTTCATCTTGATAAAAATAATTTCCAAACTGAGGTTTCAATATAACATCTACCTATATCTTTTCAATCAAATGTTAACGCTTATCTTAATAGCTGTATAAACGAAATAACAATCAAAATATACACAATAGCACATGCAAACAATGTGTACATAAGTCCATTTAAACTGTTTCTATTGAGCCCATGGCCATCCCCTTCCTTGTAGTTCTCTAATAATAACAGTTAGAAAAGGGTTGTGCGTAAATAGAGAAATATTATAGTAATATTAATTTTTAGTTATTATTGTTAATATTTAACTTTCATTAATTTAGAAACTCAATATTTTTTCTTGTAGTAGTCATTTTAATGTAATGTAGTAATGAGTTTAATGTAGCCTTTCTTTTCATCGAAACTACAAATAACTTTAGTTCAGTGTACTTTCCTGATTTATTTACAAAAAGAAGACCACTACTATGCTTACTATACACATGTAACATTTGCTCTCTTATGTTCATTCCCTGTTTGTCAAGAAGGCATCTAACATCCTACAAAACCAATCACAGCATTCATTCACCGAAAACTTTACGACTGAATTCTCACAACTTGAGCCCATTTTCTATAGAATTCATTGGTTGCATGTTAAAATCCCATGGCGATATCAAATAATGGAACTTTTATTGCAATAGAATAGAAAAAATGTAAACGTTTATTGAATAAGTAGCTACGAGTAGTCTTACAAAGTTACAAACCAAGCGCAATATTTTACAATGGAAAATTTATATAGCAAAATTTTGAAGAGAAAATGGAAATCTTTGAGATTAACAAAAATAAAAGTGCATCTTGCAAAAAATGACAGTAAAACGTTTTCATGTTAACCATTTATTAATGTTTTTCAATCATTGAAAATGTGATTTCTGTAATATTCGTCAAATAAACACACGTAATATTCACATCACTTAACATAAGGAGATGGAAAATATTTTTCTTTTTCAACTCAAGCATTACATTTACAAGTTGAGCAAATGCGAAAGATGAAATGTCTGAAAAATAACCATTTGACTAAAACTCTGTGTAAACAAAACGAATATAAAATACAGCGTTACTGCTACTTTGGTATTTTTACATACTGTTTGAGCCCATACGTTTACAATGTTTATGTTAGTTTTAATATATATTTTTTAAAAATATTTAAAAATACAAATCATTATTAAATCAATATTTTAAAATCTTAAATAATTTTTTTTTAAATCTTATGTGTTTTCATTAAAAGGCTTCTTAATTTTAAACAAATTGTTCTCGATATTTAAAAACGAAATTATTTTTTAGCTTTCATTTTGGCGCAGTGGTTAGAGCAGTAGTTCTCTCTACTTCATGCGTCAAGTGGCACGGGTTCGATCACCGTTGAATCATCCTAGATCTAAGATTAAAATTGACCAACAGAAATTTTCTGTGTGTAGACATTCGTGATATGACCTTAGATGTTAAAGCAACTTAAAAACACAAAAAAAAAATTATCTTCCATTGAATTGCAAATATAGCACTTCAGAGTGTTATATTGGCTCCAAAAACTACTGCTTTTTAAAACCCCTATTTAATTTTATCAATACCAATACGTGGTATATGCAATCACAACAGGGATTAAAATTTTTGATTTTATTTTTGATTCTATTATGCATATATTTTGCTTCTCGTAATTTGAGAATTACATTTTGAGGCTTTTTTATTTAAAAGTTTGCATGGGTTGCTAACGGTTGTGTGTTTCTGCATAAATCCTATAAGACTTAGGATTTTAGTTATAAAACATTTCACAGATTTTAACAAGATATAACGTTTCAATTTTTACGTTTAAAAATATACTCCAAAGCGTCTCAATATGTCAATTTATAAACATCTCTCTTTTATAAACTTTAAAAGTTGGTATTTTCAAAAAATCTTACGCGATCGTTAATTGCTTAACGCTTACTTATATTACAATATGGCACCTATATGTATTAACATAAAATTGGGGACTGTACGTAAATATAGGTACCTATTAATTGAGCCTTAATAATTTATTTCTGGTGAATTATATAGAATAACGTTTGAACTACGTATAATACAGTACTTATACAGTATACATATTATAGAAAAATTAGATTTAATTTAATAAGTAAGGGAGACCGGGGATGGTTGGCTATAGGGGCAGGTAGACTAAGCGACACTAACTCGCCATCATCAATTGCTTTTCATCAACAAATTAGAAACGACGATGCCTCCCCGCAACCCGCTTACTTGTGTGAAGTGAGCTGCTGCAGTCACGCAGTGCTCTTGAGTGGCATCTCATATTGAATTTTTGGTCTCTCTTTTTACTTTTAAGTAATTTTTTTCGTTCGTACTTTTTTGTTATTGTGCCTATGGATCTGTTGGAAACAATGTTGTTGTTATGCCAAATGTAAATATGATAACTGTATTCTGTATTACACAGTATTTTTTCCATGTTAGTGCCATAGTTTGCATACGATACGCAGCTAAAATTCAAAATGGCGTCAAGGGTTAGTTGACAAATTTTGTTCCTAGAACTAAGATATAATTGACCAACAGAAATTCTCTGTGTTTAGACAGTCGTGTTATGACCTTAGATGTTAAAGCGACTTTAAACACCAAAAACAATGTACAAACATTAATCTTACTTATTGTTAGTTTAAGATTTGTTTTACATAATTTTAAGAGACTATTACCTTTAAATTTAATTCAAATTAAAGTTTGTTTATAATTAAATTAAAAGTTTCTACCATTTAGTAAATTTAAATGTTTTAATTTATTATAAACCTCTTTATTTACACTAATTACTGCCTAGGTCAACCTACCCCGGTATGGGGTAGGTTGACTAAGCTTAAGGGTTTAGAAAATCGACTAAATAAATATTATAATGATAAATATTTAGGTTAAAAATTAGTATTTTAGGTACCTGAATAGTTCTTCTATCTGAATCAATTGTTTTTTTTTGTTATATTAAGTTAAACATCAGAGATCTACGAGGTTAAGTCAAAAGTTAGTCAACCATCCCCGGTCTCCCCTACTACTAGTACCTATATTATTATTATTATTAAATACACAAAACTCAAACAAGGACCTCTTTTGAATGAAAATTTAGACCTTAGGAATGTAAAACGGCAATTCAGTTTAACCGGACCGTGCGTGACGTCAGTTCTCGTCGGATCACTGCTACATCATACCATCAAAACAAAATAACAAGACACTGGGTTTTTACGGTCCTTTTTCCCAGACGAGCTAAATGAGAAAAAACAAAGATTTTTTTAAAAGAATTTTATTTTAACAATAGTACTCTTAGTTTCTAGCTCATGTAAAAACTTATAACCAATGTAATCATGAACCATGAATAAAACTTTTATTTATTTATTTATACCATCAAAACAGATAAACGGATGCTTTTACAATAATAAATTCGTCAAAACAATAAATGACAATAACAGGCCGGTGATTTGCTTTACGGTTATGGGACGAGGCACAAGCGATCTTCCTTCTTGAATAGTTCTTATCAATACTGTACACATCAATAACTGCGTATTTATGCTTATATCTACTTACCTAAAAACCCTACACATATCTACAGAATTTTTTTAAGATTTAATCTGCAATAAAAATTTGAAAGAATTTCATAGTATGTTTGAATATTACATTAAAAAACAGCTTTTAGGCGTTGGTGTACTCGATGTACCAAATGAAAAAAAAAATCTTAAAATTAAAAGTGGGCAATGAGGAAGCCTTTTTAATTATAAAACAATGTTTTTCAAGCATAATATCTAATTGAAATTGGTTTTAAATGTTTCTATAAATAATAGGTAAAATGGTTGTTACTCGTATGAACGTACTTATATATTTAATACCTGAATAAACAACGATTTTTGTAAGAATAAATAAAATGAAAGATACTGGTCCGTTGAAAACACATTCATACATCTAGCGCAGAGGTGCAATAATATGATACGATTTCACGGACGTGATCATCGTCGTAACAAATCATCGCATTACTCAGTTCCGATTCATAAAATCATTGTTACTATTATAAACGTTAGAATTAGGGGAAACCTCCTCTACAACATTACGTTGTAACTTTGAACAGAATTACACCTTTCATAAATAAAGCGCTCCGTGAACCGTAAGTTAGTGTCTTGCAAACGTATGTAATAAGAATTTCGACGCTGCAAAATTTCCCCCATCTAACAAAGACACTTTTATACAAAAATCATAGTACTTCACAATTTTTATCTTTGTTTCTAACGGGACGTCGATTTTATATTTTTGCGGTATGAAATAATGTCGGAATTCAGTTCACTGATGCGCATTGAGATGATTCTGCAAGACCAGCGGTATCAGAACAACAGTATCTACCTACCTCGTAGTGGTAAAATTGAATGAGAGGAATAAATTGAAAGCTTACAATAAACTGATTTTAATTCCTGGATTCTTTTATATAAAAACACTTTTTGAACTTTTCTTAACTTTTGAACAAGACTTTGGTAGCTATTGATATACGGGTACATACCTGTAGGTCATTGAAATAACTTTTCGATCGCCTGCCCTACCATGTTAAATCTTTGTAGTTAAACAAGATCACCTATTTATTACTGCTGATTCAAGACAACTCGCATGAGATAACACTTTGTGACAAATGTAGAGGACCTCTGTGGTATTACACCGTGAAACCGGTACGGGCCACCGCCGATCTTTCAATAATTTATATTTTAAGTGCACTTTCTTTTATTACATCAAAAAAAGATTTCTTTTGGAAAATTTTGCGCATAGAATATTACCATTCGAATGCAGTAATAAAATTCTTCATGTTTCCTTTTGATTTTTTTCACGTCTTTAAAATAATCATTATTAAATAATTAAATAAAGCTTTTTACATAAAAAATATAATTTTCGATTCAATTTTCTTAAAATATAATAAATTTTAGAAGAGAAATTATTTTATTTTAATTAAATTAGTACTTTATGTAAAGAATAATAAATACTTTATTTTTAAAAAAACAATCGAACTATTATTGCTGTAATTTTCCCCCTAAATAAAATACTTATAACGTAAACGAATACATAATTAATTTCACGCTACCTAACAAAAACAATAAAAGTGTAATAAGATCAAGTCTGAAAGGTCCAGTCTGTTAGGATGTAGCATGTTTTTCTTATTAATAACTAATGATCTCAACGTTATGATTTATGTTGAGGGATCAAGTTTGCGAAAAACAGAATAAACAAGAACAAAAGCTTATATTCATGAAAATTTTCAACTCAAATGTAATTTTTCAAGAGAATATAATGTACGAGTATAAAAGTCCATTTAAAATGCATCTATGCATTTTAACAAGGATCAATTCACACGTAAAAAGTTGAACTCTGATTTTTTATTAAAAATGAAATTGTTCTTTTTTCAAACTTTTTACTTTAGAGCGATCAAAAATGTCCTATCAAGAGAAAAGTTTTTTATTTGTTCTATGGTAATAATAAAAAACACTTCTTCTGTATTCCATGTCAAATTTTCAAATCTTAAACGTGCGGAAAGTGAAATTTAATGTAAATATAATCAAATATATAATTCTTTATTGTAAACGTTTTTTTTATGGATTTTATAAGTGAAGTTTTAAAAGTGAACTTATTTCATAAATTTAACACTGTTTGATATCTTGACATATGAAAATTTTGCTATTCGATTAGCAGCATTATAATAAATTTAAAAAAAGAGATTCACTATCTTTTATTTCTTTTTCCGTGTACATGAAACTGATACCTAATTTTATGTCTAAAACAAAAACAATTTAAAGTTTACATAAAGTCTAGATTACATTTACGTTTAATTTATATTGGTTATAATTAAAGTCAATTAAATATAACTTTAGTTCTATAAAAATTTATTTTTCGATAATCATTTCAAGTCTTACTCCCATTAGTTTTTGCACTTTATTCTTCATTCATAAATATTCACTTAACAATACCTAATAAATAACCATAACAATAATAAATAAATAATTGGTTTAATAAATAAATAAAAAAGAACAGAGTCGACCGTTCCATTCATATGCTGGGATCCGATGGATTTTTTAGGCATACATTTCTAAGCAGTGGCGTGCCTACAGGGGAGAATGTCACCCAATTTAGGATGACATCCGATTTGAGACAATACCAATTGATTAACATATAACATAATATGGTTAATAGCCAAAAAATGCTTTCTTGGAAAAATAAACGATTGTTTATAAACACAATGAACTATAAATGCTGAGCACTAAGATATATGAATCTGGTTATCATTGCTTAGAGAATCTAACCGCTCATAACCGTTTTAAGATTTATTCTCATAAAATAAACAAAAATTAAATAAAGACTGAGAAAATAAATAATATTATGAAAAATTATTAAAATCATTCAAGTTTAAAAGTGAGAGTAGGAACGTTTTTAAGTTTAAGTGTTATGTAATGTGTTATTGTATAGTGATTACATTTTTAGTAATATAATTACATATAGTGAACAAAATGTATTTTAATGATTGTATATTAAGATAGAGTTCAAATTTTTGTCCATATAATCTAAAAAATATATTATATATTCTGGACATATGGATAGTAAATAGCTTTCTACATTTTTTTTATACATAAAATCATAATTGGATTAATTTATAAGACGGATTATAAGATGAATTTAACAAAGCGTGAGTTAACTTTTACTCTAATTTTTACCGAATAGAAGATAAAAGTTCATAAGGTTTGCTACTTTATTATTATAATACTTCAACTAAGACTAACTTTATAATTTATATACATTCGTTAGTAATAAACGGTAAAAATATATATTATATATTTTTAGGGGTTGTACTCTATTTGCCGCCCCGGGTGATACCATAGCTAGGAACGCCACTGACAATAGGAATAGGAAAACATCAAACGAAATTGAACTAAGTAGATCACACACTTATGGGGCTGAAAATAGTACATTCTAAGCTACATAAAAATAAAAAACATCATTTTACACATTTAACATTTGATCATAAAATTATTCGTTTGAAAAAATTAGTTTTGACAATTAAGTAATCAAAATGATGTCTATGAAATACACCATACTTAATAAAACCATATGAAGTAGGTATAATTTTTAAGCATATATACACGTATACTAAATTTTAATAATCTCGAATTTATAAATTTTTACTAATAATAAGTAAAATAGAAAAAAAAAACGTTTTTGTTTTTTACTTAGATATTGTAAGTAATAAAAGGTGTCAATTCCTATTAGAAAATATATGCAGTTGAAAT
This sequence comes from Sisyra nigra, assembly GCA_958496155.1. NCBI lineage: Eukaryota > Metazoa > Arthropoda > Insecta > Neuroptera > Sisyridae > Sisyra > Sisyra nigra. Next base: position 36,594,267 of record OY292313.1, on the reverse strand, counting down.
ATTTCCCAGAACGCGGCTAAAAATTAATTATTTATAAACATACAAAATAAAATATTTAGCTTTCTAGAAAAGAAAGAACCCACTCGTAATATATGTATGTAACATTTTTTTATCAAAATTTAGAATTTGAATCTTTTTTTGTTACGAAAAATAGTAACATTAGTTTTATTAATACAAATCTTTTCTATTTTTGTACATAAAAAGCAATAGGTTAGTTAAACTTTTTTCCTACTTATAGAAAAAAACGAATTGTACTATAGACCAAAATGAGAATTGGATTAGGCCAAAACGTACATGAATCACCCCCAATTGTACATATTTGTTTTTTATACATTTTCCATGTAATATATAAAAAGGTATAGTATTGAATTATATTTTTCTCATTTTTATTACTCATATACAATAATTTTAGTTTTGCATTTTTTAACATTATTTAAATTCATAAGAACAATGTGAAAATTTCAATCGAAATAAAGTTTAAAGAGCGAGGTCAAAACATCAGTAATTGGAATTTTACTTAGGTTGAAATGAGAAAAGATAACATCCACTCTTTTTCACAGATGATGCATCGCATCGAAGAGATTTTCTTTTCTCTGTCTTTTCCTTTGTGCCACTGAAAAAACAATTCGATTGTATCTCTTTGTGTTTTCTTCTATTTGGTGGTTTAATTAAATTTTATCGAGAGAACTTTTCAGTTAGTGTGTACGATATATTCTTGGTGAAACATTTTCTTCATCATTTACAAAGTCTCGCTGATTTTCTTCTCTAATATCAATAAAAAATACTGCATGGAAATGGGACATTTCCTCCACTTAATTTTAAAATTAAAAGTCTTCAATTCAAACAATTGTATATTTAAATAAAATGTTATTGTCTGTAAGTTTCGTGTTACAATTTAATAATTGGAAATTTAACGCTAATTTATATAATTAATTTAAGAAATCTTAACATTTTATTGCGTGAAACTTACCATCGGAAAAATAAATTTGAACTGTTATGTTCAAATAATGCTAATTCTACCAAAAAGCCTATTTAAGAAAGAAATTTTGAAAATTTATAGAAACCATTTATCTATCTAATAAATTTAAATGATAAAAAAATTGAATGTAAGTTTATTTTATACCTGCTGCGTTTTATTTATTTATTTTTATTTATAGTCGTAAGTTAAAATTAAAGATCGATATATATATATATATAATATTATATTGAACTTGTTTATTCTTTTTAGTTTAGCCAACACCTTTCAGAAACACCGAAACAGATTCCGATTTTGGCCTTTGATTGTTGTATTAGGTATTTCATGTTAATTAGGTATCTTTAGTTAAGATAATTTAGTATTTGAGGTATTTTAATAAAATTTTCGGAAATTTTCGTGCTGCTTGCAGTAAGGAGATTTTGTCGTTTCTCTCTTCATAGCTAGAGGTTTGTTTTCTTATTCTTACGATGTTTAGTTATTTTCTTAAATTTTACGTGAAGAACATTACTGTAGCTACTAATTTTAAATAAAATAACACTGATTTTCGTTGTTTCATTAGAAACTATTATACTGCACCAAACTTTAGGCTTTTGAAGACTATTAAAATATAATGTGTTTGTTATTTTTTTTTCATAAAATTTTAAAACAAGGGCATAACTTAACAAATCCATTTAGACCCTATTCAACCAATCTTAAAAAGTTTTCAGTTCAATTATTTTAAAGTTGCGCTTCTATAAAGGTACTACACTGTTATTAAAAAGAGAAAAACCTAATTACAATTACGCAAATGCATTTGTACTTAAATAATATACACCATAATTGTAATATTTGTCGTTTTATATTTATAATTATGTTATTATCTATACCTATACCTATATAATATCTATACATACTTGGGCCTCGTATAACACAGTTTTATATAACACGCATGCATAAATTGTGGCATATTTTATGTAAAATACGCTTTTTACATTCGTTACATTCGTTGAACATTTGATAAAATAGAAGAAGACATCGATCAAAGTGAAAATTTAACACTTTCACAAGAATAGAAAAAAATTTCTAATTAAAATTGTATTGATATTGTTTCTGCATCCGATAAAGAAATAAAACAATCCACTTTAAATTCTTGTTGGGAAAAGCTGTGGCCAGAAGTAGTCTCGAGAGAAAATGTTTTACCACCAATAGATGATAAATACCAAAGGACAATAATTATTTGTTGTGGTATTGGAGGAGAAGGTTTTAATGACATGGATATCCATGATATTCATGAAATTTTAGAGGATCGTTCGTTGAACGAAGAAGAATTACTCGAAATTTTGAATGAACCTACCACATTTAATGACTCAAAGCAGATACAGTGAGGTAGCTACATGTTTCACATTAAAAACTGTAAATGACGGCTTGAAATTGGCTATTATATTAGATTTTTTTTATTGAAAAGGATCCTATAATGGAAAGAAGTTAGAAATTATAGAGATATGCACTCACTGTTAAGGGATGTTTAAAGAAAGTAAAATGAAAAGTAGAATGAGGATCCAACCCCCGACTATAGTTTGGTTAACTTTTTATTGAAGCTATATTTATTCATAACAATGTTATGAAGAGAGATTAGAAAGAGTTAAGTTAACAAAAAACATTTTTTTCATTAAACTTTATGCCAAAATATTGCTCCTTCAGAATACGCAATTTCTCCAAGTGTATAGTTTTTAAATGATTAATAATTAATCTTTCAAAAATTTCAAACTAAAATTTAAAATTGCTGTAAAATACAAAAAAGTCACTTTTTTAAAGTTTTTTTTTTTTGTTTTAAATTGCTCCTTAAATACTCTTTAGTTAATTAATAATTAAATTTTTAAAAAAATTTCAAACTTTCACTATATAATCCAAAATATTTTTAAATGGAGTTTTTTTTAAAGCTCTCTATCTGCTCTTTTCATTACGGAAATAATTGATCAAATTTATGCAATATTTTTAATAATTAATTATTTTTAACTATTTATACATGTATTGTTGTGTTATGACGTCATCAACTGCCGTTGGATCTTATAAACATGAATAGTTTAAAAATGTAATTAGTCATTAACTATACACTTGGAGCAATAGCGGATTCTGAAGGAGCAACTTTTTGGCATATAGTTAGTTAAAAATGTTTTACGCTAAGTTCATTACGGTTATTTTTTATATATTTTAGCTTTCAATTTTTTAAATGTCTTTCCTCTGTAAATTAAATATGTTCTTAACATAATAACCTACGCAGACGACGTCACGGGTATCAGCTAGTTTTTAAATATAAATAAATATGGATTGTAAAATAGGTAGACTTGTTACAGTTTTTATCGTTCGTATTGAATTAAAATATTACATTGATTATGATAAAATTATTCCAAATTTGTCGACGGCAATAGGTATATAAAGATGTGTTTATCGCTGTCGTTATTTATATGTACTAGAAACGTAAACCACTTAAGTAATAGCGAAAGAAGACGATGAAGACGGGAATGAAATAAGTAAAATGTTAAAACGTTCTTCAGTTGCCGATGGAAATCGAGCAAAAGGTTGCCATATATACATTATACATACATAAACGTATATTTGAGGGGACGTAAAAGCAGTGCATTTCTGTTTAATGAATAAAGTGTCGACACTTTGTTATGTGAAGTGCAGTAGTTGAATGTATTTAAAGTGGGTGGGTGAGACTGCACCGTGCTGATAGACGTTATGTCAAGCCTGTCAGCAAAGCCTCCCCCGAGTTAGCCCACTTTCTGCGTCTCTTCTTTCATTGCCCCATTCTCGCAGTATTTGTACCGCAAAACCGCATCCACTGTGTGTACCAACTGCACCATCTTTCCAAACTAAATACTGAAAAGTTACATTACAGGTTACTAACATTAAGTTACTTGTTCGAGGTATATCAATCCCAGTTCAGTGAATGCGCTCTGCATTTTCACATTTATATGTGTATTAAGGAAGAATGGGAATGTGGTATTCGTTTATACCGTAAGGCAAATGAAATACGTTGTTTTCCAATTGCAATACGAATGAACGTCATAGTCGTTGTTTTCAATTTAGGAAATTGAGACGAAAGAATATTCTTTCAAAAATAAATTACATTTTTTAGCAATCTGAACTTAAACTTTATATTCAATAAACTCATTCAAAAAAATCTTTTGAACAAATGCAAAAAATGTTTTTCAAATCCAAATTAATTACAATTTTAAACAAGTCAAATCAATGAGTATTACCGTGTAATGAAATAAATTGATGAAGCAGCTATGATTAAGTATATCTATGTAATAATATATTACTACCTACTAGTATAATATTTTATATGAGTATGTATTAAGGGAATGGATTTACACTTGTTAATTTTTTTGTAAAAAAAAACAGTAGTAATTTGAAGAAAATATAAAAAAGCAATCAGAAATAACTGATTTTTTTAGTTATTAATCGTTTAAATCTAAGGAATATTTTCCCCCAGTTCTATAGTCTACTAAGACCATTTTCCGTAGATATCTCATATTGAAAGCGCAAGATAATCCTCGTGAATAAGTTTTATAAAACCGACCGGTGGTCATAAATAGTGCAATGAAACTCCTCGTGATTCTCATTCCTCAAAGTTCACGTCTAGATCTACGCTTATTTTACCTTCTAATGCATGGGGTGTTCACGTAAAGACTTTTACACACTCTGTTCTATGTACATACGTTGAAGTGAGAGATGAGGACACTGGTGTCTCTACTTGAGAGAAGTGACATGAATAGAGGATGCCGTCATGATAAATGGCTTCACCATACTATATTATGCCAGAAAATGTGAAAATTTTCAATAATTTATTTTTTGAAAAAAAAAAGTGAATTCAATATTACAAAAAAATAACTAATTTATAAAATTTCTTTAGTACAACCCGAGTAATGGGAAGTCACTGTAGATCAAATAGCCAAATTTTCTTTAGCAGTTTTTATTTACCAACCTTTTTTGATATTTTTTATGTAGAAACGCTGAATGTTTGAGGCAGGAGTTGGGGCTATTATCATTTTCGCAGCTATGACTAAATAAATACGCGAAGCCGGTAACTTTTATCTGCAGTTATTTGAAGTTGTTTTATTCTTTTATATCCTCTTTTAATAAGAACGACGTCGAACTTCCTACAAAGTGAAGAATTTTGTGTTTACCTTAGCGTCCTGAAAAGTTGAAACATTGTAGATAAAGAAACGTTGCTCGACTGCTTGTTGAGGTGTATCCCTTTCCATTTTAACGCTAGTGGCTTCCACCCGGATTTCGGATGCTCTGGCATCAACGCTAAGGCGTTGAAACACATGTGTATGTATATCGATTGTGTACAAAACGTTCTTATCTATTTACAACTATAGACATTATTCTTATTCGTTTTTGCCTGCTTTTTCACGAAAAGAGAGAAGAAAACAAAAACGATTTTTAATATACTTTAGATACGTCCGTTTATCTTCTAGTATTTTTCTTCAATTTCCTCACTTGTTATTTTTGATATACCTATCTACTACATTACAAAACTCAACGACGTAAAAATAAACAAACTGCAACTCGTCAAGTATTTGAGAATAAAACAGGACTTCAATACAAATTAATCACTTAAGTTTCAATACGTTCAACTTATTATAAGCAAATCTTAACTAAACTTATCACTTTTATATGCCAATTTTCACTACTATCGTAGAAAATCTCTAAAATAGGAACAATTAAATATTTTTCAATGGAATTAAGTATTAATAAAAAGCATGGAAATGTAAAATTGCTCGTAGCTTCACGTATTTTGCTAAATATACTTTTATCATCATGTTATAGTAGAGAGCATTAATTTAAGTTAAATTTCCTTCATAAAGATCATATCGCCTTATTATGTTCTTGTTACGTGCTGGAGATACATTTACAATGTGAGAAATTTATTAAAATTTAAATTTACCGTTTTTCACATAAAGATTTATTTTATTATAATTTTCTTTTTCATAAAAAAATCACATAAAACGTTTGATAAAATTAAAGAAAATCTATTTCTATGTAAGATAAGATTAGCTTTCATGAAAAGAATTTCGCCGCATGCAATCGTGTCTCGTCGTTGTACTATATCGAACTTGGAGAGCTTTAATGGAGCTTAAAATAAAGCTGAATAAGCAGAGATAGCATTGCAGGAAGACTTAAAACGCAACAACTGCGAATGCCGCAAACTTTGAAAAGAAAACAATGATGAATCGCAATTCTTTGTTGGTGTACAGAAAAGTTCATCAAACATAAAATATAACCACCTATGCTTGAAATACTTACAGAGGTTCTTAAAAATATTTTTTTCATTTCATTTTTATATAATCAGTGTGCTTATTGTTGATTTCACAATGATAACATGATAACATACAAAACACCAAATAACTTAATTTTCAAAACTATCACGTATCTACCTATACTTAAAACGTTAAGTTTATGTCGTTTTTAAAAACCATTTTCAGGCCGCATTTAGAAGCTTAAATTACGATTTTAAATAAGTATAAAATTAAAACATGGTTTTCTGGAATCAAACATTCAAGTTTTCTGAAATTTGGCTTAGGGCTTATAGCGCAGTTTCGTATTAAATTTATTTTATTATAATACATTTATTAATTTTAAACATATATATATAAGATAGGTCATGTTTTTTCATTTAAAACACATGACTAACCTTTCACAGTAATGCTTAGTATTTATTGGACTTTTATGTCAACATAAAAAATTTTCAAGGTATTATTTATTTATAATTCAGTAATTTATAGTATATATTTTATCATGTTTTGTTTTATAAAAAAAATAATTAAAAAAATTTTTGTTTTTTTTTGTATGTATTCGAACAGATGCCTGAAGAAGCCATGATCCATGGCGAAACGTCGCTGAAATGAAAAATAAGTTGACATAATAAAATTTCTTGATCCGTATTAATCTGATTTTTTTTATTTCGTTATATTATTGATAAAAATTGAATGGAGGATATGGTTGATCGATAAACTTAATGAATTTACTTACTTACTATACCTACTTTGAATTTACTTAAGCCAACAAGCTAGAAAGGATGGACGCAAAAAAATTCCTGAAAACAATAGATTAATTTTATAAAAACTCCAAATTAAATCAATATTTTAGTTTTTTGCTTTCCTATTTTCTTTCTTGTTCGATTCTATAGACCTCCTCATTTGTAATTCTAGCTGTGCAGGGTATATTTAAGGTTCTATGGTAGGGCCACATTTCAAAAAATTCTAGTTTTTTAATGGTCTGAGCCTTGAGAATCCAAGTTTCTGCTCCATTCATATTGTAATGTTTTTGCCAGTTTATTTTAACGGGTTTTTGCATTTGTGTTTAAATGATAACAATTTACTTGTAACAAATGTTAATTAATTTACACTATTTACACTAATTAACAATGATTTAGTTCACTGTAAGACTAGTTACTTTTTAGTCACTCACTGTTTATATTTCACTATATGCACTATTTATCTAGCACGGCAATATTCACGATGTATTTAATACTCGCAATTCACTATTTATGTAACACTCATAATTCACGATTTATTTAGCACTTTATCGATGATTTATTTATCACTGAACTCACTGGGCTTGTCGTCCATTTATATAAGAATTTTGACATTGTTCTCGAACTCCACTGCTTCGATTACTAAATCGTTCGATTCGATTGTCTACGATCTATCTTTTTCCCATCCATCAAGAATCCACAGAGAAATTTCTAGATTCTTGTCTTCTTTGTCATCCAACAAGTAATCCTTTATTGGTCAATCTTTCCTCGCGGGAGGTGGTCTGAAAAACTTATCTTTTTGGAAATGTTCTATAAATCCCTTTGTCCAGTCGACTTTGCCCGCCATTATCCACCCTTCACGCTTCGTTGGGGTACTCAGCGTGAAGTTAGACAAGAGATCTAAGACGGTCTAAGGAGGGAGGCCTCAACCCACACAATCTTGAGCCTAACCCTTCAGGCTCTCAAGACTGTGACAATATAGTCGTTGTGACCACACTTAACATTAACACGCAACAGACTTCAATCTTAGTTTAAAGCTTAGATTTTTCTCGCTTTATAATATTTTAGGAAACAATACCTTGCCGTTCCATTTGTGATTTCATAATCTTGGGCTAAGTCTCTAGTTATGTAAGTTATAAGATATTTATATATTTCTACGCACTTAACAACTTTTTCTTATTTAAATAGTTAGCTTTGATTGATTGAGTTTTTCGAGACTACCACTACCAAGTCCGGTTTTGATTCTTTAGTAAATAACACTAAAGATTGTTGATCTTTCAAAGATTCAGCCATGATTGCATGCTTACCTTATCATTCAGGAAGCGTTTATTATTGACTATCATACCTCTTATTGTAACACCATTTCGGCTTTCCATATAAACACCGATTGTCAAAATGATTCCTGGATTATGAATTAACGCGAATGCATAGAACCAATTTTGGAGAAGACGGTTATTAATTTGGTTGTTATTATTATTATTAGTTATAACCTAACTTCAAACGTAAACTCATATAGTATCAATATATTTGTTGTGCCTATATTATACCTATGGGGGCTTATCTATACTAATATATAAAGTTAAAGAGTTTGTTTGTTTGTTTGTTTGTTTGTTTGGTTTAACGGGCTAATCTCAGGTACTACTGGCTCAAATTGAAAAATTCTTTTAGTGTTGGATAGCCTGTGTGTAAGATTATCGGGGGAAGTTTTAGGCTATATAACATCACGCTATAACCAATAGGAGCAAAGCATCGATGGAAAATGTTGCAAAAATCAGAAAATTGTTTTCCTTTTGAGAGCGTTCGTGGCCTGCTCTGCGTAAACGGTTAAAGTTACGCAAAACTCATGTGCAGCAAAATTGTTCCTCTTAAAAAGTTCTGCAAAAAAGTCCGCGACGACATATGTCTATCTTTTAAGTTAAGCCCGCTATAACCTTTTTAATGGTTATAAAGGTTGTTGCAAAAATAATTCATTATTTGCGAAATTGTTTTTAGAAACATATTATTAATTCTAACCCAAATAAATATGGTTTTTAATAAAATTTGGTGTGATAATAAATAACAATCTGAGTCATTTAAAAAATACTTTTTAACATGGGAAAATGTCTCATTTACCCGAGAAATTGAAAAACGGGTTGGAGAAAAAAATTATACATAAACTCTATTTTTAGTTGAAAATGGCTTTTGGTGATATTTAAGTATGATGATGGCTAAATATGCGAATCATAATCTAGAATACGTTTTATTTCGGAAAAATTTCTCATTTCATCGGGAAAATAGAAAAAAACTGATTCGAAGAAAAATCATCAAAAACCATTTTTATCTAATTACAATATATTTATAGTAATAACTCATAAGGTCCTCAAGGCAAAATCATAATTTTTCTTTTCATACAGTCCACTTTTTATCCAGGAAAAATGTATGTTCCCGTAGGATAGATACGTGTTTGTTTTACACAGAACACAAGATTACCATCATTTCTTGCAATATGGTGGTTTAAGAGTCAGTGAATGATATGGACTACTTTTTATGTTAGAATATTGTACGGTTCCCGTAGGATAGGCTAAAAATAGTATCCTTCAAGAACTGAGTATTTCAAAGGAGTTTTCTAAAAGTTCACAAATAAAAGTTTTAACGAAATTTCCTCAGGAAGGCTTGATCTCTTTTTTATCTAGGAAAAATGTTCTACTCCCGTGGGATAGATATGTTTTTGTTTTTCAGAGTAAAAGATGGACATGAATTTTTACAACATGGTAGTTGAGAGGTCAGATAATAATATAGATTATTTCTTATGCCAGAATAATGCACGGTGCTCAAAGGATAGCATGACAATTGTATCCAGCAGGAACCTTGTGTTAAAAAAAAAACTCGTGAAATAGATCTTTAAAGTTCGTGAAATAGCGATTTAATACATTTTCTCTTTAGGATTAAAATAAAAATTACAATTTTCATTTTAAGATATGATTTTTAATTTAACATTCGAAAAATAATAATGAAATTTTTTAAATATTTGAATTTCTGTATTCTCATTGTCAAAGAAATTAATTAGAAACAGGTAAACGTATTAAAATAATACTACTACAGTTTTTAAATAACTAACAATTACTGAACGGAACGAAGTTTAATGACGTTTTGTTAAAGAAGGGCGGTTCCTGTAGGATAGCTTCTTATCTTTTCTACTTAAATGGCTGAACTGTTTTAAATGACATTTGACAAAATCTTATAGAACCTGTAAGATAGCTAATATTTCTTCCTAGAAAAGTAGTTTAAAGGATTTTGATGAACTTACTTAGGATCTAACGTCTGGAACTATCTATCATCTTTTCCTGTCAAAATATTATAGATTAATTTTTATATTTCTCTCAATAAAGCGAGCGGGTTAACAACTTTATCAATCGTTTTAAAATTTTGACCTTAAGTGCAAATCACAATCATTTTTACGCCGGCTACGTATAACGTTTTCATCTTTATTCCTAAATAATAATTTCTCTGTATTGAATAGTTGACTAGAATATGATTTAACATTAACTTAGCCACAGCAACGCGTGGCTGGGTCTGCTAGTATATTATAAAAAACGGGTAATCATTTCTATTCCTGTATCCATTTATCATAACATCTAGTCAATTGATTTTCCTCAAAAATGGTTTTTCATCTCTGATCGTTTGCTTTCTGAGAAGAGTAAAAATTATCCATCTGTGTCACATTAATTTAAAACTATTTACATTTTAATATTGGAAAATAAATGAAAATATGAATACGCGGGAAGAGAAAGCATATGTAAGTCAAATGTATTTTTTGTATCTGTTAAATAAGTAAACGGACATGAAAAATCTTTTTTTGTTGATTGTTTTGTTTATGTGGTTATTATAGTGCGAGAACAGCAAGCGCGGAGCAAAGAACTAAGAACTTTTGTCTCAAATTTTTATAAAAGAGAAGAGAAATTACATTTTAACAATGGATGCCTACGTATACCAGTAATATGAATTATTATTACTACTTCTGCCTCCCCGTAAACGAAACGGAAAGGATTTTTCAATAAATAGGGAATTTTTTCGTTATGTGTTCCGTGCTTTATTGTCATTGAATTTGTCGAAAAAACTTTGAATGTAAACAAAAAAATGAAACAATAAACGTAAAAAAAATGTAAACAAAAATTATAATCAGGTCACCTTGTGGGATGGTTGGCTAAACAGTTGCCCTATACGTCCACGAGTTCAAATCCCAACGAAAACCAAAGAATTTTTTCATGGGTTTTCGGACTCGACAGTCGCTAATGACCATATAGTCTAGGTGATGGCCTTTAATAAACCAAAAAAAAAAAAAAAATATAAAAAAAAAACTAAAAGCCTTATATTTTATATGACCTTATCATTGGTATGAATTGGAAAAATTATCTTTTAGACATTTTCTTGTTTAAAATAAAACATTAACAGCTTCATTGTTGCTATATAGTACCTACCTACTATAATTATTTTCACTTTAGGTATTTAAAGGCAATAGATAATAAATCGCTTATTTCGTGTTTAAAAATTTAAAATGTTTTCATCCCTTGTTATAATTTTGTTATAAGTAAGATGAAATGAATTTAATCAAAATTATTTTTTGTATTCATTAGGTTTTACATCGAGAGGAAGTTTTTACAAAGAAAATTATTTTTTAACTATGTTCAAGTTTATTTTATAGTTTTACTTGAGTCGATCTTTGAAAATGTAGAAAACTTTTTCTGGTTTCAAATAGAAGAAAAATGCTATTGTGTTTGATATGTGTTTAAAAGTTTCATTTTATGAAATAGTTGGATAAGGAAAATTAATTTCTGTGAAAGGCATTTCTGCTTTAATGATTTATATACTTCTTATTGTTGAATCCTTACCTTTTCACAGAGCATAGACTTTATTAGTTTGTTAGATAATAGTTATTCGTATTTACATAGGGAAAATAAGAAAATTTTAAGCAGAGAATAATTTAAGTTTTGTACATAACTTTACGGTTCATAATTTTGATAGGGAATTTCAAGGAAAATAAAGAGGTGGATAAAATATTCTCCGGGTTGGTAGGTTATAGGTTCTTATACACAGGTGATCTATCACTAGCTTGTAGTCGCTTCAAGGATCACAACTAAGTACTTTGATGTCACAGAGGAGGGTTTTCATCAATAATATAACGCCCGTTACTATGTCGATTCACATCATCTTTACTATACACACGATGTGCTCATTCACCTGAAGAATTCATAATAACTAAAAGTATTTCCTCTCAACAAGCTTCATCCCACTTCCAATTATATAGAGAATATGAGAATATGTCATCTTCATTACTTGATATGTTTTTGGATATCAAAATGTTTGACTGACATTACATTTAATGAAAGGTTAGATTTTTAATTGCATTTATTTTCAAAATGTAAAATCTAACTATATCAATTTAAAATTTTACGTTGTATTGTATTATACACGTATAAAAGTTGACAAATTCAAGTTTTTATTTTGCAAAATTATGCAGATGCCTACAAAACTCAATTTCCGCTTATTAAATGTAAATAATCTCTTCTATTTTCCTAGATACCTAGATCAATCTGTTTTGTAAATAGATCATTCATCAAACAACATGTTCACCGGATAAAATATTATCTATTTCCGGGATAGAGTCGCGTGTGCCGTGTTGTATGTTTTACCCCTCCAGGGACAAAAAGCATCACACGTCGAATGGGAAAATGAGACTCAAATATTGCACCCCAGTACATACTATATGATGTTATCGAAAAGAACGCTCATCCTAATAAAATGATGATAATAATAAAAAGAAAATATGATGAAGTCTGTGGAACAAGTGAGTTATGGCTATGATTTTGTTGCATCGATATAAAATTTTTCACATTTCAGGAAATTGTACGAGAAAACTTCAAAACATATTGAAATTTAAATCAGAAAATGTAAAGAATGAAATTGAAACGTTTGAAAATGAGAACAAAAAAATAATGAAAATGATTTTGAATTTTTCAAAAAATTTTATTAATCTTCATAAAAAATTTCTTTACTTTTTTGAATAAGTAGTTTTTTTTTCCAAATACTTAAACAAACTTTTAAGAATCAACAAATTAAAACGTTTTATTTTTTTATTTTTATTTGTAAAAATTAAACCTGTACAAGCTTAATGTAAACTCTCATAATTCATAATTTTGTAACATTTTTGTTTCATTATCTTCACAATTCACACATTCGAAACCTGTAGCTCATTGTAGATAATACAGGCGGATTATGTTATATGTGATTCCGCTCGTATAACGATATATACGTATTAGAAACTTTATAGGGAAATATTTTAAGGTAATAATAATATAAAATTTATAAAAGTATTGTACATTCGTTCATATGACTGTAAAGCCCCTTGGAAGCTTTGCCAGACTAAAAAAATAGGTTGTCTGTAAAGTCGGTTTACGGACGATAGTTTTACGTGATAATATCATAAAGAAACATTGATGAAAAATTGCATACTTTTATGAATTGAATTATTATCACTGAATTGTCATTACTTTGTATAATACAAAGCCGCAGTTAGTTGAAAATTAACAATTTTTTAAAAATGAAATCAGACTGAAAATTATGAAGGAAATCAATTTTAATTCTTATAAACTAAATTGCAGAAACAAACACAAAACACGTTGTCTAGGATTCAACAATTGCCTCTCTGTCGTAGTTAATAAATTTATAAGACGTTATCACGTCAAAAATTACTAGCAACTAAAGCAATTAACAAAACTGAACCGAAAAAATTATAATATTGTTAAACATTATGTTTACAAAGTTAATTATATTGTATATGTCAAACTAATTAATTACAATTTTAAATATTTAGCTAAATGAATTGATAGTACCAAGCTAGTTTATTTCGAACCATTAAAAAATGAAGACATCAAAAAATTATTTGTTGAACTTTTTCCTTTCCTATTATTTAATTATAAACGGAGTCTTATTAACTTTGCTTGTAGTAAACTATCTAAGATTGTAAGCAAAAAGATCAGTTTGCTCCTATGTATTTTTAAGTAATAACTGAAAATTAATTACGCTAAAAAAATTGCATTAACCATTGTTGGCTTAGAAATTAAAAAAAAATCAAACCCAATGTGAGGTTTAGATCCTTTTTTACATTTTACCTCTCTCCCAAGCTACAGAATGTAACGCCCCCGTTACTATAATTTATTAAATTGTAATTACCGGGCCCATCTAGGCATTGATTACCTAGATTTGGGTCCTCGATACGGTCGTGTGATGGTGGGGGTTTATAAGTTTGCAATTTGGGTAAATATTACAAAAGGAATTTAATGAACAAATGGGTGAACTAACAAATAGAAATAGAAATTGTGCCTCGTGAAAATTAAAATTTTGGTGGTCAAAAATAAGTTGGTGACGGGTAAATTAGTTATTAATCTAAGTTGCTAAGCAGGTACAATACGTCAAGTTACAATACATAGTTTCGTTGCTCAATCACCGTATTTAATATAAAGTACATTATATTGTATATAGTACGCACTTTATATAGTAGGAGGGTAAGTATTCCTACCGATGTTAACGTTTTTATTAGGTATTGTGTTCAAAAAAAAAATAAAAGTGTGTTGTATTGAACGCATATTGTCAATGATTTTTTTTTAAAGATAAATATGTGTTAATAAAATTTAGTTTGAGTTTACTCAGTAGCATAGTGGTTAGATCTATTATATCTTTGCTCCATATATCAGTGATACTCAGGTCGACTCCCGTTTTTGAAATATTTCTAGATTTACAAACTAGAAAAATTGTCTGTGTTTAAATGATGTGCCCTTTGTTGTTAAAACGACTTAAAACACCAAAAAACATGCATTTTGAAATGTGTTACATGTCGATTTTAATTAAAAATTTTACATAGTAGGTATATTAATAATTTATCGTATTATCCAAGAATATAGACTTGTTGATTAACTTTTTCAATTGACTTGAAATGTGCAATAAATTTTTCATGTATCTCATTGGCGTATTAATATGACAATGTTAAATATTTTATAAAGATTCTACTAGTGTCAATCTTCACTACAGGACCGGGTTTCGTAGTGACCTAGCTATTTAATGGATTATACATACCGTTAACTTGGCGGCATTATGGCTGAGCCAACTTATTTCGCACTTTATTTCGAAAATGGCTGGCTATACAAAAATTTGATTTATAAATCAATATTAAAAAATTTTACAATTTTATGCTCTATAACACTTAATGACTCCGACGTTAAGTACTAAAACAAGTCAAAATAATAAATATTTACAAAAGCAATCACTGAAATATTTCAATTTTTGAAAGCTTGGAGCTTAAATATCTTGACCAGCTCTAACAAACGTAATTCTAAAGCTAACTTATGAAGTACCAAAGTAAATATATTTGTAAGTTTTTAGCTAAAGTTTAGAAATTAAATCCTTATTTTTCTAGCCTATAATAACATTAAGGTATGGTATTATCGTGGAAAACTCAAATTAACACCGGTTATTGATATATTTTAACTAAAAAATTGTATTTATAAGTATTTTGACCTGTATCAAAAAAAAACAGAGGATATATGTTTTAAAATAAGTAAGTAAAAGGATTATTATTTTTAGTTCCATACCGAGAAAAGAATGATTTTTAAACTATTTTTTTCGTCATAATTTAGTTGCCGTTTTCTGAGTTAACGATATGGTAAATAGAAAACTGATTGAAGGAAGCCAATACTCGCTTCATTTAACTGTGCCCAATTATCAAAAGAAGATCCCCTAGATGATTTTCAGAAGAGATACCCTAAGTATATGAACTTCCATACTTAGAAGCACATTTCTGCATTCACACAGCGTTTTTTTCAAAGGTTAGCAGACTACCCCAACGCCATGAAGCTAAGTATGAGTACACATATCGAACAAAGAAGACTTCTTCAACAACTAATGGTATATAGCAACCACAACAATTTAAAGTCAGAGAAATGAAAATCAATACCTGTAGCTATGTAAGTATATCCACCAAAAATAAGCCACTTGACTAATAATATCACCGCTATGGTACCAAAGTCATGGTAAGCTGATGCAAAAAGCATAAGACAACAACAACAAAATATAGAAAGTTGGTTAGAGAAATTATAAAATTGTTTGATTGTTGTGCGAACTTTCAAAATTAATGAAAATATTTATGGTGATAGAGATAGTTTTGTTATTAAAATCAGTGATGTCAACGTCTTCTTAAAACATCATCGCTGCATATTTGTATGTAGTCTTTAGCCCCTTAATTTGAGCATGAGGAACAATTTTAAAAAAATCTTCTTAACAAACCGATCAACACTTTAATTTTAAATTTTTCTTTTTCTGGAGACCAAACTAAACATTTTGATAATAGTTTTCCACCCAAATAAACTTTTATTATTTTGTGATTGAATTATAAAAAGTTAACGATAACCTTGTAATTTTTTCATATCATATACTTAATAATTTTTATTCGATACAAACATCTTAATCATGGTAACTATAAAGTGGTCAGTGATTCTTGATCTAGTTTCCGTATACTCGTAGGTTCATCTGTAATTAATATGTAACGATACATAAAAAGGTATTTCTTTAAAACTTACATATTTTTTAAAATTAATTATCAGCAGAAGCGCGTATATCGGAAGATTATTTTTATTCGTAAAGTTTAACATTTAATTTTCTCGTTAGGTTGATTTTTTTTCCTAGACGAAGAAAATCTGTCCTGTCCCGCTTGAATGAATTCAGTTTTATAACTAAATGGCCAAAGGAGAAAATCACAGTTGCACATGCGATGTTTCTTTATAGAATTACTTTTGTAACGTTTCAGTAATTTCCCAACATCTGTTACACAATATATATGTGGCTCGTTAATTTTAATGTTTTCACGGTAGAAAAAAAGACGCTTCATGTATATAATTGTTGTAATAAATTCATGTTAATTTAAGCAAACGAAGAATCCTGAATTTCGGGATGATGAGGAAGTTGAGAGGATTTGTATTAAACGATATCGGAATGTTTGAAATCCCAAAGGGTACATATACACACGTGCTATTACTTATCTCCGTTAATCGTTGCGTTCTGCAAAGATTTATAGAAAATATAAAGTTTGCAAATTGTAATGTGCTCTTTAATACAAGTTCCAAAGTAACGGGGAAGAAAAAGGGACCTGAAAAGAAATTATTCGTTCTATTATGGGAAAAGTTACTATTCAATGCGTTCATTGCAATATTGTGAGTTTTTTTCATTGACTTAAAAAGTTTTGATTGCCTTGTATTATTTGAGGAAAAATTGAATTTTTAGTGTAAAGTTTGGGAAAAAAATGTTTTGCTACATTGCGTTTATACAATGGATGTTGATTCAAAAATCTTTCAATAAAATGACTAATAAGTTATAACATTTATCTATATATAAAATTTCATTGAGTTATACAAAAACTTTATAGATATAGTTAGTGGGTATAGTGAGGTAAATTTCATAAGTGAACTCGATGACTGTATTTATTTTATACAAAAATGTTTCTTACCTCCTCCGAAATAGAAGTTATAAAGTGGCGCATACCTATTATGATAAGAAGATAGATAGGAAAAATGTAACCCCAACCTACTTTTAAGCCATTCTCTCTAACCCACAAAATAAATTATACGCCCATGAATTTAGAAGTGTGTGGGAAAGAATTTTGCGTTTCAATCTTGCCTGTGCTATGTCCCATTTTCTTCTCTTCTTGTATGTGTAAAGCATACCCGAGATGGGATTTATCAATTTCCTAAACTGGGTGAACAGCGACATCCTATAAAAATAAATCATTTTTGTTATTTCGAAAACACTCAAGATAACTTTATAGCTTCATTACATTTACATATAATATTATATTAGTCAATGGGATCATTTCTGCAAAGTACATATATATAGTCCTAAAAATCAACAACGTTTATTTTTTTCTCTATTACTCTAGCATTTCTGTTTGAAAAACGTGTCGGATATTTTCACTAACCTGTGAACAATTTTCAAATTTATACTCCTATTCAGAACGTGATTATGGAAAATAAATTACATTCATCGATTATATTTAATACTCAGATACTATGTAAATGGTTTCTTAAGTGCTAATCAATCAAAACTGTAAATACACAAAAGACAAGATGTAAGAAAATTTTTGCTAGATCAATATTTGGTTTTTGTAAACGTAAAAATTGAAAGAGTAAAAATAAATATTTTTCATATCGAATAAATTTGAAATAACTAACGTTATCTTGCAACGCCAGAGACCATTGGCAACCATAAGCGATCCATTTGTATGATTTTCAAAAACCACTCTTATTTGCATAAACTGTAATAATATGAAAAATATATCCTCTCCCTCACACTTTTTTTTCGGAATATATTTTATGAGAAATTTATTTTCGTATACAAACAGAAGTAATATTTTTGATTTTCTAGGAAATAATAAAACTGAAAGGAATCAGTATTTCGCTTTGGCATCATTAATATTTTCATTTTGTTCCAATTTTATTAGCCTTTCACTCGTATTTTTCAATACATATGAGACTATCACATTCAAGCTTTAAAATAAATAAATATATATATTTTCTACAGAAGGTATTACGACAGTGAACTGAATGAATTTAATAAGAAAATACAGTTACCTCAATGGAAAAGCTTCTTTGGATGAAAATACATAGAAAAGACGACAGATAAATAGTAAATCTCAAATCAGAAACAATGTTCAGTGTTGGAAAAAGCTTTCAGTTCCGTTTCAATTCGACCACAATATTGCAAATATATAGAAGTTGTACAGCTACGAAGAAAATTAAGAAATTTTTGAAGGTATTAATTTGAGTTTTTAAAATTTTTGAGTTTATGATTGGAATATAAGATGTATTAATGCTGTTGTTAAAATTTAAGAGTTGCAGTAAGCATTAAGATCCCTCTTCTAAGATTTTCCAATAGTGACCTTAAGATCTAAGTGGTCTCGTCGCTGTACCTTTTGATGTTTCTTTCTTTGGTTGTTAACTCATATTTTGCTCTATATCATGACCGCCGAAATTAAGTTTTTATGGTAAGGAATATTTTTAAATCTATACTAATATATAAAATTGAAAAGTTTGTTTGTTTGTTTGTTTGATTGTTTGGTTAAACGCGGTAATCTCAGGAAATACTGGTTTGAATTGACAAATTTCTTTTTGTGTTGGATAGCCTAATTATTGACGCAGGCTTTAGGCCAGTGGTTCTTAACCGGGGGTGCCCGCACCCCTTGGGGTGCGGGAATGTATTTTTGGGGGTGCGGGAGAAGCCCCTACCTAACCATAAAAATTATTAAATATAATTTATTAATTTATTATTTATTCCTATATCACACCTAAATACGGTGGCTATCTAAGGGTCGCATGCTTAACAGAGTTTTTGAATTACATGAGGAAATGGTTCAGTGACTGACACTTCACTGACTGTTACTGACTGAGATGGATACTGGATCCATTTCTATTTGACTTAAATTTGATGGATGGTAGTTGAAATAGTGATGAATTGACATAGTGATCTGAAAAAAAATAAACTAATTGAAATACGAGCAACAGGACATGTTCAAATGGAATTCGAACAATTAGAATTGCAACAGTTCTAGTGTTCACAGTTAAAACATTATCCAGAGTTGGCGGAGAGTTGAACGGAGTATTGCAGTTATTCTTAGCCTTTGCTACCACCTACTTGTGCGAAATGGGATTTTCATCGCTTTTGCATATAAAAACTAAAGCGAGAAATCGCTTAAATGCAAGTGATGACTTACGCGTATGTCTTTCAAAAAAGCAACCTCGCTTCGCCAATATAATAATGAACAAACAACAACAGGCTAGTCATTAATAAAAATAATATTATTTTGTACTTATGTAAAATGTAAAATGATTTTCAATAAACAATAAGTTTCGCAAAAAATATATTTTTCTAGACTAAAAAATTAAAACACATTTTTCAATGGGCGGAGGGGGGGGGGGGTGCGCAGATATATTTTCAGATTCAAAGGGGTGCGGCTTGCTAGAAAGGTTAAGAAACTCTGCTTTAGGCTATACGACATCACGCTACGACCAATAGCAGCAGAGCATCAATGGAAAATTTTTCAAAAACCAGGAAAACTTTTTCCTTTTGAGAGCGTTTGTTGCCTGCCCTGCGTAAATGGTTAAAGTTACGCTAAAATCATATATAACAAAATTGTTCCTCTTAAAAAGTTATAACAAAAAGTCCGCGACGACATATGTCTATCTTTTAAGGTTGGCCCGCTATAACCTTTTTAATGGTTATTAAAGTTGTTTCAAAAATAATTCATTATTTGCTTGGAACAAAAATTATGCATAAGCTATACATTTTTAGTTGAAAATGAATATTGGTGACATTTAAGTATGATGATAGCTAATTACGCGAATCATTATCTACAATACGTTTTATTTCAGAAAAATTTCTCATCTCAACGGGAAAATAGCAAAACTGGTTTAAAGAAAAATCATGCTTACCCTATAACTAAATTTAAATTTAAACTATTATTTGCATCACAATTTTTTTTTTGATCATATTATGCTAGTAATAAGAAAATATATTTTTTTAAGAATATAAAACCAAATTTTATATTCCTAATTTTAAACTCGAAATGACTTTAATAACAACACGAATAGCCTATCTATATACTTAATATATAATTTAGGTTCCGTATGTTTTAGATGCGAATCTCAGGAAGTAATTAATAAATTTCAATAACTCTTTTTCTTGTTTTTTTTTGTACTAATTTAAAGGCGGTTTATGAAAAAAAAACTCAAAAGAACAGCACCAATTAAATCAGGAGTACATCAAGGTAGTGTGTTGGGGCCATACCTGTATCTAGTATATGCACATGACATGTCATACGCACAGCATCTCACAACAGCTCAACATGCTGATGACATGGCATATCTAGTGAAGGATGAAACTCATCAGCTTGCCAATATTAGACTACAGGTGGTCCTAAATGATATGGATCAATGGTGCAAAAAGTGGCGAGTCAGCATAAACCCCCTTAAGTCTGCAGTTGTACCATTCACTCTAAAAAAGGAACCGTACAGTAAACAACTACATCTAAACGGAACTGTCCTGCCAGTTAAATACTCGGTACAGTACCTAGGGTTACATCTAGATAGCAAACTGAGATGGAAACAACATATTGACCATTTGGTTCATAGGCTCTACGTGCGCATAAAACAGCTTAGATTTATGCTAACTCCAAAAGCAACATAACCCAAAAGCACCAAAAGGTTGATGTATATGATGCTAATTCGACCTATTTGATCATATACTAGTGGTCTCTGGGATTCGGCGGCCTTTTGTCATTTAAAGCGAATTCAGGTTATACAGAACCGGGTGCTGCGAATAATAACTAGTGTGCCATAGTATGTATAAGGATCAGTCTTATACAATAACTTGGAAGTGGCATTAGTAAAAGACGTAATAAGAGAGGCGTATACTCATCTACATACAAGCATGGAAAATCATGAAAACGAGCTAATAAGAGAAGAAGCATCCAGAATAGTACCGCAAAATAGACGACTCAAAAGGAAGAGACTACAGGATTGTCTTAATTTTAATTAAACAGTGATAGAACACAGATTTTAAATATAATTAGTGATATCATTAAATAATTTCTGGTGCAGGATTGTTAGTGGACAATTGCCGAACACAAGTGACAAGTCAATTAGATACTATATACTACATAGTATCTACTTTTAACTAAAGAACACAACTAAAAGTCGCTTAGTGACGTAAAGTGAAAATAGTTAAAAAAAATTAAATTAAAAAACAGCTGCAAAATCGAAAAACTCGATATTGCTACGCAGAGTTTGTTGTCGAAGACTTCGTGTTAATACACGACAATGATCAATGTACACGCAGCGTGCATTACTCGGCAGTTTCTTCATGAAGTCGAAATGCGAACAATGGACTGGTCTGCACTCCGTCCAGACATGAATCCCATCAGTCATTTATGGGACTAGCTCCAACGAAGAGTACGGGCCAGAAATCCAGTCCCTTCGAGCGTAGAAGAATTGAAGGCAGCTTTGTTAGAGTAGTGAGACGGCATTCCTCAAGGCATTGTCAAAAAATTAATAAGGTCGATGAAGAACCGACTGCAAGCTGTGATTAAAGCTAGAGGAGGTAATACCAAATATTGACTAAATAAAATTAAAAATGTTTTTAACAGTTTTTGTTTAATTTAAAAAATTCTTGACCACAATACCTTTTCTCAAATTCCTATTTGTTCAGACACGATTAATCAAAAAAATAATGAATGGATATTGGTAATGATGATACCTACTTAAAGCTGAAATTTCAGTCTTTAAAATGGCATATTGTTCTTATGAATATAAATTATGAATAATTATTGTACACTTTTACTAAAAGAAAATGTATGTATGTGGAGTTAGGGGTTGATTTGATTTGATTATTATTGAGTCGATTTGATTGCTCACGAGTGTAGAAGTAGGCGAAATAGGTATCTATATATTTTTTCTGTCATAATAGCTGAATATTTAAATTTTGTTATGAAGGTTTATATTCAATCAAGTATTTTAATTGAGATACGCTCAGTGAAGCAAGCGGGTATCGGTTAGTCATACATGTATGTATATAAAAACACTAACGTAAGATACAAGAATAAACTTAGCATTATGCATATCGTAATAAAAATTCGTATTTTCAAAAAGTAACTATTTACTGTTGAAGAAATTTAAAAAATTCTAAGTTTTATTTATTTTTTTTTTTCATAAAATAAATCATAATTTGCTTGTACTTACCTATAGGTATTTTAGACAATAGCAATTTAAAATAAAACTCAAGTTCCTATAAGTATTTTTTTTTTGTTTTTATCAACACAATTTGACCAACTTAAAAGTTTACTTATATCTTTTATTCATAAATTTTATGCTTTGTTTAATTATTCCAGTATGTTATTGAAGCATTTTCTTCATCATAAATTTTGTACAATCAATATTATATATAGCTGATCGTAAAAGAATAAATGCTTTTAAGACGTATCTAACATCTAACAGTGCTAAACTAATGTGGTTTTAGAATTAAATTGGTAGTAAACATTAGAGATCCCGTGGGGCAAATTCGCGACCTCGTAGGAGTGCAGCTCATTAGAGGTTTACAAACCCCCGTCATCAGACACTGTGCCAAGTGGGGCTCTAATTACACTCTTCGTTGATATCGAAGTTTGTACACTGACAATGGTCTTACGTTCCCGACCATCACTAGAGAATAACCCTTAGTGTTTTACGTCGACCCCTATGACTCTATCCATATGTTCATGTAAATATTAAACAACAGTTTTGTGGGGATTTGAGGAAAACTTTCCTACCAGCATTATGTTTTATTGTTCAATTAACTTCCAAACAATGTCTTACACAGTCTTACAAATGCAACTAAAAACATTATCGTTCAGTAAATAATTGATTTTACTGAAGAAAATAAAAACAAATTACCCAAAAACTTTATTGACAAAAAATAAAAAGAATCCACCACTTGGAAGAAAATGTAATAAAAAATTGTTTATAAATAAGTCTTTGTGTTGTAAAACTAAATGATCGATAATTTAACTTTTTGAAAGTTAAGAAATCATAAAATAAATTAATTAGCATTCCAGTGCATGTAAAGTTTTTAAACACCAGTTTTGAAGTTTTCAAATATGTTTAAGTTATAATATTATAGATGAATATCAAAAAGATTGTTGCTAAACAACATATTAAAAATTATAGTTTCATTAATTTTTCTTTGCTTAAATGTATGACTTGATGCAGTGATAAAGTTGTATAACTGTCAATCAGCGGCTGCTAATTGTAGGTATTCATTTATTTTGTTTAAAGTTAGAAATTTTCAACAAAACGAAAAAGTTCTATGACAGTTACAAGTGGTTAGTTTAATTATATACCATAATATACTATTATAATATTACTTACCTATTACAATATTGATTTAGAAGAAAAAATAAAGATTTTTTTTGTGTTACATGACGTTTAAATTATATTTGAGATAAAGTTTTAGAAACTTGTTTTAAGTTTTCCTTAAGTTTATGATGAAAGTTCTCTTTATTTACATGTGTGGTTGAGTCAAGAGATGATTTTGTTTATAAATTTCCTCTTACTTTCTTCTGCTCACCTGAAAACTATAGAATTTTAAATTATATACTAACTAACTAACTAACAAGGAAACTATTTTGGAAAGCTCTTTAGAACTTTTTCAAGGATGTAAAACACATTTACTTAAGTGAAATTAAAAACACAAACATACGCTATTATAATTTTGTTTTAAACTTATCTTTGTTTCTTTTTCAAAATTAATGTACCTTTTGTTTATAGTAAAATGTAAATGTTTAATGTTATAGTTATTGTAAGAAACTATTATTTTCAAGGTATGTAGAAATCAAAGGATAATATTTATAAATCTTAATAATTTGTGTTTTTTTTTCGTTAAGCAAAAATAATCAAATTCGTTTGTGAAGAAAACGATCAAATATTCGAATTCCAATTCAGCGGCAATAAGAAACCATTTTATATGATATAACATTTGTCTGTTATTGACGTGTCAACATTTTCACATTAATCTAACCGAGTGAATTTCTGTTTCCTCCATCGGACGTTACATCCATACATATGCTATTGTAAATGTTCGAAACATTCAACATCCCTTCTTTACACTTTTTCAACCCTCGATCAACACAAAACCTATATTCACACATCAATATATTTCTTAAACGTATTAATTTTTTCTTTTCTTTACGAAAGCGCTAAGAAAACATAATATATAGGAAATAAATAAGGAAATTGAAAACAATTTTGACGTTTTCATCATTACTCACCAGCAGCTCTATTGCTACTGTTGTCGACTTTCGGTCCAATATGCTATATGATTGCATTGAAGTAAAGCTTTTTTATAAGTGTATATAAAATCAACCCTTCTCAATGTAAGTATATACGGAGTGTTGAGCATAAGTCTAAACATAAGATATAATCTACCCTTAATACATCAATCTAACATCTTTGCACGACTGACAAATTGGTTATATAGGGAATTTATTGATACTGCATAGGACTGCCTAAATTCCTTTAGAATCCTTAAAAATTTATGAGGCAAGAAAAACGAATTAGTTGTCGATTTGCAATATTGCCAATTGATTTTAAACTTTTGATAAATATATGGAAATCTGAAAATACGAAAATTTCAATAAGAAAATAAATATTTTTAAAAATTTAAAGTGGTTCTTTGGAATGTTTGTTGTATTATTCTTTTTAATAAAAAAAGTCTCAATGTTATTCAAGTAACAGTTTTGAACTCTTCGAACGATCTTTCGATGATTTATGAGAATAAAACTCAATAATCCAAGTCCATTGAGACACAAAAGTCGTCAACAATAGGAACAATGCTTTTATTCGTGAAACGATACGAGCTTCGTTTTGCTCCACCACATTCATATCAAAAGCTTATGGTTCTCGTGAAGAAACGTTCACGACGTGGACTATACATACATATGTACATAGTTTTAGAATTGGGTAAAGGAAGTGTGGACTGCATCACGTTGCAAATAAATACATCAATTCGTGTTTTGTCGTACGAAGGTACTACATACATTTTCTCTCAAACAAAAAAGCGTCCGTTTACTCTCTCTTATCACTGACGCCAAAAACGATTCTTGTCCAATTTGTTTTCAGTTGTCAAATAAAAAGAAGGAACTTGAGAACTTACTCATTGGTATTTCATTGCTGTTTCTTTGACATTGTCTTTGTAATATAATTAATATATCATACAATATTATCTTTAATGAAAATTCTTAGAGTAAGAGGAATATCAATAAAACTTGACACGCGAATATATTGTTACAGAGAAATTATTTTATAAATCAAATCCTTAAGACCATCCTGCACAATTTGTCGTTTTTAATTATAATTAACATTGACTCGATATTTTTGTTAAAATAAATGTGATAAGAAATACTCCTAAAAATATATTTCAAACAGTCTAATTTATATCAATTTCTTATTCTTTCACTATCGTAAGTTATCTTTTTTGTTCTAATTTCTAATAAAACAAGCAAATACTTCTGAAAAATTCATATAATAAATTGTGTATAGAAAAAGCAACAAATAACATTTATCATCTCTGTGTTTTTTAGTTTTGTTCACGTTACTAAAAGTAAAAATAATTGTTGGTATATTTCATAAAATACAATGTGAAAAGAATGTTGTTTAAAAAAATTGAAAAGGATAAAAGAAATACCATTTCTAATACAAGGGATTTGAAAAAAAATAAAATAATACAATAAAATAGAAATTTTTCAAATAAAAAGTTGTTTTCTCAAAATTAATGTTTATTTTTATCTGTGTTTCATTTTGAAATAAAGGATATTTTTCGTTGATTTTTTTAGTCACCGAATTTTTTATAAATTATGTTTAGGTATGAGTTTTCAGTAAACTTTTGCAGTATTTTATGTCACTTTTTAACATTGTCTTGATTGCATTATTTTTTCTTCTTCTTGTATATTTTACTATTATTACTAGAGCAACAATTTCTTGAAAGTGCACTTATTGAAATTTTAATATCTCTAAAAGTGATATCAGTTCACGCAATATCCTTCACACCAAATATGCGAAAAAATAAATTGTACTACCACCATCGAGCTGTACCGGCATGAATATTTTTCAAAAATATTAATGTTATGACAACACTGAAGCATAAAGTTTATTCCTTAATAATAAAACCTCAAGTGAAGATAAAACGACAAGTTTATCGCCAAAATCCCTATATTTAGTCAATATTTTTATTGAATTTCTTTCGGAATAATATGCGCTTCAAAATTGCTTGGCATCTTTCACTAGCTTAACCTTCACGATCTTTTCGACATTAATGTCATAAAAATATACATTTTTATCCATGGTGTCCCTATTTAAATAAGTTTCAAATCATCCATTCATAATAATAAATGTAAATGTAGGTAGGTAGGTATATGTATACCGGAGATATAGAAGCAAGGGAATATATCTATTTCTAATATAATATTCCGACACAAATATAAGAATAAACCTATACACAGAGATGTGTACATACATAGGTATCTTCCATGCAACGATGAACAACATTTATGCACACGCCCGGTGACGATCGTTTGTGCTATTTTGTGGAATAAACGTGTATATAAAATACACAATATCGTGTATTTTGCTTTGAATTTGAAACAAGAAAACGTCTTTTATTTGTAAATACGAGTTTTCAGTAAATAAAACCAAAAATAAACATTTCCCTCTACCAGTTTTTGGATGCACCGCAAACACAAGGTTTGTTTACAATTTTCGGAAGCGATGTGCAAAAAAGAAGAAAAATGCATGAGCATATGCACGTATTGTAGGTGTTTGGGTTTTTCTTAATTATCTTTTTTCTTTATGAGATTGCAAATGTATTGATTATTACATTATTCATAAACAATCAGCAACAACACATACCTAAATAGTAAATACATAGATGTAGGTACAGTAGATTGTAGGGGAAACTCGGGCAAGACAAATATGTTAAGGGAAATAGTAAGAAAAACACAGAAGTTTCTAATCAACAACCGTCTTTTAATTATTAAGTAATTTGTATTTTGGTTAATCGTCATTGGAAAATATAAGGAAAAACTATGAAACTAAAACAACTTTTAAATAAATTTTTGATAACAAAAAAAAGTGACTATTATACGTTTTGCCCGACCCCCGGGTAAAACGGATAAGTAAAGCAATTGGTGTTTTAATCTTCGCAATCATCACAATAGTAGCTTCCTACCCCTGAATACAAAGTACACTTTTCGTGTGCCCGCTTCTTGCATTGGTTGCACTCTATCTAATCTTCGATAGGCGGTTAACTTATCTTACCCTTCCGATTTTTATTGCTAAACTTCTTTATTATTTTATATTTACTAGAACCAGCCAAATTGTATATATATATATATAAGTCTTTTTTATATGAGCAGCTTTAATGAGGCCTGCTAACTCAGCTATCTTAGTATTTTTAAAGCTATCCGTTTTGCCCATATCCGTCTTTCCCAAAACACTAGCATTTAAAATTTGTTGCCTACTGTAAAATTTATACCGACAAATGAAAAGTTACATACACAAATCAAACTTTAAAAAACACGCAATCGATTAAACATAGTCTATTCGTTAACAATTAATACATAATACATAAAATCAATATACAAACCTTGCCAAAAACAAAACTCTAAAAAACGTTTATTTTTATATTTACAAAAAATTTCAGCAATTATTGTTTTGATTAAACTGTAATATCTATTATTGGTTTTTATTAAAATTGAGTATTCGTCTTACCCACACTATGCATCTTGCCTGGGCTTCATCTACGCTTATTCACAGCAGAAAGAAATAGTTAGGAAATTTGACATGGAAATAAATAAAATTCATTCTTTTCATAAAACAATGGTATTTTTTTAGAGCACAAAATCTTAAGCAGAACTAATTATCGAAAGAACTTATAAAGCTGCTGTAAAAAATATGTTATTGAAAGCAGAATACTATAAGCTTATTAAATACTTTTTCATACTTAGTTATTTTGTGGTTTCTTTAAAAAACCAATTTATTCGGTTAATTACATGTAAGTAAGGCAATATTTTTGGTTTTAGAAAAATTACTTCTATTAATAATAAGAATACCTTGCACTACATTACACCATTAAATAGGGGAAAGTTGGGTATTTGAGAACAGCGGCTAGTTAAAAACAGTAAAATTTTAATTATTTCTTTATTTAAAAATTTTTTATTAGTGTTTGAATTGACAAGTGTGTGCTTTATCGTTCCTGACAGAAAAAAATATTTAAATTGGGGTTCGCATACTGTCACGGTAAGTAAATAATTAAAATTTGATCTTTTGTTACAATTTTTATATATTTTTGTTATTATCTTACATTTACAATTCATTTATAAATTTTATGTGGCCATTTAAGTTAAATGAAGAAAATATTTGAAGTATCGAGCATTTTAATATAATTTGCCTAAATTGGGTAATTTGGAACGATTTTCGCGGGGTAAATGTAGACGTTTCTTATTAATAAGTAAGAAATGACTTATTTTACTAAACTCTGAAGCAACGTTTCGTTTTGTTGACTTGTTGTTGTTGTTGTTTAGTTTGATCAATTTGTTTGGATCAATTTTATTTTGTGCTGTTGTTTCCAATAATTATGATTGTTCTACGGAAAAAACAAATTCTCTCTATAGATGCCCAGAAGTTACACAAGGAAAACAACACCGCGGTACACAATTGAAAATCTCCAACGCGCGAGACAAGATGTGAGATGTCGACGACTTTCTTTAAGCAAAGCAGCAACAAAATACGGAGTTCCAAAATCAACATTATTCCGACAAGTGCATCTAGAAGAATTTAAGAAACCGAAAAAAGGACGACACCCTGTCTTCAATCATAGTCACAAAAATCAATTGGAAAAATACATCCTCGATTGTTGTGAGTCTTTTTACGGCATAACACCTAGATCACTACGAAAGATTGCCTTTACATTTGCTGAAGCCAACAAATTGAGCCATAAATTTAACCAAGAATCTCAGATGACTGGTAAAGACTGGTACTATTCATTCATGTCTCGACATCCCTCTATCAGTCTACGAACTCCAGAAGCTACGTCACTTAACCGATTTCAAGCGTTCAATGCCACCAAAATTAAACTGTTTTTCGATCAACTAGAAGCCCTTCAACGCAAATACAATTTTCCTAGTTATCGTATATTCAACATTGATGAAACCGGTATCAATACTGTTCAACGAAATTCGAAAATATTGGCGCCAAAAGGTTTGAAGCAAGTTGGAAAAGCGACAAGCGCTGAGCGCGGTATCACCACTACCGTTGTTTGTGCGATAAGTGCAAACGGTATATATGTACCTCCAATGTTTATCTTGAAAAGAAGGCGTATGTGTGACCTGTTGGCACGGTTTCTGATTCTGGTTGGATAAATGAGTCCATATTTGTTGATTATCTACAGCACTTCATTACTTTTGTTAAACCTACCGAGGACGAGCCAGTCTTGATAATACTAGATAATCATGAAAGTCACATTAGCTTGGGGGCATACACGCTTTTTTGAGAACACAATCTTCATGTTCTTTCCTTACCGCCTCATGTATTACATAAAATGCAACCGCTGGACTTAACTTTTTTCAGTGCACTGAAATGTGCATACAATCGACAGTATGAGCTCTACATGGTTAACAATCCTGGCAAACGGATCACCCAATACAAAGTGGCCGAGCTGTTTACTAATGCGTACAACAAGACAGCCAACATAAGCAAAGCGATCAATGGTTTTAGAGTGGCTGGAATTTATCCCATTGATACGAACAAGTTTAACGAATGCTTCGCAAATATGCCTTTTATTGATAAATTCAACACTTCTGACAGTCATGACAGTCCACATACTACTTCCGTTCGTGATACTACTACTACTACTACAGCTGAGAAATCATTTACTGTGGACGATCAACCGACAACATCACACAACCATAATCATGAACATCAAACCTGATTTAACCATACACACTTTTCTTGCTCTGTTAACTCCTGTGCTCCTCTCTGACATAGCCAATGTGCCGATCATTCCTAAAATAGAAACTTCACAACGAAGAAAAAGAAAATATTCTCAAATTTTATCCAGCACTCTCATAAAACATCAATTAGAGGAAAAACAAAAACGGCAAACTGCAAAGAAAAATAAAAATATTCAACAACGAAGAAGTACAACGAACCCACCATCAGTTAACAATACAGCGGTCGTTAGAAATTTAAAAACGGTGTTTGTGGAAAGTGACGGCGTGGACTATTATTGCATATTCTGCACGGAAAAATATGAATCGCCCCCTAAAGAATACTGGATTATGTGTACCAAATGTAAGAAATGGGCCCATGACGCATGCACAAACGGTCAATACATGTGTAATAATTACGTCTGTGATTTGTGTGAAACATAGTTAATCATTAAAATTTATATTATATATATTATCATTACCCAATGCAGTTTCTATTTCCCCCGTGGATTGATTTCAATTACCCCACACACTACCGGGGAAATAGGAATGGCAATAGTTTTTATATTCTATATTTTTGTTATTCTAATGTTAATTTAAAAAAGTTTTGTGATCAAATTATTAAAGTAGATAAGTTTAAGTTTATGTTATAGCAAAAGTTTACTAAAATTGTTATTTTATTTTATTAATTAGGATAGTTTAAAATTTATTGTTCTCAAATACCCCACTTTCTAACCCCTACCTAATTTTTGATCCCCATAAACACCCATACTTCTTTAACGGTACTATAGTGTTATGTCCAGCTCGGGGGTTCATTATTATGTCCCTGTTTGGGACGCCAATTTTTATGTCCGGATTTTTGGATTGTATTGTTTTAATTCCATGATTGGATTTTAGGTCCATGTCAAGACATATCAAATTTTCCCATAATTGATTTTGGAAAAAAGACAAAATAAAATGTTTTATATTGAATGTATTTATTAAACTTAAAAAGAACCAAGATAAAAATAAACCAAGTACATGTGTGAAAATAAGAAAAAAAAGTAGCATTCGATGATAATATTAAAAAAAAGAATTAGAAAACAGAAAAAAGAAATTATATTGTAACTTACATGATATAAATGTTGGCGACAGACCCTTTTAGACTTCACTCGTTCACACGTTTATTAATATTTATGTCAATTTTTAGAGAACATTTTTCAATGAAAAGCAAATAGATTTGTAACTCACATCGTTACTTAGTTCTCGAAACTCAAAAAGAAACTAGGGAAAAACTCCGAGAACTCCTTAGAAACTCTTTAGGAAAACTCGGAATCTCGGAAGAAACTCCCGAAAGGAACTCTTTGTCTTAATGGGTTTGTCGCTCATTTATACAGTTTCCAAACAAAGGAATTGGACTCTTTTGGACCTTGGCAAATCCTATATTTATTCCGGTTCAAACTTATTATCTAACAATATTCTTAAATATTAAAATTAAAAAAGGCGGTATGGGCCGTGACGTAACAATTGAAACAGTTGCCACAAATAAAAAGCAAACTGGACAATAGGATTTGAAAAGTTTATTTATTACAATTTAAAATCTACTTAGTTAACTTTTGATAAACAACTTATATCATTTTTAAGATAATAATATTTACCAAGTTGCATCTATAATGTACAATTATACAACATGTTATATGACCAGAGTTTAATCTGACAATAAACAATTTAATGGTAACCATTAGTGTATAATTCTCATCACATTTCCAGACTTCATTAACAGAGATATTTTCCAATTAATATGAGTATTTATTGTGTAGATAGTATTTTGAAAACATTAATAATAATTATAAATTTAACAGAATATAATTATATAGCTATGTACCATTAATTAAAAGAAGTTATTTTAAATTGATTGGTTAAAAATATTACATCTAACTGATTAGATGATTCATAGTATTATAACATAAATCCATTTACCAATAACAATGTAATTACTTATATATTCAATAGTGATTTCTCTATATATAATACCTTACGTGATAATCCATTCCAAAATTGAAATAGGTATCATTATTCGAGAAACAGTTAAATACAACAAATTTTTAAAAGTTCTTATTAAAAACTATTCTCATTTATTTGGGTTTATATGGGTTTATGGGAGTTTTGTTGTTTGGTAATAAACATATGCATTGCATATTGATGGGTTTGAACATGAATTACAGGAATATAGTTACAATATAATTATAATTCAAAATGAATAGCGATCGCTGGTCTGAATACCGACCACGACTGTCAATAATTATTTCCCAACAAACGTTCATATATACAATGATATTTTAAACGAAAACGGGAAATGAATTTTCAACACAACGCGTTCGGGTGTAAATTTTATTATTTACTAAATTAACACGTGGCTATTTAAATTTTATTTGTTTTTGGTTTTCATAATGCAGAGTGTCATTACGTCGATAAAGACCTTCACAGTTACCAAGACCCCCCTCAAATTCACGTGCATTACATGCAATCCCCATCAAAAGCTCACACCTATACTTTCTATGGCATCGATTAACTTCAAGCGTATTGCATTGTGCAATTATTTGTGTTATTTATTCGGTAAAATAAAAGCTTCATTTTAGACAATATGGCCTTGTTTATAATAATGCGTAATGCCCCTAAAACTTTTGTTCCACATTCCGTTAATGCATTCATTTATTAAAATAAATAATTGGTATTAATATAATAAAATACATTTTATATTCAATAAAATTTACGATCGGTAAATGAAGTATAATTAATTAGGATACCAAATTGGAAAATTAATTTAAAAAACGATTAATAAATTTTGTTCATTGTAAAAAATATCCTAAGAGTCGATATACGTTTTAGGACAAAATTACAATAGTTGTATTCTAAGCAGGAAAAGTTTAATGTTAAATAAATCTTTTTGTTAAATGTAATACAATTGTTGTTACTTCTTCGAGAAATATATATTGTCACTACAAAAATAAAGGAAGTTTTTTGTATTTTTTTTTAGATTTCAGAAGTTTTCAAATAAATAAAAACATGTTTCAATCAATTTACTCTTTCAACAAAAATATTATGTGTTTTCAGTGAAACGCTGTCGTAAACAGGTTAGTGCAGGAAAGTCTCTTTACTTACTTCCGTTTCTTCCTCAAACTCAAACGATTTAATTTAACTTGTCTGTTTATAATGTGTCACGTCATAAAGTCGTATGTTGTAGACGTTCAGTAAAACTTCCTAACCTCTTTTACCACCCAAAGCTCATCAATTTAACCACCAGAATAACACCTTTGACATAACATTTTATGTAAGTTCAATGGATCATTCACTTTAAAAATAAACTTACCAAATAAATTAAAAATTATGAAAAAAAAATAATGATAAAAGTTTTATAATTGAAAATCTAGAATTTACATGCATGGTTATTATGGTAAAAAAAAACAAATTTTTTATAATCTAAAAATTATTTTTTTTTAAATCTTACAATTGAGAAGTTTGTATTTTTATAAAATTGTAGTTTTTTGTTTTTAATTTCATTCCATAACCAAAACTTTTTAATTAAATCCTCATTTAACTACTGTAATATTTTTACAACACAAAGTATAGTTTGTTTTTTCGAGTGTTGTTAAGTGTTGATAATATTATCTCTCATGTATAAAAATTCAAAAGTTATTTTTTTCGCTTCGAAAAGATGTTCATCAATAATATATATTAAAAAAACTTTAAATTCATTTCTGTATCTTTTCGTGTTATTCGCGAACGTATACTTCAGTCATAAAATAAAACAATTTATACTCACTGTGTAAAATGAAATTTTTTTGTAAGTTGAGTTGTAATTAAATAGTTTGTAATGTTTTTTATTAAAGGAAAAAAAATAATTTGAAGTCTTATTAATAAGAAAAAAATTACTTTTGAAAGTGAATTTCACTAAGGAATAATTTTTACCTCCTTTTCCATCAAATGACTCAAAAAGTATGTTAACATGTCTAAATCTTACTTTTAAAGTATGAATTTTGTTGAATCTTAACTGTGATTTTCAATTCACATTTAAAAATTTGTATGTATAAAGCAGTCCTATTTCATATCTCCAAACTTTCTTATAAGACTTGCAGTCAAAAATAACCTAAGTTTCACAAAGAAATGCCTTGATTAACAAAGTTGGTATTATATTTTTTTCAGAAAACTATTTTTTTCTACTAGTTATAGATAAAGTTAGTTGGTTCCTATTTTTACTATTAACAATTCAATGTGCTTCCTTTTTAGCAAAAATTACGGAAACAAAGTCGTGGATAACCACTAGTAAGTTAAAGCAGCAATTTTGTGTGAATTCCAAAGATACCATGGAAAATCACCAAGATTTTGCGAAATTACATTTGTCTTTAATCTTTGGATTACTTTTTATATAATATCGAGAAACAAGAATTAAAACCACTTTACAGTTTTATTCTTCACATTAAAAGGTAATCAAAAATGAAACTTTTACTTCCAAAATGTTTTTCTTATCAGGGCTTTAACTAGCTTTAAATAGGCATTGGAAATACTTTTAGCTTGACTTTAAGTTATCAAAACCAAAACAATATTTATATTGGTAAAAAATTAATAACTGCTAGTGTTTCTAAGCTTATAAACTAGACTCATGGATTATAAACTAGACTCATGGATCGACAACCTGCGGGTTTTGTTGCGACCGGAAAGATATTCGGCAATTCGAATTTGCGAGTACCTATACATTTCTCTATATAGGCCGATGTCAATTTGGGTGGAGTTTCCAGATTTGCGGGATTCCTAAGTTAAAATAGTGGTGATTGTACAATATGAGATTTATTTTTGGGGTAAAATTAACATTGAATTTGGTCGTAATTATCATTGACAGTTCGTACGTTAATTTTTGAATGTTAATGATGCATGGGTGGGGGGTCTAGTCAGAATTTGCTGAAATGCTTACCAGATACGCCACTGGCCAAGTGCGGCCCGCACTTAATCCCACGTAAAATATTTGGCCCTTTTACGACCAAAGTTTGCCGACCACTGAACTAGGTGATAGTTTTAGATATGTCAAATATAAACATGCTTTTATGCTATTTGACTTGATTTTTAAGATACTTTGAGAAATACTCGATAAAATACAAAATACTTTACGAAAATTTGACTTCAAATCAGGCAAAACTCAAGGTATCTGTTAATATTTAAACATCTAATCAATTCAATTAATCTCTAATGTGTAATTATTTGATGTGAAATATTTCTTTAAATAAAAAGGGTTCTCTAATTTTTTTTTACTTAAAACTTTAAAAACTACTGAGTTAAGAACAGTGAAACCCATGGTAAGTATTTTTTTAAAGTATTAATAATTATTTTTAAAAATAAGTAACAAAAAGTATTTTCTCCTATGTTATATAATAGTACAAAAAGAATTTTTTTTTTAAATAAAAAATAAATATTTCCTTTTAGTGTTCATTTTTTAACGCTATTAATAACATTTTCTAGGAAAGCAGTAGAAAAGTAAAAGAAAAAAACAGTTAATTATTTGGCTCAATACAATTTGCAATACATTTTTAGTTCTATGAAACAATAACATTT
Source organism: Sisyra nigra (assembly GCA_958496155.1). Classification (NCBI taxonomy): domain Eukaryota; kingdom Metazoa; phylum Arthropoda; class Insecta; order Neuroptera; family Sisyridae; genus Sisyra; species Sisyra nigra. The sequence goes on along the minus strand of OY292313.1, from coordinate 36,558,090 downwards.
AATTGTATTGAATCACAGTATTCTCCCGTATAAATGCATTCATAAAAGCATTACAATTGTAATTACTCAACAAATTTATTGTGTCTAGCATATTGAATAATTACTAGGAAAGAGATTTGTTTATTTTTTAAAAAAATTGTATAATTTTAATGTTATTTACATGCGAAATATATCATCATACTCGTATTATATAAAATTTATTCAATTTTTTTTTTTTTTTTTTTTGGAATGGAAACTGAGAGGTTTTGTAAATTATTTATTTTTTAAGAGACATGATCTTAAGAAAAAGACGATTAATAATTTTGAGTGTACAATATTTTGGACTTAAATTGAATACTTGACACGTAAGTTCATGATCAGTATAAGAACTGGCACTTACTTTGAAAGCTCGCTGGACCGTTTCAAGTACAATCTGCATGTGTATCATCTTATTGTTGACGCTTCAAACAGTAAAACAACAGTTGTAAAATCAGCCGTCTCCTGTCTTCGATTCAATTATAATTCTAGAATGAGAGAATAAGACAAGGATACGCGCGCCAAACTTCACAGCTGCTGTTGTAGTTAATTTTTGCTTCAACTAGTTACAAAGTTTTCCTATTCCCTAGAGTGTCGTTATCTGTTTCCGGGCAGATTGGTACCGTCTTAGAAGCTCGTTAGTGCGCAAATCTGAGAGAAAAACTCCGCGACGTTGTGTCAGTCGAGACAAAAAACAACGTGAAAAAAGAACATATTATTTGTTGCGACGTTTTCCGCATTTCTTATACGTTTTTTGTCAATTGCAATTATGATTTAAATAACGTTAAACTATAGTGAAAAAGAAAATGCTTCTTTTTTAATCAATTTAAATATTAAATTTCTAAAATATTTAAGCTCCATAATTACTCAAACGATCTTTTATTATTCCTTTTTTTTACTCCTAGAAAACGTGCTTCAACAATATGTCGAAATACGTTGATATTTTGTTCAAGGTAGAGATTTGCATAACACTTAAGTGTATGATCGTTAAAACCACACTACATCTCACGGAACATTGTTTAAAATAGTAAAGCTCGTACCAATACAACAAATCTTTATTTATCGTTTCTTGCATTTCTTATTATGATGAAAACCAAAAATTCTAAAGGAATATTACATTAACAAACGCTACGATGTATTATAACTAGGGCCTGGATTTTGATGTATGTATTTTAATGTTTTTACTTAAGTTAGATATCGTAATATGCAATCGTTCGAAATACGTTTCAGAAAATTATAAACAATATATGGATATACGAGCAGTTACCCGTGACTTTTTTCATGCAAAATCAAAAAAAAAAATACAGTAAACACAGAAGGCATTAAAGAATAAACAACTTGCCAGGAAATAGGTAATAAGAAAAACACCAAAATTACCTTCCTGAAAACAAAGTTGAATATAAAATGAAGATTTCGTTACAAAAACTAAACAAAAAAAGTATACTAAGTACTAAGTAGTTAATAAGGCCATTTCGTTAAGGGTTTTATTTAATTTTTTAAACCAAAAGTAGAAACTACAAAAGTAAAGGTTCCTTAGATTAACATGTGACTTGAAACTTTTGAAACTGACTTTTCAAGAAATTTGAGATCGTTTCTTATTTTGGAAGAAAGACGTAAAAACATTAAAAAACTTTAAACCCCTTTTTTAACTATATATATCTACAAGTGAAGTTTCAAAAAAGCCTTAGTGGATATCACAGTCCACTCCAGAATAACACTTAAAAGTGAACACTTTAAGTTTTACAAATTCAAATCGAATAATTGCAGCTATGCTTTTTAATATTCCTTATTAATAATTTGAAACGATATTAAAATGAACAATTTTAAATGATTCTAGTTTTCAAATAAAACTTTTTTTCTAAACACAAAAGCAGTTTCTCTTTTCTTTTTGTTCTTAATGTTTTTGATTTTTACATATTCTAGGTATTTTGAGGTTTTTATAAATCCAAACCTTAATTATTACATTGAAGTATTTAACCTTTGGAGGCGGTCTCTGGTCTGATGGGTAAATATATCTAGAATATGGTAAAGTTAATTTTTAAAATTCTAAACCATTATAAAGATACTAACAACAGTTTGAAGAGGTAGATAATCGGAGCGTTGTGCTGAAACTTGAAACTCCAAACATTTTTCTCAAAATGTACTATGTTTTTCAAACTTTCCTCCATCATATCTCTTAAAATCATCACTTTAAATTTATAGGGTCAACTTAACATATATACATAGATGCACAGAATGTTCTATTATCATCCCAAAATTTTAAATTTATTTTTTTTTTGACGTGATAACGTCTTATAACATGGGCAGTCTGTACGAAAAAGTGTCACGTTCCCTTTGAGCCTGTGCGTGAAAACGAGAACGCGATACAAGCGATAGAGGCACGATACAGTTCTGCTATTGGAACGCCGCCACGCGAGCTTCTTCGAGAACTTCTACAATAAGCTATGCCTCGTATTCAATAATTGTTGAATCCTATACAACGTGTTTTGTGTTTTTTCTACAATTTACTTAATAAGATTTAATTAATTTTCTTCATAATTTCCAGTCTGATTTCATTTTGAAAAAATTGTTAATTTTCAATTACATCCTCCTTTGTATAAAACAAAATAATGATAATTCAGTAATAAGAATTCAATTTAATTCATAAAAGTATGCAATTTTTCATCAATGTTTCTTTATGACGTTAAAACATAAAACTATCGTTCGTAAACCGAATTTACAGACAACCACTTTTTTAAGAAAAAGTTGAAAAAAAATATTTACATAAAATTCGAAATTTTTTTTTCCGAAGTCTGCCAAAAATTCAATTTTAAAAATGTTCTTTTCATAATAGTCCATTCCGTGGATACACAGATTAAAAAACAACGCCAATTTTTATAGTTTCAAATAAGCCAATCAGCTGATTTTGTGGAAGGAGTGAGCGTCCATTTTTTCGAAGGAGGTGTTTTCAGAGCGCTATAACTTTGGCTCTAATAAATTTTTTAGCTAAAAAGTTATATGTATACTCTTGAAACACTTATTAATAAATGATAAAACTCTAAAGTTCTAACTCTTTATTGGTTCTCACAAAAAAAAAATCCAAAAAATTCTGAAAAATCCGACCGTCAAACCAGAGAACCCCCTTAAAATACAAAAAATATTTATATAAAATATATATATATATATATATATATATAATTTATACTACCACTTCTCTTGTTAAAATGCGCTTTATCCTTTCATGTTCACCAATCAAATGTTTACGACATATCAGCCATATTAAATTGTCCATATACCGCAATCGTTAAATTATTTATGAGTCTATATCCAATATTAATGCCACAATAATCTATGACGTAGATAGTCCTCCGAGTTAATGAACCAATCCAATGATTTATTTATTAATCTGTTTTTGAAATATTCACCGCTACCACTTAAAGTGACAATTCAAAAAAATTAATTATTAGATATCTCTAAAAGGTAATTTCTTGCTTCTTACTCTGAAAATGATAAAAAAAAATACTGTAATAAATTATATTTCTTTTGTATCATAGGTGTGATACTTGTAAATTCGTTCAGTCATATATCCTACGTGACTATGATATGCCATCATATGCAATTAGATGTTGTGTCTTCTAACACTACACTAATCCTCTATTATCAATGGAAGTTCCGGGAAGTGACATTATGGCGAACACCCAAGGACCTACTTGTGGTAAAATTGTGGTCCTCCACCTCATTAACTAAATGGACTAAATGCAATACAAGACCGCAAATACGTGAAAGCGTCTAGGTCCCCCTATTAACAGTGTTACAATATGTTATTCATTTGTCAAGATCGAATATCTATTATTGTATGATATTGACTTTATTTGTACTACATACTATTAACTTCAATTCTTTACAACGACGTATACATATTTATAGTATTGTAATCTATCACAAACCCCAAAAGACAAAAAATACATCCAGACATGTCTATCATATCCTTATACTAATACATTGTATACAATATACATCCTAGAAAAAATAGTATATACGTACTCGTATAGAAATACCCGCATATTTTATGGTAACAAAGGTTTTATATTAATCATTAGATCCCTGAAGAAATCAACTTTTTTCATTTTCTTTTCGTCACAGCTCCTAGAGTTTTATCTAAGTATCACTATATTTTCAATGCTGAATATGCAATAAAAATAAAAAATGTTAACAAAAATTCATAAATCAAATGATCAAATATGAAATATTAATATAAATGCGATGGTGGTTTGATTATTCAAATTGAATCATTATCATCTGGTCTGCTTCGAACATCAATGAGAGTTTAAACGAAAAGCATGGACGGTTTTAGCTGAGACAAGACGTTACACGGTCATAATTCACGTTTGTTGCCAGATTTATGGCACGTGGGTATAATGTACGACTGGGCGGCAGATACTTTATAAATTGATAAGTACAAGATGGTGGTGGTACAACTGACGGCTTTGATAATGAAAGTTTTCGGTTTTGAGCATCCAACACCCAAGCAATTTTCTACTAATATAGATCCTCGATGGAAGGCTCCAGTTTTATTTGCTTCTTTTTAAATTTAATTTCAAATCGCACGTATTTCTTAATTGAATTTAAAAAAAAAGAATATAACAAAAAATTAATTAAATAATTCCATTGCAAAGAAAAATTAATTAAAAACTAATTCATTTTAATTTTTCCGGGAAATAATAACCGATCAAACTTTTCTCGTAATTCAATTTAGATTTCCTTACTGTGGGTATATATTTTACTTGTATAAATATCAGTAACTTAAATACAATTTTATTCCATTATTTTATTAACATTTTCGTTATCGTTTTATTTCTTATATGTAACTGTCTTTATTTTAAAAATGTATTATCTTACCTTGAGAAATCGCAAACAAACAAAAAAACTTTAAGTTTTTTTTTAACTTTAAATTGCTTAATTGTAATGCACGTATTATTTGCCTGTATTATTTATGCATAGAAGGAAAAAAATAATATAATCTTAGTTCTCACAGTGACCTAGATTGGATTTGAAATAGTTTTGAACTGTTGAGTGTACGCACAGCAGAATTTCGAACTTGAAATTGAAATCAGATGTTCCATACGAGTATGTAGTGAATTTAGTATCTTTAGTATGGAGCGTAAAGAAGGGGAACAATGTTCAAGGCAGTTCTAAGATCTGATTTGAACTAGCAGGCAGAAAGCAGCTCAAAATGAATTTGAACTACTATGTGAGAACAAAGCAATTAATACGTTTCCTATATTTATAAAAAATAAGAAAATGAATAATTTTATTCTTGATTATCTATACCTACAAATTCATAAATGCACTTTTTTTAGTCACAATATGCATTAATGAATATGAAGAAATAGAACCATTATATATGCTATTTTTTATAAATATAAAAATTTGCTTCATCTTTACTGATTCTTCATAATATTTGTATTACTATATCGGTTTGAATAATTTTTGTTTAGTTATTAAAACAAAAAATACAATTATTCTTGTGTTTTATTTTTAAAAACTAAGCTCCCTCACTGATATCACGATGAAAAAAAAAACTTGTTGTTATTGATTACGATTTTCAGAAAATATTAATTAATGTTAATTTGATTTTAGTAAAATTTGTAACTTCAATTAATTTTATTTGAAATAAATTAATTTCTATAAAAAAGAAACGTTTTAGTAAAGAGAACTGAACTTTTAAAATGTCGGTACAATAATATACCTACATCCGTTCTCCTCAAGATGACTTCTTAGTAATCCTTAAACGATCTATCATTGAGCTCTATTTAATATTAGAAGTTGTTTTCCTTTCAACAATTTTATTTTCGTTAGCAGAAAAACAGGTTAGGGCTCGTTCCCCCGCACTGCAGCCTTAGGCTTATTCCCATACAAAGTTTGGCGACAGGGCCATTAATGGCCCATTGCTTAGCCAGAGATGCTAGTTGTTGGCCCAACATCGGCAACTGTTAACGGCCCAAGTACGGTTGCCGGCTGGATGATAACCCCGGGCCGCTAATGGCAGTCGACTATCGGCCGACTGCAGTAAAAGTTACCGGGCCGTTAATGGCGATTAACAATCGGCCGACTGAAGCAAAGGTTACAGGGCCGTTAATAGAAACCAACAATCGGCCGACTGCAGTAAAAATTACTGGACCGTTAATGGCAAATATTATAAATTAATAAAACTACTTAAATATTGAAAAAAATGATATAAAATCAGCTCAACGATTATTATGATACAATCATTTATTCACTTTATAATACATACAATCTTAATAAAAAATCAGACAACATCAATAATTAATACAAAAGTAGAATTTTAAACCTGGCGTACATAATACACACTCTAAAATTAAAAAGGGAATTTTTGGTGGTTTATAATGAAGATCTTCTTTCTTATCGCCCATTCTCACGGTCCACCCAACCAGAAAGCCATCGGACTACTTTGCCAGCGAAATTTTTAGATTCCTCTGCATCCCCAAACTTTTCAGTTACAGCATCTAGAATATGCAAAATCAATTATAAATAAACTTGTTTTTAAGACACAATATGTGTGAGTGAAGGAGTAAGAACTAAAATAGTATAAGAGATGAAAAAAGGAGATTTATTTTCATAAGGGTATGAAAAAAAAATTTTAATTGTAAAACCAATTTTAAGATGAGAAAAAATTCTCTAAAAAAATAACAAACTAACTCACCTGCATAATAGAGAATTTCGACTAGATATTTATCCCAATTTTCATTTGCATCGCTTAAGTCTGCAGCAAACTTATCAACTTTAGGATACTCATCAGCCGGTGGATATTTACAAAGTAATATGCCATTAAAATCCTTCCATCTGTAACATCAAATTTAACTATTAATATTTTTTTATTTGATTATTTCACACTATGAGAAAACTATTAGATTATCAGGTAAATAAATATAAATTATCTATAGTTTAATTCGAGAGAATGTATTATTATTCAATTATTAAATAGAACTGCTTACTTTAGTCAGAGACTTTAATAGCCTGGTTATCAACAAGCGATATAGACGAACTATTCTGAAATACAATAATACACTTTAAACACTTTACCATGCGACTATTGTTTAACGACAATTTCTGTGTTAGCGAAACGAATCCTCTTGCCCCTGTTCTACCGTTAAAAGTATAATAATTTACCACCAGATAGCACTTAAATGAAGGATATATTCATACTTTGCGGTCATTGGTTAATTTTGTAATACATTTGGAAAGTATTTATATGGTGCGAATATTTAAAAATAATTGACGCAATTGCACAGAAGAAAAATTCATTTGAAATGTATGTTTCAAATTAAAGATGTATCGCTTTGTCGCTGTTTACTATTATTATTGTCACTATCCACATTATTTATAAAATCTACACTACTTACAAGTTTTTTTAATTGTCGAAATTTTTTTACGCGTTTATTTGACATTGTAGGTACAATTATTCTGAACGTTAATGCTCAATAAATCTTAAAACACAAATCACCTTAAACATAAGTCAAATATAATAAACTCAAAGTGATGAATAACTCAGGGAACTCAAGGTGACTTAAGGCTCCCTCAAAGTATTTAAGGTTTATAGTAAGGCATCTGACTTTTAATTATTTGCGCATGAGCAAAAAATTATTTAGCCAGGCTTCGGCCTATTGTTGGCCGACGAACGAATATTGAATGATGATCGAATAGACGGCGACCGGCAATTAACCAGATATGGCCAATTAACAAATTCCCATTAATAGGCCGAGCGTTGATAGCCAGACATAGGCCGATAAACGGGGCTTTTGTCATTAACGGCGACTTTGTATGGGTTGTACTCTTGTTCTGCTTATGTGTTCTTGATAGAATATTTAAACATTTTATTTAGACAAAATATTTAACTTGCACAGTAAAAAATTTTAAGGCAAAATGGTCCCCGAGAACTTTATACGGTCGTGTGGGTGCGAAATGACGGGTAAAATTTCTATGGTGTAAAATGTGTTTTCCGTGTACTTTAACACAGTGTGATGAACTCTTTTACACCATTTCATGTTGAAAATAGTTTTATTTAATATACAATTACAAAATTTTATTAGTGTAAATTGATACATTTATACTTCTGATAAAACTTTGCGTTCATATTATATCTAGTTGTGCCGCGAAGCTTAAAATCGGTTAACCGGAAGTTCCACTTTATTCTAGGAGTTTTTGAGCTTTATCAATTTTTTTCGAAAACGGCTCCAACGATTTTCTTTAAACTTTCTATAGTTCTTAGACTCATTGATGCCTACAACTTTTATTTGAAACTTTTTTCGGAAAAAAATTCGAATAAGGATGGTTCTGTGGTGAAAGTTGGGAATTCGTATAGGTATACCTACATATGTTATAGGGTGTATGCATATAGTTCTGTTTATATGCATAGTTATAAAGTGCTTATATTTCTTTTAACCAACAGCGAGTTTCATAAATGAAAGTAAAAGAAAGTACTGTGACGCCTCGCAGCAGATATTTATATTGGTATTTATTTTATATTTATACTTTCAAAGTGCCGTACCATGGTAATCCATTAACTTGCAAAGCCCCGGTTTGGCTTAATTTGTAACAAATTTGATGCTCTTAAAAAACGTACAGAATAGCATTTGAAGAAAAATGTATGGATTAGGAGATACCGAGCAGAATCTGAAACAAGACCAACAATTTCACGGTTTTTCCTCCGTAAACATTTTTCCACAACTTTTTGAGAGTTTTAAACTAGAGAATACATAATCCTAATGAGTCCAAACAACATACTAAAAAATCAGAAGTAGGTACATAATGTTTTGTTAATTTATTTTTTATTTTGAATTGCCTATTAAACACGTTGCACATTGCATTTGAAATCAAAAATACAAAATTGGCTGGTATAAACTGATCCATTATAGTTAATTAACACGAAGTTAAAAACTAAAAATACTCTTAATTAAAATAAAAAAAAAATTTCAAATTTAGAATCCTCGATACATATTTTTCAAACACTTTTATTTTCAAAGTGTTCTATTTCATCCATACTGGTGAGTTCAAAATTAAACTTTATTGACAACCTTTTCATTTTATTAACTTTCACAATGGTTCTTATATATTTTTTATTGGTACTTTCACCATTAAGCTAACTATTGCAATCATTCTTTCGAAATGTAATATAAAATGGAGGAGACATTAACGTTTGTCTATAAAACTTTTGCTGGTGTATAATTCTTTAAAATGTTTAATGACTCAATTAAATTTTATAAAGAAATAATATAAATACATTGTATTATTTTCATGTGAAAAGAAAATATTCAGGGAAAAAGTAATGAATAACCTCTGTAGTAAAAAAAATATTGCTTCAATGTTAATGTTCTGTCTTTCTACTTCATTTGTATGTATGTATGTGCAATTTCATTCCATGTTTCCAATTAACACACTCTATTCTTCCCGCAACCAAAAAGACGATTTACAAAATCCGTCGTTTCTCTAATGTTGGTTACAAATCTTCAAAATCTTATTCGTTCTTGTAACAAATATACGCCCAAACAAATATTTTAACGTTGTGTGACTTGAAGAATAGGGACAGACTATAAACATTTAACAAAATAAGACAATAAGAAAGTCTGTGTTGGATGTAAATAAAATGTAAGTAAGTATTACCATAGTATATGCTATTTTTATGATTGTATATATTTTTATAGGTATGACTGTAAAAAAGTTTCTGTATCAGTTGCAAAAACATACTAAAAAGTAGGAGTACTACTATTTTTTGATACTTATTGTAATTTAAACATAGATGCGATAGTTGTATTTAAAAATTGTAAATATTGGAAAATTTTATTCCGTTTTTAAGGATACGTTACACTGCACTCACGTCCCCGTATTGTTTAGTCTTATGAACACATATGGTGGGTATGGGTTATATATTTCATGATCCTACCGACTATTGGTAGTGTAAAGCAATAAAGGGAGTAAGAGAAAGCTTTTGATAGCAAATAGAATATTTTGAATTGAATAAAGAGATAGTAAAATTTTTCATCGTAATACAATATTTCTTTTTAGAAAACCCTATTGGAATCATCAAAAAAAAAATTTCATAGGTAAGTACAATTCTTTTAATTCTATTATTGATTTTTTAAAATAAACGTTAAAATACAAACATGATATTGGTCAGTATTCCAAGAAATGGAACTCTGATAAACACAAACATGTATTATTTAAATATTAGTTGCCTTCGGTCGCGACGGATTTGTTGGCAGTTTTTATTTACCTCTTTTAAAAAAAAAAGACAAAAAAGTGTAATTAAATTATATCAACATCAAATATAAGAGGAATCATGACTAGATATTGATTCATATAAAATATGATATCTACGAGCTGTTAGACTTAAAGTGGTTGCAAAATTAAATTATCGATTGAATGAAAATCAAGCGCGGTTCAGATAGAGCTAATGTAAAAATCAAATCAAAGTAAACCCAATCAAAACGACCACTGCGATGAGAGAATGATCAAATTAAATGAAATCCTATTAATATTGGATAGTATTAGGATTTCGTTTCATTTTTAAACTTAAAAAAATATATTAAAAATTTCTTTAAGATCATTTGGTATTTCTTATCTCTATAAATTATATGTGGTAAATTTTTTGGTCTTTTATGTTCGTGTGATAATAATCATTTACATAATTTTGAATAAAAAAAAAAACAAGTATAAGTTAAAAGTAACTTGTCAACTACTGTTGAAAAAAGTGGACAATGTTTAGGCAATATTTCTTAATACATCTATGAATTCTGAGTAAGAAGACAGTGTCCTAGTAATATCACCTTGTTTCATAACAAAAAATGTTAACTGGTCTTAAAACGCATTGTTACGTTTTGAAAAATAAAACCGTAAATAAAAATTTCAAACTATTATAAGATGTAGGTATCTAGGTATAGAATGTTATATATTTTAATTGGATACATAATTTCTTATTTAGCCATGATTTCTTTGCTATTCGATAACTTAATTTAAATTAAAGTAGATATCAACAGAAATTCATTATCTTCGAACATACAAAATGTAATGCAATCACTTTGATTGAATTAAAGAGCTAACCTTTGTAATTTGCTTTTCGATTACATTCAGTACTAACACGTTTAGCTCAATACTCTAGTTTCGAATAAATAAATATAAATTTACTAAAGAAAGATTAATTTCAATACTTATGGTTACTTATAACTTTTTAAAAAGTTTGTTTAGAAAATTATTTACTATCGACGTTTCCGTAAAAATGTAAAAAGAAATAAGCTGTTTGCGTTTTACTTTTATGTTTTTTAACCATGTATGGGCCTACAGTCTAAAATCTAAATGTATACCCAGATATGTCACTACATAAATAAAGAATATAACTATTATGTTTAGTAACTTTAAGGTACAAAAGTTATTGCTTTTTGTTCTTATAGTACGTATTTGCAAAAGCTGGCTTGGGTTTTAAAAGTTTTGCCCACTATAATTAATAGAAAAAAATAACATTGAGGTAAATTTCAATGGTAATTTCTCTCTGAGAAACTAATTTTGGTTAAAATTTAAAAAACACCCTTTTTAGACGCTTAATATTAATGAGATACATATAGTTACGTACAATTTTCCTGAATTCTCTGAATGCTTATTTGCTTTCCATCATTACTAGTCTAGTGCTCATATTGTGCCTTAGTACGAAGTTCACAATAAAATCTGGCACAATTTATGATTTTCTAATATTATTTTGTCTTTTTGGAGTATAATATACCGTGAAAGTGAGTTCCCCAGTTTATGACTTGAAAAACTTCTTCAGTGGTTGTATTATGGGGGTTTCGTATTGTTAATTATCTTGGTGCTCCCAAATATCCTCTGAATGGATTATTGCGAATATTTCGTGATTTTTTTCCACTTATAGGCTTTGGTAGACTTACGCTTTTCCTCGCATCAATATACGCCGTTTTCAAATATTTTTATGCGTTGGATTGAAACAAGTAACAAAATCTATAAAAAATTGACTCATAATAGTAACATAATAACTTCTGCCGAAGTTTCCCCTCAAGGCGCAGTGGCCCTTTTTTACGATATCTAAATTGCAATCAAGGGTACACATATTTTTGTTATGTATTTATTAAAAACATAAATATCTACTTGTATTCGTAAAATCATAACCCATAATATTAAGTTTTAATAAATATTGACAGAAAAATTATAACACATATGCATTTCATATACATACTTACAGGTATACAAAATCAAAAATGTTGAAATAATTCATGGCCTTCATTTATCTATATTCTTCTATTTAAATTTTATTTTCTGAAAACCCCTTGCATTAGTTATGCAATGCGTTATACTCGTATTATATTTACAATAGGTGTATTTAAACATCTTAATTGTTACGTATTTTAAAAATTGAAATAAATTTCGTTAAAATATTATCTACCACGGTGACGGATTATAAATAGTTTTAAGCTCGATTGTAATATGAAACTTCAAACAATAAACACTTTAAAGTAAACCGGATGTCCGAGAGTTTCAGACATGCAGATAAAAGACCAACACCATCCCACAAAACCGAACATGTTTACCGTACGTGTATCCGCATGGTTAAGAACGTTAGTGAACGTTTGGGTGTTGTAAAGACTTTACTTACTTATGTACTGTTAATGTAGAGTTTCGTGGCTGTAACTTGTAAAGTTTCTATTCGTGAAGTTCACTTTGATAGTTATTTTAATATGGTGGTGACTTTAATAAGTTAGTGACACTATAAGTAAGCAAAATAGAATAGCACACAGTAGTAAACAATTTATCGTCACTACATAACATAGTGTGTAAATACAATAGATGTAAAATTTATAAAAATCATAAAATCAAATTAATAAAGCATATTATAAATTTTATAAAAAATAAAGAAATTTGCCCACTAACGCAGAATATTAAGTCTTATTATTAGCAAGCATCATCTTCTAATAACAATATACTCACTCTTATTGTATAGGTATTTAACTAAATATAATGTCATGTGGCCATAATGCTGTAAAACGATATATATACTATTCTGACAAATTAAAATGAACTTATCTTTATATTTCTTGTTAACTTGAATGTTGTATAAATAATTGTGAAACATCTATTAACTATTTAACTAAATAGTTTATCAATATAAGATGGGAACAGAAAATCAGAAAAATAAAAACATTTCTATTAAAAAAATTAATAATATAAAGTTTTATATAAGTAAATACTTTGCGCCTTACTTTTGCTTCAGAAAACCTTTGAAAAAATTTGCTAATAGAAATAGGTACTACGTATCGTATTTAGTTTATCATGTTTATGTTGTTCAAATTGATAGTCATTTAATCTAACCTAAGACATATTTGATCGTAAATAATTTTTAATTTAGGAAAAACACAAAAAAGATCTTTCTACCATACAGTTGGTCATTGCGCTTTTAAATATTTAAATATTTTTGAAGCAGTATCAAAATTAGTGTAATTCTCATCCCTTGGGGAAACCGTTTTCTCGGATTTAATAATAGAAATTATTCAGAGATGCACATATATGTTCACGATAATAGATTCTTCAGTATCTTCGGCAATATTTTAACAAAAATGCATGCCAAACTATTTTAATTTATCAATTGTAAATATTTTAAAATTGCATAGTACATGAGTTTTACTATAAACCGTCTTGTAAACCACTAAACTTTTCCCTAATTCACTGGTTAATCTATCCGTAATTAGGTACTAACAATAAGAAAATGTTTTTTCTAACTTTATTGTAATAAAATGTGATTCATTAGATACGCCGGATTTAATTTTGAAATAAAACAGCGTAATATATTATTTAAGATTTTTTATTTATTTATAAAGTAGATATCTCAACATTATTATGGAATACGATACCGGTCAAATGACTACTTCGGTTGCATTGGTATACCTTGGTCCTTTTGATAAAATTTTTCAAGACTTTTTGCAAAATAGTACAAAATAGTGCAAAATAGACGCATTTTCAGAAATAACGCGTTGGATTTCTGTTTTCAGTTCTGGAACTGTTTCTGGTATGTGTCGCAAGATCTGAGCGGCTAACTAACGTCACCATTTCTAAAAACACACGACCAAGAAAACGTTCTTTTAACAAATTAATAGATTCACTTGCTGTATGATATGTAGCATCATCCTACTGAAACCACATTTGATTTCTGAAGTCCATTTGTCCAATTGATTCCACGAAAATTCAGAAATATAGAACTAGTAGCAAACAGGTTCTGATAATGTTCAATTATTGAGAACGACGACGTGTTGATATTCCTGGATTCTCATTGATACTTTCACCGACATTTGCAATGTTTTCGAGCGATCGCACAGGATAAGAACGGAGTACAGTATTTTTTTGTTCAGAAGCGAATAAGTGTTCTCAATTTTTTAATTATCTAATTTTCGAATGGTGGAGTGTTAGTAGAAATATGAATACCAACAATTTTACAAACTTTTCGAACTGTCTCCGCATAACTTTCGCCCAACTAAAATAAGTTTTAACAATATAAAAACGTTGTTCTTTAGTATAGCGATTCATTTTTAGAAACCATAATAACAACAAATGATACTTACTACCAATTATTAGAGTTGCCAACTTTAATACAAAAAGAAAAAAAATAAAGAAATTTAAATCTGGAGTACCCAATGGGCCACCTCTAGTTTGCTGAACAAACTCTTTCGGATTTTCGTCAAGGGGTAATTTCCGCTTACGACAACGTATTTGATAGAGGTAGTGTTATTTAATTTTCTTAACCCCAACGTTTGCCGCCCTAAGCTATAGCCTTTCTATTTTATAGTAAATCTAAAATCCATTTTCAGTGATTCAGAAAAAAATGTTAGGGTTTGTCATATCCATGGCATTACCTATAACATTTTGATAGTAAATGGATAGGCAGCTCTTTACTTATAGATGTAACTTAAAGAGGAAAAACCATTACTTATGAAATTTTGAAAATATAAGTTTATTTACGTTTCATAAAAGTAAGTATTTTCTAAAATATGAAGGCACATTTCTAAATTAGAATTTTTAAATTAACCGTCGCTGTCATTTCTTTAGTCACATCCTCCCAAACTATTGAAAAGATAATTACATACTGGATGCATATACGATAACATACCTTAAATAGTATCAGGGTTAATATCAAGTATCAAGTTTAAAGAAAAAATTTATATAAACACATTTTTATTGTATTTTATACAAAAAACGCATAGTTGCATTAATAAATACTCATACAGCAAGTAAACGTTTGATAAAAAGTATTTTCTTTAATCTACGATTTCAGAAGAAATAATTTAAAACAGATAACAACAGAATACTTTAAACATAGCATTTTAGATAAAATTAAAAGTTTTCTTAAATTTGTTAATCGATTAATTATTTTCTTAAATCAATTATTGTTTGTTTTTTAAAAACTCTTGTAAATCAGAATAGATTTTAGTCAGGAACATTCTGTATCAGCAATATTCAGAGTTGTTCGTTGATACGATTAGAAGGAGGTAGGTGATTGTAGTCGGGGGTGGTAAATGCACTTATTAGCAGCGCTAATGCCTCGGTCATCGGTAATTTAGCGCAACAATGAGTAAGCGTTGTCGGGTAAAAAGTGCCAACTGTAGCGCACAGGAAACTGCCACCGTCAGTTCTGCCAACCACCAGTTATTTATATAGACAGTTTTAATTACGTTTTTTACCTACTGCACTGATTTATCTTTGCGTTTTTTGCAGCCTGAACACTTTTTAATTGTTACATTTTGATTGCATTTTGGTTGCATGATTATTTTTCAGGTGGAACAGATGGCATTGTTCTCTTTCTTGAAAAGTAACTCACTTTTATAAATTTTATAAAAGAAGATAGTGGTTTCAATATTTATTAATTACGTATCTATGAATATATTCGGTTTGGCTTATTAATATTTATAATAAGAGATATTACGCTATTGATACTATTAACTTGAGCTTAATAGTAAGAAAATGAACATTATGTACTAAATCAGTGTTTGAAATAATTTTACTATCTAGTGATAATGTTATAACTTATAAGGTTCTCATTTCTTTTTTCAGAATTCGGAAGTCAAAGAGTTATAATTAGGCTTGTATGGGAAGTCTTGAAAAAACCTCGTAAAAGAGTATTTGAGGGTAAGAGGTATGTAATACACACACAAAATAATAACTCTTATTTTTACATATGAAGTGTAGCTTATTATGACTATTATGACAACAAAAGTTCCAGTTTACAAATGATCGAATGTTGTTAAGCAAAAATAATTACAGTACCCATGCGAGGCCTCTAGTAGGTACTTGTTAAACTTTATTCTTCATATGCAAATAAAAAACAGGACCAACAATCAAGTCAGTAACCTTCATATTGGGTTGTATTGGGTTGTCATATTTTACGTGCAAAAAAAATTGTAATGCATATAAAACAATCAAAAATAATTCTATAAACATTGATAAGTAAAAAAAAATAGCTATCGACTAGAATAAAATGAACTATTACCTTACTTTACTTTTTAAGTAAAGTAAGTACCCTTACTTTTAAAAATTTCAAAAAAACATTTTTGGTTCAATAATTTGTTTTAAACAACTCATTTAAAAGTTAAACTAAGGTTTTACCAAGAAAATTAGAACTTCTCGTTCAGTTTTTTTAATTTTTCTTTCCGTAGTCAATATTTATTTATAATGTTACATATAGAAGATTGTTTTGTCTCAATGAACTTAATTGAAATAAATTTTTTAAATAATTGAAAATATGTTTTACATTTGTAATATTAAGTTATATTCTTTTTGGTAACTTAAATTTTACTTTTATATGACGGTGAAATTTTAAAATAGAAATCATTAAAACATTTAACTGGAATATAAGTTATAAAATGATTTAGTTCGGTGTCGCACAGCGTATATGTATGAAAGCTCATAATGATCACTCCTGTGTCATAATAATAAGGCAGTGAGAGCCAACTGTGTGTGGTTATTGTTTGAGGCGATTGTTATTTTAAGACGTCTCTCTGTAAAACGGTAATGTGACATCGTAACTCTAAGCTAATTTCCGCTTCGGAAGTGTTATTTTTGTTCCGTACCGCAACACGAGTGTGACCCGTAATGTACTCGTTTTCTAGGTTTACGACAAATGTCATTAAACATCATGTGCTACAATATTAAAGATCATATACATTTTAAACATCTTTAATTGGTTTAGAATCTTTTATTGTAGGATGTAGCAATCGTAATAAATGTGCACGTGCATTGTATTATTGCAGATTAACTTAATATAAACTACACAAATGAAAGAAAATAATTACAAGCATGTTGCACCAGATATTACGTTTTTATTGCTATACATAGACACTTATTTGATTATTTTTATTTTTTGAACTAGATAATCGTTAGAAAATGCTCTTTTCTCATTATTTGTAACTTAGCTTCCAATTTTTATTGCTACTTTTATTGCATTTAAAATTCATAACTTATTTTTAGTAAAGCATTAATTGGTTTATTAAATTTATCTTATTCAATAAATATAATTAATCAATTATTAATTATCAAAAACTGTATACTGAAAATAATGATTAATACGATTAATTAATTTGAATTACTTAGTTAAATTTATATGCAGTTATTATAGATATTTGTCATTATTATCGCAATCTATCTTCATATTAAACATATTGCATGTATCTGCCTAGTAATTTTAGTTGTAAGCTTTCGATAATGACAAAATGCTTATACATATTAGACAAAGACAAATATTTTAGATAAAATGACCACAAATCTAAACTTGGTCTATAGATAATATTATATTATATGTTATTATTATCATTACAAATTTTGTATTTATTGACGGCCATAAACCGTGTCACGTCTATAGAATACCAATGACTAGAGAGTATGTAGCGAATGTAACGTCGATACGAAATGATAAACGGTCATTGTTTCAAGAGGCGAATCCAATAAAATTGTTTTGTTTTGGGGTAGAAAATGTCAATCGTTCGTCTTGTTCTTGACTAGTGGAAAAAATATATTGGCTTTTTTTACTTATTCTATACTAGAAAGTGAAATAAACTCAAAATAATTTAAATCTGCATATTAAAATGTTAACACCCGACATTAAAATTTAATAAACAAATAAATCTCTCTCAAAGAGAACAATTTGCGAAGAAAATTCTCAATCTCATAGTAGAGAAATACCTGTGTCTGGACGTAGCTGTAGGTCAGCCTTTGACTGGTGAAAACCATATTCTTTGGTTAAAACTAGAAAATGTTGAAGTTCAGGTTAATACATATACGCTAACAAATAAATGTACGCTTATGGAAATGTTAAAATCATCACGAAGGATTCATTTTTCTGAAAGGTTCTAGTCGCTCGAATTTGAGGTTTTCTCTTTGTTCATACTTCTTTGTACAGATTTGGTTCACATTTTGGATTTCTCTTTGCAAATTTGTAATTAAAAAAAACTTTTAATAATTTTTGAACATTTTATTACTTTCAAACATAAAATCTTCTCTATCCTAAACACTGTATACATATATTCTGAAAACTATGTATTCATTTTCACTGAAACCTTAAAGCAAAAAAGATTTGTACCTAAATAGTTTTTCTCTCACTTCTCTACACTTTACTTGCTGACCCTTGCTAATATATTAGAGATAGATACTGGTATAAAATAACTGACTTGGAGCTTAGAGTAGTTTTTGTAATGTAGGTATAATCAAGAAATAAAGATTTATAAAAACTACACCAAAGCCGTAGTGTGGATAATGCAAGTGATACCCCAGCATCAGGTTCCGAATGATAAAAATGACCTAAGATAAAAGCGGCGAACAAGAGAGATGCCGTTTTAACTTTGATTTTAAGTACTCCAAGAAGAGAACTCTTAAATATTGCCACTCGGTAAAAGGGCCGTAAAGCTCCTAATAAACCTCTATACGGGCCACTGTACCTTAAATTACCATCTTCACAAGATCGTTAAGGTTGACATCCACAAATGCCGTCTCTGAGGAAAAGCGAAAGAAACGACGGAGTACATTTTGTACTCATGTGAGGCAGCTTTCAAAAGAAGACTGCAGTATCTCGGAAAAGCGGACATGACGCCTGGCCAATGGCGGAACTACCATATCGCTAGACCCCGCAACGTGGGGGGCCCAAAGTTTTGGAGGCCCGAAAATTTTGAGAAAATTAGTACTAGTAGTGCTGCAGAGAGGGTGCAGTAAAAAAAAGAAATTAAAAAAGAAACAGAAACGTTTAGCAAAAATATCAAAACCATCCCGTTTTCTTAAAACATTTGCTACGATCACAGAAAATCAAAGTACTTCTAAAGATGAACAGGTGTTTGAACAAGTTGATAGCGAAAAATTTAATTCAACTGACTTAAAACTAAAAAATCAAGGTACTACACCTAGAGATGAAAGGCGATTTGAACACTTTGATAGCAGAAGCAGTACGGCAATTGATTTGAATAACGATGAGAATATCATGGATTTCAACCAAGATGTTACGAATAAGAATATTAAGAAACTATAGATATTAAGAAAAGCAAACATTCATACGTATAAGGTTGGGGGCCGATCTAATTTTTTTGTGGGGGCCTAAAATTTGTAGTTCCGCTACTGCGCCTGGCGAGATAGTAATGGCAACCCCTAGGCAGGTGCTAGTTTTCTTTAAAAGTGTAATGCCCCCTTAGTCAGAACAGAGGGTCACATCACAATAGATTGGTCACGGTGATAAAGGGAAGGAAAGTCCTGAGATCCACACAGCTCGAAAAAAAACTTTGATTTTTCTTTTAATAATACAGCAATGCATTTAATTTTGTTCAGTTCAATAACATTTCAAACATCATTATAAGACGGGAGAGGATTTAACTCTTTTATATCACGTTATAGCTCTGTACTATGAAATATCGACAAAATGGTAGTACCATTAAGTAACTTTTTTTACTATTTAATATTACTCAATAAGGAATAATAGATTGTAATGAGTATATGTATCTATACCTATACTTTACACGTATACATGTACACGTAATGATGAGTAAACAACTAATTATTCATTTCTCTAATGGTCATAAAGAAAAATTAGGTACATTTCAATTTGCTTTTTAATCAAAATTTTCCTTTTTTTTAAAGTCTGTTAGTAGATGAAAATAATTCTTAATAAGAAGTTAATAATATTATTTTTAAACGTTTATTTAAAAGTGTTTTTTTCATTACCTAAATAAAAACTTTAAAACTAAATGGGAAAATAGATTTTTCTGTTAGTTATAATTTTTTTATAAAGTTGAATGTAGACATTTCAATTTAATATATAAAAAGTTTTATGGCTTTAATCAAAATCCAGATTCTAACGACATATCAAATAATATAGAAAGTACAAATTTGTAAAGACAGTGGAAAATGAGTATTAGAAATGATATGAAATTGGAAAAGGGAAGAAGGATGAGTTTAAACTATGTCATACGTTGGCCGTTCATGGTCACAACTGGTCCATTTCGAAGGCCGGAATCATTAGTTTGCCAACTCGCAGCGTTTCTACGTGCTTGCACTCCTCCGTTGGCATGTGTCATAAACGTCGACATTATCAAGTTGAGACCGTTCATTAAACAAAGCATTTCTTAAATAAATGAAAGGTTAATTTGAACACATTGTTCCAATGTAAAGATCAATTGTTTTAATTTTCGTTTGTAATAATTTTTGATGCCTTTAAAGTCAAATTGATGTTGTGAATGCATTGGCACGTAATGAATTATAGGTCTGCAATGTATTGTACGTTGAGTTTTTAATAATAGCTAAGCTTTAGTTGCGCTTATCGGTCGATGGAAATTGGTCGCTGGGATTTTGAATCTGAACACTTTTATTTATGTTTCCGTCGTATGTGATAAACCTACGCTTGATTTCAACCATGTCGTTGGGAGTGATGAAGCGAATGAAAATTGAACCCAAAACCATCACAATATTGAAGAGCTTTATATATTATTTTCTGTTCGTTTATCGTTCCTGCAAAAGCAATGTACTTGCATGTATGACAAATATATTTTCACAAAGCATTTTTAAAACACAGAAAGAGCACTTAAAATTTCTCGTTATGTAATCAAATCCTTTTTTTGTATTAATTAATGATAACAATTGTGTACGTAACTTGAACTAGACATGTAATTGGAAACTAACATGAAATGAAATTACGTGAAAAATCACAACTGCTCTTTCAAGACAAATAAAGAATCTCTCAAACTGAACCACAAAATATAAACATTCACTCGAACGCATTTATGATTCTGGGCATTTCTTTTTCTGCAATCCATCTTTTGATTTTCTCGAGAATTCAACGTTTGTTAATAACAGTTTTGCGTGTCCTTTAATTATAAATACAGGAGTAAAGTACAAATGAGAAAATTTTACAAGCGTTTCTTTAAAATAGTGCATTTCCCTCGAATTCATGCATCAGTATGAAAACTAATGATTAATTTACTGTGTGAACTAATACTTAATAAAAGAGCTAAATGTACTTTTTTATAATAACTCATGTTGTTTCCTATGCCGATTTGCTTGTAGTGATTTTCACATTAAGCGATTGATTAATCTAATTGTTTTAACTAAGCCTTTCACTATATGCACTACCAGATGTAAAACATATTTAAAAGCATATGGGAAAATTTCATTTCATATAATTTGAAAATGTTAACGGCATAATACACATACATAGGAATACTTACTATTGAATTAATTTACAACAACAAAAAACTGCCAATCACCCTGCTGTGACCAAATTTTAATTTACACGTCAATCAAAAAGATAAAAAACTTAAAATTTATTTTACCCGGCATCATTTTTTTCATTTGACACAAACCGTATTTTATCTCAATTTAATAATAGAATATATTAAATTCTCAATATCAATATCCTTAATCAATTTTAAAAAAAGAATTAATTTGATTTAATTGTAGGAGTATTATTTTATTCATACTAAAATTTTTAATATTTTTATACTACAACGAATTGTGGTCTATCTATTTGTCAACTAAATTGTATTTCTCAAAATTAAAACACATTAAACCTCTTCGAAAAAACCAGCCTAGTGCGAGAACTTAAGGGTTAAAATATTTTGTTTTACTGAAACCAAATTTGATTTAGAAGTTTGGAAAATTATAGTGACGAAAACAATCAAATTAAAAGTCCGAGTTTTTAAAAATGAATTGTATTAATACAACATTTTGTAACAGTTAATATTTCAAATGAAATATTTTCAATTTTTACACATTATGTTAAATATTTTAACTATTTTTAACAAAATAAAATGAGAAAAGACAACGATTGCAAACAACAATTTACCGACATTCGATATGACCAAATAAATATTAAAAATAATAAACTAATATACTGTTCATGTTTTAAACACAAGCGGTGGTGAAAATTAATTTTAGTCTTGGGAATTTTGTTCTATTTATTTTTGCAAACAAAGATTGAAATCCTAGAATAATAAGGTAATGAAAACAATAAATAAAATGACAATTAAAGACAACGAATATGCTACAGAGAAAACAATTCTCAATTAATAATGAAAATGAATTTAATAATAATTAAAATGAATAACAAACGCACTAGTTTAGTGATACAATTTAGAAAATAAATAATCAATTTTCAAATTATTGCATTGCTACTAAAACAATATCAGTGCTATTTAAATAAATAGTCCTAGCGACCTATGTGTTTGTACAAGTTGTTACAATTTTTAATATTTTAAACTACACTTTTTAGTTTTTTTTTTTTTTTAATATTTAGTTAATTTAAGGATTTAGAATCTTCGGGAAAGTACCAGTATAGTACTTACCATGTATAGCCATTATCATATTGGCTGATCTGGTAGAGTACCCATCAATATCAAAAAACAAAATTATTAAGAAATTATATTTGAAATTCTGAACATACATCCTTTGTATGTTTACAAATTTTCAACTTCAGCCCCTAAAAGTATTCTTAAAAACAATGCCTGCGTTTTTTTGATAGAGATTTGTCAAATCTTCACCAAACTCTACAAATAGGTACACCGAATTTTAAAATTGTGTACCGTGCATATTCGAAAAAAATTGTAGCCCTTGATAGACGGAGAGTCAGCCAGATAAGCGAGTGATAAGAGCTTCGTTTCTCGTTTTTTCAGGTACGGAACTCTAAAAATCACGAATCTTTTCTTGTGGTTTAAAAACTTAGCGCCAATATTTTGGAAAAGCTTGATTTTAAATGTACGAGTGTTTAAAAAGCTCGTATGAGAATACCAAAACTCGACACAATTTTTATATAAGTTAACTAGTTTGTATTAGGTAAATCATCTTTTTCAACCTCTTAAAATTTATTAAGAAATTAGTTACGAATTCATTCATTGTCCTTATGATGTGTTCATTGTCATGTCGGAATAAAGTCATAAGATTAAGTTTCATTTTTATTTTTATGTTTTTTTTCATATAGATTCAACAAAAACTTTTAGCTAAATTTAAAAAATATTATTTGCCAAAATCATAATAATAAGCAAATGTATGTATGTTTATGTAGACAATGTAGAAACGGTTTGTATTAATGCTTTGTTATTAGCTTCAATGTAATTTTTGTAGTCCAGCGATTAAATTGGCGGACTCATATGCGAGAAGTCTAAGGAACAAATCTCGGAATTGTTATTTTTTTGTTTTGATTGTGCATTCGGTACTTTAACTTACGGTCATGAATATTTCACGGAACGGTACTAGTATATAAATATTAATCTTCATGTTCTAATTATGGTTTCATTTACCTGGCAATACACCATATGGTTTTTTTTTGTTCTTTAGAATCAAAACAGCATTAATTGAAACACAAAAGTTTACTAAAGTTATTACTTTGGAAAAAGTGGTCCTGAAAAAATTAGTTATATGTATAAAATATAATAAGAATAGTTTTTCTTTAATTTGAAATTAAGATAGAGATTAGTAATATTTAAAATAAAACATCGACCGAAATAATTTAATATGTTTAACCCATCAAAGTAACCATAGAAAGCTAAATCTTACGCGAAACGTAATATTATTTACAGTATGTACTGTCCTATTTATTTATGTACTTTTCGCTAATTTCTAGTAAAAGCACTATGTACATTTATGCAAATCCTATTATTGGACAGGCAAAATGCAGACATAATCTATTTTGATCTAATTTGATCACCAACTTGTTTTATATTTTATGTTTCATGATTTTGAATATATCAACTACAACAGAGTTTCTTTCTTTTTTGCATGCGAGTATTTTTAAAAAAAATACAATAAAATATAGTAAGCAAATCAATATTTTATTGGTAATAATAATTTAATTTCTATAAATAAATAATCAATTTAGTACTAAGCATCTTAAAAATAACATATATAAATGAATTAACTGTTTTATCTTATTAACCAGGTTGAAGTTTAATAATAAGAAAAGCATTCCCTTAAAATTATGATTTATCTGTTGCCTATGATTTTCAGAAAACATGTAGGTAAAGACAAGAACCGTTTCTTATATTTATTATATTAAATAATTTACATTTTTGTCTTAAATATTTAAATTTTCTTGGATAAAATTATCAACTAAAAGGAAAACTCTTTCGCTACAAAATGTGTTCATTTCATGCGATAAATGTACGAAAGAAAATTGTTTTGAACTCGGACAGCTTTATCCTATTGGTAGAAAATACAATTCCCTGATCAAAGCAGATGTCGCCAACGAACGAGAAACTTTAAATTGTCTCTAACCTTTTACTTTTGTTTTTATGATTCTTCAATTGTATATTCTTTTTTAAATAAATATTTATAAGATTTAAAACGATATTTTTATCAAAACTTAGAAAAAAATAAATTTAAATTTGATTGCAATTTTACTTGTGATTTATTACCTAGAAAGTGTTTTTCAAAAATAATTTATCAAATAGAAAAAGCATTAATGCATTAAGCTTTTTCATCTGTAAATTTATCGAAAAACCTTCAGCAACGAAAGCAGTATGCTTTCCAATATCGGTAGTGCACATACCCATCAATAAAAGGATTAAGATTATCTTTTTTCCTTAAAAGATAATGTCAAGTTCTTTTTGAGAGCAGTCGAAATAAATTAATTTATTTGTACGTAAGACATACTTTTGAATAAAAATATGCATTTTCTTTTCTTCTAATAAAACCGTTTGATTAATTACATTGTATTGTTCCCCATGGACTTTGATTGAGAGAAGTTTCTAATTGGCACAAGTATTTACTTGGTGCTACTGTTCTAGGAAACGATATAACGCGTAAATCGCCATTCAATGTAACTTGTAATAAATTGTAGAGTCGATTAGTACCAATGCGGTTGTTTTGTGGTTGACCTGAGATTGGATTCGTTGTATTGCATCGTGAAAATGCTAAAATGCAAGAAGTGGTTAGTAAGTAGTGGTCTACACGTCCCTGTTGCGTTGTAAGATTGAATCCAGGCAAAGAGTTTATATAGCATTGATTAATCTGTAATAGATACCAACATTTAATTAATATGTTTTAAAGCAAATGAAATGTTGATGATTACCAATTTGTCGGCATTAGCCCGTCGTAAACATTGTACGAAAGAACAATATCCGGCAGGACATTTCGTATTAGGATTAACTTGAAGATTGTTAATTGAAGCACTCTGAAATAGGAAAATATTTTTTTGCATCTTTGAATTAAAATCCTTTTCATTTATTTACTAAAAACTCATTTTAGTTAATAAATTAAATCATCCGTTCTACATTAATTAAATTTAAATATAGAATCATTCGTGTAAACAACTTTTAAGAAATTTTTTTGTGTAAACTTTGATTCTGTACTGTGGAGGA
Source organism: Sisyra nigra (assembly GCA_958496155.1). NCBI lineage: Eukaryota > Metazoa > Arthropoda > Insecta > Neuroptera > Sisyridae > Sisyra > Sisyra nigra. Next base: position 36,532,210 of record OY292313.1, on the reverse strand, counting down.
AAGTGGGGTATTTGAGAACAGCTAACTTAAAAGTATCTTATGTAGTTAATAAAACAAAATAACAAACATAAAAACTTTTGTTATAACATAAACACTACTTATCTACTTTAAAAATCTGAAATCAACAAATTTTAAAATTACCATAATAATAACAAAAATATTGTCATTCCTTTTTCCCCGGTAGTGTGTGGGGTAATTGAAATTAATCCACGGGGGAAATAGTAACTAAATTGGGTAATGATATACATAATATATATTTTAATGATTGTTAACTACGTTTCACACAAATCACAGACGTAATCATTAGACGTGGATTGACCGCTCGTGCACTGGTTGTAGAACCACTTGTTATATTTGTAACACATGATCCAATCTTCTTTAGGAGGTGATTCATTTTTTCCCGTGCAGAATATACAGTAATATTCTTCGTCATTGCTTTCCTCGAACACCGTTTTCAAATATCTAACGACCGCTTTATTCTAAATTGATTTAATTGGTGACTTCAAATTTAATGTTCAATTTTGTCGTTTTTGTAATTGAATATCTTCTTTGTAATTTTTCCTATCAATTTCTTTTTTTGATTTCTTTTTAATTGATGTTTTATTTTTATTTAACTTAAACTTAAATTTAACTTACTATAAAGCATATTTTTAATTCTTTGTGCATCTGAGTAAAAAAAATAAATAAACAAACAAAACAAAACAAAAACAAAAACAACAAACAACAAACAGTACCGAATCAAATTTTCCCAGTTACTAAGTTATAAATTCAAAAGTACGCTTTGTTATTCCATATTATTCAATAACTAGCTGTACCCGCGACTTCGTTCACGTGAGCCTTAGAACATTTTTAGAACTCAAAATTTAATGAAATTCATATTAATGGTAAAAAATGCAAACACTGCTAATGTAAATTTAAAAAGTTGACAGTGAAAATTAAAACTTGCGTGCTTCTCTCTTCATTATTTATAAGTAACCCAAGTGAAAAACAAATTGCATTTTAAAATTTTTTAGTAACATCTATAGGTTACTTCTCTTCTCCTGCTCATGCGTACAACACTCATTTGTCTCAGTTTTTCATGGCAAGAAAAAACACATCGCTCAACTCGTAGTGCTTGTAAAAATTGTAATTTTTTAAAATTTAAATTACTATGTATTAAATGAAAATATCGTAATAAAATTATCTAAGAAGTAAAAAAAAATGATCGAAATCTAACCAGTTACCAGAGTTACCAGTAGTATTTAATTTTACATAGATATCAGTAGAAACCATATTTACCGTAAATTACATTTATTAACCCCACGTGAAACAGGAGAGAGCTGCTGGTATCTTTATAAAAATTAAGGATTTTATTATTTTATAATTCTTTAATTATAGTCGTGAACTTTTCACCACTTTTTATGAACATTCAATATTTCCATCTAAGGTAGATCTAAGAAAGATATAATTTGTGTAAGAACTAAATTTTTCCATAACTTTTTGAGTAAAGTGAAGATATGAACGCTCACCGACGCAATCCTTAAACGTCTAGACATCTATGACGTCTAGACTCAAAAAGCATTTAAAATGTGGGCTTATACCGCCTTCTGTAAATCAGATGGGTAAAAAAAAATATAAAAAATGCAGACGCACTAACTCAAAGAATGCATCAATAACTAGAAATTGTAGAAAGTAGAAAAGAAATACACTAAAAAAATTCTATCGATACAAAACTATACCTATATATAAAGAGAAAGCTCTACTTATAATATCTGATTAATAATAATTTAACCATAGCTACATCTTAGATATGGCAAAGTTTTTCATTATTACATTTAGATATAATTAGTGTTCAATCAAAACACAATTTTTTAGCTGAAACTGAAACTGTAACCGAATTTTCAGTTTGTTTTTCAATTTAGGCCAAAACCAGAAACGGAACCAATTTATGTAGTTAAATTAAAATGTGGTTCAATTTACACTATACTTTGAAATTGATTATTTTTCCTAAGTTGATAACAAACTATTCGATAAAAGTATATAAGAGAGTTTAATTTATGGTCAACTTTTTCCTATACGTACCTATCTACCTTTTAAATTTTAATGTTATTTAATTTCATACAAAAGTTAAACATGAGTTATTTAATGGTATTATTCTTACTATATAAACAAATATTTAGTCAATATTATATTTGCCTTAATTTTATTTTCAGAATTTTGCCTTACTTTTATTAAATATTTTTTGGTTGTACGAAACAGGTGATATAATTTAACTATAGTAATAGTATAGTAGTAAAGCAAAAGCACAAGAACAATCTTTGAATATCTATTGTGAATAGAACTTAACAAAATAACAACTTTCTTTTAACACCGATTCACAATTGTGTCGTTTAAATAACGTTTATATCAATCGCAACTAAATTTCTTACAAACATTGTGAAAGGAAAATAACCAGTATAGCACACAAAAGCTCTAAATCATTGTGTTTGTCCTAGTAGGTAACTAAATGTACCTTCAAAAGTAATGAGTGATTTAATAGTATAAATGAAAGATACCAAAGCTTACCTATAGACTTAAGATTACAAACCTGGAGAACAGTGATGCAATTTCTATATTGGGTTCGAGGTAAGTATTGATTAGCACATGTTAAAAGATCAGTCAATATTGTTGTCGTCTAAAAAAAATACTTAAAATTTAAATAAGTTTCTCTTTACGTCAATAAGTTAATTGATATTATACTCACCTTAATGTTAGCTGTGGCTGCATTAAAACATAAAATACAATTGGCTCTCACAGTAGCATTTACAGAAGTCGATGTATTGGCAATTTGTAAATTGTTGCAGATATAATTAAATAAGTTTCTAATATATGTGCTAGAAAATAAATTACTCTATTATTAACTTGGTTTAATGTCTTATGTTTGTTAAAATTACACATCAGTTTGACATTCAACTGTCTCTTTTTTTGTTGTATCTGAAGATACACCACAACACTTAAATCCGAAAACTTGTATGAGCATATCCTTTTTCCTTAGCGTGGTTCGCGTTTCATCAGGAATGTAAAATTGTTTTAAGCTTGTGTAGTTGACTGTGTCATTATCACCAGTGGAATTCATCTGCAAAGTTAGGAAACAATTAAAACTAATAATAACTATGTGCATTTCTTACATTTTCAATAAATATCAAAATAAAGCCAAACCAAAAGAGATACGAAATTTTCATAATGATACGAACTTATTTTTCAAAAATCACATAAAATTTGACAAATGTTCTCGTTCACACTTTTACTTTTATCTGAGGTGATCATTCTAACAACAACGTGGAAATTATTGGAGGCAAACGCATCCTTCCGGTGCACAGGTCAGTATTCCACATAATTAAATCTACATTTTATATTATTTAAATGTATAGATTTGAATAGTAATATTATATTTAAACTAAATATCTTTTATCGACGAAACAAGAAAAACTTTAATATTATGGTAGCACATAGGTACCTGTTTAATTAGTACATAATTATGCTTGTTGTTATAAAAATTAAACTAAATCAAACTAGGTATACGTAGGGGAAAGTTGGGTATTTGAGAACATCGGCTAATTAAAAACAGTTAAATTTTAATTATTTCTGTATTTAAAAAAAATTTTATTAGTGTTTGAATTGACAAGTGTGTGCTTTATCGTTCCTGACAGAAAAAAATATTTAAATTGGCGTTCGCATACTGTCACGGTAAGTACATAATTAAAATTTGATCTTTTGTTACCAGTTTTGCCGTATGTAAAAATCTTGGAAAAAATTTCTATTTTGACCTTTAGTGCATATTTTTTTGTTATTATCTTTCATTTACAATTCATTTATTAATTTTATGTGGCTATTTAAGTTAAATGAAGAAAATATTTGAAGTATCGAGCATTTTAATATGAATTGCCTAAATCGGGTAATTTGGAACGATTTTCGCGGGGTAAATGTGGACGTTTGTTATTAATATGTAAGAAATGAATTATTTTACAATTTTTTCGAAGAATTTTCTTATTTTAAACTCTGATGTAACGTTTCGTTTTGTTGACTTGTTGTTGTTGTTATTTTGTTTGATCAATTTGTTTCCAATAATTATGATTGTTCTACAGAAAAAAAACATTTCTCTCTTTAGATGCCCAGAAATTACACAAGAAAAATAACACCGCGGTACACAGTTGAAAATCTCCAACGCGCGAGACAAGATGTGAGATGTCGACGACTTTCTTTAAGCAAAGCAGCAACAAAATACGGAGTTCCAAAATCTACATTATTCCGACAAGTGCATCTAGAAGAATTTAAGAAACCGAAAAAAGGACGACACCCTGTCTTCAATCATAGTCACGAAAATCAATTGGAAAAATACATTCTCGATTGTTGTGAGTCTTTTTACGGCATAACACCTAGATCACTACGAAAGATTGCCTTTACATTTGCTGAAGCCAACAAATTGAGCCATAAATTTAACCAAGAATCTCAGATGGTTGGTAAAGACTGGTACTATTCATTCGTGTCTCGACATCCCTCCATCAGTCTACGAACTACAGAAACAACGTCACTTACCCGAATTCAAGCGTTCAATGCCACCGAAATTAAACTGTTTTTCGATCAACTTGAAGCTCTCCAACGCAAATACAATTTTTCTAGTCACTGTATATTCAACATTGATGAAACCGGTATCAATACTATTGAACGAAATTTAAAAATATTGGCGCCAAAAGGTTTGAAGCAAGTTGGAAAAGCGACAAGCGCTGAGCGCGGTATCACCACTACCGTTGTTTGTGCGATAAGTGCAAACGGTATATATGTACCTCCAATGTTTATCTTGAAAAGAAAACGTATGTGCGACCTGTTGCTGAATGGCGCTAATAACGATATGATTGGCACGGTTTCTGATTCTGGTTGGATAAATGAGTCCATATTTGTTGATTATCTACAGCACTTCATTACTTTTGTTAAACCTACCGAGGACGAGCCAGTCTTGATAATACTAGATAATCACGAAAGTCACATTAGCTTGGGGGCATACACGCTTTTTCGAGAACACAATCTTCATGTTCTTTCCTTACCGCCTCATGTATCACATAAAATGCAACCGCTGGACTTAACTTTTTACAGTACAACAAGACAGCCAACATAAGCAAAGCGATCAATGGTTTTAGAGTGGCTGGAATTCATCCCATTGATACGGACAAGTTTAACGAATGCTTCGCAAATATGCCTTTTATTGATAAATTCAACACTGCTGACAGTCATGACAGTCCACATACTACTTTCGTTTGTGATACTACTACTACTACTACTACTACAGCTGAGAAAACAATTCCTGTGCACGATCAACCGACAACACCACACAACCATAATCATGAACATCAAACCGATTTAACCATACACACTTTTCTTGCTCCGTTAACTCCTGTGCTCCTCTCTGACATAGTCAATGTGCCGATCATTCCTAAAATAGAAACTTCACAATGAAGAAAAAGAAAACATTCTCAAATTTTATCCAGCACTCCCATCAAACATCAATTAGAGGAAAAACAAAAACGGCAAACTGCAAAGAAAAATTAAAATATTCAACAACGAAGAAGTACAACGAACCCACCATCAGTTAACAACACAGCAGTCGTTAGAAATTTAAAAACGGTGTTCGTGGAAAGTGACGGCGTGGACTATTATTGCATATTCTGCACGGAAAAATATGAATCACCCCCTAAAGAAGACTGGATTATGTGTACCAAATGTAAGAAATGGGCCCATGACGCATGCACGAACGGTCAATACATGTGTAATAATTACGTCTGTGATTTGTGTGAAATATAGTTAATCATTAAAATTTATATTATATATATTATCATTACCCAATACAGTTTCTATTTCCCTGTGGATTGATTTCAATTACCCCACATACTACCGGGGAAATAGGGATGGCAATAGTTTTTATATTCTATATTTTTGTTATTCTAATGTTAATTTAAAAAAGTTTTGTGATCAAATTATTAAAGTAGATAAGTTAAAGTTTATGTTATAGCAAAAGTTTACTAAAATTGTTATTTTATATTATTAATTAGGATAATTTAAAGTTTATTGTTCTCAAATACCCCACTTTCCCCTATACCTACTTCTATACTTTATAATTTTTCACATATCATGTCGTTAAATTTTAGAAAATTCACCCCTGGTATAATCATGAATTAAAAGCATTATTGACCATAATTACCGTATTGTGCAATACAGATAATTTATAATGCGGCATAAAGTGTAAAACTTAACTGAAAGAGAAAGTCAAAATTGAACATTTTTTACTAAAATTTTAATACTTAAGTACTTGTTAAACATGTTTTACATTCATTCAAGAAAGTATCGAAATTCAATCGTAATTATTAACATTAACGTAATTATTTACATTATTTCAGAAAAAATGGCTTATTAGAAAATAGAATCATAATATTATATTTTATTATCTATTAAAATGTAGCTAGAAACGTACAAATATTCATTTTTATCTAACTTTTTTAATTAAAACGAGTAAAAACAGATTTTTTTAATTTTGTATCTTAATAGTGGATAAATTAAATTTTTAGAAGCTCGAAAGAGGAAAAGTGTAGGAGATATGAATTTTTAAGTTAGGTAATAAATATCCACAAAAAATATTTAAAAGGCAAAGGTAATAACGGTAATATCATAACTCAATTTCAACAAATTATATTTGTCATAAAATTTTGAAAGAGAACGAAATTATAAATACCTAATAACATTTTTTTTTCTCTAAAATGACCATAAAAATTCATTGAATTACGAAAATTCAAATTTGTGTAATACAATTGGATAACAATTGTAATAATATGATGAAATGCGGAAGAAATAATTTTTATTCTATTTTAATGAATATGTATAGAGGGTGGATGATTACATTATTGAAGTGTCAAGAATTTTGGGTTGTGCACTACTTATTTCATTTAATGTACTATTTGATAAACAATAATACCGGCAAAATAATTAATAGCGACAACCTACACTTTATATACCTACTTAACTATGATTAATTACATGATAGATATACATTGCTTAACTTGAATACAAATATACAATAGTCATATACATAAAAATATATTCTCAATAGCTTCAGTTGTATTATAATTGCTAACAACTTGAGATGTATGATTTTAAAAGTTTTATTCATACTACACAACAATGTTTAAAAACACCTTTTTCTTATGAGATCCAACAATTGAAAGGAGGTACCTACATATAAAAATGAAACTTTTGACGCCAAAACGAGCCATAATTGCCAATATTAAGATTTCACTCAATCCATTTTTTCATTTTCCATTTATGTATATAAAAAAGGATTTTTTTTTTAATTTTCATCATTTTGAAACAGTTTATCGCAACAACAATCTGAAAGAAGGCTTTAAAGGAAATTTCACATTCCTTAGAACAAAGTCAGAAGATATTCAAATTTTTTAATTAATGTTAATTTTGAACTGTGATATCTTTGATCCGATTGATCTGAGAAACTTTAGTCCACTTTAATCTAAAGACCTTTTTTGTAGAGCGTAAACTTCCCTTTAAGGCCATCCTTTCGGATTGCTGTTACAATAGACCAGTCAAAATCAACAATAAATTAAAAAAACATGATGTAGTTCTGATTTTTTAGTATGTAGTTTGGACTCATTATAGGGCTATATATTCTCAAGTTTGCAACTCTCAAAAAGTTGTGGAAACATTTTTAAATAGGGAAAATCGTGAAATTTTTTCAGATTTTGCTCGGTATCTCCTAATTCATGCATTTTTCTTCGAAAGCTATTCTGCTATTCTGCACGTTTTTTATAAGCATCAAATTTGTTACAAATTAAGCCCAACCGGAGCTCTGCACGTCAATAGATAACCGAGTTACCGGACTTTGAAAATAAGCTAGTTTTTTCAAAAATTGATTATTTTAGTTTTAGACCTTTTTGAGATGGAAGTTGCGTCGAAACCATTAATCCTACGAGTAGAATTTATTAAATATAATTTTTAGACAACTTAATTAGCCTTAAATTAAGTGCAAAGCGGAGCCTGTAAGCTTCGTAGTTCTCTCACAGTTTTAGAGGTACCATATAAGGTTATATCGCATTTTGGTGGGTACTCCAGTATTGGTGTATCGTCAGGGTTTTCTTGAAGCTTGTCACCGTCGTCCTCTTCATTGCAGTTTTGTACAATTCCCCATAGCAGGTAGCATACATCGCAGAACATCTAGGCCCTGCTTTCAGGCTAGTGCAGTCATTTCTCAGCACCCCTTCTTGCATTTGCAAGAGAGGAGTTTTAGGAGCTCTGCGGGAGCAGGAGCTTGCCGACTGGCAAAGTGGATTAGTCCAGCCGATGTCATACAAGTTTAAAAATCAATTCATACAACAAAAAAGTGTTTATGTACATTTTTGGGAAAATGCGATTTTACCTTTTATGGTTTTATTCAAAAGTTTTGAGAGAACTACGAAGCTTACAGACCCCGCTTTGCACTTAATTTAAAGCTAATTAAATTGCCTACAAATTATATTCACAAGTTCTGCTTCATTGTTCCAAAGTCATAAAAATTCAAAAATAAAAATTAAATATTCCTGCGCGTTATTTAAATAGAAAATGAAAAATAGATTAAAACAAACCTTAATAATGATAAAGAGAGCTCGTTTTGGCGCCAAAATTTTTGTTTTAATATACCCGTATACTATCAATTTTTGAATTATTTACCATAAGAAAAAAAACATGTTTTTTGAAGCACCCTTATATTACACAACGATTAAGGCAAAAACAGACAACAGTATTTGAGCGGTGGTTATAATATAATAGATAACAATTTATTCGAACAAAGCGATTAAATTGATTACGAATGTTAGTGAACATACAAGTAGCTCAGTTTGATATGGATTTAGATTTTAGAAGATGGATCGCTTGACTTGAATATATATCAGATGCTTCTTTCCGAAAATTAAGTAAATTTATTGGAAATTTTAATTAGTTAGATATAAGTTAATAAATATTTGGTATAATTTAGAACTAAGAATGGAGATTTTTATAGGTCCTATAAAATCTTAGAGAAACATGTAACAACTCAAAAATATTTTAAATATTGTTACACGTATGACGCTATCATTCGATTATACGTGTATGTGAAAATCTCTTGAGATGAAACTTCGAAAAGAAACTTCACTAAGAATCTTGAATTCTATTTGTTACAATATAGACATTCAAAACAATAACACACAGACGAAAACTAAATTTAAAAAAATATTTTAGTACTACTACCTAAAGTGGTTCGTAAGAATTCATATTGACTCACAAGAAAATGATTAAAGTAATGTGAACACCTTTATTGACGACAATACATTTCTATATTTTTGATGAATTTGTAGTCACTTTTACGAATTCGTAAGAATATAATTTCGTATGAATTCTCATCCAATATAACTGCCACCTTTGGACAATTTTGTATTCAAGTTTTCAAATTAAAGAAAATAATAATATTAAACTAATTGTAAGCCAATTAGACCCTTTGAAATCTGATCTAGAGCAATACGATTTAATACTATAATTTGATGCTATACCAGTTATACTAGGAATTAGATACCTGCAGTCTAGGGTGTTTAAAAACAAGTTTTTTTCTTATGGTATGAGCTCTTAGTATCAATGGTATCAATATTAAGGTCTTGATTAGTACAGGAATATTATTCCGATGCCTATAACTAAAGAACCAAACTGTAATTCTTTTGCTTGTGGCTGTTATAAAAACGACGACTTCATTGATGACATAGATATTATGACTGAAGAGATATAGATAATTTTCTTTTATTTTTCAGTTTAAGTACTTAAAATACAGGTTAAGTACTTTCATTAAATAATAATTAATTGATCTGCGTTAAATATAAAATTTAATAACCCAAGACTCTTAGTTAAGATAATATGACACGCTTTATCGCAATACTTATCAGAATGGGGTACCTAAAAATATTTGGAGGCCTTCAAAATTTTTAAGTATGAATGACTCCTAGACCAAAAAGTTTGTGAAACACTGAGCCATCGCAATAATTATAAACACATGCTGTTTAAAAGAAAAATAATATTTACAACTTGACAAGTAGAAAATCATTTCTCTCTCACACGAAATTCGTAAAGCACTATTAAAGTTTATCACTTTTCGACCTTTGAAAATCTCTAGAAAAAAAGTGCTCGAACTTGTTCGAGTGACGATCCTTTTTTGTAAAAGCCGTTTGACTCGCGAACCTTATAAAATTGAAAAACCCATTTATATTAAAGTCATTTTAAAAAGTTGTCCCATGCCACCGTAGTAAGTAATGCAGGGCTGGATTACCAAGTGGATTGTTAAGTACGTACACATTGCTGCATGTGTAGGCGATATAGTGATTTTTTTTAGTTAACTGTGTAATGACCCCCCAAAAAACCCGTCGCAATCCATAGGTTTTGAACACGGGCTCTATAACGTTCAAAAAAGTACTTTTCGAACATCCAATGCACCGTTGTCCTTTTTAAACGTTTGTCTTTTAGAGTTAAACTTCAAATCGTTTGTTGTAGAGCTTTGTATCAACTTTCATATTTTGTTTTCCGGCTGAAATTTTTAAACTATTGATCAAAGATTTTATCCATCAGACTTTAAAATTTATTGAAATTTTTTTATTAATATAATTACATCGCAGCTTTAAGTAATTTTATCAAAATTAATATTTAACAATATTTAGAAATAAGTTTAACAAAATTATTTTCATAGATCAATTCTAAGAAAAATAGTTTTTATTATTTACATATAATTAAACTTATTGCAAAAATTATTGAGGAACAAATGCTTCTGGAGGGATAGATCCTTGTTTGTGTAATTCATTGAAAATGTGAAGAGCTTGTTGATAATCCCAATTAATATCTGATAAACATCTATAAAGAAATAAAAGATTAAATTATATCGTTTTAAGCAAATATTTTTTCTTACTTGAATGAAAAATTGGCATTCATTCCAGTTTGTTGGGATAGTGTAAAGACCATTTGTTGTTTTGTAGCTTCGTCAGGTACAGGTATTAAATTAGAAGAAGAGGCAATTGGAGAATTGATGGGGGTGTTTGATACTGAATTTGGTGCACTTGGTATTATTGGGGGTAGTTTGAAAGCTTCCTGTAAAACAAATATATAAATTATCATTTAATCTTATAATTAGGAAAAAAATATTTTCTTACTTTAGATTCTTCTGAGGTTGCATTAGTTATAAATACTTGTTCATTTGCTATACAAAATCCACTGCCAACTGCAACAATTATCCATCCTCGATTAAAAGATCGTAATGGAGGAGATTTGCTATTGCCTCCTAGTTCCTTAAAAACTCCTGTTACATTCAGCATCAAAAGTTGAGGCTAAGAAAGACAAAAAAATGACATAGAAAAATTATACTATACAAGATTATAGATGTACGCACCGTATAAAAAGATAAATCAACTTTAAACGAGTTCATATCGTGTTGTGTTTTTGGCATTTCAGAAATAAACGATACGACTGATAACTGTCCCTGGCGTAGTAACTTAAATCGTCGATCTGCATCATGTACTTTCATTAAATTTCGGTTATCTAATAGATACCAACTAAGAGGCGACGAATTTTTTTGTGATTGGCCGTAAGAATATGATGTGCTCATTGAAAACATCGCGTTTTCATGGTACGCTTGCAACAATTGCTGGCGATTGTCGCTGTCGTAAATCAAAAAATATTGCTCCAAAAAGGTCCGTACGACATTTCCACCGGCATCATTACACAGAAAAGTTTGGTTTGAATTAGGCAGCTTGATATCTTCAACGACGTCGAAAACAATCGGCGGTGGGAGGTCGACTCCATCCTATAGTTTCAATCAAAATTCCAAAAAGATTTTACTGATAGTGTTTGCTTACTTTTACATTAGAACATACCAATTTAATTACTTTTGGAAACCTTTTCCGCACTTCACTGTAGACAAACGAATAATTACGAACCCGAGGGCCCGACGTTAAATATTACATTTGTATATTAGTTCTGAAAGTATCTCTTACAACATCTTATGTTAGTACATGAAAATAAACTAATTAATCACATACAAAAATGATATTGGAAGCCATAACTTTTTTGATTTTTTAAATTTCCTGAAGCATATTGTTTGAATAATATTACAAAATTAAGTTCATTTACATAGCATATAATATTTCATGATACTATGTAGAATAGTTTGTAATATTATTTCACATGACTTCCTTTAAAAAAAATTTTAGAATATGAAATTATAATTCTTTATTTGTTGCATACAAGGTTTCATATAATTTTATAGTCAAGAAATGTAATAGTAGAGATAAACAATGAAAAATTTAAGATTTTTAGTTCCTCAGAGTTTTCTTTTTAACGATTAATTTAAAGATCGGTTATAACATACTCGTATATTGCGTCTCTGCTTGAGTGTGGATTGAACATGAGCGGGTTTATGTAATTTAGCATTCAACTGTTGGAAGTAGTTTTGATTATTTATACTCTCAAGACAAATAGAGCTTTTAATAACGTTCAATGCGCACTCAAAGATCCTCAATGCGTTTATAGCGATAGCGCTCATTGCCGTTGTTTTTTGTCCATTCCACCAACTTTGAAGCGTTTGATGTTAATTTCTCTGACCCATCTCGTAAGAAAAGTTTACGTTAACGTTAGCAAAAGTAATTACGTCATTGATACATTTTACTCAACACAATGACCGTGATTATCACAAATAAAGGGTTGAAAGAACGTTTCTAAACTAGTTTTTAATGGTGTTACCATTAAGTGGAACGTTGTCTATGATACATGTTTTACATTTAGCGATCATTATAATGTAATGTTTACTGTAAATCTTTACTAGGGTTTTGTTGTAAGCCGCTTGTGAATATCAGTACCTTTTTACCGCAATACAACAAGCATTTTACTTGGACTAAACTTTCCATTACGATCACCTTATGTAAATATGTTATTATATACAGCAAATATAAAATTATTAGAATATTTTTATTTATTTTTTATCAATCAAAGTTATGGCTTCGTACATATGCATACTCGAAAATGAAAAATATAACATATATCATAATTATATTCAGACGAGTTAATTTTTTGAAATAAATATTTGAGTTGTGAACAAATAATACAGGCTTTAGGTTACAAGCAATCACATGTTATTTGTGTTTTTTGTTTTATTTTTTAATATTTTTCTTGCTTATTACTCAAAAAAATTTTTCTTCTTTCAATTCTTCTAAACATGTTTTTCCAAACAAATGTATATCGTAATATACAAGAAAATGAGTTCTAAGGCATGTATCATTTTCTTTTCTAAGGCACCGTTCAAATCACAATTCTGTAGGTACTTAATGGTGAAGCAAATACAATGATTATTTAAAGAATAACACTGTGATATGCTGCTTTAAAGAGCAGATTTGAATGGAACATAAAAATTTTAATATAAAACAAAATTTCGTGGTTCTTTTTAAGATACGTGAAATAAAACAATGTTAATTTACGTCAATATTTTTTTTTAATTCTTTTACTTTATAGTCGAAGCAACATCTATGGTCAATAGCCAATATCTAAATTTTCTTGTCTAGACTTCTTTAAGCTTCGAGATTAATACTGAGTCCACAGACGCATGTATATAACTTTTTTTCTTGAAATAGATCCATGAAATTTTGCTTCCCAACCAACAATTAAAACATGAGAGGTCTCCAAAAAATACTGTTATTATCATAAATAACACCTAATTTCCGATTATTTAGTGTTCTGGATTTTAAATCATTTAATGAAATGTATAACTAAGACACATTTTCTTTAGATGTTTTTAACAAACATGTCTTGTAATTACCAAAGAAATCTTGATAAAAGCTCAACAAAGTATTATATCACAGTATTGCCCTTAAAAGGCAAAATTTTCAGATAATAATATCTGATTAAGTCCAATACAATATATGCTATGAATATTTTGAATTATATAAAGATCGCCAATTAATTATTATGCTTTACCTCGTTAAATTACGAATAATGGCTTTCAGTAATTAAAAATAAATATATAACCATTCCAAATTCATAGGATCTTATATTTTAGATTTTCACAAGAATAATGAAATTTCCACTGACAAATTACGAATGATTATATGTAATCACCAAATATTAACCCTTTGTATTTAAGGATGTCACACGAATGAATAAGCAACTCGAGACAATTTCGACTACATTAGAAAAAAGCTTTATAGGTACTTGATAAAATCATTTTATATGCAAACAAATGTTTATATGGAACCGATGTTCGCTTATAAATTTTAAAATATTACATAGCATACAATAAAATCTGTTAAATCTTTTAGTAGATGTATCAAGCACCGGAACGCCGTTGTGACAATCCTTAAATGCAAAGGGTTAAAATAGACGACAGACATACTTTGATACACATTGAAAAAAAAAGTATTTATTGTATAGACCCATTTTTGAATTAACAATTTAATTAGAGCTTATCACATTTTGAAGAGTAAAAAATATGGATTTAAAATTTTAGGAAAAGATATTTTTTAATTTTTTACCATTTTTTATTGTAACATTCATAATTTGTGATATTCGTCACTTATGTAAATTTTAATTCAAATTGTTAAAGATTAAATTTTGATTTGTCCAATTCGAAAAATAATTTTTTTAAATTAAAACATCGGATTTATAGTAACTACATTTTCAATTTACAATTTTCTTTGTATACTTTTTTTTTTTCATTTTTTTTATCTTTTTTTTTTATTTTATATTTTCAGTGATTTCAATTTTTATATATCAGTTACGTCACTTTTTCACATTATAGCATTAATACACGTTGTTTTATTGTTAGTAAATACCATGAAAGTAAGGGTATTTTTTTGGATAAGTTTGGTTGTTGCAGAAAAACACTTTGGACATTTTTCACTCAAGTACGAAACCGTAAATGAGTTTCAGCGAAGCAAACATCGCTATGACAAATTTTTTTCAGTGCCATTGCGTATGATGGTGAATTGGATTTATTCTCATAAATAAACCACAACAATTGTTTGAACGCTCGTCATTTGTGCAAGGTATATACGCATCTATTACATCTACCAATAAGATTAATGTGCATACCTTTTTATCAAATGAGGCATAATCAACGCTTAGCATATTTTTGCATAGGATGTTCGAGACATACCTAGATATATCGACGATATTGTTTGTATTTTTAGGAAAGTATATTTCTGGGTAGGAATAAAAGGATGGTATTACTTTGTTGTTCATTTCTTGTGCATTTCAAGTAAAATTTAACCAAATAAAAATTAAAACCACTTTCTTCTTTTTATTTTTTTTTCTTTCTATATTTTTGCCTTTTCTTTTCCTTTATTGGTTTTTTATTATTCATACATTTTTTTTTTACTTTTCTTTTCTTTTAAGAAAACTGTAAATTCTATCATTAAATACAAGTTATTTAAAACATTTAAATAAAAGATGTTTTATGCTTTTTACTTTTTATATTAAATTCAATATTAACGCTTACAACATTAATTCAACTCAATGAAAATTAAATAGAATTTATGGTACAAATGCAAAATTTTTAAAATTATTTTTAGAATTAAACAATCAAAACGTTTTTCAAAGCATTTTATGCTAATAATTTAAAAATTGAAAATTTTTGGTGTTACTTGTTCATTCGCCCATATTTTTTACTTCCTCAAAACTAGTTCTTTTGTTAGATAAATCAAGTTTTTCTGAGCTCTATTTTTTATTGGGTAAAATAAAATTGGTGTCAAGAAAAAATTTCTTTTCACTTACTAGTTCATCTAGTTTTATCAGTCAAAATAATTATGACTAAACGTTACCTGACATAAATCGTTTGATCCTTGAATTTATCACACAGCGGGTTTCCATCGAGTAACAGTTCTGTTATTTTTGACCCTTTCCAGTTATCAAAACTTTTAATATCCCTTATCTAAAACAGAAATTAATATTAATTATAATACGAAAAATTTAAATGTTTTCTCGATAGATATAATAAATTTGATCCAGATGAAAATAAAATCGTACGTTGTACGGTGCAAGTCATGTGTTATAAAAAAAAAAACATTTGCTGTGATTGAATCCCTGGAAGATATTAATAAATATTTATCTTAACGTTAACAAAGATGTTTCACACTAAAACCACAAAGATACCATTCGTTCCCTTTTTGAGTTAACCTCATACATTTTTGAGAAATTAAGATTTTTAGCAGAAAACATTGTCGAGTACTCCAATTTAGTGTAAAACAACTTTAAAAATTCAGGATGCTAATAGAATTTCCTGGGGGACTTTTTTTCCAGACTTTTTATCTAGATGTTCTGGTTCAAAAACCTAATATATTATTCACGTATATTAGAGAATATTAACTAAATCTATTGTATTCTCAAAAATTGCGATTGTACAGTTACAAAGTTTATCCAGAAAGTGAACACATTGTTTTATATTACACATGACCTAAAGTAAGGAAAGTCAAAATATACGTACTCGATTATTTCCTAAATATAGAATTTTCAACGCAGGTAATTTCGTCGACAAACATTTCATATGTTCTACAATATTCAATTTATTGTTATTTAGGTTCAATGCTTCTAACTCAGGAATGTTTTCAGCAATTATATCAATCGCAGTGAGCATTAAAATGGGACGAAACAGAGCACAAAATATATCTTGTAGCATTGGATCGACATGGAATTTGGTTAGATCAAGCGCTTTTGTAGCCGGATTATAACGTTGAGCCATCGCTAACTTCATTTTTTCTTTTAAAACTTCGTTTATTTCAATGTGCGGCATGGCGTGCATCACGTGAATAATTATCTTAAACCCATCTGGTGCCGTTATTTTTTTATTAGCTTGATATAGTTTAGATGCTGTTTTATACTCATCAACAAAAAATGATACTTCCTTTCCAGAGGCTCGCCACTAAAAATAAAATAAGATGAAAAAAATTCTTGACATTAATTATAATAAGCTTGTTCCCGATGAAATAATACCCTACATGTCACGCTTAATATTAAATTATAATCATTTTTATATTCCCCATGACTTAAATCAGCGATCGGGGAAACGGGGTAAATTACCTCAAATGGGGTAAAAATTAAATATTTGGGGATAACAAGAAAAATTTTTGCCATGGCTATATTATAAACATGATAATATGACCGAAGATTGTATTAAAATTGTTCTTACATCAAAAAGCCCCAATTTTGAAGTTATTGTATCAACCATGAAGCAAGATCATTTATCCAAAATTTGAGGGGGGAAAGTTTTCAATTAATTTTGGTTGTTTTAATATGAGAATTTTATTTTGTTTGTCTATTACATATTTACTACTCTCATGTAAGTTTTTTTTCGGGTCAATTAATTCAATAAATAATTTATAATGTAAATGTACATTGATTGTCTCCTTTTCAAAATTAGGGGGTAATATTGACTTACGCAAAAATATGTTGGGGTAATGGCAAAAAAAGTTCCCCGACCGCTGACTTAAATCGTATAATGTATAGTTTTATGTTTATCAGGAACAAATTTTTATTATTACATAAATAACTAGTTTTCAATTAATTTTGGTTGTTTTAATATGAGAATTTTATTTTGTTTGTCTATTACATATTTACTACTCTCATGTAAGTTTTTTTTCGGGTCAATTAATTCAATAAATAATTTATAATGTAAATGTACATTGATTGTCTCCTTTTCAAAATTAGGGGGTAATATTGACTTACGCAAAAATATGTTGGGGTAATGGCAAAAAAAGTTCCCCGACCGCTGACTTAAATCGTATAATGTATAGTTTTATGTTTATCAGGAACATAATATAATTTACTATTACATACAAACTTACGTTAAGAGGTATCAAAGTCTCTGGTGAAATATAATGCAATAATGTTTTTACTACATACTCTTTTCCGTATTTTGAACCAAATGGAAGCTGTAATTAAATAAAAGTCCAATATTTTCATGTTACAAAAAAAAACATTAAATGAATCTTACTGTAACTTTATACCAATGGGATGGTACTTCTGGCAACCTTCCCCTCAACAAATTTGATTTGAAGTTTTCACTTCTACCTGGAACTGGAGACTGAGCTCGATGAGAACGTCCTCCTCGAGCATTATTTGGACCCTTCATTCTATGTCTTTCCTTGACATTACTTCCTCCAGCTATGTTCCCCATATCGATATCTTCTGCCTCGAAATGCGACCGGATTGACTGTTCCCATTTATTGCCCTTGTTACGCTCAAATCGATTTGTTGTTTTGAAACTAACTCGTCGTTTCGAAAAATCTGTAAGAAATTATTTTGAACACAAAAAACATATTTAAGTGAATTGGCAAGCAGTAAGTGAAATTTATTTACCTCCCTCATGTCTTCTACTTTCATCATTATTCCAACCCCAAACTCCTCCATTTCCACGTTTCTTAGGCATTATCACTTAGTTTATTTTATCACTTGGTAATATTAGAAAAAGACAAATTTTAATAAAACATATAATTAACCGATAATTATAATTATATTATTATTTATTCGTCATACGTCGAAAACCTGTGTATTCTTGTCTAATCTTCTTTGATCTTTTTCACTAGTTTCTTTGTTAACCACTATTTCCGTTCGGTTATGGCAGCACTTAATTAAATTTTACATGTCGTGTACTTAAATTTAAGCGCGATTATATTAAAAAATGTATTGGCGATAAACAGTAATAGCCAAAGTAATTATATTAATGCCTTAACATTTTTGGTATACCACATTTTTAAAATATATATTATAATTTTTAATATTATTTGAGTAAAATTCTATTAAAAACAATTAGAAATATATTTTCGTATCTTCAAGTGCAGCGGGTGCAAACAAGTGTAAATGTAGTGCAGTAAGATGCAGAAAAAGGGGGCAAAAGCGGTAAAGATGCGATTTTATGTTTTTTGCTCAATTTCGAGCGCATCGCCAAATGTGGTCACGTGGTACAATTTCAACTAATACGTTGTTAGAATAGAACAGCGATAAAACTAAATCGCAAAAAAAAATTTAGCGATAATGTTCTGACAGCGCATTGGTCGAAATTGTAACACGTGATCTAATTGATCACTGTCGCTGGAAATTGAGCGACAATCCAAAATCGCAGCTTAAAATGACTGTTAACCAGTGGCGTGCGGTGACTTTTGAAACAGGGCATGCGGTTAGAAGTGGGGGGAGGGTATAAGAACCACATTTTTAAAATTTATTTTTTTATTTGATAAACGTGGTGTTATAAGTATTTTTTTTTAAATTAGCCTTATTCGACGCTCCTTCTTACAAAAATCATCAACAACCGCATCATATAATGTATTTAAAAACTACGAAAGTAGTTCTTATCCTAAAGAACAGAACATTTGTATGGCCTTTGGGTCAATAATTCAAAATAACTCACGAAAAGTATCAGTAACAATTAAATTCACTGTTTAGATTCAAAACGGAAAACGCATCTCCTGGCCGTTAATTGCTATTTGAAATGCCGAGAGAGATAGTATTTGACCGTACTAGTGCGCATGCGCGACCAATTCGAAGTAAAGAATCGCATGCTACTAGTACTGTCACCAACGCATTCATTCGGCTTTTTCCGTTAATTTTATTTTAAACTATGCCAATTTTATGAGTGATACCTTTCATTATTACCGTAAATTAAAAAATTTATAAATGTAAAAATATATCACTTTTAGAATGATTTTACAAATGCAATTACGTAAATTAAAAATTAAATGAATAAATCATAAAAAATATTCATTTTTTAAAATCGTCTTACAATCCATAGGCATGCGCCGCATCTACAGCATGTATGGACCGCACGCCTCTGCTGTTAACGCTGTTAACCCTGTAAACGTTGCAAGTCGCGGTGAATCTTGTAAAACTGTGTAAACCGTGTAAACATGGTAAAATATGGTTATATTTTTCAGAGTTACCAACGTAAACGCTGGACACTAAAAATAATTTGACGTATCATGGCGTACAAGCCGGTTTCCGTGATCATTTTTTATCCTATTTAAAGTTATTATGTTAGTTAAACAAAACTGATTTTGTTTTACTTTATGTTATTACTTTTTTTTCTGATAAAATTATATATAAAATACTGACACAATGTGGCACGAGGCTCGAAAACAAGAACGTAAAATCCGGGGTATGCTGGTCGACTATCGACGTCGAGCAGAAAGACGACGCGATTTTTATCAAAAAATTGTAATTATCTGCATCTATGTTTAATGTTTCTTAAAAGGAAAAATAAAACTCAAAATGTTTTTAGAAAGCGGACCCAACACAATTTATGCAGTTACATGGACGATCGTACAAAATTCATCTCGATCCAAATGTAGCAGCCGCTGCTGAAAGTGCTAGTACAATGTATGTGAAAACAGTCCAATACATATTTGCTTTCAGAATCTTTTAAGTGATAACGCTAATTTAAAAATGTTCTTAATTGTCTTACTCTAAAATCTTGACCTACGTCCTCTAGGGTGTCTTAAAAAAGATACAGATACAGATCTGTTATCAAAGATATATACATGTTTTTTCAATGCATACCTATTATTTTCCCTTTGGTATAGAAATATGTGTAAATAATATTTCGTAAATTTTAAATCACTTAATTACGATATAGATATATTATTTTTTATTATACGACTAGTTGATAAATTTACTGAATTAAGTTGAAATCAAGATCGTAGCTACCGCCATATCAATGATACGGAGCCCTGTAGGATCCCAAATTATCAAAAACTTTGTATCCACAATACCATTTAAACCCTAGATCGTACGTTATTAACTTATACGGACGTCCGACGACCCTTGACAAAATTTTATCCAGGGCCAATAGTAAGATATTGTATGAAGTTGGTTGTTTAGTTTTCTGCTCAAAATAAATAAGAAAATAGGATTAATACGTATGCAGATTATTAGACCCCTGGTTACAGCACTGCTTTTAGCAATGTTAAAGAATAATTTGTGATAAAAAATAGCTAATAACATAAAATTTATCCTGAAACAGAACAATGTTTTGTCATGGGTTACCGCGGAAAAAAATTAGTATTTTGAGGGTGTCGAAACCGAAAAAGTTTTGGAACTAATGTGGTAACTCGTTACTCTGGGAAAATGATATATATCCAGTAACCACACATTGACGTATTCTTTACGAATTGTATGTTTGATTAACTCATATTTATCCGAGAAAAAACACGGTAATTATTACAAAAACTAGTGCAGTCGGAGGACCCTCATCAGAAATGAAGTTCTTTATGTTAATTTTTGAACTCTCAAGTTTCAAAAAAATAAAAAAATAACGATTAAAAAATCTCATTTTAAAAAATGAAAATTGGAGTTTTCTTAGTAAAAATATTTTTTTATATTTATGTAATTTGGTATTTGGATTTCAATTACATTAGGATTATTGCATTAGAAGATAGAAAGAGAAAGAGTGAGAAATTAGAATTAAAGAGAAAGAGAGGGGAGATCGCCTTGTTAAGTTTTTTTTGTTGCATTATGGTCTTAACGGTTTTTCTCTCAAGTCTAAAAATTAAACAAAGAACTTCTTATTAAATATAATAACTAGCATTATCAAATATGGGCTAGCGAGCCTTTTCAAGTTCTTTTGATTGTATAGTTTTATTGGATAAAATCTATAGTTGGTTCAAAAATGAATGAGAGAAGATGAACATACTACATAAGTCGTACTATTGCCCTATTAGTATTAGATTTAAGTAGCGTTTACAAATTTTTAAAATGAATTTCTTTCAGGATGCCATGGCAAGGTCATACGGACAATATGATCGATCGTTTCGATGCTCGTGCTCATCTAGATCACATTCCTGTATATAATTCTGAAACTGATACAACCCAAGAAAAAAGTTCAGACGAGCGCCAGTGTAACTATGAACGTTATCGTGTATTAGTTCAAAACGCATTTTTGGGATTAAGCGAAGACAAATTCTTGCGGCAACTTCATTTAGAAGAACAATATGGTTACACAGCTGAAAGTGAAGCTCCCAAAAAGAAAAAAGGACAAGGCGCGGCTATTGGTTTTAATTATGACGGAGACAGCTTGTCCCAGCCTCAACCAGTTTATAAGCAAGACAATCCTAAAGCGGAAGGCAGTGACGAAGATTCGGATGCCGATGTTGATTTTGACCTGGCAATCGATGTATCAAAAATTGAAATGTCTCAAGCTCATGAATTAAATAAACATGGACAATCATTTGGCATGTCGGGAAATGATTTTTATTCCTTCTTGACCAATGATATGGAAGAAGCAGAAAATTTACGAGTTGCTCGTGAAGAAGAAGAAGAACGTGCGTTATACTCTGGTCGACGGTCTAGAAGAGCTCGACGAGCTCATCAGGAAAAACGTTTGCATAATCGAGTTATAAGTCCCCCTAGCTATGCTGCCAAGGAGCCGGATAAGCAACAAGAAAGGCGTTCACGTTCAACATCAAAATCGGTGTCACCTGTTAATGCTGGACAAATCACTTATATTACTTCCTTCGGTGGTGATGATAATGAACAAACTCCTACTGTTCCTAATAAACCACCCTCTTATGCTGATAAAGTTAAAGCTGGTCCTTCAAAGAGTAAATCATTTAGTAGCAGTAGACGTAACAGTCGTAGTCCAGATAAAAATTATTCTAAAAAACGGGATTTGCATTCACACCGACGAATTGGATTTGATCGACGGAGACGGTCTTCTTCAAGTTCTCGATCTAGAAGTCGTAGTAAATCTCGTCGTCGGTCTCGAGATAGACGATATCGTAGACGATCACATTCTAAATCGTATCATAGTCGACGAAGATCAAGAAGCAGATCACGATCATCAAGATCTTCGCGATCTTCGGATCATTCTAAACGATCGCCAAGAAGTCGAAGATCTCGACGAGTTTCTTCATCGTCTACCTCATTATCATCTTCATCTTCAACATCTTCAAGTAGTTCCAGTAAATCTCGATCAAAAAGTCCTATCAAGATTAGTAATGTAAAAAAAAGTGAAAGTCCTCCAAGTACAAATCAAAATCAAACTTTCAATCAACTACCTCTTTCCCATCAACCATCACCTCCAAAAACAGTTCCTCGATACTATGGTCGTCGCAAAGAAGATCATACATCATCTTCGACATCATCATCTGATGACGATGATGATGATTCAAAAGAAAGTACTCAGCAACAATATGATTATGCCAAAAAGTAAGTCATTCGGGTTTATTTCGTAAGCAGTGTCAGTTATTAAGTGATACGACAATTGTCAGTTCAAAACAAATCTCGCAAATTTCCCGTTTCAAACGATAATTACTGATTCGCAATATGTTATGGATAAAATACCAAAAAGAAACTAGCCGATTACACGACATTTTCTGTGAAATGGCAACTTGTAGAATACGAATTTAAACTGTTGTCTCACTTAACAAGTGACCCGTTTTGCGGAATAAGGGACAAGTCTTATTGTAAAGGTGTGAAATCAGTAATTTTTTCATTAATATTTTAGGGCAGGAGATCGCAAGTTTTCAGGTTTAGTTAATAGTACTAAAACAGGAGCAACGTCCAAAGTCAGTAAGAATCATAGACCTTTTTTTATAAATTTTCTACATCTCAAATTATAGTTTTAATTTCATATTTTATTATCTAAGCCTACACAAAAATTAATTAATATAATTTAATTAAATTTTTCATATACGGTTCTAATTTTGAAGTAATCTAATTTCATTACGGATAGTTTCAGCAATCTTCGCAACATTTGAAACCACAAGAACGCCTTAAGAAAAAAATGCAAATTTTACTTAATAAACAATGTAAGTTATAGATAAAAAAAAATATGTTAACTATTAAATACGCTATAATTATACGATTTGGTATACGATTTTTTAGACAAAGCTGACAAAAAAGCACAGCAACTGCGTAATGAGAAAATGGAACAAGAAGCACGTGAAAGAGATGATCAAATGCGTGAACTGGCCATTAAATTACGCCGAAGGTAAATTTTCTTTATATATGTAGCATTGCCGTGGTTAACAGGCTAACTTACTGATGATAAAAAGCATGAAATTTGAAAATGTTTTTCCTGGGTGAACTTTAATCTCCACTAAGGAAGAATTTTTAGAAATTTCACCCCTTAGGCTACATTTTAATAAGGGATAACAACTTTAAAAATCAATTTTTCCAATCGTTTTTATATGACAACCACGGTCGTTTTGTTGAGTAAAACGTCATCAATGGCGTCATTACTTTTGCTTATTGTCGCTCAAATTCTTACAACCTACTTAAGAGATGAGTTAGAGTAAATATCTATATAGGGGAGTATACAAGACAGTCATTATTTTTATATATTTATATTATTATTATATTATATATTTATTATTTTTATTTATTTTTAACTATGAAAAATGAATTTAAAACTAGTTTTAAGTCCACTTTTCACTATGGGATTTAATATATATTACATACCGCGTTTACTGTTCTCACTATCAGATGTATTTTTTGGAACAAAAATTCTCATTATTAAATGGATAATATGAAAATGATTAAATGTATTGTATGAGGTAAAATATACATCGCCTTCAAACATAGTACATAACATTTGGGTGAAAAAATATTTACAGTTCGGAATGTAATATAATATAGTATAGCATAGTGGGAACGGTCTCGTAAAAGTATGGCAAGAATGGCTTTATGAATTTTTAATACTTTCCGAAGCTAATGAACTCCAAAGCATCAAAGACTAAGATTTAACTAATCAAAGAAGCATACCATTACAGTTTTTAAATTAAAGAAAAATTTAGCATTGAATCAGAACAAATTTTCGGAATAAACCGAATAAATTTCGTGAATCATTTTTCTGCATATTGACGAAATTACAAATGACATCAAGATATTTCAGATTCAGCTCATTTTCTGGATAAACTTGCTTTAAAACTACAAATGAAAATTATTTTTTGTAATGTAGTGATAACTAAAGAAATATATAATAATTCATCTTTGCTGGAATTTTATAAGTTTACCACTCACACGTTTGGTCAGTTGTATAAATTTGATCTTTTGGAACAACTTATGATTTCTTCATTTTTCGGAAAGATTTTCCATAATTAAATATAAAGAAAAATTACAAAACCAGGTTAAATTAAGAATTAATGAATATTAAAAATTTAAAAAAGTTTGCAATATATTAAGAAAATTTCCAAAGAAATGCTCTCACTAACTCAATTAACCCAAAGTTTCTTGAGATTCTTTTGTGTACTCATAAACGAACTTCTTAAAAAACACTGGATTAAATGTTGTGGCGTGGGAAGTTATGGTTTATTTTTTAAACCCAAGGAAAATGTTTCCTAAAAGCTTATAGTGTAACATTAATATCAAATTTCACGCCATTTGTTCAAATTCATTCTGAGTTCTACCTCTATGACTACGTTCTTCAACGTGTTTATAATTATTACGAGGTATTGCAATTGTTTTTTTTTTATCTATTCCTCTAACTTTGAAACGTTTGAGCGACGTTCATCAATCTAACCCAATGATACTCAACCTTTTTTGCCTTCGGGCCACATACGTATATTTGTAAAGCTACGCGGGCCGCAACACTATACTGGAATGACGAAAAAAATCATGACTCCCCCCTCCTCCCATTTTTTTGGAAAACAATTTGAGATTTTAAAAATTATAAACTAAAATAGAATAACAGTAGCACATATTAACCATTATCAGCATACGGTTCCTTAAAAATTACAATAGTGAAAAAAGTGAAACTCAAAAGTAACATATATCCAAGCGTTTATTCAAAATTAATGAATCATTTCCCTAATAATAATTATGTTTACGGCCGCATAAGAAAGCTTGCCGGGCCGCAGGGTGAGTATGGTTGATCTAACCCATCTCTAAAGAAAGGTTTACGTCATAGTTGGCTAATCCGTAGTCTGCCTTGAACGTTTTTCAGGTTTTATATTTATTTAAAATGGTAAAAAGTGAAGTAATAAAATTATTATATTATCTAATTTTACATGTAAGAATAATAGTAAGCACAATAATAATGACTAATTGTTTCAATTTTTCACTCCAAAAAGTGTAAACAGTGGATCTAAATCTTATAAAAGGATTACATAAAATTTTATAAGCGACTCGCGGAGTAATGATCTATTTCCAAAGTGGAAACAGGAGCGAAAGCAATGACGTCTTTGATAATTTTTTCTACAAACCCCGTAACCGTGTAGTTTTAGCTGAAAGAACGATTTTAAGATTTCTTAACGCTTCTTGCCGTAACGTAGCCTAAGCTCAAAAGGAAGATTGAAAGTTTGTGTTTTTTTTAAATCGTACTCCTAAACTATCTACTATTTCAAATTTTAAAGTTAAATATCTTTATTTCAATTATTTTTTATACTACTCTATGGATTTTGTGTTTTCTGTCTTCATAGGCAAAGGAGTGTTTTATTGAGGCAAAATCGTGTTTACTTTTTTTTGTATTGTTAAACTGTACATGAATGAAGTCACGGGTGATCATTAGTTTTATTTATAAAATGAGAATATACTTTACAATTTCTTATCAATAAATGTCCACTGTAACAATTTTTATTTATTTTACAGACAACGAGGATTGAGAAATTACGCTGATAGTTCTCGTTCATCGTCAGTTTCATCAAATAGTGATGTCGATAATGTAAGTAAAGAGGAACTTTCTGAGCACTCAAGACGTAAATCATCTCCAAGTGGAAGTGGTGGAAGTCGTTCAAGAAGGTCAATTCCTGATGATGATGATCGGCGACCTCGCAGTTACAGATCGTCTCGAGGTATACACTTATTATACAGATTATTCTGTCATCATTTAGCAATTAAATTAATAGAATTGTGAAATTAATCGTACCAACTTTCAATTATTTTTTCAGATTATCAACGTAGATCTGAAGAAGAAGACGGAAGTGGATATTCTCGTTCAACGGGGAGATCTAAACGTAGTGATTCCGATGACGAAGGTCGATCATCTCATCAGCACCATCAAAAACATTCATCAGACTATGATAGCAAAAAACGAGATAACAATAATCGACGACCATTAGTTGATTATTAAGAAATAAATAAAATTAATTAAACTATATCTAATATGTATCTTATATTTAATAAAATAAACGGTTAATGTTACAAAAAATGTAATGTTGTTTTTCTGTCTTTTGCTAATAATTTTACTGTCTATTAGCATTTTTATTTTGCTGAATTTAAAATTGCCTGGTGCAAATTGCAAAAGTTTCATATATAACACCAAACTACAATTTGACATTTCTTTTTTATGTTGGAAGGAAGGCATGAGAGGATCTTCTTGAACCTTATGTAGATAGAGTAAACCACAATACCCTAGGGGCTCGTCCTCACCAAATTACATTCTTGTCGATTCACAGCAGACAGTCCGGCTACTTCTAACCTTCCCCCTTTTTCTTTATAATGTGTGAAGGAGTGTTCTGAAATATTCAGGAAATAAAGCCTGTTCTACTATGTACATATCCGAAACAAAGGGCTGTGTGAAAAAAAAAATTATTTTAAAACTTTCATCAAAAAGTTAAGAAATGAAAAATACAGATTCAAAAAATAAAGAATATACTCGTAACATCTGATATACTGGTTTTATTAATGATACATAAATCATAGTTGTAACAATAAGATTTTAGTACTAAAGTATAGAAAAAAGTGTATAAATTGAAAGTAAAATAATTGCATCAAATGTATGTATGTATACCTATACTGTATATTGTAATATAGATAATATTGCAATATTTTTCGAATCACAATTATCATAGTTAAACTTCTTTATATATATCTATATCATACATATTATATGAAGCATGTATTACGTAGGCATACATAATAATATATCCATGCATGAGTTATAAGTCAAAACTTCTGTATGACACGTCCGTTAAGCTGGGATTCGCGGGATAGCGGGATCAAATTAAAAATATCTAGGATTTGGATGCTAATTTGTTACGGCAAATCTGATTTTGTTGCTATAGCCATTGCAATAAAAATTAGGACAATATAGCTTAATATCAAGCTAGCATTGCCACTTTTTAAACCCTTTTTTTCAAAGTGTTTTTTTCAAATACACTAAAAAGTAGAAATTTTTTAATTTATTTAATTAAACGTTACACGTTATTTTAATTGAAAAAAGCAAAACGGTTCTTAAAAATTTGAATTTTTTGTTCTTTATATAAATCGAATTTATTTAATTAAATTAAATCTAGAGTTTCCCAAGTTTCAAAAACTTTATTTTTATCATTCTTCATCGAAATTAAGCTCATGTACAAAATTTGAGAAAAATGGTATAACAGGAAGAGGTTCAAAAAGTGTGTAGGTACTAATAGATTATCGATTAAATACAGGAAGCGAGTTAAAAGAGCGCTTTAAAAAAGTATGAACTACCTTAAATTTATTGCTGATTATTTTCTGAAAGTTTAAGCATAAAATAGGAAATTTTCAAATTGACTACGTTTTACTTCAAATAATGATGTCTACTGGCAGCAACGAAAAAAATCGAGTTATTATGATGAAAGTTATGATGAATATTTTAAAACAACATAGATAGGTATATACTACCTATATTATATTTTTTCAAAGGTTTAATCCCTTCTATCACAATCACAAGCTTCATTTTCATAATCAATGGATCTCTCAAAAATTGATCCAGCATTTTTTTTTTAATTTTACAAACCTCTAAATAGAATCGTCTAGTGATTAATTGAAGATTTTTTAATTACAACTTACTTTACATAATGCAGTATTGATAGAGTTAACCGAATAGTGTATTTGTTCAAATAAATTGTATGTATATGTAAGAATAATATGTGTAATTAAAAATATCCGATTTTTGAATTTTTGATAAAGTTTTCATGAGTTATTTTGACTTACGCAAAAATATTTTTTCAAGGCGTCTCCGAAAATAAGAATCTAACAATGGAAATATTTCAAAATTTTCAATGGAAAATTTGCAAAAAGGTATTTTAGTTGGTTTTTTTATAAACGATTGTTCTTTACATCGCTTTAATTTTGTAAAGACTATTGAAATTTTCTCTATATGTCCTATACGCAAAGATATTACTAGATATGTTTTAAATTTTTTAAAGAATTTTAACAAAATCAACTTCTTGGGGATGTCCTTAACATAAAGCTAGTTCGTTGATGTAGGTACTCATAGAGTTTGTTATAAATTTAAGTTATTTAAAATTATCATGTGCATATACCTACCTACAATTTTACTCGTACTTACTTAGTTTGACGAACAATAGTTTTAAAATAACGAAATATGATATAATAAAAGGTAATCGTCAATTTTCTTTTACCTACCTATAATTCATGTTAGTAATAAACTGTCGAGCTTATAAAATCCACAATTTCATCGTTAGACAATGACTATATTTTCTACATTGATCATCGATCATTAGAATAATTGTATTAATTAAGTAAAACCACGGCCCATATCGCTATAGAATTGTACGAAACGGCAAGATGGAGAAACGGGAATATTCATAGGTTGAGGGTCGTCAGTTTGCGACAAGGGTAGTAAAATACACTAACATGTATTCGACATCTGCGTCTATGCATTATTCATGGAGACCGGGCGGCGATCAATGGGTCTGGATGTACGCTAGCCTAAGGGGGCAGCGTCGTCCACCACTCGGCCGGTCAACCCTTGTCACGCTGCGGGACACGCATTCGAAGGCGGTCGTCTAACAAGTAGGAAAATACGCTTTTACCCCATGGTTAATCAAGCAGAGCTTCGAATTTTCCTATATAATACCTTACGATGACGCATTTAGTTAAATGGAAATGATTGGTAGATATTTAGCTATTTCGAAAGATTTAGGTATTTGTATTGCACTGTCAGATGGGTAAATCGTTTATGTACCAAGCCTGTCCTGCATTTGAAGGCTGAAAGATACATTTTTTATTCAAAACGAATCAAAAATCAATATATCTTATTCACTATGGCCTAGCTGTTTGATGCATTCCTTCCATTACTTATGCAAACTATATTTTTCCATTTGCAAAATTTCAAGTTTCATTTTTAAATAGTATCTATATGTTTATTTCTGTATAGGTTTAATAAATTATAATGATATTTGATCTTTTGATTTTGTACCTGGAAATTATCCTTGAAGATGTGCTTAATTTGATGGTATCAAGAAAATGTAAAACCTATTTCACCTTCATATCGCTCTTGAAAATTTCGATACCCAAACACGTCCTATCAATTTCGATACGCGATACCTTTACAATCCCTAATGACAATGGTGGAGGTGCTTGGCGGTAGAAAGGTATTCTATCTACAATATATAAGTTCAGATCTCTTGGGAAAAGGTATGAACGGAAAGTACACATCGATTTGGGTGGCCACGGGTCGATCAGACGACCACAGACCAACTCCATTATATTCAAGACTTCTAGGGCAATGCGAGTTGCCTCCGAGAAACAACTTTTGGACAAAGAGGGAGCAATGGGGGTGGATGGTTTCAATGAGCATAAAGGTGGTAGTGGTTTTCCTACGACTGTTACGAGACTATGTGATACATTATGTGTTTGCTGGCGCACATTGGTGAAAACTCTACACATTGTTGGCTGCCAATCTTACGCCATACCCACTTTAAGCACCTACACTTTCTTACTTTCAATACCCCATCTTTTCAACTTCCAGCTGTCCTTGATTATAATAATATTCACTCGGATTTATCTATCAAAATTTGATTTGTGGTTCGGCTTAACTTGAATAGATATGAAAATAAATTTTCCTTACATTAAACATTTTAATTTAAAAAAACTTACAAATTCATTTATAAAGTTTTTATAATCGATATTTTTTTAGAAAAAAAAGAACTAAGAATAAGTATGTGAAGACTTTCTCTATAAATATTTTATAGAACATTTCAACCCTTTTCGAGTTTATTTCCCTTTATCGTGAATTGTCGGTAGCTACTTGAAACTGTCATCATTAATTCTAATGACATTCATTCAATCGTTCCAATAATGAATGATAATAGTACCCACTAAAAAAATAAATAAATAAATAAACAGATTAAAAGTCCTCAAGTTCTTTCTTCAAATAAAAAAAAAATGTCATTGAAAATATACGTTTTCACTGTCAAATGTCGTAGTCTT
The DNA here is from genome assembly GCA_958496155.1 of Sisyra nigra. Lineage (NCBI taxonomy): Eukaryota > Metazoa > Arthropoda > Insecta > Neuroptera > Sisyridae > Sisyra > Sisyra nigra. Next base: position 36,501,040 of record OY292313.1, on the reverse strand, counting down.
ATAAAATTGAAAATAAAAGAAGGAACAATGAAGCTGAAGCGGGTTAATTGGGACGCCCCGATCCGCCTAAATACCGCACAATATCGAATTACACGTACACAAGTTTGATAGGAGGTTTTATATTATGAATATCTCGTCTGCTTCTATTCAAACGTCTATTAAGCTCAAAACTAAAATGGGACAGTAACAAAAGAAATCAAATGCGAGCATAAAATATTTCTCCGCATCTCGAGCATTCCTCATTGTGAAGTATTTTCTCTTTGTACATATAAATTCAAGTCCAAATCAATCAAATATTTTATTATAATTTCTAAAAATTGCTTTTACGAAAAAAGCTTCACTATATATATACTGTATTGAATTTCAAAGTTAAAAGCTCTTATCTCTACGTTCCAAAAATGATATTGGTTTATTCTATATAATACAATATATTCATAAGAATGATTGCTATGTTTACGTTTTTATACAATAATTCACTCTAATAATCTCGACTTTCAATATTCGACCTACAAATTCTAGAGAATTTACTTTCATTACCTGAATTGTGTTTAGTAAAAATATAATTTACTATTAGGTATGTACCTACATAATACCTATATATGTATGTATCGTACATCTCAATTCCGAGCACAACTTAGTAGTTATTTAAATAAAACATCTATTGATTTTTTCTAGATGAACTAATACAGTAAAAATAAATATTTGGTAAGAGTCAAGTTTAGTTTAAAATAAATATTAGTTTTATTTTAATTTTCCCCATAAAAATTGAGAGTTTGTAGCAAGAGATGCTATAAAGTATCGTTGGGCCTTGACATAAACAAGAATTAGAAAAAATTGCTTCAAATAAGTTTCTGACCATTTTGTATTACATTTTAGACTTTAGAGTATTCATTAAAACCATAATTTATTCGATAATCTATAATATATTTCTATGAGATCTTAAATCTGACTCATATAGACAGATATAAACAGATTGTTCTATATAGATAGACTTCAAACATATAGCATGAGATTTAGTGAGAGAGTCAGGGAGGGAAAGAGAGGGGGAGAGCAATACAAAAATTGCAAAACAAATATGCTGTTTATTCAATATTTATACTATCATCTTAATTTATTGCTGTGTACACGTCACTCATTTTCTCTCAATAACGAAACGAAGCGTCTTTGAACTTTCAATCTCAATTTTCGTCCAGTTATCGACTTTTAAACCGCCGCCTAAGAAGTTTCACTTCAATAATTAGTGGTACACTAGAGGGTTGTCCTTTAAAAAATGTATGTGTTACACGTCCAAATGTAAGTAATTAAAAAAAGCTCATATATATATATATATATATATATATATATTATGTAGATGTATTATTAACTAATAAGAGGTGTATTCATTGTATAAAGTATGCAGGCTTTTTTACTTTTTTCGTTTTTCTTAATTAAATCAAGATTAATGAATTTTATGTATAACTTGTACCTATGGTATCTAAACTATTTATTTACTTCGTAACAAGCTACAAACAGTGGACATTCATAAACTATACGTTTTCGGTACTTTTGCTTCCAATTGTATATACCATTCATACTTAAGTAAAATTCAAAACATTTCTGCTTCTTATTCTTTTTAAGTTATTATGAAAGTAAACAGAGTTACAAAATAAATCAATGATCTTTACATAAAAATATTAATCACTAAAATTTAAATTTTCCTGTAAATGGTTATTGATTCATTCGACTTAATTGCAGGTATAACTTTCAAAGTTACTATAAGACTTACGAATTTTTAATTCCCAACAAATTTTCAGAAAAATATCTTGGTTCCTATTATTTTGGCTCATTGATTGTAAATATTCACTTAGACTGTACTTACCTTTTGATAGCTTTCATTGGACCTTTAGGTTAGGGTCTTGAAGGCTTTGGAATAATTCTTAAAATAAAATTAAAACGTAAGTATTTTATTGAATCTGTTAACATCATTCTTGCTTATTAACATCAGAATTAATTGAATCAGATATTGAACTTCTTAAATAATTTTTAAAGTAATTTTTTCCAAATTTAAATTCATTTGAGAATATTCGAAGGTTATCTCCACCAGCCAATGTGTATTTTGTGTTATTATTTGTGGTATCATAAAACCAACATCCAATTTCAGAAAATCACATCATAACGACCACCGAGCAGCAGATGAAATGGCAGCTAATAAAAATTCGAATAGCATCATATTTACAATGTAAAACAACGAAACACAAAACCAACCATTCGACAAAAATAAGAAGAAGAAAAAATTTGATTTGGCCATCAGTACTAGTTTAAATATCATCCAATTCGAATGCCGATCGCGCACCACCATATAACGTGATCATTTTGTCTTCTTAACCACCCACACCACTTATGCTCCCTATTTTTACCAAATAAAAAAAACGTAAGTACCCACCAAAAATCAAGTAATAATATTGAAACGAGAAAGAAATAAGGGTTGAGCACACACAAGGATATTTTTGTCTCACATTTTTCATACAACATGTACAGGAATATTTTCAGCTCGATAAGCCTAACTTAAGGCCATCATACAGTTTTATTACCCTGATCAGAATATAACATTATATTGGAATGTGTTTTGGGTGATGAAGACGATGAAGAAGTGCAAGTACCGTTGAGGATGAAAGAAAAGGAAGAAATGGAAGATCGGCAGAAGACCAGAAAGACATTTCACAATTCGATATAGTGCCGTTAGAGTTTCTCTCGTCATGGTATCATTTCAATGCTGGATGGAGGTGGTGAGCTTAGCAGAGCTTAGTGGGACGGCGTTCTCATTGGTCCGGTCGCAGTTGCAGAGCTTTGTGTGAGCGTCGTTGCGACGCCGTTTATAGATATGGAATCACATCAGATGTAAATACGACTTTTGTACGTAGCATTCGTTCTTGTAGTTGAGTGTGAGTTTAACTACATAATATGTATGTGTATATGTGTGTGACATAAAAGTCAACAACGACAAAAATCACATCTATACGTACATATAGGCAATTCTTTATGTGTTGGTTTGGATTTGTTTCACACATACCAAATCAGAGGCTTTCTTTTTTTATTTAACTATTCTTTGCACGTCGTGTCTATGACCTGTACGTTAGACACAATAAATGAGATATGATTGTAAAAATTCAAAAACATATTCACCGTTTAGGTTTTCAAGCTTCACCAAACCTGATCACATACATATTTTCAAGAGCTTCGGTTTTATATTTATAAGAAAACCGCTTCAGTGAAAAATATATTATGTACGCATCTATGTAGTTATAAATATTTTATTAAATTTATGCAATGACTTTTAGTTAAAATATTTTTCCTGGCAAATAATTTAAACATTTATTTTCATTAAAGCTAAGTAAAAATATTTTTATATTTTTAAGTTATTTCATTTAAAAATACCAAGATATTTTAAAATGAAAACACGCAGTAAATATAGGTATAAAAATAATGTTGAAAAAGCACTGTGTACAAAATAGAGAAAACAGAGAAAAATCTAATTTGAGACTTATTTTTTTTTTTGTATAATAAAAAATAGATAGGTATTTATATTAAAATTATTACTTATACTTATTTTGTTGTCAAGATTCATTGTCGTGCATAAACCAGCTAATATTCAAACAATATGCACTAGTTTACCTACATAAAGTTTTGTACTGAGTATTATGCACGACTTAATAAGGTAACCATACGCCCCGGATTGGTCAGAACAGTCCCGGATTTTCAACTTGTGTCCCGGATTTTTCTAGAAGCAATATTTGTCCCGGATTCAGGTTTTTTGTCCCGGACTGTCCCAAATTTTTGAAAAGGTTCTTATTTTCAATATTTATTTTAAATATATTTAAAACTCGACTTGAAAGAGACACACTAAAAGCGAAATTACTTACTAAAGTTAATTATGAAGAAAATTGTATAGAATTTCATACAATGCTTTAAAGCGAAAAAGACTTACTGAAAAAGATCCATAATTCAGAAAAACATAAAAAGTTTTGTACTCAATAGGTAATTCAGATTAAAAAATTTGATTTATTAAAAAAATGCTGATTTTTATTATATCCTTTTAAATAGTATTTGTCAGGTATAATTTTTATTAAAAAAATAATTCAAAAAATTATATTTAAGTTATTTAACGTAACTGCACCCCCCACCCCCGCTACAAGTTTCCGTCCCGGATTTGAAACAAAAAATATGGCCACCTTAGTATATTAACCATATATAGTTAAACAGACACAACGTTGATTACCATATTTGCCGGACGATAAGACGCACTTTTTTACTCTGAAAATTTGATCTAAAATCAGGGTGCGTCTTATCATCATCATCATCATCATCATCACAACATATATATTTTCCAGTTTGCACTTTTGTTTACAACAGGGGATTCTCTATACTGAGTCTGAGGGAATTTTGTCGAGAATTTTAAATCGCATGCGATTTTATTCCGAAAAATAAACTAATGTTATTTTGTTATTTTTCTGTATACACAGATTTCTCGACTCTATTCATATGCGATTTTATTCGTGTTCATTGGTCAGTAGCAGTCAAGCAAGGTTATTAGATACATAGTCAAGGGGCAAGGGTTGCTCACTTTGACGTGACTGATATGTTCTATCTTTGTTCTTTCTGACACTCGACAGAAGCTATTAGCTATGTTGGTTCGTATTACGAACCCACATAGCTAATATTATATATTATAGTTCTTATTGTATAGTTCTTTTGCAAAACAGTAAGTTGTATCAATATTTTATTTAACCCATTCATCCTTGATTTTTTACTTTAAATGTAATTTAATAAATTATTTTAGCCATTAATGATGCCAAATAGAAAACAAAGGATATGATGTGCTGTATTATGCACTAATTATGTTAACATGCCCGGAAGAAATGACCTATAATTTTTTAGGTTTCCTAAAGAATTTATTCTAAAGATGAAAAAATGAGAAAACAGATAGCTCACCGAATAAAATTAATGAATATTTGGCAGATGAGATTAATAAAGATCGTCTGAAGTATTTTCCTGGTTGAATATCTCATAAGCATAATCTAAAAAACCTCGCAACTATCTTAGAAGAGGAGCCTGGGGATGCAGCTTCCGGCGGGAGTTTGGGGGCCCCAAAATAAAAAGAAATTAATCCCAACTTAATTTTCAAGAGAAAATTAAAGTTAGTTGTGACCATCGCGTTGTTTTTTATTCCAATTAACGTTTCCGATGTAAGTTTTAAAATTTGATTTACCGAAATTAATCGAAAACTCAAAAAAATTGTATTTTTCATTTTCGTTTATTTTAGCGAGATCTGTAAGAATTCGTCGCCAAATCTTGGCATCCGGTAAACAGCAGAGTTGTGGAAATATTTTCTTAGCCAACATATGTAGTACATACAGCTATAGATACCAGTGATTTTTCACGGGCCGAGCCACTAGTAATATAATAATAATCCGATAATATAATAATAATAATACCTACTAAATAATGTTATTATTATAATAAATATTCAATAATAATATTAAATAATAATAAACTTACGTACAAATAAATACATATCTATGTATTACAATAATAAAGTGAATTAAAATAAATAAAGAAATTAAAATATTTGAATTTTTTTTTTTTTGTAAAAATTGTCAGTGCGTCATATCGTCCAAACCAAACTTTTTTCTAAAAAAATTTATAAATAAATTTTGGGGTGCGTCTTATCGTCCGGCAAATACGGTATTTTTATTTTTTGACATATTTGGTACTTATACCAAGAAATTCTCAGATTTACGTTATTTCTATGCCTTTATGTTTTGAGAAAAATAAAGTTTTTTTAAATTTCTTTATCTAATTTTATTAGCTTTGTTTAAAGTGGACACAGTACAGTGGAAAATTCTTATAACGACACTGAAACAGCCGAAATATATTTTCGTATTAAACGAATGTCGTTTTCGTTGTATCCGTTTTTCATTGTGTTTGTATTTTCTTTGTAACTGAAATTAAATTATAATGTTTAAGAATCTCAACTTTAAATATTTCTAGGTCTTAGAGGCAAAAATACGAAATCTATTTATTCATTAATATTTATTTTGAGTTAGGTACATCGTTACTGGACTTATTACTGGGCGACCGCTCTGGGCGCTAGATTTAGAGAGGCGCCAAAATAAGAATCGAACAATATAAATAAATTCATACCATTAGCATATTTATCAAATAAAGGTTTCTTATATATTCTTAAAAAAACAGATTCGTCATTAAAAATATTACAAAATAAAGAGTTCGCGAGGAGCACAAGATTGCCTCGGTCCGGCACTGGACATATGAGCAATTAAAAATTATACCTGTTTCAATTTTGAATACTTAAACAAAAAAATTAAAAATAACAAAGAAATAGTTTTTTCATAAATGTCAACCAAAAATTAGTCGTTTAGTTTTGAAAGAGGAACCTTCATGTCCAATTTTCGTATACAATTAGACATTTACCCTTTCAAAACTGAACAGTTCTATTGATGAATTCCAAAATAAATATTTTTTTAAAAAATTTAGCCTTAAACTAGACTAAAGTAGTGTAGACACTAGAGGAAAGATTACCCGCTCTTTTTTCTTTGCAAAACTATAATATAACATATTTTCACAGTAAAACAATCATAACGAAGCTTTTTTTCACAGATTATCTAAATGAAATACAAAAGAAGCTTGAAATCAGCTTGGTCGACTCGTATTGTTTTACATATACTACGTACATATAAAAGCAGATAATTGGGTTTCATCAGCTCATATGGCAGTGAAAGATTTGAAAAATGACTTGTATTTTAGTGTACTTTATGTTTACCCCTTTAGGTCTATATTAAAAAAGTAACGATTTGTCTTTAGGTAAACCAAAAACTAATATAAATTAATAAATTTAGGTAGTGATAGTAATAAACATATAGGTACAACTAGCAATGAGCTTTCTATGCAATCTTTATCTATATTATCTATATATAAAAACTTTGTTTATTTCCCAATTTCCATCCTTTTGTTGATATACATTGTGTGAATTATAGTTAATAAAAGTTATATACAAACCTTTATAATATCTTCATGTAATCTACCGACTAGACTTGAACCACTTTCAAAGATGACAATTCAGTTTTTGGTCAGTGTTTACATCGTTTATATTTATATAATTTTTATCTAGATCAGGTATTATCAATTACACTGTTACGTAGTTAGACAGTTAATATACCCAGTTAATTATTTATTACAACATAATTCGTTCTTAAATGTCATTTATCAACAATTAATATATATTTATATACTGCAGTATATTTGTGTTTTTAAAAAAGTTATTCTATATATTATAGTTAATGATAACAATGAATATAATTTGTTGTAAACTTTTATTTATAAAAACAATCCATAAAATATTCTTCAAAATTTTCATGTTTTTGAAAATTCACTGCATGCAGTAAATGAAATTCAAATTTTGTACAAACCTTTAACCTTTTTCGGGTGGCACCTATTTAGACCTCTTTTGGCAGCATTCTTTGATACATTCTCAGCCACTAACTTTTGCTTAAGTACAAATATGAATTGAAGAAGAAAGTAGTTAATAATGAAAAAACTAGTCTGGCCTTACAAAATAGGAAAACTAACACTAAAGACTGAAATTCAAAGACTATTACGGTTTAAGTTATTAGCTGTACCATTTGATTGTACTTACCTACTAACAATTTTGGGTAAAAACTATTAATTTTAACTTGATTAATTTATTGACTAAAATAGATTTAAATACTAATTTTGTCGCTTTAAATTTTTAGATGGTAATCAATACTCAAAATCAAATTAAAATCAATGGAAACGTTTTTGCCAATATATTATTGATTGAGAAAAAATTAAATAAAACATACGCCAGAATAAGTACCTACATTTGACAGTACTCCCTTTGCATTTAAGGGATGAGCTGGGGTGATTTAAATAATGACGTAGAGAATTCCGACCACTTATGCATACCATTTTCAAGTGAAAACTATATACTTTTTTTATCTTTCCATCATCACACATCATCTGATTTTGATTTGTAGTGAAAATAAAATGAACGATACCAGTAAGAAGCGTTGAGTGGTTTAGAGGAAAAATATTATATTCATAGACTCCTCGCCATAGAATGTTCATGTGTGTTTGATGGTACATTTGTACATTTGGATGGTAATTGACAAAATGAGACGGATATAATGTGTGTATATAAACGATTGGATGAACCATGCTCGTGCTGTCTTGTATTCGGATGCTGAGCGAGATTTTTCTCGCATAACTAACGTATTTGATAGATAACATGACGCAGTGTGTCGAGGAGATCTTTTTTGCACTTGGAGAAAAGAATTGGGGAGCTGGGTCGAGGGAGAATTTTCAGAGTTATGGAACTAGGAACCGAATATTTATATATATATGAGGTAAGTAATGGGTGAGAAATGTTATTGTCCGGAACAGATGTTGAGGAGGCTACGGTGGTAGTGATGGGAACGTCGTCGGTGGTGAACGGCGACGGCCATTTACTAATGTAACTCGTCAATCTCGGTCGGATATGTAGGTGTATACGAATGTATTGGTCGTTTGGTTACAGCTGAGGGTTGTGCGACTTATGTGGTCCATTTCTAAACTCCCTTCGTTTACATAAATACGAATGTGTGCGAACATTGAGGAACACAACAAACAACCCTCTCATACTACATCTTTTATATCCCTTCGGCCTTTTCTGTTCGAGGTCTTGCTCTATCCCATGTTTGGTCACTGCACAACCACTGTCCCTTTTTCTTGTTCTCCCTGTTTTATATATCATCCCCTGAATTACCTTTTAAATTACCATAATGTGCACAAGAAATCACGTTCTGGTTTGGAAATAAAATAAATGTAGAGTGATTTTCAAATAAGATTTACGTTTTCCTTTCAGTTTTCCATAAAAAAAAAAAAACTCTTGGTCATTTGAGAAAACAAGAAAAATTCGTTTTTCTCTAAAAATATTTTTATCCCACGTATCTAAAAAAACCAAACTTATTTCAATACTAAATTCAAATCTATAATACACTCTACAAAATGTGCTTGTTATATTAATAGAGCCATAAGAAGATTCTGATTAATTAATAATCGACAAAGACGAGTCTAAAACTAACAGAGACGGAGAATTATAGTGGTACGAACTAAATATAATAGTTATAACAGTTTGTCGCGAGGACTCTGTCCATATATTCCCAAATATAATACGATATAAGGGATGATGATGGAGACTGGAAACGAGAACTCATACTATACATTAAACCACAACGGGATTACAAATTGAGAAGCTCGCGACGCAGACAATAATTATAAACTTTTAAAGGTCTTGAGCTACAACTAATACAACTGCAGCTTCTGATCATGATGAATGAGTCGACTTGATAAGAAAGATAACTTCCGCAAACAAAGGGATTTAAGTGCCTAATATTTCACTGATCCCCTATTTTCAATAAACCAAACATAGTATTGTATAAAGTTGTCGATTTTTTTATATTTTTAGATATGGTCCATACGTTAAACTGGACTTTCCGGTTTTGCCCCAAAATGATGCTGTATCTAACCGAGGGTTGTTACAACGAGGTCATCAGCTCGCACACGAAGACTTTGAACCGATCATCAGGTCACTCTTTATAAGGTTAAAAGCTACTTTTACCAAGAACGGATATAAAGCACGCGCTTTCATTCGTGGCGAGATGAAAACAAGATGAGTTCAAAGGTGAACATATTATGTGTATAAGATCAAATGTGGTCCAGTTTGAATTAAATTAGGGATGATATAACATGAAGGGGTTCGTATGATACATCTATTATTACTAACCGTGTAATTATATCAACAGCAGTGACCTATTAAATATTAGTATCTATTGAATTTTTTGTGGCAGGTAACATTGAAGACAGGTTCGATTTAGTCTTTGATCCCTTGCCATTTTCTACGATGAAATAAAATAAGAAAAGTAATACGAGTATAGTTGAGGGTGGATGGAGGTTTCCTTTCATCTTCTTTGGGATGTGTTTATATGTGTTTGTGATCATAGGTGTACGTATGTATGTTTAAACGTGAGTCACACGGGAATTATGTGTCGTTAGATAAAGAAAATGAAATGACAAAACAACCCTAATATCTAATGAGTTTTTAAATCTCTTGAGACATCAAAATTTCGATAATTTTTAAAATTACTTATTGATTTATCGGTAAAGAAAATGTATTATTAAAAAAAATGTAATTGTATATACTTATTTGTATTTGATATTGAAATAATGTATGCATGTAATAAGATTCTTAGATCGTTACGAAACTATTTGAATGATGTGCGAATGACGTTTTAAATTATCCTGACACTCAGAATGTCCATCTTGTTTTAAGTTAATGGAAATGGTTTCGGATGTGAAGGGGGTGAGTTGGTGCTTATATGTGGGAGCGCACATAGATATTTTAGTGCAGGGTATAAGCGAGGTACATGTCCAGAAGACACATGGTGCTACTTCCGGACGCTACCACAACTCACATCTCGTTCTGGTTAAGTACGCAATAAATAAAGTAGAGAGAGCCGTAGATGTTAGCTATTTGGTCCGTCCATACATCACATGTCAACCACTCCCGAATGATCTGGCGTCCTATCATCCCCTATAATGACGGTTTCTTAAACTTCACCAAAACTAGTTTGATTTTCCAACCAATTCCTTTTAACTTTCTTCTACAATTTAATGAAAAAAAATTTAATTAAATTTTAGAAACTAAATTAAAAATGAAAACAGAGTGTTTATGTTGTAGATACACATGTAGTTGGGAGAGGAATAATTTGAAAAGTGAACGGAGGGGTTGATATTTATTTCGTTTGCCGTTAACACAAAAAGTTATCACCCACGGCCATAGGAATTCAATTCGTAAAATTGACTCGCCTTTACACATCATATAAAGAAAAGGAAATGTAGGGAGTATCCAAGATACTAAGATCTACTGTTGTGCCAGCGATGTTCTCACCGTGGCTCCAATGGGTAGAACGGGTAGATATTGCCGCGTGGGGCACATTCATACATTCGTTCATTCATTCAATCCCCAAAACATTCTATCTAATTTAATTTCGACCACTCCGTATTTGGCAACTAGTAGTTTTGTCACATTTAACTGTGTCGTTTATGGATGAAACGTAATGGGGTGGTGAAATAAGCGGGTGGTAGTAGGGGTTGATGGCTATTTATACGTTTAACAACATCGTTTCTCACGTAATATAGTGTGTATAGCCCCCAAATACGCTGGTGTTGTAATACAATTTGGAATGGAAATATTTAACTTGAGACTCTATCTCTAAATTACCCATGTACAGCAATTGTGGTTACCAATTACTTAAAGCGAACGCATGTTACTTATTTTCTAAAAGCGTTATTATTTCTATTTGGTTGAGTCAAAAATAAATCTTAATATAACATTAACCCTTTCCATTAATTTTAGTGCAGCAAACGCCATTTGCCTCGATTGCGTTTTCTTTTCCAAAACATGTCATTCAATTACATTATTATATTATATATAATAAATATTTATTTTTATTGAATGATATTTGTTAATTACTACATATTTTTCAGTAGTATTTTGTATGGAAGAATAATATCGGTATTTATACTATGAAGGCATGTCATGACAGTAAAATAATAACAAATATATAAAGAATATTACGTGCTTTTGTAGCTTTTGTATATAACATATATGTATAGATACATTTCTCTACTTATAGGTCATTGATTAAATCCGATTACCCTAGTCAAAATTTTAGACCTATTTTGGCCCTAAAATGGATCTTTTACTCTCATTTCAACCTACAAAGAGAACCTCATCTCATCCTAAACGATATTTCATCGTCCTCATTTTAACCTACAATAAGATATGCTGTAATTCAGATGTAATTATACATAATAAATCGGTTTTTTATGCCATAGTGCTTTTCCTCGCAAAATGGTTTTTATTTAGGTACTACTCATAATATATTACTTAAGAACTACGAAAAAACTCCATGTTGGAGGATTTTTGTCGACACACTTCAGATAAACTTGTTTAGCTGCCTTTTAGTCGTAATATAAAAATGAACTGTATAAAAATTAAAGTGTACATTAATATAGTTATAGTAGGTAGTACTTATATATTATTGGATTTTCAAAAATTGATTACGTTGTGATTTAAATATATTATATATCACTGTAGATATCACTGTACTTAAATTGTATTTCTAGATTTTTTTTTTGTCTTTTTATACAAACAAAATAATATTATTTTTATGGAAATAAAAAGGTCAAACAAAACATTTTCGCGCAACATTGACAATATAATATGATTTTGTAGTCCTCATACATACACATATACACATACGGTAAAAATTCTGATTTGACATTATTTTTGAGCTTAGTCAAGTAATATACTACCCCAACCGTTCGAACAGTTCGACCATTTCGAGTCCCACATGATATGATATCATCCCCTAAGTATAACACTGAAGAAGTAAAGCGTATACATTTTTCTTTCCAGATCATATTTAAATTCCGAAAAGCCGGTATTCAAATATTTTGTTTTTTTGATATATGAAATAAACATAAAGTTCTCTACAGTGTGTATAATATGCATAGAAACGACATTGCTTGGCCTCGAATACGTATGCATACATTTTTATGTAAATAAAATGCTACGAGAGGGATGAGGGTGTGGCTATCAAAAATAAAACACACCCTCGTGGGGTACTGACCCTCTGTCTGCCTTATTTTTACATTTACCCTCGTCTACATGACCCCTGCATTAGGACGAACGACCGAATGGACTTTCTGTTAATGGCTCGATCAAATGCTAAATAAGAGAATTGGTACGTTTTGGTCATTACATTGTATACTATACTCACACAAACTTATCATGATACTCTCACTCATATACAATTCAGTATCTATTTATATAAGTATAAAATGGAGTGTTACGTATTGAAATGTCTAGCTAGATATTAATTTACTTTGGCTAATCAAAGATATGAGTTTCCCATAAAATTAACACATTCAACATGAATTCGCGGTAAGTTATAAGTATACAGACATTTTCTGTACGACTGTATATGGTCTATAATAATGTAATGGATGAGAATATATTTTAAAGTTTTTACGTTTAATTTTTTTTGACCGTTACACGTGAAATCAAGAAAATTTAATTAATTTAACCTGAACTTTTTTTTTGTGCTGAATCGTACCTTAAAACCTAACAAATCATTCAGAGAAAATTAGATTTTTCTATGTGTTCTAGTTGCAGAGATATAAGCAAAAGTAAGTCTCAGAATTAGAGCACCTAAGAAGTGCTTAAAAAAAGATCATTGAGTGGAGAAGAGTTTGAAGATTTAAATAAAAATGATAAGAAAAATTTTTTACTGGCGAAGCAATACCCAAAGATGAATAAGGTAGTCATGTTTTAATATCTGAATCGGACCACAAAAGTGAAACTGAATCCTTCTTTGAACCAGCCGAACTATCATTAATAACAGAAACTTTATATGAAGTCCCCCAGCTGGCGAGTAAATAAGAAAGAATTATGTTTTAAACTGATCCAAATGTGGAACAAACTCTCAGATTCCAAAGAGACCTGCGAAATATTTGTTCCAAATATGAAGAAATACATAAAAAATAAAAAAAAAATAAGATCTTGGATTTCATTAAAAAATAATCGACTCAGAACGATATTGCCGTTAATTATAAATTCGAGGATGAATATACTATTTAATTCTCACAGTTTCCATAAGTAGGTAATGCTAGTTGTGAAAAAAGCTTCTCTTTAATGAAGCTGGTAAAAATTATTTAAGATCTACAACTATTGATATTGAGATTAACAAATCTAGTTATAGCTTCCCAATAGTTCAAGAGGTAAGGTAAACATTAACCAAATCAAAGAATTTATGGTACAAAACACAAATTTATTATAATTTTCAGATGGGCTTTTTATTTTGTGTATCTCTTTCAAACAATTACAAAGTATCCAGAACAGCTTTTAAATAAAGTGTATCAAATAAAGGAGAAAAAAAAATCAAAAGTGAACACAATAAAAAAAATAATATCTAAGTTACTCTAAAGTGCCCAGTGAACAACACTATGCATAACAAATGAATTTTGTTGATCTAGTGAAAATAACATTAACAAAAAAAAAAAAAAAAAGTATACACATAATTTTCTTTCTTTCCAATGAGTGTTGATGAATTTATAGTTTGTACCTACCGGGGGGCAAAAATTTACGCTGCGCCTTAGAAAATATATTGATTATATTTTATAATTAATTATTGATTCATTACTACTGTAATTTTAGATTATATGCGTATTACACAAATACAACATTTGGGAGTATTGAAACTTGAGTAAATTTTTCATTGTAGAGCTATAGTCTTTGGTATTTAAATAGAACTAATGAAATTTGAAACTCTAATTTCTTAAGCTTCATGGTTCGTGACTGTTAGATGATGCCATTTTCGCCATTTTCTTCACAATTGATTTTAAAAGCTTTTTAGTTATACAATTACTAAAAAGTCCATTGAAAATGAAGGCAAATTTTTCATAAAAATTTACGAAAACTTCAACTAGATAGGTACTGCAAAGATCGTTGTTTTATCATAGTTTTATAACTATCGATTTTACTGTAACATATAAAGAAAGATATAAAATTTGGAAATGGATGTACATAAAACACAAAAGTAAAAAAAAATAATTAATGCAATGTTTTGAAGTCAGATTTAAGAAAACCATAAGCTACCAGAAACAGTTCAATTTATTGTTATATTATATACGATTAGCAAAAGATATTTGTGTTATAAATATAATAGTATTGTTGCTAAATCTTAATTATAAAAATATGTAGGTAGCTGTACTAAGTATATATAGAGTATTATACCTGCTATTGTTTCAATTGCAAAAAAAATTAACATAATTTTTTTCTATAAACTATTTTATTTTAGATTTGATCTCTTTTTTTAATTCTCTAATGATTAATCAATAATTTTATACTTATTAAGGAAAACATTAAAAACGAAAGTTTGTTATTTGTATATAAGGTATACCTGTAGATACAATTTAACTATCTATATACAATTTTATAAGTATAAGTACATAACTTAAAGTTTTTAAGTAGATATACTTATAAGTATAGTCTATAGACTATAGTCTTAAATAATTGTGCACATACCAATATATTGCTTGTATTTTGTTAAAATAACTTATGATAATTATTATATAGACAAATTTTTATAAAGTTTCAAAAATATTACTTATTTAAATTTTTTAAATAATTTGATGTCATCAGTCAACATTTTGATACCTAAAAAATTATTAAAAAAACGAGTTATTTACCTACTTTGTTAAATGTGTAGGGCAATTGCATATTAAATTTAGAAATTTAGTATTTAATAAAAATAATTATTTAAAATTAATAAGCACTATCACGTTCACTAAAACTTACTGATTATTTATTTATATCACAAGACACACATTTGCTTATTACAAGACTAGTAGACACTAATTTCACAACTGGATCGCCGAAACCTAAAACTTTTTCAGACATCTCTTCCGTGCTTGAATTTACTTTTAAAAACCTACTTAATTCGTTCTGTTATTGAAACATTGTGAGGCAGAGACAGGCATTAATAAAAAGACAACCGACACACTCGATAGACACCTATACATACATATGACATAGTTAAGGTACATATTATAATATTAGATAGGGTTGAACTATTAAGTAACCGAGAATTCTCCCCGTGCTTCAATGTGCCACTCAAATGAAAATATAAAACCCTCATGGTGCGACGTCAGCCACAAAACCTTTTCACCCCTTTTTTGCTTTCTATAGATCGGATTATTTTTTATACAATTTTTTGTCAGACGAAAAAAGTTCTCTCGTCATATTATAACTGTAAAATAGAGCAACTGGCACGTCTTCGTTGGAAATAATAAAAACTGCACGCTGGGCTTATTTGGATTTTCAAGACGGTCTTCAATGCATTCTGAATATTGTGCACATCATTATTGTAATTAAAATATAACACCAAGGCTTTTACATTCGCTATAGATTATGCCAATATACTTTTTTTTTTGTTAACAATATTGTGTCAGATGGTTTTAGGTATATAATCAGTTTTAAAGCATATAATTCTTTTGATACATTCAATAACATGAAATATCACTGCAAGGATGCACTCAATATATTTTTTATATCTATTTAGTAATTTAAGTATTTATATACTAATAACTAAACAAAACCTTATATCTTTTGAGGAATTATGTTTTTCTAATAAATTTTAATAGATATTCTCCGATTTAAGGTAATTAAATTTTCAAAATACTATCTTGCAAGGAAAGTAAGTATTCCTAGTGGTTCTCTTAGAATTTGATCATTTTTAGATATGTTAGGTAATCATTATCAAAATGTAAATGATCCATTTTTTATGGGCGAAAAATCATTTTGGTTGAAGAGGTTGAAACTCATCCTCACAACTACCCCCTAAAACTTTTTTTTTAGGTAGGTAGTATAGTATTTGCAATATCTGTTTCTAAGTTAAACTATTAATAATTATCTATAATTAATTAACATTAAAAAAGACACAAATTGTGGAAGTCTCATGTTAATCAGGCTTTAGACAAAAAGCTTAATTGGTAAAGGCGAAAACTCACAAATTTTCATTAAAAAGACTAATTACTTATTTGTTTGATTTCAAACCAAAGAAATTTTGAATTGAAGGGCAAGAAAATGTTTGCAATTTTTTTTCAACTTCTTTCAAAAATACTGAAATATACATTTTAAAATTTATTCTAACTCTATAATTGGAAACATTGGAAAACGTCTTTGCATATAATTTTTTTTTTTTAGTTCAGTAAAGCTTATTGATGCCATTTTTTATACTTAAGTCGATATACAGGTATATAGGTATACGTATGTCTAAATGCGTTGTGTACCTGCGATTTTTATATATGTACGCGTATTTCGCGTATGAAAAAGCTGATAACTATTCTATAATATAATAAGAGTAATATTTTTTTCGTTCTATTAGTTGATATTAAAGTTGAAGAAAATCTTATGTGCTTGTGCCAAAATACTTTGATATTTAATTACAAAGCTTTATAAAAACTTTATAAATATTTCGTTTTCTGTGTTTATGTAAGACTTTTGGATTTTTCGGTAAAATGTTGAAGAAATAAATTGCTTCAAGTTTGTTTCTTAGCAAATTTCGCATTATTCAGTTGAGTGTTGTCGAGAGACAGCACAAAATGTAGAACGAACAAGGTAAATGTAAAATAATACTTTGCCTATTATATAACTATTCATTAGTTCAATTTATGAACATTTGACCAACCTGTTCTACGATCTGGAAAAGTACAGTTTTAAGGGATAACTTTGGAGGTGTTTCAATCTCTACAAGTGTTTTACACCGATTAAAAATACGGTCTCTAAAGCTTTTTAGTACCCAATTACTTTTGCATATATGTTTACCAGAATCGAATTTTTTATATATAATTATTCCAAAAATTGTTTGCGACCGCCTTTTGAAAACATAGGCATATAAGCCATATTTACAGATTTTTAATTTCTTTACCAAGAATTAATGTTTCACTATTGTAACTTAACTTTCAAAATTTTTGTTGGCTACTTTTCCGAATGTTTTTCTTAAACGATTTGTTAGACTGATTGATTTTTAAGATAAAAAATATTTTTTTTTTTATAATTGGGTAAACAGCGATTAATTATCCACGGTTCATATTAAACTTTACTTTTTACATCTAACAGATTAGTGACTTGCACAATTAACTCATGGTTTTTGCATAATCAAAGAGCTTTAGATCATTACCGGTATTAATAACATATATTCACTAAAATATAGTTTCAAATGCTTGTATTTAATGCAATTGATTTAATTTTCATTGAAAGTGACACCTAATAACCGGTTTCATTAATTTGATAAGAAATATGTAAATTAAATAAAATTGTCGAACATTAGTATTGTATGGATAATGAACATGCTTGTGTATATAAATATTATGTAGAATGCGAATGTTTTACTGGATAACGAGCTTTTTCCCGTCTTATAAATCTTCAATTCAATTGATTCCAGTTGAAAGACAATTTCCTATTCTTCATCACTAGCCAAGTCTAAACCACCATTGTCTAAATTGCCGGAAAAATTGCAAAATACGGTTCAATATCAGGCGGAAAATTAAATTTAAATGCTCTCCTTTAAATATGAATACACCTAAAATCTCACACATGAAATTCTTTTACGCGTCGTACTCGCATTGATCTTAACTTCGATCAACCAAGATCAAACAATAGTATTTTGTAGGAAAAATCAAGGGAATTTTCTGCATTGTCTATTTTATTCGATTAGGGTTGATAGAATCAGGAGGCTGTAATATCATACACTATACAGTGATTTCACCGTTAAAGGGTTCAATTCGTTCAGTAGCTTGCGAGCAGGTAAAATATCTCAAACAAGTGTGTACGGATAAAATTATTACAATGTAAGTATAAATCTCTTTAGTTCCTTTTTTAGAAATGTACCGTGGGATTTTTTAGAGCCGTTAAATGATTTCTCGATTCATGGGTCATTGGATAAATATTGATAAATGATGTTGAAACCCGTTCGATATTTGAACATTGAATTTTTTCAGGGAAACTTTTTGTTGTAAAAATTATTGATAAAATATTTTATGTGTTTCAATATCGAAATGGAGGTATATAGTATTCCAGGTTCTGCGATGGATAAGCGTCTATACTTACATAAAAAGAGTGTATAGAACCGACAAACATGTTCTGGTTACAGTGTTAACCTAGAATAGGCCAGTCGAGGTATAGAATATAGATGGTATGGAAGGGTAACGTACACAACAGCTGGCCTCGAATTTTAATTTATTGCGAAAATTATGACGACAATGTATGCGTATGGATGTGTGCGTGTTGAATGAACGGAACGCATAAAACATGCTCTGCTAGAAGGACAAAGATAGGGACGGATATAAGACATAAATATGACGGGAAAATGTCCTTTACTTGATTGAACAGCAATCTGTCGGACAAATGGGCCGCGAGGCGTGCGTGAGCTCGATAAGCTTACGTCTTACGATGAACGTTAGGGACTAAAACGGATTCTATACGGGAGACGGACACGAAGGATGAAGAAAAGTGGATGGGCGGATGAGGGAACGAATGGGTTACGGAGATGGTTGGACGATGTCGACATCGAACGATCTTCAGCCATTCACTATTCCTGTCTAGGATAATGTCACATATCACACAAATACACACACGTACATACAGAATCTTTTCACTATTCCACACAGTTCCTTTTTATATAAAGTTGGAAAAAGTTCCCATAAAAATTATAGCCAAGAATTAATCTTACTTTTCCTTGAGATATATCGTTTTCTATCGTCTCATTGTGTGAGTCAAGACGACGACTAATTTTCTCCTCAGGGAAAATTTATGCCATACGAAAAAAAAGTTCCATAAACTTTATATTTTAGAGAAAAATAATTGGTAAAATCAAAGTTTCACTTTGCCTAATTTAATTATGATATCAATTTAAAAATAAAATGGTTTTCGAATAATGATTACTTTTAGTCTTTCCTTAATAAAAATATAATTATATTTCCCGTATATTATGATAGTTCTATGTTCTTCAATAACTATAGGTATAGAAATTACAGTGGTTATTGATATTTTTTTTAAAGCAAATGACGCATTTTTATTTTTCTTATAGTAAATTATATGTTATTATAAACTTGAATAAAATATTGAGATTATTTTTCCTATTATCTTTGAAATAGATTTTTCCCAAGTTCTTTCCATTATTTTTAATCAGAAATGTTTTGTAGAAAGCGAAAAAAATTATATCAAATGTTTTTCTATTGAAAAACTATCTTCCAGTTCCATAGAGAGATTCACCCCAGCTTCTTCTCGAAAAGCTCGTTTCTTATCAGAACCTGATGCGGAAATAAGAAAAACGAATAGAACGCCTCGGTTGATCTGGTTTTATAAAATTGTGTCCAGAGATTGGTGTTTTTGTTGTCGCTGTTGCGGACAAGGGATGAAAGGGCACGATGGGTATGTGTTATCTCACCGTTGCACTCATAACCACCCTGTTTTTCTACTATGGGAATTTTCACCCTGCTCAGCATTCCAATCCTGGACATACACTCATATATGCTTACTATATATTTTCAGTGGCTTTAAAAGTCAACAACTTATATCGTTTATATCACCACCAACCAACCACTTACAATTTTACATCTACTTGAACGTATTTATACTTCTAATTTTTCAACAGATTATCATCAAAAACTTGAAACACAATAATTGAAATAGATTACTGATTGATAGCATCTTATTTTTGAAAGAGAAGGGTTGGAGATACCTCCATCTAATACTCATATATGTAAATGCAAACATATGTTATCGAGATGAAGGGTGTCAGGTAAGTGATGTTTGAATTGCAAAGATAATGATCTGTTAGAAAAGTAGACCAACCCTCATTGTGTCACCCTCATTGTTTCTTACCTATACAACTTGTAAAAATTTAATAAAAAAAATCATCATTGAAAATAAACAGTTTATTGCATTCCCTTTTTTATGAGAAATTGTAATCTATTATATAATAACTATAGCGTCAAGCGTCATAACAAACAATAATAATCCGCCTAACACATTTCCAAAAAGGCAGGAAAAATTAGAGGTTAATAGATTATTTCAATTATACAGCTATAGTAAAACATGAAAAGTTTCAAGGGTCGCTTTTACCAATTTTGTTTGTATTTTGAGTGAATGGTCTGTGTGTGTATATGTACGTCTATTAGGGATTTGTATTGGGCTATTTATAAAAAAAAATCTGATTTTGGGGTAAAAATAGCATTTAACACAAGGGTGTAATATTACACGCTTCAACCCCCTGAATGATTGCGAGTTT
The DNA here is from genome assembly GCA_958496155.1 of Sisyra nigra. Classification (NCBI taxonomy): domain Eukaryota; kingdom Metazoa; phylum Arthropoda; class Insecta; order Neuroptera; family Sisyridae; genus Sisyra; species Sisyra nigra. The sequence goes on along the minus strand of OY292313.1, from coordinate 36,480,068 downwards.
GTGTCAAAGTCATATTAGATAGGTGTTTGTGTCAAGTGCCCTTGTCAAGATAATAATATGTGAGCCTTAACAACATGTGTAGATCATCGCGTTAACCTGTAAGATATGCTAAAACTATAGTTTTTTTATATTTACCTATGATAATGTGAATTTTTTGATTTTTACTGCCTCGAAAACAGTTCTTAAATGGTAATAAGAACTTGATGTACAACGAAATATTTTTCTCTATAACTCAGGTTATAGGTATTTATCTAAAATATACAATTCTATATAAATTAGGTGTACCAATTTTAAACTAATTCCTTTCCCTGTGAGTATTTATCATAGATAACATTTGATCTATTTATTTTTTTTAATGCTTAGGATACTGGGTTTTGAGAATAAATAAAAGCTGCCCAAATATTTATAATTAAATAGAAATAGTTTATGTTTTAATAATAAATATTGAAATGAAAATATCAATGTGAGCTATATACCAAAGAAAGAGCATAAGTGACACACATACTGGGGGGAGTCTGGGTTTGTAAGGGGCCCCAAAAAGGCTGATTGTGTTATAGTTTTTTCTTGAACAATGTTAGATAACACTTGGATACCATTTTTGAAACCAAATTAATGAGAAAGACAGAAAGAGACATTGGAAACGTGGAGTAAGTAGTTTTTCCGTTTGAAATTTTTTAATTAATTAGTAGATTGATTCAGATAATCTTATTTTTTCCTAACTAAATTTAGAGGACCGCAATATTTTTTACAATGCTTATATCTATAAAATTTTTTGCATCAAGATGTATGAAAAGGTACTCCATCAGAAGAAAACAATTAGTGATATGTGTGGAGAAAACCCGATTTAAGGGTTAAATCTCAACCAGAGAAAATAAGTCGAAGAGAGGATAAATATCACTAAGCGATTAAGGACATGTCACTAATAAGAACTATTACATTTATGTCTACCTCATCAAAAGTAAAAAAAAAAAAAACTCATCAAAATTATTTTTTCATACAATTTGTAGAAAAAAATTGTTAAATTCTATTAAAATATTTTTATTATAACACATCAATTATTATGAGTTCTTAATTTATACCTATTTAGTAAAGTGGACAGGTAACAGTTAGTAATAGAGATAGAAAGTAAACTTTCATTTAAAAAATATTTATAATTTTCTATGAATAAGTGACACAGAAAAAAAAAACTCGAATATCAATAAGAGGCTTTACACTATCAGAAAATAAAAAATAAAATATATCACTGATGATTTTTCTACGTTGTATTTAAAAACTTAAATAAACGCAAAGGGATTTCATGAGTTCGAATTTATTATAATAAATAGGTTACTTAATCCTTTTCTATCCTATTCCTCTTTTGAATGTTATTAAAAGGTTTTATTATAATAATATTATAAATATTCAATGCTTTTTGCCTACATAAAATGTATATATGCATCGCACCCATTTGATCCCTAATTCAGGTAATATCGGCCCAATATGACAGTGAAATACATTATAGACATTGCCTTTAATTTATGTAACCCGACGACATAAACTTGCAAATGCAATTCAGAAAACCTTTTTTCCCCGATTAAAAACTATTTTAATTTTTGCAGCTGTGAATTAATTCGATTGGTTCTTTTTAAATAAGTTTGAAGTATACATGCTTTACATGCACCTATTGAGTTTTCAGTTTATGAATAGATGAATGATTTGATATTGAAAATTGGTTGGATGTGCCCTGTACAGAAATGATGGAGAGGTAAAATATTCTTTTTTCAACAAGAAAATATTTTTCTGGAAAAGATTATTTTCAACGTTAGGAATAAGGGAGGGACAAAAAGAACGCTTTTCGTTGTCCTATTGACCACCCCAATGACGTCACGTGTGCTCTGTTCCTGTGTCCCTTGTAAAATCACCCTCTAGCCTCCTAAGACCCGACATACACACACATACATTTCTTCTTTATATGTGTAGGGATACAAACGTATACATTTTAGATATATATAGAGCCACACAAGTAACGTCTGCTATAAATTTAAAATTGAACCCATGTTCGACTGGTTAGCTATCAATATGTAAAAATAGAAAGTGAACACAGAAACGAAGGGTCGTCACAGAAAAATTCTCTTCTATAACAGAAAATAGATGGACAAAAAACTACACCCCATAACGTAATATTTGATTATAAAATAATAAAAATGTTCTACATATATATATATATCATAATAATTTTTGATATTTTTCAACATTTAGTTCATTTGAAAATGGCCTAAAGGGTTAGGATATTACATGATATATTACCAAGTATTATCCAATTTATGTTTTTTTCAACTTCGAACTTGTAGGTACCTACCCTATCGATTCTATGAAGTTTATACTATAAGTAATGGTTTTTTGAAATGATTAACATTTTTATTCATTGAGAAATGATAAAAATTGCATAGTGATATTTTTCGTCGAGAATTGAGTTTTATTAGTAAGTCAATTGAGGGATGAAAATGCAAATCTAAATCGAGTGTGGTGTTCTTAATTTGCACAATGTCCACGTCCATACAAATAGTTAGCGATAGAAGGGGATGCTCGATCTAATCGCGGTGGAAGATGGACTTAACGTGGGTCGCCTATTTAGTGGGTGGCTGAGTGAATGAATGGGCGCCCGAGCGGGTGGTTTTGACGAAGATTGTAAACGCACCCCAATGTGGAACTACCTAATATTGGACGAGCGGATTAGGTCTAACCAATCTGTCGCATGTGGAGCAAGCGAGATAACATAAATATTTCATCCACTTTGATAATAAGAGACAGATCAACTCTCCCAACATAACGCATATACTTTTCAAATATAAGCTTTCCCGTTGCTCGTCCTGCTAATACCAAAGATAGCGAATGTCCGTCTATCTATCTATCCGGTTGTCTGTTTCTTTGTCGGTCCATATCTTCTTATATTTAGTTCTCTGAACTTCATCTCTTTTCCTCGACATATATAGATACATACGCGAAAACGACCCAATGTACATACATAAAGATACACATGCTACATAATATACAGAGATTATTCTTTAAAAGTTGGTATTTTCATTTTTCCATTAAAAATCGCATGAATAATTCTAAGGATTTACTGTAAAATGTATAAAATATTACAATTTTTTATAAATAATTTTTAAAAAATGTTTATGTATTTACGTTTTCTGATTTATGGAAAGCTTTCACTTTATGGATCTTTAAATTATTTAAACTTTATGTTTTCAACGTTTACAGCAAGAGATTTGCGTGCAAAAAGATTATATCTGATTTCATTTGGTTTTGAAAGTATAGATAAGTATACCTATATGAAAAAAATCAAGGCTTTTTATGTTTTGTTTGAAAGGTAATCTTTCCTTGACTCTATAAATTTATTATAAATGAAAATATTGCAAACGAAAAGTGCAATATTCTTTAAGCTACATAATTACCTCACAAAGTTTGAGTTATATAAAAACTTTTTTGTTTTTTGGTTAAAAATTAAGACTGTATATGTTTATACTAAGCACTTATTGGCAAGCAAGAAAAAAATAAAGAACTGTAATAAGTTGAGAGGCTATATTTTTAACTATTATCTACATATATCTACTATAAAAACGACTAGGGATGCATACATTTAACGTATTAATTATTATATTTTTGCAGTGGGATGAGATGAGATTATCTACACTTATTATCAAAGAAATAAATAAGATAACTCTATAATCCTGAGCATCTTATTGACTATATATATATCTATATATATAACATATATATAGGTAACATATATACCTATATGTAAATTATAATATAAATTCTTTTTAGTATGTTGTTGGTTGCTATAGTAAACTAATAAATAAAACTAATAAAAACTAATAATAAGATAAAATATTAGTGCATAAATAATAAATATCTAATATTAAATATTTTAATAAAAGGACTGGTATTCAATTTGTAATTAATTATCGATGCAGGAGTTAAACGAATTTATATACTGAAAATTGATTACATTTTAAGTAGGCTCTGTGTTTTTTGCTGGTCGACAGATTTTTTGAACAACAAAAACAAGTAACACAATAAAGGAACAGATAAAGGAATTTGATGTAAATATAAACACTATCTTTGTAGCCATCAACTTTTATAGATTTCCAATTTTTTGTGATCGTATTTCACATTATATTATAGACTACTGTATGTACTGTGTTGTTTAACTGTATATTGTATTGTTAACTGGCTGGTGAACATATCTCGATAGTCTGCATTTAATGATAAATAAAAGTTAAAACAATTTTTTTAAAATCACATTTTTAAATGATTTTTTTCAATGTAAGTATATTTTTTTTCGTGTTCAAAACATGTATGGAGTTATAATGATACATATTTTGTTAGAATCACGATATTATTAACTTAATTTCATGTTAAGCGTTCTCAAATCTAATGTTTCCCTTTGTATTTATTTATTTTTTTAAAGTCAATTTAAGTTTTATTAACTTAAATTCAAACAAGTCAAAAATAAAAGTTTTTATTGTTCTTGTGGCTGATTGACGAAGTTAAAAAAATATTAAGTAACAAAGTACTAACAATAGATTTTGTACTTGCTAAGTTGCATCACTTACTTTATTCTTTATCTAATACTCCTATTATTTTTTACAAAATCTCATGCAGAAAATGAAGACGACATTAAATCCCCAAGTGATTCAGAGATTTCTTCTCCCAGTTGATCCTCACTCGGTTTCCTCTCTGCAATCACATGTGACAACCGAAAACTTTTCATGTGTAAACTGAAAAACTACAACTCGCCCCTTCATAAAATAAAAAAATAATAATATCTACATTGAAAAAAAATAATGGAAAGCTTAAAAAATGATTATTAGGTGTATAGTATTTAAATAACGGGATGACGACTCACGAATTTCATTAGCTTGATATAAAAAGCTCTCAAATTTCTAAAGATAGTCTGTACCGTTACCCTTTTAGCAGCCGTCGTTAATGCAAACATTCATTGCATAATATTGGGATATATTATAAATATGGGTATCTCTATTCGCTAGAAAAAAAATTTAAATGTATAGAAGATTTTTTTTTTTTAAATTAAAGGATCGATCTTTCAGGTAGTTAAATCGACCCTTGAAACCGTTATAATTTTATGCACGGGATAATATGTTCAATTTTCAATTTACCCGTTGAATCCCAAAGATAAATGAAATATTACCTTTATTTAAGTCCAAACCGATGCATCCCAAATATTTGAATAGAGGTAGATTTTTTTGCATTCAGCTTAATATGTATTTTTAATTTTCGCAGGTAGAAACTCAAGTTTGGAAGGTATGGGGTTTATCAGCGACATATGTAACGTTTGACGGATATAAAATAATACATATTAACATAAGTTGCATTTTGTACCCTTATTTTACCTTGCTATTATGTAAGTCGTATGTGAGATGAACCCTTTTCTCTTGATCCCAACGACCGTTTATTTATTGGAATACTTCCTTCCTGTTCCGTAAAGGGTTAGTAAGGATATCAGGTAGATTTTTGGCCTAGCGGTTTTTTTTGCCTTTGTCAATGTCGTCCCTTTTTATGGAACTTCTGTTCAAGGTAAGTAGTTTAATTTAGATTTTTGACTCGTTCACATTCATCTCCAGATAGATATTAGATAATTGTTACGTGTGATATGAACAAGACAAATTGTTCACAACTATGGTGAGTGACACTTAAAATTTCTAACATTTCTCTAACTATAAATTTGCATGCGCTAGAAAATATTTTCTTTCATAAATAAGTGAACATCTTTAACCCAATAATTATTGAAACGATAAAAATTACTCAGTAATTTTGAGTGCTTATAGTTTGATTTTTACCAAAAAAAATTCATTGATATGTGTGTTTTTTTTTTAATTTTAAGTTGGAAAATTGAAAAAGTTTGTGGTAATTAGTATTTGAGTTTGTTTTTGCAATAAAGTTATATATTTGAATGTTTATAATACTTATAATAGTATAATAGGTATATATTATATATACTTTATATTATAACACTACGTTATAAAACTGAGAGATACTTACTCTAAACGTACCAATTTTGAAACATATTTGAATTGCTTGAGAAGGTTTTTAAAAATAAAATGCTCTTTTTAATTTTCAAGAAAACGTTTTCTAAAATTTGGAACTTTTTAAACTTAAATTATTTTACTTTCTCTACAGTAACAAACCAAATATGTATTAAAGCAATATTATTATTAAACGCAACTGAAACTGTGAGGTATATCATTAATTAGATAAAAGACTGATAAAACGCATCAAGTAAAAATGTTTTAAAATGCAAAACAAAAAATTCTTTAAGTGACTCCCTATGAATACTATGAATACAGTTTTTGTGGTTGAATAATAAAATAATTGTTAAAATAATTGATTAAAATATCTAGATGCCTATAATGAAGCAATAAACGACACTGAAATTTGTGAGAGCTTAATTAGTTATTAAGTGTAACGCAAAGATGAAATCAAAGTGAACGAAAATTTTTCTAAAGGTTTATTAAATCCTTAAGTTCCATATATCCATGACTTTTTCTACAATGTTGAAGAAAATAGAAATTCTCAAATAATATTTTGTTTTTCTTAAAGTCGGAGAAAATTATCTATTTATACAAGGAAAAGATAATCTTTCTTCTTTTAAAATGTTGATGTGTAGAAAGTAGGAAAAAGTTTTATATGATGTTATATCTATAGAAAGTGAATATCCGTAGTTCATCCCTTATTCTCTTTTTCTTCTTATTCCGCACAATATATAAGGGATTTGGACTCTGTATTATTCACATAAATAAGCGTTCCAACTGGCCATTAGGGTATTTACATTGGTTTCGCGTTTGTTATGCCATCGTCTCCCTGAGTATCCTCAACCTTCCAACACATACCTCTGACGCTGCGTCATTTCTCTGCGTCACCCAGCAAAAAATTCGCCTGCCAAGGACAAATCTTGTACAGATAAAAGGCCGATCTGAGGGTGGTGGACGTTCGCTGAGGGGGTTTTGATAGAATGACATACACACATTGACACACACAGACGAATACATCAGGCTGTGTAGGGTAGTTAGGGGGTCGATCAAAATGGCCGTTTTCGACGGACGGACGCCGCCCCCTATGACTAATTACAGTGAGTCTTCTGATGTGATGCTGAATCTGACTCTGCACAATCAATCAAACTCCCCAAATAATAAATGGTGACATCGACAACAAAGATGCAAATACAATATTTGAATAATAGGTTGGAAGAGTCGAACTAGATTTGGCAAATACTTGATTTATATTTGCGGGGATGTTTGATGCGTGGCTTACACGATATTCGATATATAAGAAATATTTTGTCGTAGAACGTAGCTGTACTTTTTGTCGAGGTAGAATTTCGTTATAAATTATCTAATGTTAAAGGGGTTGGGGAGGTTCTGTTTAGATTTTATACACGTCGTTAAATAGATTGACAACAGCTTTCAGTGCCCCACATTTTCATCGCGTAAAAACATTTTACTGTTGGGGCGGAATTCCATGAATGATTTTTTCCTCGAACAATCAATAACTCTTTCATTTCCATATTAAAAATTTATATTGTTCACACAAAAGTTTAGATTTCTTTATCAAATCAAAACAGCTAAATAATAATCGTAGATAATCTATATAGAAGAACACGAGGTTGACTTAAAAACGATTGGAAATAATTATTCAAATCCTTTTTGTTAATATCACAACCGAACGATTTTAAGCAGGTGTCAAACTCTCAAACATATTTGCTATCTAAACCGCAAGGGGTTAGTTTCCTAGAAAGTTTGACACTTTAATGAATTAATCGTGCTTAGTTTCTAGCTCGTAGTGCCCTTAAATTGTCCAAATTTTTCTTCAACGAATTCACACTGGGGTGTTAAGCATATCTATTATGTGTATTTAAAAGTATATCAATCGTGATTAAAATTTTCTATCAAATAAGTATCCATCCTTTTAAATGTGTTCAGTTCAGTACACAAATTTTCTTCTTTTACGAGATAAGTTTTGTTATCGTCCTCGTTATTTGTCTTTGTCATCATATAGTCGTAGCCAACGTAGCGTACATAGCTACGTATTTACTAATACCTAGTTGTTTCATATATGTATGTGTTTTGGAGAGTTTATGTATGTGCCTGTGAGAGGGTGTGGGTGTATAAGAATAAGTATAGTAACGATACCAATGAGATAAAGGGGATACAAGAAACGTCCACCAGAAATTTTCTTCCAATTCTCATCCTTGTTACCAATATATGTACCTATCTAGTATATATAAACATATTTCACTACGTTTCTTGAGCACGAGTGTATTTGTGCGTTGCAAAAGTATTGGTGATAAGGTTGGATTTAGGGGTGGTGACGTTGGTGATGGTTGTGCAGAAAACTTTTGCTTACTTTGCTATCTTCTTATTATTGATCAGTGTCCAGCAGCGGTCAGATGCGCGCGCACAATGTCCGGTGTGTACTGTCCAAGGGGACAGGGGACGTTTCGCTAGCGGACGAACGAACGGACGGACGGACGAATGGCCAGACGGACAAACACACGGCGGAGGGGCCGCGCGACCCTCGCGCTACTCTACTCCTGGCGGCTCCCTCGGGATGGGTGGCGGCACTAGCGACGGCGGCGACGGAGCTGGTGGAGGTAATCCGGCCGCAAAACGTATCACTCGACTGGGGTCCGGTGTCCCTGTTCAGCCTCCTGTCTTGTGTGGATATTCCTGTTCACCCTTACCTTGTACACTCTTACCTCAATATAACTATAACATGGCCAGAAATCAATCTAATAACGTATCTTCCATCGTCAATGTATTTAACGTAGCAATTTTCTCATCTAGATATTGAATTGAATCGATGATAGTCTTCGTTTTATAAACGAGGGAAATTTAATTGTGTTTGCTCTAATGGGAAAGTTAATTTCATACATCAAGATGAAAATTGGATATGAGATCTTATTATTTTTTTTATAATATAGGTGTTTGCGTGTTTGATACACAGGAGCAATTTTTATACAAGTTTTTTTCCAATTTTACATTTATTATTGAAATTTAACTTTATACATCAATGTCTAGTAAAGCTATTTACCGTTAGTGTATATCTTACACACAAGTTTGGAACTCGTAAAAAGACAATAAGGTCAGGCACGAATATTCAAATGATGTGTATTGTGTACAGAAAAGATTCCATTCCGTCTTTTATGGGGGTTTCTTTCGATCACCTATAGGTCATAGATGGAATCTATTTTCAAGCATCAGAAACTCAGAAGTAAATTTTTCATATACCTACGTTTTTGTGCACTTACAAAACATCATTGATGACTTTTTTTGGAAATTATTATATAATATCTACTAAATTATAAAAATATAGATAAGGATTCTATTCATATATAAAACATATAAACTTTTGATACTTTCTTCTTAATTTATAAAAGAAATTAATTCAGCCCTTAAGACAAATTGATAACTAGGTAAAATAGGAAGATGATTCCAAAAAATCATGATAACATTTACGAGAATTTTATGCAAAAATGAGATATAATCGTTTATTTTATTTAGTAGGAAATATCACCTGTTCTTAACTAAAAGTAATGTGCCAAATAATGCGGTAATGTGCAGATAAATGTGCTAAAATTCATAATTTGGATATATTTTGAAACCTTGTATGTTCTAAGAAAGTAAATAAGTATATACCTACCAAAACTCTATATAGGTATAAGTATTATGTTACAATCCGACGAGGAGAAGCACTAAAAATATTAGGTATAAGTGTATCAATATAGAATGAGCATCAAACAAATTGCTCGGAAGTTTGTCTATTTTCATATAGATTCGTTATTGGTATAGGCATATTCGAAACAAAAAAAAATTTAAAAACCTCAACAAAGTCTTAATGAATCTAAATAAAACAAGGAATAAAAAGCATGTTAATTTATTAGTTAAAAGGAAAATAACAAAAAAATTAGAAGAAAAATTTTACAAACTGTAGGTACAAGCTTTTATAAATTGTTTGATTTTATACAACTCTATACACAAAACGTCAAAATGAAAACATTAACAAAATTTGTTTAACTAGATACTAAAAATAGCATTCGTTACGACATTTAATATAAGAGTTATAGATTAAATTCTATAAACAGAAACAGATAAAAACGATAGGAATAATAGATTAAGAAAAGTTCAATGAATGGACATAAACGTTTCGGGAAATAACTACTAATATAGAAAGTTAAGACAAGGAAAATTTGAGGGAAATTCGTTTAAAATTAATTTATATAGTTTTATACATTCTTATATATATATCTACCTATATATTTAACTAAATGACTCGTTTGTTAGGTAAACTGATTCCGCGAACTCCCATCCTGACATGCGTGAGTAATCTTTATAATTGATAAATAAAAGTTATAACAAAATGAAAACCCAACTTCAAAATAAATAAAAAATCTTAAACAAAAAATGAACTAAAAAGTAACAAAATAATGGCGTATCCTTGCAGTGTTTACAAATTATTAGGATGATATAATGTACAACTATTGTTATTTTTGGAGTTGGTGTCAGCCAAGGAAATAAATATTAATGGTAATTTGTAAAAAGGTTTAGTTGGTTATTGGTATTTTGTAGTTTAAAGATCGTTATATATTGTCACAGTACTATAAATTACATTGTATAAAAGTTCATTTGAAAAATAATTTTCATAAGGTATTCTTGTTTATTGTTGCTAAGTACCAATAAATTCGTATTTCCTTGGCTGACACCAACTCCAAAAATAACAATAGTTGTACATTATATCATCTTAATAATTTGTAAGTTGTAGTTTGTTATTATTGTTATTTGTTATTTTGTTACTTTTTAGTTCATTATTTGTTTAAGATTTTTTTTTAGATTTTAAGTGATCTGAAGTTTGATAACTGATTTTATTTCTTTGAATATGGGTAAGCCTACTAAACGCGCTGCTCATATAAGGCAGCGCCGTTAAATGTTAAAAGTTACTACTTTATCCCCTTTTGCTCTTAAGGGTTGATATTTTTTGCTTTAAATGTAATGAAAGAACTAAGTGAAATACTCTTTCCAATAAAAAATAATTTAAAATGCGATGATTCAATACGTAATAGAAACAAAATTATCAAAATTGGGTTAGCCAGAAAAAATGTATAATATTATTTCATCCCTAATTTTAAACCCCTTATGAATTGAGTTTTTTTTTTTATAAACATAGATATTAGATTAATTTACAATTATGTTCTATCAATAAAAAAAAAAGAACTATCAAAATCGAGCTTTCCAATAAGAAGTTAATATTTCATCCCTTAGTTTTCAATCCTTTAGAGGTGAAAAATTTCCTTCAGATTAAAATAGGGCTACACGGAAAGCACCAGCTTTCAAATAAAAAAGAATTTTCAAAATCGAGCTACCCAATAAAAAGTTAATATTTCATCCCTTAGTTTTCAACCTCTTAGAAGTGAAAGATTTCCTTCAAATTAAAATAGGACCACACGGAAGCAGCCACGAGCTTTCAAATAAAAAAAGAATCATCAAAATCGGATCACCCAGACAAAAGTTCTGAGGTAACAAACAAAAAAAAATATAAAAAAATACAGTCGAATTGAGAACCTCCTTTTTTTGAAGTCGTTTATAAAAGAAGTCAAAATATAGATTCATCATTAAAAGTCCACTATTCAAATTAAATAACTTGTTGAAATGGTAATATTTTTAAACAAGTGTAAATTTTTCCAATACTCCTCGATCCTATACAGACAAAGCAGGCTTGTTAAATTTTCTTTGTGCGTCGTAAAAGGCGCCTAACAAAATAAAAAAAATGTATAGTAAATTTCAAACCACTTTTATGACAGGCGTCTGTGAACCACGAACCGGTCCATTTGGCGAATTCAAGGTCTAACCAAATGTAGCTTATGATTATCCCGTTGGACTAAATTCTTCCAATATAGGCAAGAAGCTCCAAGTTTTCCAAAACAATTTTTTCGTAAATAGAGTTCCTTTGTTTACCTAATCGAAACGTCTAAAGAATCCAAAGAGTCTAAAAGTCCTACCATAATAACTCTACCATACCTTACTCAAAGTCTAAGTAGGTACCTACATTAATAGTTCTTACAAAAATTAATTTTTAGTTTACCAACACTGTTAAAAATATTTTACTGAAATTTCAGGAAAAAATACAAAAAAGTTATTCACTATAATTTTGTCTGAAAATAAATTCAGTAAATATTCTTACTTAAAATTCAGTTTATATACTGAAAATAAATTCAGTAAATATTCTTACTTAAAATTCAGTATATATACTGAAAATAAATTCAGTAAAAATTTACAGCAAAATATTTTTATAAGGCTCTGAAAATTTCGGGAAAAGTCGTAAAAAAATTTTACTATATAAAGTAGATTTTATAAAATTTTATTTATTGCTAATACATTATAGAAAGTTTAAACATTAAATATTATGTATTTGCCGATCCTTCTTCAGAAATCAATTTCTTTTAACAAAATTAGCAAATCTTATTCGATTGTCAATAGATCTTGTTAACGTATGTATCTCCTACGACTGATTTACCAATCAAGTCTTGAAAAGGAATTTTGTAGGCTTCAACGAACTTTGTGGCTATGTGACGACACGTTGCAGGATAGGAATTATCTTTAATGTCTGTTGTTATATAATTTGCCAAAATTTGGAGTATCATCCTTCGATCTGTTGGTATCGGTCGTTTATTTTCCTTCAAATGGTTCATCAAGCGGTTTGGAAGTTGGTGCCAAGGAATACATGGCCAATACCTTTGGCAAAATTTTCTGCATTCACGCTTTCGTTTAGCGTCATCAGAGAGCGAGTGTTCTCTGAAATAAATTGATAAATAAGTTAACGATATATTTAATTTCTTGTAAATACTAAGTTTAATAGCAAAATAAAATGTGTTACTATACCTCTTTCATTAACAATATTACTTGACTCAATGCTTATCGTTTCATTTTGTGGTTTCCATGAGTCATTTCGCTCCAAAATCATTGAAGTTATTGCTGTTTGAGATGCATCACAAAATATTTGCAGTGATATAGTATACTGAACTTCACTACAGTCTTCTTCTAATACAATCTAAAAAATGACTTTATATATAACATATTGCATTATCATTAATATAAGAATTTAGTATCATACAATTTATCTAATACCTTATAACCGATATCTGCATCAGGTAGCTGTAGTTTTTGCTGAGCAGAAAATAAGAGCTCATCAAGAGTCTCAGCCACCGCGACAACTTTTCGACAACGGTCTTGCTCAAGAACTTTAAAAGCCCGCATTTTCCTTTTGCTACAAAAAAAAATATATTATTTAAAAAAGTTACTAAGTCCATATAGAATGCGTAGAAAAATATTTTTCTTTTGTCTATTTTACAATACCGAATTACTTAATTTGCAAAAATTTAAAACAATTCCGGATTTTGATTTCTGATCTATTTGTGAATATAAAAAATATTTTACTAAATTGTATGCAATTTAATGCAATTTACATTAGCATTATTTAATTTTATTTATACGTTAATAGACATTTTATTTAAAATAGATAGTGTAGAAAATTGTAATATATTTGAAGCATGATTATAATAGAACTACAGTAACTTTTTGGAAATTAATAAATAATTAAAGTAAAAAAATATATATATTTACTTACGTATATAATTTTCTAGCCGTAATCACTTAAAACCAAAAATACGAATCTTTACTGCTCGATATTTGGTTTTGTAATGAATATACTTTAGTAACAAAAAGTTTGTTATCTTTACTTTCGTACCTACCTGACCCAAAAATCCAAGTACCTGGGGTAATAAAATCCACTCAAAACAGGCTTTCTAATCGTTAAATGATTAACTTGTTACTGAAAATTCAGTATGATTCAGTATTTTATCCTTAAAACACTTTCAGGATATAGATACTGAAAGTTCACGGTAAAATATTTTTAAAAGATTTTCAGGATATAGATACTGAAAATTCACGGTAAAATATTCTTAAAACACTTTCAGTCTGATCATTTAGGAATTTCAGTATAATTTCTCCTGAAATTTTAGGATATTTTTAACAGTGAATATATATGAAGCTGCGGAACTGAATCTTAATGAATGCAAAAATTACATGAGGCTAAAAAGGAAAATCTTACTAAATGATTTTAATTTTAAATATAATTTTTATTTAATTAATGTTTGTTCTGTTACCACAACAATGGTGAATTGATAAAACAACCACCAATGAAAAACAGTGCAAAGTTACAAAACACTTACAAATGATGCAAACCTATACTGTTCTGTATATTAAACAAATCTCTATTTTATGTCTATACTCTTTATTGGAATACATAGCTTTAAATAATTATTTGAAATCATACATAAGAGTACGTACATGAAAAAAAAAACTTAATACGATCCGCGTTGTTTTATATTATATGTAATTTAAGGTAAAATTTAAAGTTTTGTTAAATTATTACCTTCCCTTTCTTTCTAAAACTTTCGTGAAAAAATACGAGCCGTCATTAGGGCACGAAGCTTTTGGGATATGTTCATCAGCAAATTTTTCACTCAAATTGAACATAATTTAAAAATCAGCATATACAGTTTGTTTCTGCTCTCATCGAATGAAAGGTTGAAGTAGCGAATATATAAAGAATAACAAACCGAAGAGAGATTGTTGCCCTACAATTTGCTGACTGAAGCGGACAGGACAACACATAAAAATATGAGAAACTTCTGACTAAGCATTTCTTACCCTAACTAAGTCTGTCTGCTTTAATAACGCTCTTTTTTTGTTCTGTGAAATAAAAAAAAAAAACGAAATGAAAAAATATTTTCAAGGGTTAATATATATCTCTTGTAAATATTTTTTTTATTTGTGTATAATAGATTTGTTTTTATTATTTTGGATACCTTCCAAAAAAATTATCAATTGTTTGACATCACAATGTTATTTTCAAGCAATTGAAAAGAAGTGTAAATATAGAAGGTATTCAATTCTATATCGTTTTTCATTTGCAATAAAAGTTAAACGAAAACAGTCATTGATAATTAATTATTTTTAGCTATTTCGGTATCTACTTTTTATCTAAAAAATATAATTATTTTACCAGTCGTATGAAGCTATAATAAAATAATGCGTTTAGTTTAAAGCTTAGACAATATTATTTCATAAGAGGATTTTTATTAAAATTAAATATTTTATTTAGAGCTTAGGGTTTTTAGAAGCTCAAATGTGCTTTGTAATATTGACCAACCCTAAAAGGATATTTAAGGGCTGGTCAGTCTGAAACTAGACACACCCTTGGTCAGTGAAAAGACCGCCTTTTATCCCTATTAAAGTTTCAGTGTCCTTTTTTGGGATGTAAAGCTTGATGCAGTGAGTTTTGTAAAAATCTTTGAATTTTCTGAATTTCTTTAAAAAAAATACCTATAATGTATTTAATTAAATAGATCAAGGAGTTTTTAATTAATTTGTAATAATTGAAAAAAAAAAACTATATTTATTGATAGCTTGTAATTTACAATTAAAAATAATTAATCAATTATTAACAATATGAACTGAATAAACAAAGAACGTAACTGATAATTTTTTTATGATACTGCCATAACCACAACATTCCTCATAGTTTATTTTTTGTGTATCGTAATAAATAGATAAATATATTGTAGATGTATCTTCTCCAAAGGTAAATAAATACAACCAGTGCATTGTTTGACACTTGCAGAGATCGTTTCAACAAAGAGCTATTTTCTTTTGTGTCAAAAAGTTAAAAATATCAGAGCAGAAAATATAATTCAACACAAACACATTCGCACGCCAGGGAGTCAACCCTCTATCATATTATATCCACACTGTCTTCTATAACTATTCCTATCCAAAACTAGGTAGCCTTTAACCTCATTCCCCGCATATGCTTCTTGTACGGGACACCGAAAATATATCTTCCCATAAGCGATAGACATAAAAAATATCGATTTATAAAAAATCAAAAAATCTATTATTTCATTGTACGCGATGTGTGCATGTACTGTGTTGTAATCCTTAAATCTTTTATTGTATCGAGCTAAATGAAATGAAATTCAACATTTAAAAAAATTTAAGTCGTTTCCTATAGTTGGGTTTTTTAATAGAAATTGATAGGATATGATCTATTGTTATCGTATGGGACTTTTATTCAGGAACGACAGCAAATTTTGAAAGGGTAGAATAATAACGTTCTCAATGCGACTATTTGTAATTTACTATAAATGAAACTTGTAATCCACCGCACTGAATAAGGGATTTCAAAATAAATGCAATAAACCGATAGTAAATTACCTAAAAGCACTCTTCAATAAATTATTAACTAATTTTAACTTCAATGTGTTATTTGATTATTCGCTAAAAATATAGTAGGTATTAGGTAGCATATGTGAAAAAAAAATAAAATTAAAAAAAATTCATCGAAATATTTAATTACTGAAATATTTATGCCTTCGCATAAGCAGGAAATTTAAATACGGATGTACCTAGTACATACTAACCATTAAGTGACAAATCGATCAATAAAAAATTTAAAGCTTTTCTTTCATAATTCATATGGAGAAAAGCTCAAAATGTTCAAACATTTGAAATAAATTAAAAATTAATCACTTAACTGTTTTTGCGCTTTTAAAGTTTAATAAAATGTATCTTTTTCTATTATCATATAGGAATTACATTTGTAATTCTCAGAAAACATTAATTAATACAGAATGAATTCATCGCAAAGAAATTTTTAACCTCACTATATTTTCAACCTAAAAACGAATGGATAGGCCTTATAAGTAAGGCGACCATACGCCCCGGATTTCCACCTTGTGTCCCGGATTTTTCTAGAAGCAATATTTATCCCGGATTGTCCCAAATTTTTGAAAAGGTTCTTATTTTCAATATTTGTTTTACATAAATAAATTTCAACTAGAACTATTTTTACAAAATTTGAACCAAAAAAATTGTGCATATAAAATTGTATAGAATTTTAAACAATATATCAAAGCGTAAAAGACCTACTGAAAAAGACCCATAGTTCAGAAAAATGTAAAAGATTCGAACCCAGTAATTCTGATTAAAAAAATGTGATTCATTTAAAAAAAATGATTTTTGTATTTGTTCTGTGTAATTTTTGTTAAAAAAATAATTAAATAAATCATATTTAAGTTATATAACTTAACTACCCCCCCCCACTACAAGTTTCCGTCCTGGATTTGAAATAAAAAAAATATGGTCACCTTACTTATAAGTTGTAAGTTGTAGTTCGGTGCACATCTCCTTTTCGTGAATCTTTAATGAGAAATTTTATGAGAAATTAACAGAAACTCAACCATGTCATTCGAAAAATTATTAAAATATTTTTGGAAATGTATGTAATTAGGAACTGTAATCCCTACGATTAAGGATTGGAACCCATCAGTGGTCCCGAGTCGAAATTTCAGACCTCTTTTGGCCGTAAAATGGTACTTTTACCCTCTTTTGGACCTCCAAAGAGTAAAATGAGCCTCATATAGACCTAAACGATTCCATCGTCTTCATTTTAACCTACATGAAATTTTTATTATATTTTCTGAACATATCGTCTCGTCCTAAAAAAAGGTTTATGATCATAAAATATGGTTGTAAATTTCCTTTTTTTTACAATACCTATTGCAAATATTATTTAGGTACTAATAACCCAAGTTTTTGATCTCTCTCTTTCTTATACTTAGATGGTTAGTATAATATTGTGTATTCTTGTATCCATTATGGTTTGTCCCTTAATCCTGTTCACTCTGGTTCATTTTTACTCAGCTTTAGTCTCTTGTTAACCGTTCGAGTGCTACACGAGTTATTATACAACAATTGAATAAACTTATTTCACTATTTGATTATTTTTCAATATTGTCTATATCAATAGGCCTAAAAGTGTAGTTGTAAAAAATTTAAAAGTGAAAAACCCGAGTTTAAAAGAAAAAGTGTGAAGAATTTTGCTTGAATGTATTATCTTAAAAGTAATCAGAGAGATGTTATAGAATTAAATAAAATTTCTAAAGAAATGCACATGGTTGGGTATATTGTGGATTATAAAAGGAAATCCTGGAAAAAAAATGATGGCAATGTTGGTAAACAAGGACAAGGAAATTAAGAACTAAGAACTGATATTTGTAATGTTCTTATCACTTTTAAATTTATCGCTTATATTAATGAAACTTATATATTCAATGAATAAAAAAAACAAAATATTAAAATAAAAATCTTATTCTTTTTGAAAAAAAACCCTACCAATAAAACAATAAAAGAGAGTGACAAAGAAAGAGTGGAAAAAAAGAGAGAGAGGTCCATTTGAAGTTTTTGCTGTCAACCTCTTTTGGGCCTAAACATGGTATTTTGCCCGATAAATGCCACTTGTAGGTTCAAAAGAGGTTTAAAATTCAAATGCAAATGGTCATGTTTCAATCTACTTGCACCCAGATTTTGAGGTCTAAAATAGGTCTAACATTTCGACTCGGGGTGTTAAAGATAAAGACTTCTTGCAAAAGTTTTGAGAAAATCATATTTAAGATGTCTAATTTATGATCTCCTATGGTCTCCTGACACGTTCGTTAGTCTGAAGTTATTCTGAAGTAATATTTTTTTATGTATTTTAGGTGTTTTTAAGGTTTCTTAAGTGCTAATATTTCCATGTTGACAATGATATCACATTTCTCAATAGTTTAAGACTAATATTTGAAAATTGTGAATACTTATTAGAGAATTATTTCATCATATTATCCAGTAGAAAACGCTTAATATGAAATTATACTATGGAATACCATAAAATTCGATTCTTTAAGTTTTGTTTAATCACTTTGGATTTCTTCCCTATTTTGTATTAACTTTATTTTCGAAATTAGATAAACACATGACTCTACGTAATAAAAGTTTTACTAAAATCGAAACTGAAACAAATATATTTCAAAAATGATTTTATTGTAATAGTCAAACACATTTTCCACGTTAGTGGTGTCGATACGAAGACTATTACGGTCGTTGGACAATAAAGCACTATTACTAGAATCCCATGTCACATTTAATCTTCTTGTTTAAATAGAGAGATGTAAGCAAGAACTGAATGAGGACGAGGATGCAGACCAAATACTTACTTATGGTATAGCGACTATCCCATGTATTTAATTAAAGGATGTTCCGGGTCCAAGAGCTGTCCATACCTCGCTTTAGAATCTCCCATTCTCTATTTATTTACCATCTTCAATTCAATGTAAACTAATGTCTTTACACAAACCCATTCTATTCTTCCAGCACTGAAAAGATACAATATATTTTTCTCCTATTTCTATTTATTTTTCCTAATTAAATTCGCTGTTTGCTTAAACTTACTAAATAATTAAACAATAATGTTTCGTATTATATATTAAACTAATATTCCTGTGAAATATGGAAGAGTTGAAATTTACACTCTCTCACCCAAATAATGTACCTTTACGAACCACCCCATTTGTAACAATTGTGTAGGACATTCGGTAAATATACGTTTGCTAAGATAAATATTCCAAGATGATATTCCAATTCAAATAAACTATGTACACAAAGAGTAAAGTAAGAGATAGATTGAGTGACTCTTTATGTATTTTGGTTGGAACCGTGCGCCCTGGACAAGTTGTATATCTAACATAAGTACAAAACCTAATGGGCTAATGCCTAAATTTTGTAAGTCCAGAGCTTTCGTGTTTGCAAATAGATTTTCTCAAGACTGCATCGATCGTGTAGAATTTAACAAAAGCAAAAAACTGAAAGATCAAAAATAAAATTGTATTCGGAAAGAAATTTATCATATATCATAAATTTCAAACAAAAACATATTATATTTTTTATAACTCATAATTCACAGAAAATCGTTGTACCATTATGACAATCAACCTAAATATTAAGTCTAGCGTAAAAATATATTGATTTTTTTTTCAATCAATGCATGATTTCTTTAAAAGACAAAAATCACACGCACATTTTCAAAAAAAATTTTACCTGATAAAAAATATACAAACAAAATGCTAACCCTTTTATTGAAATTTTTACAGACCCCCTTTATAAATACAAAGCACAAATCGATACAGTGTAGTGTCATTCCCTTTGATTATTTTCTCATAAAGTAGTATAAGTAGAAAATTTGTATCACTGATGGGGTATATTGACCATTTCAGAGAAATTCCCAACGTCGCATCTGAGAATGCTCAGGGACACGCTATCAAATTTCATACGTCTATAGTTTATAGTTTAACCCTCGACATCGATGTATTCCGATCAAAGTCCATTACGCTTATAAAATGAAATTCACGGGGTCCGAGTGCACGTTTTAGTAGTCGTGGCGCTTCCAATATTTTAAAATAAATAACTGTAAAAGGAGAATCTACGGTGGTTGCAACGCGAGGGTCGAAATTACCGGCCTAATCCTTATTTATAACATTGGCGTTCGACATACACATAACAGGGATATGTGAGCTTTTTCGGGATCGTGTTGGAGCGACAGCATCCCCTGTAATAGCTTTGTGAGGAAATCATTGGTAAAAGCGGATGAAATATATTGAGGATAAAAGTAGTACGTTACTTACCTTATTTCTAATCAATTAACCTATTTTAGCAGTGGGATATAATTTATATTATTTAACACTCAAATAATTTTAAAAAGAATCATTTTTACTGCAGGTAATTTGTTCATGTATACACTTATATACCAGTAAATATAAGAAAACATTTTGTTAATGTTAGCCGAATATCGTAAAAGCAAATAATTTCAATATAATTACGTGCAAATAATGGTAAAATGCTATAAAATAAACTTTGCAGAAGTCGTATGATTGGTATAAAGCATGAATGTATATATATTTAGATGTCTTACACTTTACTTATGCATGTACATTGGTATGTATATAGATATATAAACGTATGTTTGTAATATATGTACATACATAGAGAGTGGTTTGCTTCGGAAAATGTCAAGGGACATGAATTTTCTTCTTCCCACTCTCTTCATAGGAAGAATGATATCCCTCGGACAGTTTTGAAATTTCAATGTCTCCATTGGGATTCTTTTAAATTTTTTGACACATACTAAAGTAGTGAACGTGGTCATCTTCGCATATGAGTCCCGACGAAATGCGATACTTGCCAGTAGTCGAGAACTCCCTTGACACATTTTTATGGCTTTTTACCCCAATAAACGTTTTTGTATTCATAACTTTCGGAAACAAGAAAAAAGTTTGCTGATAAATTTGCTCGTATATAGTTTACTTGTTTTAATCTTAACATAAACGAATGGATCTGAATAAATTACATTGTAACTTTATATAATTTATAAGAGGTCTAAGGTTGGGAGAGATTGGGGATGACCACCGCGTGCTTACATACAAAAACTCGTTTGAAACCCTTCGCCTCAGCTTGGGATATCTTTCATTCCATCTGCGGCTCGCTCTTGACTGTTAGCTTCAACTTGCATTATATAAATCAAGGGGATGGAGGAAGACGTGTGCGAATGTCCGGAAACTGGCCCCATCTGACCTCAACCGCTCGTGTACCGAACGAAGACCACGCGCTAATAGGGGTTGGTTTATTAACACTACTCATCCCTTTGTTATTATACGACTTATTCTACACATTTATCAGATTGTATTCAGTGGACCTTAAGATTCGGCTATGGGGTAGATATAAAATACGTTTAAGTGTGAAAACAAAACAGAAGGTGGGTGAAAGTGGAAAGGTACAAGACAGAAGGAGGACTTTCAACCGAAGCTTTTAAGAAAATCAACTATGGAAATTTATATTTCTAAAATATAACTAAATATTTGGATCATTAATTTCCACCCCATTTCTCATACAATTTATGTAAACGCACATGTATACATTATTTTAATTAATTTATAAATCAATCTTCGGGTTTCATGAAAAACATTTACGAAATTTAAAAAACGCTTATTTATAGCCATGGGTTGATTATTATAAGTAGGTACCTATTTGACAATTATTAATATTTTCTTTTGATTTTTCCAAACTCTCGTTTTTAACTTGTAACTCTGATGCTTTTTTTATCCCTTACAAACGTAGTTTTAAACACATTTGACAAAACATTTATGGAATGTTTTGTGTCCACACATGAGCTTAATATATGTTTGTATATGTTTGATCGTTGTAGCAGGGGGTGGTCGCCATGGCTATTGGCTGTTAGAACACACCTACCCTTACCATTACTACCCTCTTTTACTTCAATTCTTTTGTTCAGCTTATATTTTATTTTTATTTTTTTTCTACCAGAAAATGGTGGATTCAGCATATTTGTTCGAATGATTTATTTGTACAATAGACTATTGACAAATAAAATTGTTTGTTGAGATTTTGTAAACAGAAATAAGTATATCTACTGTATACGTTGTTTAAAAAATACATAAACTTATAGAAATGTTTTGATTCCTTTTAATATTTTCAACTATATGTATAAATATTTTTCTTACTTTGCATACTCATATCTATATAAACCGGTTATAACTATACGTAAGTATTTTGTTTTATTTATATATATGTATATGTATATATATATATATAGAATAGTAATTTTAAGCTTAATTGCAATTAGTGGAACTTAGAGTATACTAATTATAAAGCTAGATATAAGAATACAAAATCTTAAGCCCTGGAAGACTTGAAATAAAAATACATGTCTGCCATAAAGGTAGGTTTTATCTATTTTACCCATTATGAATAATAACATAATTTTATTTATTTTGAGAAAGTTATACTTCTAAACTAAAATACACTTTACCATAATAACTCTTTTTTAAATTTCAATGAATAGACCTTCTCCGCTTATATTTCTTTTAGATAATTGGTAAGAGTCAGACTTTTATATGAAACTATTCAGTGGCTAATTTTAAAACTTTATGGTTCCGAAGCTTAGGGTCTAAATTAAGTTAATCAGATATAATTATATTTGCAGTGAGTTAAACTCCGCTGTTTCCAATATCTAAACAAAGCATTATAAGTAACGTCTAATTGATTGTATGTAAAAAATATGTACTTATTTAATTAAATCTACATTCGCAAAGAAAATATCTATTTTTTTCACAATTCTTCCTAATGAAGGTATAATGTATATGTTATCTCAAATATAAAAAAAAAAACATGAACTTAATTGGACTTAGTTACTTAACATATTAATTAAAATATTTTTTATTTCAAAATTTAAAATAGCTTTTAAAAAATGATCAAATTTAAAAAAAAAACTATTCATACTATACGCTTAAACGCTTTTTTTCTTCATGTATTTTTCAAAAATAACTAAGCGCTATAATGTGAACCATTGCATGTAAAAAAGTTGCTCAGTTAAGTTTTAAAAACTAATCGTATCTATTACCTCCCCTATTCTCCCTGTTTGCAAACCATTATACTGAGCTAGATTCGTGTTAGCGTCTTTAGTACATCCCTCTATTGAAGACTAGATAAACTATTCGAGTGCTTTCAACCCCATCAACCCTTTATTCGAGACACATAACATTAAGGTTTGGATTGCGTTGAAATAATAAAGGTTGTCCTATGTTTGTGTGTACATTGTATACCTATACACCTTTGCATTTGATGTATATAATGACATAAATGTGCATCAATGCATATAAGCAAAGTTTAGAAAAGGAAGACAGAATAGGGATTATTTTCAGATTTTTTTTCTTTGTTAAGCGGTATCTAATATTTTAAAGAAAGAATAGGGTATGTATTTAATATTTTGTACCCTAGTTGATTATCTCTAACTGTAGATACTATTTAATATACAAAATATACGAAATGTTATTTATTATGTACCTATAAATACCTGGGTGCAATATGTATTTGTAATTATCATTTAGGTAGACCATATGAATACTTATCAGAAATAGTAAAATACATACACTATGTTTGTTTAGGTATATATTGTATGCATACGTAGGTACTTATTTTATTTTTTTCTTATTATTGTATGTATATGGGTTATATTTTTTTCAAAAGCTTAGATTTGTTAGAATATATCTTATTAATGTGCTTTGACCTTACGAGTAATTATTTGTAATTGTTTTAATAAATATATGCTGCGAGGCGTCACAGTACTTTCTTTTACTTTCATTTATGAAACTCATGTTGGTTGAAATAACTATAATTATTATACTTTATAACTTTACATATAAACAGAAATATTGTATATGCATACCAATACACATACATATGGATATACGAATTCCCGACCTTCACCCCAGAACCGCCCTTATTCGAATTTTCCCAGGAAAAAGTTTCAAACAAACTTGTACACATCAATAAGTCTAAGAACTGGAGAAAGTTTAAAGAAAATCCTTGTAGCCGTTTTCGAAAAAAATCGAAAAAGCTCAAAAACTACTAGAATAAAGTTCAGCTTTCGTTCAACCGATTTCAGCCAAAAGAAATTTGGATAAAGCTTTCGATACGATATAGTTGTCACACACAGACACACAGCCACACACACAGACATGTTTCTAAAAACCACTTTTTTGGACTTAGGGGGCCTCAAAACATGTATTTCCCGTGAAAGCTCGAATTCGAAAATTCGACTCGATTAAAAAACTTCCTTTACTATCTATATGGTAGTAAAAAAAAATAAAAATAGATAGGTAGGTACTACGTACCTATACCTAACTAGATTAAATTGAAATATTTTTTTTAGTGATTCTATCTTCATAATATAAGGCTTAATTTACGACAATTAATTTGAAAAAATCAATTCTTTAAAACAAAATAGGTAAATTACGTTTTTTAGAAACCAAAAACGAGAAGAAAACGTATTTTTCTTTCATTTCTTTCAATTTTGTTTCTATTTTTTACATTAAGTAATAGCTAAAAATTTCTCGGTTATTGAATTTGTTTCTCAATTGCCTACTAAAAAATAAGATAACCTTATCATACCTATATTTACGTTTAAAAAATTTGCTTAACAATTAATATAATTTTGTATATAGCAATTGAGAAAAACATTTGAACAACAAAGACATTTTAAGCTATATCTAAGAAGATAGTACCTATATAATAATGAAAAAAATCAAGTTTCTACAGAATGTAGGTAATTTACTATAGGTAATTCTGTTTTATGTTGGGATTGATTTTTTCAAAGTGACGGCCGTAAATTATAAAAGCTATATAATAAAATGTAATCACTTAAAAATTATTTCAATCTAATATAATTATATTATTAAACGCACGTATATCTACAAAGACATCTATTTTGAAAACATAGTCACATAGCTAAAACATATAGGTATAGGTATGTGGAAGTGTACCTACATAAATATAACTCTGTACATTTGGGTAGGGGGGAATTTTTGTTAAATCACATTTAATTATATATTATATTATTTCATTTTTGATAAACCACGCATGAAACCAAGCATGTAATATTTCTTAGATACCAATCGTTTGTAAGAAGCCTATATTTGTGTAGTAGTGACGATAATTTTATTTTACAATTTTCCCAAAAAATGGACCAACGCTGCTTTTAACTTGAATTTAGAATAATAAGAATAAACATCAAATCAGATGTACTTTTATTTTAGGTCTGCGGAAAGTATTTGGTAGGTAGGTATTTGAAAAAAAATCGTTCTTACGTGCAGTAAAGGACACTGCTAATTGTAATCGTTAATTATTATCCGGGATATTCAAACAAAAAATTCAATCAAATTAGAAACTGAAATTAATACACATGCTAACTGAGCGTCATTGAGAAAAATATAAATTTTATAAAAAAAGCAACAAGATACAAATTAAATTCTCTTAAACTCTCAACTTATAGGTATAGCACAACAATTTTAACGCCTTGTAACAGTCAATGTATATGTAATAATAATAATATAGTGCAGTTAGCAACGCATTTTGGTATAGGCAATTATTACGAAGAAGCGTACACCTTTGTATAAATGTAGCCCATTTATAAGACCATTTATCTTCGTATTGATACGTTGTGGTATTTTCATTCATTCATGGTATTTGAAATAATTTATATTCACTAAAAGCTCAGTTTTTGTTTTTATTACATTTAAGATGAAAGGAATAAAAATTAGGATATTATATGTTTCATATTATAGGTGCCTATGTAGGTGTAGTTGTGAGATTACCTTTACAAGATATCGCATATTTTTCCTACTCGTAAAGAGAACATACACACATAAAACGATTGTTTCTAATAGAAAGTCTCTCGATCAGTATTTGCTTTGAGTTTATTTGAGATAATAGTTGCAATATTCTCTTTGTGTTCTGTAGACACTACCGGCGTGAAATGTTTGCATATTGATAAATCGTCGACGAAATGATTACTTTTACATTTGAACTTTTTTGCGAGATCTTGAAATAAATGTTCTTCTCTCTATTTTCATAGGATAGTGTATAGGACGGTATAAATGACAAAATGAAGTGATAACTTTGTTGACTGCTGATGTGAGGGCTGGTTCAGATTTATGTAAAATGGTGAGGTGAAATGAGCAGGAGCGTTGTTGGGTAGTGTTTGGTGGAATGGGACATGGGGAGGGCATATCTTGTATGCGGTGAGGCGAGAAACTGAATTCCACGGAACCAGAATAATTTGAATTGCCGCGTGCGCTCTTCACTTGTACGCTCGTACAAATTATTTTGTTAGTGTGTATGTGCTCTATCATTTCGAACGATTCGAATCAAAACGCGATGGAAGGATTTGCCCATCCGTTCACTCGTACGTTTGTCCATTATCAGATTCTCGATACAAGGTGATGGTACGTGTACTTATTTTCTTTATGACCAATTAACAAGCAGTTGTGGTATCGTTGCAATAATATGGTAATATAACGATTAGTAAAATAGCTCTTCTCCATTTTAAACAGAGGCAGATTTCGCGGACTGGATTTTAGAAGTGCGCACAATTATAAATATCGCACCCGGGCCTGGTTATGACCCACCCACGTTCAAGAACCCTTTTATAAGTCCTTTGTGCCGACCGCAGACAGACACATATATATCTTCTTGTGACCGCTATCTCTTTTCCACCCTCTCTTTCACTCACTCGTTATCTTTCATCTCTCTAAGTGTAAAATAACACATACTGTGTGTTTTAGTTTAGTTGGCAGTACCACACCATGCTGAGTGAGAACTTTCAGTGTAAAGCAAGGGTTGTTATAGTTCACCCCATCATCCTTTTGCACCCACACCACCATATTCCATACTCTCGAAAACACCACTTGTCTACTACACCACAAAACTCTTCACAAGTCTCACATGCCCCTAGACTCATGCCCAGTAAACCCTCGCTAAATCCAACTGTATTCCTTGCAGCGAACCGTTCCTCATCCTCCCTGTTGAGTCCTCACACTTGCTCTGTGTAGTGTCCGCATACTTTGGTTTGTACCAAAATTAAACTCACCGTGCTGGATGTATGTGTGAATATATGTATTAGTCAGAGTTTCTCTGGACTCCGCCTTTCATCATCAGCGTCGCATGAATAGTCCTCCTTTCCTCGACTGTTGAGCTTTGTCTCCTCTTATCACCCATTTGTCGACCATTCGCGCTTTCCGTTTATTTCCGTACTTTCTCTCTTCGCAGATATTTATTTAATTATTCGCAGCAACTATCCGTTAATTAATGGAAAATAAACAGAATAAGGAAAATTATTGGGCGACTGAATGTACATAGGCGTTTAGGAAAATAAAACCATATTTACGAAATTTTAGGTCGAAGTTCAAATGTAATTACTTACATACATTTGTACAACTCAAGGAAAATGTAAATATTTGATTAAATTTCTAAAAACCAACAATAAAACAAAAACTATGTAAATATTTTAGTATTTCTATAAGTACTTGATTATATTAAAGTCAAATATAGTTTCTTTTCATTATAAAGACCATTGAACTTTTTAGATGTTTTAAAACAGGAAGTTTATACCTTCTTGTTCTTTATGATAGGTATAGAGCAACGAAAACTTTTATCAGATTTTTTGTCGGGTAAATTCATAAGTAATGTATATGCGATACATTTAATACAAAACAATGATGGTTACTCTTGTAAGAAGATCAATTACTGCAAGAATAACAATCATCTTTTTTTGACTATATGGAGTTTTTTATTCTTAAAAATAGGAGAAGAAAATATTTAATATTATAGATCCCGAGTCGTTTATGAATTTAAATTCTAATCTACTGAGAGAAAGAAACGTAATAATCAGAGGATAATTTCCTTATTTTATAAGCAGAGAAAGATAATATATTACTATATACCAGAAAAAGACTCAACTCAAACTGTATGAAGTCTAAATAATGAAAAATTTTGTTTTAACCTAACTACTGATTCAAATAATGATCAAGCATCCAACAACAGTCAGGTTTTCAACCATCAGAAGCTCAGAAACTATTGAGGTAAACTTTATAGAAACTATACACAGAAAAGTTATTTGATAGAATATTCTACTTATGAAAGTCACCAATTTGAGTTTTCTACTAAAGACTTGTGATGAAACTTTTTAGTGAAGCACGTTGACGATTTTAAATATCGTTTTTTTTTTTCTGGAAAAAAAGAAATTTAACAAATATGTACGTACCTAACTGTGAAGTTTCAACAAAATTTTTACTACACTGCTAACAAAATGTTAGTACCTATGATACTTAAAAAGCAATTTTTAAATTAGGTATTTAAACATCCTTATTATGTTTTAAGAAATAAGCTTTCCAACTCTAAAAGAATAAGAACACCAATTCAGATTAACTTTTAAAGGTTATTATCTTGGTAAGATTACACACTATACCATTTCTTATAAGTTTATTACGACTACGATGCCTATTTTTTGTACTGTGGCAATATAAAAATTACCTTACTATTATTATAATTATAGATATAGGTACACAACCAAAAAAGAAAATTTTGAAATTTTCGACAAAACAAATGTATGGAAAAACCTTTTGAACTTTTAATTTGGATTCATTTATGATATATACATAACTATTGTATGATAGGAACATAGGTACTTACCACTTTTAATATTAATACAAATAATGAATGTGATATGACTTGTGGTTATATTGTTGAATGAAGAATTAACGTTATTATGTTTAGTTATATTATGTAAATATAATATAATTATGAAGTTTGATTTTCTAATAAGAAATTTTTAAGGTCATTATAAATAGGTACAGGGTGTAACAGCTAGAACGGCTATTAGAAGTTTCCGAAGAACCCGAAATAATATAAATCTAAAAATTGGGATTAAAGCCTATCTGGATTGGAGTTGCCTTCCTAAAATATTTTTAGTTTTTTGACACTCCCGGTTATACCGGAAGTTGGCACTAAAATCGTTATTTTAAATGGCATGCCCTATTTGTTTTTACATATCTCGATTGAATTAATAATTCTGATCATCTTTTATGACAACAAGACCTCATTTAATCCTTAAGGTTTTCGAGAAAAAAAACTTTTATGAAAATTTCGCATCAGACGGACGTCTTGTAAAAGTTCCGTAACTCTCATATTAAATTGTGTAGGAAGCTCGCCGTAGGCTCGTTTGAGAGCTCAAAGATGCAGTTACACTCCAGATTATCAAAAATAATCAGTTGTTGTTACTAAGTATCTCAAAGTGCATCGTAAAGTAACACGTGCTGAATTGCGCAAAATATCAATTTTTTTAAATGACACTACTTACTTAATTTTATTTATCTTGTTTGATTCTTCTTAAAATTCCCCACATTTTCATAATTCATATCTCTATAGCCAAATGTAAGGACTTTCGAGTTATCGTTTAAAATAAGAAAATTCAACGTTACATCCATTTTGCGGTCTCCTGAGGCTTAAAAATTGGTTTTTAGAAATATGTATGTGGGTGTGTGTGTATGACAACCATATCGTATCGAAAGCTTTATCCGAATTTCACCAAACTTGGAATTTAGCCTGCACATTACATCTACTTGTGCCGCGAAGCTTTTGGTTGAAATCGGTTAACCGAAAGCTCCACTTTATTCTAAGCGCTTTTGAGCTTTTTCAATTTTTTCGAAAACGGCTTTAATGATTTTCTCTAAACTTGGTGCAGTTCTTAGACGCATTAATACCTACAACTTTTAATAGATTTTTTTTGTGGGAAAATTCAAATAACGAGGGTTTTGGAGTTAAGGGTGGTATAGTTCTTATATACATAGAGGCTGTATATGCATATGGTTCTGTTTATAGTTATAAATAGCTGATATAGTTCTTTTAACCAAAAGCGAGTTTTATAAAAGAAAGTACTGTGACTCCAGCTCGCAGCAGATATTTATATATAATTTTTAAAAATACATTATAGTTTAATATACTGAAGAAATTCAACGAAAAATCACCATACCCCTCAATTTCTGAAACGCGGGGACTAAAATTATTGAAAAAAAATCCTAACATGAATTTTTACTCAAATATTATATCCATACAAAAGAATCCCTTAGGTGCTTTTGGAAAATATAAATAAAAAAACAATTTCAACTCTACTTGTCTTATAAGTTATATAACTATGCCTTCTCTACTATTTTGTCTTGGTATAGGTGTTGTCTTCGTAACAATATTTTAAAATTAAATTTAAATTTAAATTTAAATTAACTTATTTTAAAATTCATTGTTACTTACTATATTTTCTTATCCTGTAATGTAATAATTAATTAAGCATTTATTATCCGTGCTTAACATTGTTTTCATTGATTGTTTTAGGCTTTTATTTTAAGTACCATGTAGCAAAAATTGAACAAAATTTCCAAATCCATAAAGATTTCAAAATACCAAGTATAGGTATATATAAAATCTATTTTTTTTATTTTATTTAAAAAGTGTTTTCAGCCGTTACGACTATAACATATATATACACTACTGTACAAAATTAAAACGTATTTTATTAAAGTATAAATTAACAAATGGGAATCAATGTGTGAGAGAGTAAAAATTTAAAAATATGCTTATATAACTATATATATTTTTTTACTTATACATAGATATAATGGCAGGCTAATTTAAATCTTTATGTTCGAATTTCCGCAGTATGGGTAACTATATTTTGATATGTTCAATTTTTGGTGATAAAATACTTATTATCAGAAGTTTTGTTATTCGAAAGAAAGTTCTAGTTCCTCTAAATTGACAATAAATTACTTAAAAGATTTTATTTTGTTAAACTTTAACACAAAGTAACAAAAACGTACCTTTATACATATATATATATATATATATCCTCAAAATCAATCAAAATTTTCATTTTCTTGTAAAAAACTTTTTTTAAAATAATCATAATTAACAATAACAAATAAAGTACTTTTCTGTTGTTTTAATTTAGAGGTTACCTACATAAATCAATTAGCATTAAATTTTATACAAAGTTTCTCCTATGAAGTTCAAAAATCCATGTCTTATCTGAAGGGTAAAAAATTTGAATAATTTATAAAAATTATATCTTATTTAATGTGTTTAGATATTAGAAAACAAGTATTGTACCTAATGAAAGAGCTATATTTGATTCCTATATATAATAGATATATTTCTATATTTTGACAGTTATCATGTAAAATTTGAGTTTCTTTCAGCATAAATATAATAACAAAATGGCTGCTACCAGCAAAGATCCAACGGACGTAGTCGACCGGCCGTATGACCGGGAATTATGTTTCAAGGGGTATTTTGCTCGAGATGTTAGGGACTCGGGGTTCGAGGGTGGCAAAGGACGCTATCAGAAATTAAACTCCCGCTCTCTCTGACAACAACGGCCGTTAATCATGGCTGTTGGCCGCTTTAGTGCGTGCCGGTCCTGTTTTCCGGGATCTTCTTTACTCCGACAACCCTTACTGGTTCCTTTATGCATTTATAATATAACTAAACACACATCATAGCAATTTAGCTAGCTGGCAAATATTTTGATTTCGATTTTGTTGATGTCACTTAGCGAGCATGCAATATATTTTATTATAACTTAATTTATTTAAATTTCTATCACACGTAGAGGCGTTCTGAGGAAATTGCAAATTGTAAATAACGAATAATGCACGCCTTTTTGCGTGTGCCCTATTTCCTAATTTTAAATCTCATATCCGATTTTGAATCAATATAACAAATATAATTTTATGGTAACTTTGGGATTCGTGTTTATTATCTCCAATATTAATTTTTTCTTCTCTTGGGAACCTCATTTATGTCCATATATTATTTCATTTAAGAGTCAAATTTTATATACCTACTGGGAAATTGGTCAGGAAATGTGATTGGACATCGGTGCATAGGTAAGGTACCTAATGCTAAAATTTTTAGAATTTTTTGTAAGTACCTACCTCTGATTATAACTATTTTTACTGATATTTTGTCAAAAATTTACATTCAGTTCTAAATAAGAGCTGTGAAAACTAAAGATTTCTTTTAAAATAAGTCTTCAAATGAAAGAAGCGAACTGAGTTCTTATAAAAAAAAAAAATGTTAAAGAGGACGTTGATCCATTGTAATATACATAGGTACCCTATAGGAAAAAACAGATCATGAGCTTCTGAAAGACAATGCTAAGATTCTTTGGTTATATGTGATAATAATAGTAATGATTAAATCGGGTATGCTATTGGTGCTGTTGGTAGATATCCATCGTTTTAACTATTGGAAAAACAACTAAGGGTTAGGCATACCTATATACCTAACTCTTTGTTCGCAATTTCTATGTTTAATTCCTGTCCTTTCGAATGAATTTCTTTTAGTTTTTTATGTAAAACTATTATTATAATATATTATAATACTAATTATAAACAAAGTAGGTAAGAAGTGTTTTAATATGAATATAAATGATTTTTACTTGTTTCTTACTACAAATGGACTATTTGTAACAAATATTTTGGACTATTTGTTTTTTACTGAAACCAACTTTGTTTATAGGTGTTTAGAATGACAATTAGAGTGATGATAAAATCCAAAATGAAAAGAGGTGCGTTTAAAAAAGGAATTTTGTTAAGTTATTAGGTACCACAACTTTGGTAACAATTAATATTTTCAAACGTGAAATTTAAAAATTTTATTATATATACATTCAAATATTTTACATGTAGGTACATATAGTCACGGTATTATGACTAATTATTGAAAACTGTGTTTTATAAATATATATATAGCGAAGATATCTTCACAATTGCACCTTACAATTAACCATCCCTTAATAAATACATAAAAAAGAAAATGTCTCGAATAAAGAAAACATTTTTGTATAATTAACACCCACACACTTATTGCGTTATTTTGTTTTAATTATAATACATAATTTTTCATTTTACTATCATGTAGGTAAGCACTGAGACATATAATTTATCGACCTTAAATTTTTTTAAAAATCTGAGTTTTTTTCATCATTGTAAAAAATGACATAACCTTTAGTTAAGTAGGTAGGTATACCTTTTACCCTATTTTAAAAGGCAAAATTAAAAATTCTTATAAAGCTTAAAAATTAGCAATTAGAAATTTAATTTTTATTTAAATTAAGCCAATTATTGTTGTCTACCAAGAAATAAAGCTAGATAAAGGTGTAAGGATGAGGGTGACCTAAGTTGATTTACTTGAAGGGTGCGCTTTTGTGCTATGTTGTTTACGAGCTAAAGGGTCGTTTCGAATTTATTGACAATTCCTTAAGTTTAGATTAGTTGTTTGAAAGGATAATAAACTTTTTTAGGTATTCAGTCGTAATAAAACATAAAGTGTTTTTGACATGGACGGATTTATATTTAGGTGCCTAGCTATATGCTGCATATAATATGATCTATATTCTATCAGATATCATCATACATAATCAGATATTTTACACAGTTCCCTTTTTGATTTTCACTAAATTTTTTAAAAAAATCTAAAACAACTCTTAAAAGAAAGTTTTTTTTTTTGATATTGGATACTTAGGTATTGACAAATAGTTCAACAGAAGTTCACCAACAGCTGTTTTTTAAAAAGTTCATGTTGAAGACAAAATATAACTATATGTTTTTTTTAAATAGATATACGTAACAGAGATAAAAAGTATTAATACCATCATATGTACTATATTAAACTATTCATATAAAAATAATTTATTAATTTCCATTTAACCATAAATACCTATAGCTATATCTATATGTAGTTTAAAAATTAAATTTGCTTATTAATATATAGATTCTGTATCACTTTTTAAAAGGTACGTTAAAATGTTACGAAATAAAAAATAAGAAATGAATTATAATGAAATATGTAAGAATGAATGAAAGAAGAAATCGTTGTAGATTCTTTAAAAAAAAATGTTGATAACTAATTTACATTTATTGTTCTATTAACACGTCACGAAAATTTCTTTTATTGCACGTAGTAAAACTTGAAAGTGTAGAGAGATGAAGAGAGAAAGCAGAAAGTTATTCAACGTAATTAAAAATATTTGCCGAGCCATCAGTTGTGGTTGGTACTGCTGTTGCAGAGACATAGAATAAAAGAGGGAGGCTGGAGTAGGTCGATTTGGTTTGAGAAGATGAAGTAAAAGTTACCAGAAGGGTATAAGAGAAACGGGATGAAAGGGTGAATACGTCTCTATATATGTATACATCCACATCTACACAAGTCTCTGTAATAATACCTTTGGAGCGTCACGGACCCTCATAACTTGAAGTTAACGGCCGCTGAAGGGCGAAGGCGACGGTGTAGGGTTGAGCACAAGTGGGTGGTGTTGAGAAACTCGCAACTTTGTCCGGTTGAATGTCATTACCGGGCACACACAGCTAGTCCCGAAGAGGGTGTTAGACGGTTGTTTCAGAGAATGAGTTTGGAGCATTGAGTAGTAAGGGTCGGTTGGTCGCCGCGGCCATTACCCGACTTGAGGGGCTGCCTCCGGAAACAGAGCACAAGGGGTTGAAACAAAAGATATGGAGTATAATCCAGGAAGGGTTGTATGTGTGTGTGTGTTGACCAATGGCGGAATAGTCGTTTATATTCATCCACCACCACCACTGTCGACTGAGGAATTCTCTTCGTGTGTTTCTTCTCTCAAATGCGATTTATATTATAAACGAGAATTTCTGAATTCATCTCTTGTTATTTAATGTAAATTGGAATTTTTACATACGTTAAAGATTCTTTTTATTATGATTAAATTAAATTCTTGGATGAACAAAATAATAAAAAATCGCTACAATTTATAAAAAATGTTGTATAAACCAAAAAAAAAGTATAGCAATTGATATCTATTTACAATCAAGATTTAGTATTTAAATAGGTAATTGAAGATGTTATCATATTTAGATTTTGTTCGAAAATTTTAATTAAATGTACAAGAAACGCCATTTATTTTAGTACACCCATGCATTGATATATTGACACCCTATAAATCTATATGAAAATAATGTTAACCAATTTTAGCGATGTTAGGTATGCAGATTTATAAGTTTTTTAAAATATTTTAATATCAAATACATATTAATATATTTTTATAAATATTTTTGTATATTTTTATCAAATTTTGTTTTTGTTTTCTTCTTTAAATGTTTTACTTTAAGAAAAATAATTTCAGTATTCTTAATTAATTTAAAATAATCAGCGTTTTAATATTGAAAGGAGAAAATAAATATAAATACCTATCTGTGTTGTGAAAGAAAAAGAAAGTCATAAACATAAACAATACATATCCATAAATATATATAGGTATAAACTATAGGTAGGTACTATATAGGTAGGTACAGGAAGTGAGCCCAAAACGGGTAAGCTAAGCACGAAGGTAAAAAAATAACTGTAAAATTCTTATTATATGGTATAGGTTCATTTACTTTATAATATAGTATAATAATTAAACTTTGGAATAAAACACTATTTGACCACATTATATGTACAGTATTTGTTTATTAAAAAAAAAAAAAAAACAAAGTTATCGAAAAACCCGTTTTGCCCTATACATAAGCCTAAAACGGGTAACTACTTTGGGCAAAACGAATCAATTTTTTTTTTCATTTTATATAAAAAAATAACGTATTAATATTACCTACTCATTTACGTAGTATTTAATTAATGAGTCTCAATATTTATTGACTATTTCATCGATAAAGATTAACACCTATTTATAAAACTACTTTTATACTCATTTAATCAGACTCTTAGAGTTACCTATTATTATAAAGATCAAATATGTTAATATTGTCGGAGTAATATAGAACAATAATTATTACAATGAGATATCAAATAGAAAATACAAACTGATATTGTGTATGATATATGTATAATATTTGGAATGATTTCGCAATAAATCCATAGGTACCAACATGAAAACAGCAGAAATGCAAGGTGTTATAAAATGAATCATACCACCCCGTTGAATTTTTATCTTCATCATATTTGCAAAAAAATGTCAAATTGTATTAAAACATACAAAACGCATTTTTGTTTTAAAAATTCAATTATTCAATAAAAAAGCAATGAAGTTAATTTTACAATCTATAATATAGCATGCCAATCAAAACACGGCAATTTTCTAAATTTTCATATAGATTTTAATAAAATTTAGACGTTCTTATTGTAGTTTTAACTTCGCTCAACCACATAATAGTTTTACATTATCAATAAAATGTGTGAGGATTTTGAAAGATTATTATAATATATGACCACCACCATTGAGTTTATTCAAATTAAACTGAAAGAACTAGTTTTTAATTGAACGTTGAGACGATTCTCTTCTTTATCTTTGTTTGCGTTTAAATCAAGCTTATCATCAAGCTGTGTGCTTTAAATCTATATATAGATAGATATAGTTTTTCTATAGAATATATATTTACATTAGACTTAAAACGCTTGATATAATTTAAGATTAAAACTGATCTTAATGGTAAAAAAGATTTAAGCTATAGAATATAATGAATTAGTTTCATTGGATTTGTTTTAAAAGCTTGTTTGGTAAAAAACTAATATTCGTTGTTGCTATTGTTGATTCAAATGTATAGTTAAAATATAACAAAGTATGAATGAGGTTAGTGAACAGAAAATGCAATTACGTATATTTACAATTTATTGTAAAAAGGCATAATCTATTGTATTAAGTAGCTTAATAGAAACGAAGGTAAATCTTTGAATCGAATATTAATTTCGTAACTGGCCGCATTAGTCAGAGAAAACCACCGCTGACGTCAGTGACCGACCAGAGATGTGAACTGTTCTGCTTCCTCTTATACAGTATGCCTTCTGTGTCTGCATTTGGAATTAATTTAGCTAATTGTTTATTATATGCGAGAGTAGACTTCAAGTACGTGGCTAGAGGGTTTCTTACTGCGGGTGAATAAAATTTGGAATGAGTTTCAATGGGTGGCACAGCAGAGAACAAACATTCATACTATATTTCTATACATATACATTTATATTATGTCTATAATTACATCTATATACAGCTAAATGTATAACATATAGAGATAATATTATATGAATTATATATACATATGCACTAGTATGCGCTATAGAAGTGTGGTAAAGTTTTGCTTCCTTATTTGAAGTTGTGGTTGGCGACAAGTGCGACTAGTGCAAAACTATCTCATAGTTTGATCGTAGAAACTTTTTCAAGAAAAAATATAGAAACTAAAACTATTGCTTGATGTCCATTTCATACCAGCAAATATGATTGGTTTATATTATAATAATCTTATTAATTTAGTTAATTTTTATTGTGTAATGTATACTAAAACGTAAAAATATAACAGTAACTGTATAAAAGTAGGTACATTGAATAATTTCATATGAAATACATTTTGTTTCAGAATGATTTGTTTCCTATGGTGAAAAATGGTTGGCAAAAGGAGGAAGTTCGAAACGAAACAAAGTAAGAGGCTCCAGAGAATTGTCAGCCTAACCAAAGCACAAATGTGGCGTTGCTGCCCAACTATACGATACCATACTTGTCGCAACTTTATCCATCAACTCTGTGTAGTAAATTTGCAAATAATTTTACATGCAAATTATAAATTGTCAGCGAGTCGAATTTAGTAGGTACGTGACTTGTGTGGGTGGCGATGGGATGGCGGACAGATGTGGTTGATTCTCTTTGCATATTCTCCAATACTGTGATAGATCCACAATGTGTACAATGCGAATATGACTACCACACATTAGTTACAAATGTGACCCGTTCGTTTGTTCATTCGTTCATATTCCTTCGTGTTCGTTCATTCCTTCATTTGTTCCTTCGTCCTTTCAGAAATTCATATCCATATGTATATCTGGAAACATCCATTTGGTCCTATCCCTTTATAATTTCATCTCTCATTCTAATTTCAACACCTATCAACGTCTTTGTATCTCGTTATTTATGAAAATTGATGAAAACGAATGAGTGAGATACAATCTAACGAGGACACGTCGTAACGATTTAGACGATTCAATTCACTCATTTCGCTGTATCAATCAAATTGAATTGTTAATTTTCTTCCTAGTCCACGTGCTGTGTAAAATAGGCATTTTTGATTTAGAAAATTACTTTAAATTAATTAAGTATTTTTATGTTTGCAGCTCCCGAATTTATTAGATAAGGTACTAGAATGGTATTAAATTATTATTATCAAAATCA
Source organism: Sisyra nigra (assembly GCA_958496155.1). Classification (NCBI taxonomy): domain Eukaryota; kingdom Metazoa; phylum Arthropoda; class Insecta; order Neuroptera; family Sisyridae; genus Sisyra; species Sisyra nigra. The sequence goes on along the minus strand of OY292313.1, from coordinate 36,441,488 downwards.
TGTCTTAAATTTTGATTGATCTTCACAGTCACCTACTTGTTTTTCATCAATTTTATATAGAATGATTATTCAAACTTTCAAGATGGGAACATTAATAAAAAATGTTTGTAAGTAAACAATTCTTGAAAGATTGATAGATGATCTTTATTATGATAAATTGGTTTTGATATGGTACTATTTCTTTAATAATTGAAGTTGTCTAATCTATAAATTATTTCAGAGTATATTTTAAACACTTACTGCTATTATGCTATTATTTTGACTCATTAACGACATGATATCACATATTCTTTTTTGAGAAATATTTTTTTATGTAAAAGTAGTACAAACATTTCTTGTGTTTGGGTTGAGCTTTTAACGTTTTTTATAACATACTTTTTATAGCAGATTGAGTTTTTGAAAGTTTTTAATTAGATATAATTATAAAAAATAACAACTTTTTGCTTATATATAGCTATATAAAGTTCTTTTGATATACTTAATGTTTGGTTAAGATTTTAATGATACTTCTTTTAGATATTTATAATTTTAATTACTTAACTTATCAAAAATCAAGCTAATTTCGTTAGGAATGTAGATTTTTAAGGAGTTTTATTTTTCAGTATAAATCAGAAATGTATATGATTTTGAATAGTTATATAATTTTTAAGTAAATATTTGTTTCAGAGATTTTTTTTTTCAGAAATTTGCACTTTATTTGAGCAAAAAAATGATTAACAGCCCAACAAATAAATCATTCTCAATGTCAAATTTTGATATAGCTGTACTTCTATTAAAAAACACGATTTGATATTAGATTGTTGGCAAATTGTAATTCACATTTACAGTTTGACCTATTTCATCCCCATATCTATTTGTCTAAAGCATTTGCATTGAAACACACATTTAATTCTTTCAAAAAATAATCTAATAAAAAAAGAGGGTTGAATTAACAAAAATAATATCATTTCGTTTTTCGAACGTTTTATGCAAGTTGTAAAAAACTGTCGTCGTGAACCAGTTTATTACAAAACGATGTAGTAATATTTTCTATGAACGCGGTGTACATATTTATTTATAGTGAATGCAGGGGCCAGCTTTTTCGGTCGGTGGTCAGTCCTGTTTGTCCAGAGGTCCACTAGGTCTGTGTTAAGGTCAGTCGGGAGTGAGCCCTGTATACCACAATGTATGTAATAAGACCATCACAACGCACCCGTTGTCAACACAACATTCATATTAATCAAATTCATTTATTGCACAAATATGACGGTAATCAGAGAAAGAGTTACATTTACGACGACATTTATTAATATTATATTTTTATACAACTCATAATTATATGCACCACATATTACAATTTGTATTCCTGTTATTTTAATAAAGATTTCTATTAACTAAAAAACTTTTAAAACTAGTTTTTGAAATGATAAAACGGTAAGTACCTAATGATTATATTTTTTACTATAGTTAATTTTGAAAAATTACTTTTTTTTCCGCGGAAACTAAATATTTTTTTCATTAAAACCTTAAACTTATACCTATAATTTCAATAAAATCTTTGCATGATAGGTAATTAAAAAATATTTTGCAATTTAATAAAGAAATACATTTTTCATAGAAAATGTTACATTAATCTTCCATGTAGGAATAACATATAGGTATAATTTATTAATACACTGCCCTTCAAATTATTATACACTTTACGCTTTTGTAAATAAAACAAGTTTTCTATCCATTTATAATAAGGTTGGGATGGATGGGCTAAAAATACTGGGTTCAGCATCATCATCCCGTTCGTGGTCCAAAAGCATCACAAAAGGTCGTTTGCTCCATGACCTGAGGCTGTCCCTAGGTTAATATACAGATACACTACAGCGATTAACCTTTGATCTTCACTTGATGCGTATACCTAGATGAAATAAACATACACACACCCATATACACATAGTATTATATTAAAATATACAGAGATGCAGCATCCCTACGGGTCAGCTCTCATCAGTCTTGCATTTCTCATAATTTACATACCTAAGCTGGGGGCTAAATTTCATTTGACCATTGAAAATTTTGAATGTGTAAATAGAACCTGTGTCAATTTAAATTGTAAATTTACGATTAGACCTACAAAAGCATGCATTTACAGAGAAGCTAATTTAACACAGAACTGAAGCAATCAAAATATTTTTCAAAGATATACGAATTTCGTTTCTAGAGAAACAGTATTTACGAAGACCTCAACCTTTATTAAATATCATTTTTTATTTTTTACATAAAATAACATATTAAGATAATAACATAAACATTGTTTATTACTGCACAGCGGCTGTAGTGTGCAGCACTATGAAAGTCTGACCATATAATATATGCGTATTAAAAATGTTACGTTTGCTGTTGTTTTTTAGAAATACACTGCTATTCTCGATAAATCAAACAGTTTTTTCAATCTCAATTCATCCCTATCTAACGCCGAATATTATATCTTCAGTCAGTTGAGCTTTTTGAGACACGTCTGTCTAGTTACTAGTAGATGAACTGAACTGCTGAAAGGGGCCTCGCGGGAAACTCCATCTCTATAAATCAAACTTCTAACCAGCATCACCTCTATAAGTCGAATTGTTTGATTTGGTTATTAATTCTAACGATAATTCTAAGTTATGGAACTAATTATAATATTTATTATAAAAAATGAAATAAATCGTAATACCAATGCTTGCCTAAAATTCGAACTTTTCCTCAAAACAGAATTAGGAAGGGACGAACTGCAACGGGAAAAGTAATTATCAAGAGTTCACTGTATTTGTAACGTTTGTAACGTAAGGGAAAGATGTACAATATGATCCCATGGGGTAAGATGATCCTTTTCGATTGCGCCCAAACAGCTAACGCTCTTTAGTTGAATTTTTGACAAAGTATAGCCTCGAATACCTCCCCGCCACCGTTCATTTGCAAAGACAGCATAACCAGCGTGTTGGATTTTACATAAAAAAATATAAATTGTGCTCACTTTCTACTTACTTATATTAAGTTTAAGAATACATCGTATTTCTCATTCATCTGAGTCATCTGAGGAAGATGACACAGAATGCCTTTTTTGCACGGAAAAGGTGTTCGGCGATATAAAAGGTGAAGGGTGGATCAAGTGTTGTGCTTGTGGAAAATGGTGGCATAAAGCTTACACTTTTAAGAAAAGTTGCACAATGAAGCCACTACTCAGAAGACTGGATTGGTTTTTTTTTTTAGTTTATTTGTTGAGTTATAAACCTGAGTATATGTTATGTTGAATTATAAAGATTATCTTAATTAAAGACGTTTTATAGTTTTGATTTTCGCTTTTACTTGTCTACTATTACTTGTCTTACTACCTTATTCCTGAAAAAATAAAAGGTTGCTCGAAATTGGGGTACGATGATCATTGGAATCATCTTACCCCAACCATAGAGATCATCTTAGCCACTGCGGTGTATAAGATGATTACTTTGTAGAGTTTTAAAAATATGCTACATTATTATCTATGTAAACTTAATTAATTAGAAATTCTGAGTATGATAAAAGTTAGATAAACAAATATGGCAGTAGTAAATGCTATCATGTTTGTTTCACATGGAAATATATATATTTTATTTCAATTCTTGCTTAGAGGGATCATTTTGTACACCTTTCCCCTATATAAAGTATAAGTTTTCTTTTGTTTTGCATTTATGCTTTATATAATACTATAGCAATTTATAACTGAGGCGAAGCGTAAAGTCCGTTATGTCTAATTGATAAGCGATTTGCTTCGCAAAGCTCAACATAAGGTATTTTGGTTAGCTTTTATTTGAAAGTTTTTTTTTATTGCAAATATTCGTAATTTATACTACTTTGAATTAAATTCCTATACTGATTAGTTATTATTATCCAGTACATATTCATAGTTCCTTCGCTCTTGAAATCTATCGTATTTAAGACTAAAATATTTTAATGTTTTAGAACTTAGATTACATTTAAATTGAAATTATAAAATTATTACTTGCACGCGTCATGTACCCATCTTTTCAATTATTCACTCCTTACATCTTCCACCGTTTCTGAATATAATTTGTTATAGTGATCAACAAAGACTTGGTAAAATTATTATACGCCTATGTAGGTACATTATTAACAATTTTAGAATTCTTAGAAATGTCAAGTTATCATGCGAAGAATAGAAGCAACATTTTTTTTTATAAATAAAATTCCTATTCATAATAAAAGTAAATGCCATCTTTCCATTTCTATTATCTAATATAAGATGTAAAATTGCCATCTATTTTTTTAATGTGAGTGAAATCGCAAAAGGCTCTTCTTTTTAAGGTTTCCTTTTTAAAAATTGTATCCATACCTAATATGTATATAAAAATACGTATAAATATTTTTCAAATACAAAAATTATTTTACATTTGATTTTTACATTTCAGCATTCACCTAGTTGACTTTTATTATTGACATTTTTTGTCTCGTCTCTTTGTTTTATTTATTAAATTCCCAATTTATTCATATTTTCGCATACACTATGCCAGTTATTCCAAATGATATTTAACTAACGTTTGACTTTCTCTTATCTTTTTTCCGAGCACGGCGGATGAGAAATGCAGAAAATATAACCAACAATATCTCAATATAACGATGAGCAGAAGAATATAACATAGAGAGAAAGAGTTACCTTGGCGACAAGTACTACAAAGGGATATCGTTGCCAAGCTACCAATCTCTGCTATCTACGTTGCATAGGTAGGTAGGTATAACAAGTTGTTACCAACGACCAGTCATCCTACAACACAGTCAACGAGCTACCCTCCCATCTCATTCCCATTAGGTCCCATTTCTGTTTCGACAAAATAATAGGAAACAAAGTGTATGGAGTGTATATCGTTCCTGTGGATCATCTACATGAGGATTTGACAGACAACATTTCTATCATTCTCCTGGTCGACTTCTCTATAAGTAGCTATATATTCAATATACAACGTTGTGTTCATATAGGTATATATATTTATGTTGAATATATAGGACATTTTCCATACAGTCATCAGACCATATATCCTCACAGAGAGATACCCACGAAGATATTTTCCGTTGTCAACACACAAAAGAGATATAATATTAATATTTGCATCTAACTTATATTATATAATAAGTATATATAAAGAGAAAATACCTATCTGGCTTCCTCATACACCTACTTACCCGTAATAAAATATAAAATCAAGCTATGCTCGTCTCTTCACAATCACTATTTTCATATTCAGGTATAAAAGAGAATTCAAGAAGTTCTGAAGACATTCTGGCATCTAGACAGCATCGCGGGCTCATCATTCCATCGTATCTTTTGTAGGCAGAAAAACGATTTTGCCAATTCATATTATCCACCTTCATTTTTCAGCTACTTTGATTCGTTACTATAAAATATTAAATTATTGGCATGTCTTTGAAACATTTGCAAAATGTGAACTAATAAGGATTCTAAGAGCACTGAATATTTTCTCATTTAATACTCTGGATAATAATAGATATAGGTACCAGTCCACGTAAAAAATTATTCCATGAAATTTCCAATCAATATAAAGCAAGAAATAATAGCTTTCCTTAGAAAAGCTCAAGACTTAAAACGAATATGTTCTTCTTATTACAATTATTAAAAGATTTTTTTTATATGGTTAACAATTAAAAATTAACAATTAAGTCAGAAACTAAAATTATATCCTTTATATACTTAAAACTTTTCAAACCTTAAGTACATCAAAACCATCTACTTATGTTTAAATAAAATTGTAACTCCAATAGGATCCATAAAATTTTAATAGGAGATACCTCAATATAGGGCTAAGAGTGAGTAAGAAGAAATAATTTATTTTTAAAAACTATTAAACACTATAAATTCAGTCTTTTTTTTATAAAGGTTTATAATAATTTTTTGACCTTATTCATACATACCTTTTTTTAACATCACATCAAAAAACATACAATACTGCGTAGGTAGGTACTAGTTAATTAAAACAACTTAAGAAACTTTTAATTATTGTTATAATGATTTGAATAAAAAAGTATTTTTCATATTTCTATACTTTATTTGTAAACTTTCAATACTTAAGAGCGAATGTAAAATTTTATTGCGTTGTGTTTGTGTTGAACTTGACTTGAAGCTCGTAAAAAAGTTTGTTGACAATCTCCAACATGACAAGAAGTCGAACTTAAGTTTTAGATTCTAAAGTTTTTTTTTATAACTATTGTTCCTAATAAAAATGCTGAAAATGCTTGTAAAATTGTTGATAACAAATTAACAAATTTAACAAATTTTTTGTAATATTCAAAACATAATTTATCCGCCATAATAATTTATCCATCCTAATGAATTCACCTTGAATGCATATATGTATATCTGGTTTGGACGTTCGATTTGAATACTCTATGAATTCAATTAGATGTCATCGAGTTGTCCCATGCGGTACTAAATCAATTAATTTATACCAACTCCATATTTGGTAAGATGAAGTCTTCTAAGTAATATTCTAGAAAAAGCAATTCATAATTAAATAGATAGGTCCTAGTTATTCATGTTGTGCAGCAGTCAGAAATTGAACACATTATTTAATTTCTACAGAAATCTGTGTTGTTATAAGAGTCATACGTCTCAAACAGCCCCCTACCACTTAAACTTATCAGAGTTATTATAATTATTATATAAAAATACTTATCATAATTATTCTCATAATCACAATAATAATGAAAACATTTAAAAAAGTTTCATTTTAATAACTAGCCTGACGTTTAAAAAAAATTATTTCTAATCTCCGACTTTCATAAATTCTACGGTCTTTGTCAGTCTTTGTGGTCTTCTTCGTTCAACTCGTTGGCAACTAAATGGCAACTAGTGACTGCAAATCGAGTAAAAATGGTCACATTTTTGTAACATGAAGTTGTAGGGGGCTGATCTTAACTGTATGGTTTAACTTGCATCTTGAAATAAACGTATTTCTGGTTTGTTAAAGAATTTTTAACCGTATTCATTATAGCTATGTATTTTAGATTTATTTGGGTCAATATTTTTAGTTTGTTATTTACATGATATTGAAATTATGTAATCGGCCAGAAAAAAATGTAATCCTATCTTACTTAAATTGTCCTCCTAAAAACTTTTATTTTTAGATCTTAAAATCGTCTTAAGACTTGCAATGGAGTACCTTAATATTGAGATTGATCGAATAACATTCCAGCACATATCTACCTATAAGTAGGTAAAATAAACAATAAACATAGCGGAATATTCGGTTTTTATTCATATACAAAGAAATCGTGCATTGTACGACACAAGGACTGCGCAAAAAAACCAAAAAAAACTTGTAATTTTGTATTGAGCATGACTCGTACCGTATAATGTATGGTATTCTTTTATCTGGAACAAAGCTATACCTAATAAAATATTTTATGTATGTACATATTTAGAAGTAAAAAACACCGTCGCGTCGTTACAATGTTGGGGGAAAAGTAAACTATATGCTATAAATTAATGAATCTCTATAAACAATTAGCTGTTAAATACAATAGAATTGTCTTAAAATAATTTTAATTTAGGTTCAATATTACAAAATATTTGTGAAGTATAGTAGTGAAACAGAGTTCATGGGTAATTTAACTAAAAATTGATAGTGTTTTGGATTATTTGAAATGAAATTTACTTTGAAAATAATTATTCATAGTCACTTCTTAAGAACCAAAAAAATTCTTCTATTATGAATACTTTATTTCTCACAATTTTCAGCTTTCTGTAGAATTTCAAAGTGAATCTAAAGTGTTTTTAACATATATAAGTACTCACTTGTATATGTATCTGTGATAGGTAGGTATTGCATTTGAGAAAAAAGAATACGGTCATATAAACTAAAATCTAAAAGTGTGTAAGTAGAATTTATATAGGTGGTGGTTGTTACGCAGGGTTGAATGAGGTGGTGAGAGGTAGTTTGGTTGTAACCACTGAGCGGCAAACATTTTATTCACTATGTAACAAGAATATTGTGCACTCAACTGAGATATTTTGAGATACTCTGAACATTTCTACATGAACAAGCCACAGATTTTATCATCGCCACCATCGTAGCTGCCCTCATATAGTTATTCAACCTGCTCTATCCCATCCCTTATTCTTAGTTCCACTTTTCACTAACACCGATTCCCACATACAATGTGGGTGGTATGTCTTGTATGTGATTCATTCACTACTACCACGCTTCTTTGTAGATACACTATTTAATCATTCAACAATTTCAAAATTTCTTTTGTGTGTCACACTAATGAATGTCTTCCTTTATTTTTCCATTTTTCAATTAATGTAATTAAAAAACTAATTAATAAATATTTTTGCTTAAAAAATAATTATTAGGTATATGGATACATACCTATATCTGAACAACATATTTCTCGTCAGAAAAATCAAAGTTTCATTGAATTTTTATTATGAAATTTATCACTTACTGCAAAAGCTCTATCTTCCGGTAAGGTGTTTATCTTCTTACCTGTTTTTTATAAAAGATGATAAGCTTAGCAAAAATTAACTACAAAGAGCTTTTAAGTTTCTTTTTTAAACTATTGAAAAGAAGATAGAAGGAAAGATGAGATTGGTCATGTGAATGATTTTTTGTTTATGTATAATTTATGAGGATTTCAAAAGATAGATACTAAAATTAAATTTTTTTTCAAAGGTTTTTGAGTTTTTCTTTCTTTCGTGAAAATTGATTAATTTAGAATCACTTTGAAATAAACGCGAGTTTGATCTATAGAAACTACCAAAGTTTTATATAGAATGAAAATAAAATGTATAATAAAAAGAGTTTGTAAGTAAAACGAAATGTGAAAACATCAAGTTTAAATTAATATTAGATATGTAAACGAAAAGTCGTCGTCGGCATCGCAGATGGTGGGCCATTGGGGGTAATGGATTGGTGGATGAGTAAAAAACTTAAATGGGGTGAGTAAGTGAGTGAGAAGGGTGGCTTCATACTCATTAAAGAATACGGGAGACATTGAGGGTATGAGAGGAGGAACGACGCCGCTGATGACGACAACGACGACGAGCTACGAGAAAAACGCTGCAGTTTTAAGAAAATTTTCACAGAGAACCTCAGTTTTAATTTAGATTTTATACAGGGAGGTGTTTTCTGTGTCTTTATTCTACGCCAAACGTTTCAGAAAAAGTAAGTGGAAAACCAAGAGTTTTGAGGATGATTTTCGACGAATTTATCATAAATTTATTTTTTTGTTACCAATCGTCGTTCCTTTCGAATTGATTCTTTTTATATATTCATATATTGAAGATGTAGTGAGATGAAAATTAAAGAAAAAAAAAGTAATTTTCACTTAGAAAATGTAAGTGCCATCGTGAATGTGCGGTGTGTGCTGTGTCCAGAATAGGGGTCTCGGATAGTCCGGATCGTGTTGATTGTGATGATGATGTTGAAGGACATTGCTGGTCCATCACATGACGTCATTACAAACCCAGCTTTGACCAATCGAAACACAGCGGTCACATCCTTTCCCCCACCATAGCGGTCATATTCAGAGGTAATATAGACAACACTCTATACACAACTGCACACGCACATACATAAACTGATTCCAATGGCACTTTCAATTTACATAAGTTCAAGCTCCGCCTTTCATTTTCCTTTATTAATACACTTAATAAATATATTGATTAACACTTGCATTTGTCTATTACATCATTATCTTGAAATATTTCGTAAAATAGGTTTTTAATCATTTTTTGCTTAATAAAAACAGTAGGTACTATCGCTTTTTCTTTTTCTCTGGTCATTTTTATCTGCTTTATGTTCCAGTTAAACATATTTTCTTTGAGTCTTACTTTAATTGTGTTAGCTATATTGTGTTATAAATAAAATTGGAAATATGTGTCAAGTTTAGATAATTTTATAAGTTCTTATTTTTATTTTTTTATTTTTAATTTTTTAAAAAACTAATGAATTTGTAATCAAAATAATATTTAGGTGATCGTTAAGATTTTGAAAACTAATAATGTTATTTTTTAAATAAGTACAAAAGCTATAAATCTATATTTACTTAAATAACATATTTTATGTAAAATAAAGCTAATTAATATTGGTGAAGCCATACCTAATTTCTCAGTGAATTTTAAAAGGTGAATTGGGTTGCTTTTTCTTATTTTATTAAAAATAGTTACTTTATTTATAACCATTTATCTGTAGTTGCTCTAAGAAAATTAAAATAATATTAGTCGGAAAGAATAAGTGAGATTCAAGGTTTTCCAGATCATTAAACGTATTATTTAATGTACCGTTATCGTTGTTCCACTAATTATTTTAATACAATCAATTTTGAAATGTGATTTGCACAGTTACTCGCAAATAATATTCCAAGCACTAACGTGTAAATACGAGAAGCCATCCATATAATATCTTCATGAACTTGAAGAACGAAGCGCTTCTTCTCTCTTTCCATTTTGCTGTCAAAAGACTTGATGGATTAATCTTCTTCACCCTTAACACCATCTTAAACCTCCAACCAATTCCAGCAAATATTCATATCTTGGAATTTTCCTTTTCCACCCGTGTACATAGTGCAATGGGAACGTGAGGTTTGTTAAAATGTGTAAGACATTGGGCGCCATTATCGAACTCATCATCAAGAAACACACGTGTAGGCACTTGTATGGAAATGAAGATACCACAATATATACTTATCGCTGGATGTGGAAAATTTGTTAAGATGCATGGAGAAAACGCAGTTATCATTAATTAGACGAATAGTTTTGAACAATAGGCGCTCATAATTGAATTGTCTTCTAATAGCCTATAAATGTGTATATTATCTGTTAAGTAAAGGTTGCATACATTAGATAGGCATATATGGAGCCTTTACAATTAGAGATATACCTACTTAACCACAATAGTGAAAACAACAATACCATATATGTAGTAAAAAAAACAATGAATGAAAGCTTACACTCAATATCTGTAAAGATTGCAAAACTTAAAAGAACATTTTGATTGTAGTTTATATCTCCTAGCACAACATAGGTATATATATACGATTATGAGCATATTTTGAATACTGACAAGCATATAAAAATAAAAGGTATTATTGATAATGCTATAACCTATAGCTTCAATTACCTATACTGTTCTCAATATTTGATACTCTTAGTTTTCCGTTTGTTCACCCTTTGTTTCATTCCTTATTAACTAATAAAAGTTTGATTAAGAATTCTTTAACGCTCAACTAAAACATTATATATAATATAATGCACTAAATTTGCATATAAGTAGATACCTAGATATTTTATTTCAATCAATTCCACTATCAATGTAGGTTATAGGTATATTTACTTTTGTATGTTCCAAATTTTTAGCTTTTCTGAGTTTTCTTCGCAATTTTTACGTTTTTAGGTTCTTGATAATAAATAAAAGCTTGTTGAAGGAAAAATTTTCACCTTTATTTTATTGTTGAACGGTCTTCCATACATCTCGTATACTTAATAAACTAGTAAAACCCGACAGTCAATAAAATTGACTACTGTTCTATAGATAAGTATTATGAATTGTGGTTAAACAATCTATTACTTAATTATTATTAATTAGTGAATTGAATTTAACAATGATAATTGCATGCATGGTATCAGTGTATATGGACTTTTTGAATTCCTTGGCAACTTCACTCCATTGGCTGTCACTCTTACGCAAGAAACCAATAAGCTATATAATAGCTGCTTATATATAAAATATATAACTGAGCCAACTCTGTGTAATAAATATTTTTTGGAAAATTCTATTCTTAACATCATAATTTTCAATTGCAAATGGTCAAATTTCTTAAAACTCCAATAACATTGTATTAAGTAAATAAAGATATCGTGATAATTCAAATTGATCGATTGATTGTAAAGAAGTAAAACAACAGCAAATTGATCAGAATTTATCCTGTATATTTTTTGAATAATTAGCGCAAAACGGCAGTCTGTTATCAGTTTATTTATATAAACTAATATAACAATATAGGTACCGAGATTGATAATTTCGAAAGTTTTATTATGTTGGCCTTCAAACATCGTAAATTGAAACGTTTTATGAGCAATAGTGAAACACATAAAGAGAAACATTATAAGTTAACCGAGTTACACATAAATATAGGGGATGTTAAAAGATATTATGCACTTTTTTAAGATAAAAGAAACGACATCATTAACACATAATTGGATAATTATCTTTTTACACACATTATTTAAAACTTTTATTATTCATACCTTATATCTAAATGGATGTATTATTGCATAATGTACAATTGTAAATAATTGATAAGTAAACGTATCGATTGAATTAAATAGTTATAAACACGTGACAAAAATAAATTCGATTCTTTTAAATTAGTTTTAATTAGAAAATAAAAGCAATAACTTATGTCTCCGACAGGAGTCTTGGCATGGCGACAAAAGGATGACGTCCTCATGACATGTGTTATGATCTGGCGTTGACATTTCCGCGTGTTGCTAAACTTACGCAAAACCATAATAATTCAACGTAGACATATCTATCACACATTATTAAACATACATGGAACGAGTATCTCCTCCTTGGTAGTCTATATCCCGCAATATAATATATAATTCGCATATGCGAATGTGTATTTAATAAGAATGATTCAAGTCATTGACGGTGACTTAGAACATTGAGAGCTTTGGCGCCCCATTTCATTCTCTTTTAGATTCCCCAAACACGCCTCAAATACATTGTTGTGATTGTTCCTGTTTGTGTTGTTCATCAAATGACTGATTTGTATTAGAGACGTCTATCTGTCTTTGTTTTGTACGAGTAGTTGATCTTCTATCTATTTCAGATTATTATTATCGTCATTATTTTAGTTTACAGCTCATTGTTTCTATGAGGAGCATTGTTTTGAGTTAAACCTTACTCGGGTTAGTTCATCTGCCAGTGATTGTCTCGTTTGCAAAGCGAAGTAATTATCTGATATTAGAATTCGAAAATAGTATTACCGACAAATTCTCTGGAGTGGATGTTAACATCAGCTATTTATTTCAGAAAAGAACTTAATCTTAGTTGAATTCAGATCCCTTTTGCTATGTTAAGTGAAATAAAATTAGCTTGAACATCTCTGCTATAGTCGTCATCAAATTAAGCTTCGCAAGACGTTTGTTAAATATTAGAAAAGACCCTTCAGAAAAGCTCTTGAAACACTAGAAAATGTGCAGAATTAATTGAATGACTTTGGCTTGCTTCGGAAGCAATATTACACTTATAGATATTTATTTAAACTGTGGAAATGTGCCAAATGATTGCAAAGAAAATAGAAAAATTTATACAAATTGTTCAGTTCTTTCGAAAGTCATTACGGAACAAAATTGAAAAACATTGTTATTCCATTCAAAAATGATATTTTATAAACAGATATTCCATGTAACTGTTTTAGCTTGGGTTAAATATTTTTCTAAAAAATGTACATGTTTAATCATGAAGAGTGTAATTTTGAACCCCTTCCGTACTGAATCTACCCTATTTATTCTACCCTTCGTTAAAGGAATTTTATTATATTTAACCCTATAAGGTTTATATACATACATTAGTATATGTACATATTGTATTGATACTAACCTACCTGACTATCTTTATGTTACCTTTTCTAAAAAATGTGAGATATGCAACTAAACTTACATACATGTAAACAAGGTGTATATTTCACTCTAAAGACAAAAGCTCCCAAAGTTCAATTTTAATTTTTTTGTTTTTCAAAGAAAAATCCCTTTTATATAAAACTAAAATAAAAGAAAACTTTTTGAGATTATTTTCAAATAAGAAAATATATAAAAGAAAACAAATATTGTTTTTATTTATAATAGTTCACATTGAACAGATACATTGTACCTATAGGTAGATTTTAAATTAATATTATATTAAGCAGTAGAAATAAACTGTTTATTAAAATTGAATATATCGCGTTTGATAATAATAAAATTATTTTAAAATAATTCACAAATTATTTAAGGGAATTAATTTGAGAGAATAAAATAAAAAACTATAAAATAAATAGTTTGTATTTTATATAACTGAAAAATTTTAATTTATATATTTTTTCTACTACTGATAAATTCATACTTTAAATTATGTTTTCGTTTGTATTGGAAATTATCGAAGGTATTTGTAAATAGTCTGTATTTGTAATAAAGCTAGATCCAAAAGCTCTACAGACGTAATAAATATTTCAAAATACTAGTATTAGATGGCTCTTTCATCACTGAATTTCAGTTCGGCAATTCTCTGCTAGAGTGCTCTAACTTAGTTTTAATAATTTAAGGGTGCCGTGGGTAAATTTTAGGGGTTGAAATGTACTAGTTCTGTAAGTGAAATCGTTTTATATATAGTTAGGGGATGAATTTACGACCACTCATTTAGCTCATACAGATTAATTCTTTTGATTCGCCAAACAATTGATATAATTATTTAACTAATTGATGTTCTTATATTTTATTTTAGGATTATAATTAATAATCTTATAATATAAGTATTATCTTTTCACTTTTTTGTACTTCTAAACTGAAAAGAAATTTAAATAATAAGCTAAGGCTAACGAGAACATTGCGTTTAATAATTTAATTTGCTATTTTGATTATTTTTTTAGTACGTACTGATTTACTATTTTCAATAATCAACTTGTTTATTATTATAAAGAAGTCGCTCTTAATCGTTGTATCCAAAAATGCTTGATGCTACGTGAAAGATACAACTTTAAGCTTAAAGCAAAGCATGTATGAAAAACTATAGAGGCGTTAGTTATATTCCTTATCGTAAAGGTACCTAAATATTTAAAGACTTTCCGCGGAGTTTGTCTGCATAGAAAACTAAACAAAAACCTACTTTAAAAGTTATTTTAAACTTAAAAATAATTTTTTCAGCTCTAAATTGCGTAATGTACATATTTTTCTATAACTTCTTTATGGTTTCTGATTTTTGATAAAACATTTTTAGATATTTACTTTTGCAAGCGATCTTTCTTAATCAATTAGTAATTTTTTATTTTTCCATTTTATATTTTTCAATTATTAATTTTTAATAATGTTATACGTACTTACAAGATTGAGAAATAAAATCCTACTTTAATATGAAACTCTTCCTACCTACGAGTACTTAATAATCTATTTATTAATAATATTATATCTTATTGTTTCATCATTATAAAGAAAATGCACTAACAATAAGTAATAAGTTAAAGTTCATGAAAGATAATCTTTTACTGTTTGATAATACTTATGATGATTGTAGAATTATGACATATTTAATTGTATATTGAAGAATTATATTAATTAAACTCTTTAAACTTTTATACATTTTATATTGTCATTTGTCAGCAATTAATCAAATTTATTTAAGTGTGCAGTTATAAAAAAGTAGATAATATCTGCCTACTTAAGTTAAAAGTTGCAAAAAAGAAAAAAGAGGTTTGAGGTCAAAGATAAAAAATAAATTTCTGAATAATTGTAAGAAAAACCCCTTTTCTGGATAGTCAACACAATAAAGCAAAACACAAATTAAATTGCTTAATAATTCGAAATATCTATACCTAGTACCTACTTACCTATACCTATGGAGGCCCATCTTTCCCATTGGGCACTCTGGGCACGTCCAGGGCCCCACGATCAATCTTTCATAGTAAAATACTCGTAGAGCTATTTTCAAAAGTCATAGCGGCCCCGCAATCCTAATGTGCCCAGAGCCACCAATAGGTTAAAGACGGCGCTGCCTATATGGCGTAAATTGAGATAAACTCTGAAAGAACTATGAATTATGAATGTTTCAGTTTTTTTAAATTCTAAATATATTCTTTTTCTTATTGTTGAGTACTAACTTATATAACATTTTTTAAAGAATATATATTTATTATTCTAAAATTTTCGCGAACAGGCTTGGAACTTTTCACGAAGATTACCCACCAGATTGACCTAGCTAACACTTAAACTAACTTCCAAATTTCGTCTATACCTAAATTGGTTCACTGCGAGTAGTAATTTGTAGTGTTCAACGGATAAGGGGCCATCCATAAATTACGTCAAACGAATTTCATGATTTTTGACCCCCCCCTCGTCTTTGTCACAGCTGGTTACATTTGTGAGACCCTCCCCTACTTAGTGTGACGTCACATAATTTTACATCTACAAATTATAATTATTAAATTAAAACAGCAGCAAAATTTATTTTATTTCAATTTAAATTATTTTTTAATAAAATTAACATCAAATCAAACATTTCAAGAAATTAACAAAAAAAACGATTATTATATTAATTATAGATCAAACTTAATCATTTTGAGTCCATGGGCTTTGAACCCACTCCTTTAAACATTTAGATTAAAATAGATTTTGAAATGTGACGTCACGAAATTTAGGACCCTTCCAACCCCTTGTCACATAATGTTACACTTCGTCGATAAGCTCCCTCCCCCTTGACGTGTGACGTAGTTTATGGATGGGCTTTTAAATTAATTGTAAAGGTTTCGTGTTCATTAATGGCAATAGACTATAGAGCTCAAAAATTGAAAAAAGCAAGCTGTTTATAAGAATAAAAATATATTAATATTAACAATAAAATTGTGATAATAAAAAGTTATAAATAACAACTAAAAATTATATTTTTCTACACAAAAATCGATAGATAGTAGGTACCTTTAATGAACCTGTACGTAATTAAGTGAAGAACTGCTTTAAAACTGTAGTTTCGTTATATTTTCAATTTAAAACTTTAAAATCGATAATCTGATACATGATTTCCCTATACTCGTAGTCAGATAAAACTTTTACTTACCCAACCGAACTTTTCAAATAATCGTGATAGTTTGCTTTGTACTTCTTCTGTGAAATTTAGAAAGAGAAGAAAGGTGTAAGGGAAATAGACAAATATATTTTCTCAATGAAACAATCAGAAATTTGAAAACAAACATTTATTCATTTTTTGATTTGTAATCGATTTAATAATAATAATAGACACAAGAACGTCGTGTTTTACATTTTTTTTAAATTTAAGTTTTAATACTTTTTTCATTTTACTTTATGTATACTTGTATGATGTAGTTTACGTTTGTGTTGTGTGTATATTTCGTGTATAATTAAGTAATGTAATTTGTGTATTACTCGTGTTATTATTTACATTTAAGATTATTATTATTAGATCTCTCTCAGTACGTTTACATCATTTTTTTCTTTAAAAATAATCGATAAATAAATAAAACAAATACTATAATAATGTAATAACATTCAATAATAATCATAAAGTAATAAATAGACAAAAATATTGTACAAAAATAATCAGTGGCATTGTTAAATTCACTTGATGATTTTATATAGATAAAATCGAAATTTTATCTTATGGTATTTACAAAGGACATTTTGTGAATGTTGTCTTTTTGTAAATAACATAAAATATGCCAATATGTATGCATGAATTTAATAATGCCATTTTAAACGAATGACAACCAAAATTTACAAAACGTATTTTAACGTATTATGCTCCCCATTTATAGAGTAAAATACGTGTAAACCGTATGGAAAACAACCCTCTAATATGTTAATTAAATAGAAAATTTGAATAGATTTTGAAAATATAATTTAATAATACAACAATTTGTTTTTACATATTGTAACATTTCGATTTTGTGTGTTAGATGAGAGAGTTCTGAATATGCCTTTTTTTAAGAATCTTCAAAAAATTATATATTTTTTTTCTTTCTTAATTATAAGAGTTATTTTATTTATTTTTGTAACGCAATACGTACACACATAATAATATATTTATTTAATTTTCATCTCTTTATTTTCTAAATATTAAAGTTTCTTATAAGATAAATTTCCATTTTCTTGAATTTTATTTAATTTTTGTATCATTTAGACCCTGAACAGTGCCTATATATTACCCTGTGTGAACAGAGACAGGGACGTATTTACTAAACATTGATTGCAGAAAAAAGGAATCACGTTTGAGATTATTCTATTTTTAAATAAAAAAATATATTAAAAGAAATAATATGTGGATTGAATTTATGAGAGTTATAGGTTTTATAAGTAATACGAGTAAGTATGTATTTTTCTTAAGACTAATGCAAACGATGCTTGTTTGCTGGCTTACATTCGGACAGGAAAATTGTAATTATTTAAATTTTTTATAATTACTAACAATTGAAGACCAAATTCTATTTTTTCACTACAAACTTTGGCAAAACAAGAAGAATCCAGAAAAATAACATTATTTTAATACTATTTTTTATTTATTTATTCAAGATCGCTTTAACTACTGAGATCATTATGAGCGTCGAATCTGAAAACATAAGTAAAAATCCGAGGCTTAAACGCCACTAACTGGTGTTTTATAATTTTAAAATTTAACGAAGTTATCAAGGTATGTCATATAAATAAACTAATCAGTAAGACATTTGAGAAAACAAGCATCGTATGCGAAAGGCTTAAATCTTGAAAAGGACAATAACTAAGACTTTAGGGTAAAAAAAATCAATAAAAGAATTGCCTGCGATTTACTTTAAAAAATCAATAGAATTTATTCTCATTCCCACTTCAATTGATGAGAAATTATTTATATTAAAATATTCACATTGAAAAATACTTTCGTAACGAAAAATTTTAAATATCTATTTATTTTAAACCAATGCACATTTATACTGAAATCGAAAAAAAAAAATTTTAAGCAACCAAAAAATTTCGCGCATAAGTAATAAGAAATATTTTTGAGTACAAATTCGTTTATTTTCTATTTTTTCAAAGCACAACTAAAAGCTCCAAGATCAAAAATGAGTGCTCTTCAAAAGCTTATTGTATTTATTATTCTATAAATTTTGGAGAAGTAAACCTCAAAAGATTTTGCATTGTAAGACTCGTGTAAAACTTGAAAGTAGATATTCAATCACTTATTCAGTCACTCATAGTTTCAAATTGAGCATAATAAAAACAATTTCTAATACTTTATAGATAAACCAAAACATAAAAAATAGAATATCCTTTCTTACCAAGTTGAGTTTTCTCTCCATTAATACTTTAATTATCATATACTTTTTTACATTTAAAATACTGATGTGGTATGTCTACGTTATGTTTCTGTTAAGTATCGAGAAACAGGACACGACAAAATATTCTAGTAGTGATTACAAAGTCTATATTTTGCGAAAAAGAAATCAAAATACTCAAAACAGCACATATTTATACATGAAATAATTTCGTTTTGTCATATTTATTTATAAATATTTAATATTCGTTTTCTCTTTCACACATCGCCTTTTCTCTGTACATAATACTATTGATAACCGCTATCAATTAAATAAGATAGAATCTTACGTTTTCTTATTATTTTTTATTAATACTTGGATGTAAAGGGTATTACATGTGATAAAAACACATATAACAAATTTTTCTCTAATAAATCCTAACACACTTATCGATTTAATTTAATAATTTAACTATTGAAAATTTTATTTATATAAATTACATGTACCTAAAAGGTAATAGGAAACTGGATGATTTTTTTAAATATACTATTTTACTTCTTTGTACAATCCTGTTTATTTGTTGAGAAAACCTATTGAATTTCAATCAGATTAATTACTGAGACAATCATGAAGAAATCAAGAGGGGGAACATTCATTATTGAAAATATCTTGAAGGGTTGTTTTAATACACTAATTTTTTTATTTATTTAAATACTTTATATACATTTGATATAAACAACAGTTACACGTGATATGGTGTGGTCCGACAAGGAATGTGAAGATGATGCCAGTCATTTGGTCAGTCTCTCTCTCACTTCGTACCCAAAAATGACGAATTATTAGGATTTTCTTATTTTCTTTTAATGGGCCCTTATTGTAATGTTTTTTGTATAAGAAGTATCAATAAACTATCATCACTTAGCGATACTAATGTTTAATTATATTTAATAGTAACTCGTCCTTAGAAAAAATATTAAAAATAAACAAAAATACTTTGGTATCAGTTACGTAAAAATAAATAATAAACGTTTATTTTTTTTCTTTTAAACAAAACAAATCATTTGTGAAAAATGGAAAGATTAATAATAACGACGATGTAATAGGGGTGTATTTAAAAGGGTTGTGTAGGCGAACGTATTGACGAGGCTTCTTGCTGACTAGTATGTGAGACTGGGAGGTGGCGGGGGCAGTCGAAAACCGCCCCATGGAAAGAGTCATGTGGCCTCCACTTTGGAAGCTGGACTGGTTGAGGAATCTTCATCGCCAGCCATCATTGGTAGTGGCGGCAACAGATGACCCTTACCCTGATTAACCACACACTTTCGCATATGTTTCTCGAGCGTGGATGGCACGGAAAACGGCATCTCACAAAACCGACATCGATAAACGTCTTTACCAAGCCGACCGTGAGTTTTCATGTGACGGGTCAGCTTCGAGCTTTGTGCACAAGCATACGAGCACAGTTCACATTTGTATGGTTTTTCACCGGTGTGCGAGCGGCGGTGGACAGTTAAATTTGAACAATTTTTAAATACCTTACCGCAAAATTCACAAGTGTCGTTGCGACGATTTTCTTTTTTAAGTAACGGACCCGGCAAAAGAGCACTCGGACCGGATGGACCACCGGAACTGTCACGTTTTATTCCCGGCAACCACCAATCTCCGCGTTCCAAATCCAGCTTCAGCCTTTTACTTGCTTCATATGCGTTTTCGAATGGAGCAAATAACGGCAACGGTTGAGGTGGACCCGGTAAAAGACTTTTGGCGAAATCTTCTCTTAAACGAAATGCAGAATTAACTAGAGATGTACTATTGTTATTGTCTCTGTCTTTACTAGCTAGTTGCATTTTTAAAGCAGATCCGGACTCTTGTAAGGCTTGTTTATATGCTTCATTATACTGGGCTATATTGCTCAAGCCAAACTTGTCCATTAATTCACCGACTAGGGAAGCTGAGGTTGATGTAGGAGGCTTTATTGACTGTTGGCCTTGGGAAGGAACGCTCAAGTCTTCGGCTTCTTCCTCTTCAGGCTCAGCTTCGTCTTCTTCATCTTCTTCCTCCATATCATCATCTTCTTCACTATCCTCACCATCTAGGGTTTCAACAGAGCCTGCATTGCTAGTACGATCTTCAGGCGTACGATGCAACTTCATATGTCTTTTCAGCTTTGAGCTTTGAGAGCATGAATGATCACATACTGTGCACTTGTATGGACGTTCACCGGTATGTGTTCGTTTATGAACTTCTAAGTTACTTAGAAATCTAAATTTCTTTCCACAAAAATCACAGGCATGTATTGCATCGTTCGAATTGTTCGATCGCGGGGAAACAGCTTTGGTGGGTGGCGTCGACGCGGATCTCGGTGTCGTTGTTATTGATGATATTAACGGTGTACTTTCTTCTTTGACTGGAGGAGATAGACTATGGGGTCGACTTCCACCACTTCCACTACTGCTGTTATTATTGTTGCTACTATTGTTGATGACAGGAGTGGAGGTCAGTTGAGATGGTGAAGGACTAGCGAATGGTGGTGAATGTTTACGGGGCGAAGGGGAACTGGTTGCGGCTGCCCCCGGGCTGGTTGTTCCCGCGAGCTGCCGCAACCGCTGCGAGTAAAAATCCAGCTGCGGTTCCAAAGAGAGCGGTTGAGTCTGAGCCGGTGGCCGATCGCGATTTGGTGCGCTCACGGGAATTTGGGGTGCTCGGTCGGCCGGCGACGGAAAATTTGGATGCGGTGGAACTGCACTGGCTGCAACTGCCGCTGCTGCAGCCGCTAGATTTAATCCATGATGACGAAATTGTTCGGAGACTAATTGTTCCATTCGAAAATGATCGGGATTAGGACGGGCGAATAAAGGTGCAGGAGGAACTGGACCATGACCTAAAGGAGCCATTCCGGTTGGAAGAGGTAACCTAAGTAAGCCGCCAACGCCGAATGGGTGATGCAAATCTGGCGGAGGCAATAAGTGATGTCGAATGTTAGGAGGTGGTGGTGGCGGTGCCGAAGACTGTGGTGGTACTGATGATGACGAACATCCTGAAGAAGTACTGCATGTGCTACTACCGCTATGGTTATTACTATTACTAGATTTAGTTCCAGATGTAGTGTTTCCATTGTTTGAAACTCCGTTACTGTTACTCCCCGAACTCTCGACGTAAATTTTTACGCCATGTGTATGTTGGACGTGTTGAACGAGGCGCCAGGCCGAATGCATACGAACCTTACATGTGGAGCACACATAGTTACTGGGTTCTGAAACAACAATAAAATACCACAAATTATACATAAAAATTTCACACAGATGTCGCATAAAGCAAAATATACGATAGTGTAAAGAAAAGCATGGATTTTTTATAATATTAAAATCTGGTTGGTAATGGTCGAAAGCATGTGACTTGATAGTGGGCGAAATAGGCTACGGCCACATGTGGCCGAACCATTTACACAGCTTTGCTTGTAATAATAAAGTGAAAACTCGTGAAATGAAAAATAGTTCGGACATTATTTTATGTATTCTATAGTCAAATGTGGGAACGAACTAAGGGATAACGATGGTGACTGAGAAGAAGTTGGTGTGGTGTCGGAGCTGAGGACGTGCTACGATTTAAAATCATCCTGCTTAAGGTTGCGAGAGAGCGGCCAGCGAATCGGGAGACAGCTGTTGTAACTTCTATGAATGTGTGTGTTGAAACAGGGTTGAAATGGGGTATGAGAGATGGTTGCATGTTGAATCTAAGTGTGATGGCAGATGACGACAATACTTTTCCACATTCACCATTCTCCAATATCTTGACACTTTCATTTAGAATTTTCATTGAAATCTATGCAAGTTGAATAAGTTAAATCGGAATCACGGTGACATATTAAGATGAGAACGTCGTTAAGATATAATAATACCGCGGTAGAAGGTCAGGAGGACCTAGGAGAGCCCATCTTCCTCGCTAATCGACCCTATAATTACCGGTGTGTGTTACGCGGTCGAGCGACGCCATCGCCGACTATTGTTCTCAGTTGAGGTAATTTGACGAGATCGATAAGTTTAAATGACGCGGCCGGCTGGAACAATTGCACCACAGCTTCCAAGCCAACCGACCGACCGACGGACGGACGTCGAGAGGAAACGG
Organism: Sisyra nigra; assembly: GCA_958496155.1. Taxonomy (NCBI): domain Eukaryota; kingdom Metazoa; phylum Arthropoda; class Insecta; order Neuroptera; family Sisyridae; genus Sisyra; species Sisyra nigra. Next base: position 36,418,346 of record OY292313.1, on the reverse strand, counting down.
AAACGGGAGAGACTTCCTGTTGGCGACACACATCGCTTTCTTCTCTCCCATAGAAAATTTATCTTTGAACATATTCCTCACGATCGCGAAACCTTCGTGTCGATATCAACGATCAGTGTTCCATTCCATTATATGTTTTATGTATGATAATCCTCAGTCTCGTATTCTCATCTTACCTTGATTTAATTTTATGACGTCAATAATTTTACGACCCATCAAACACTCCTGGATAGAGCATAAAATGATGCGGAACGCGAGCCTACCACGTGTGAACCGTATTTTGACTAATCTCTTTCCGTCCCTAAATTCTTCATCACGCCTCAATACATTATCCCCGTAGAAAAATTTGCATATATTTAAAAAGAAGTACAACACGGGTCCGAGATACGAGGACGCGACCGCAGCCAAAGCACAAAGCGCCACGCGGCTACGATTATTTATCGCACAAAAAAGGGTCGGAAACATCTTGCGCGGACCATCTCTCAACTCACAATAACCGACGTGCGGAACATCAACATACATCTTTTATATTCTAATTTATGCAAAAGAATCATTTTTCATTTAAGCCCACCCCACGTAAGGCCAATCGATTTAACTCGGATTAAATTAATTTCAAACTTCCAACTTTAACGAGCGATATTTTGCACGTTTTCTAATTGAAACGAACAGCTATGTGCTGCTTACATCAAATACTGTTGAAGATTTCTCTGTAATGGTGAGTAGCAGTAGCCACATAGGGCAATACATTATAACGATATAGCTGTGAACACAGCACAAAGAAAGCGGAGCTTAAAATTTGAATATCAGTACGGTCATTGTAATTTTATCACAGCATTATATTCTTATATACATATATATAAGATATAGAACGCGATTGATGGAACGAGTCGGGGTTTCAAGAAAATAATCTCTGTATGGACCAATATTATTATTATAATAATAATATCGCATGATTCATTGAAGTATAAAAATAAAAAAAGACAGATAGTGTAAAATGAAGTAAGAAATCACATATATTCACCCTTCTTTAACGCCCTCAATAGAGCTTTATTAATATTTTCAAACTGAAAACTGCTTTCAACCCAATATATCGTCACACAAATAAACTGTGAAAAACAAGGATAAAAATTTTTATAAATAGGCATGATTCAATTTCGTCGATTTAATTAAATTTTTGTAAAAGAGAAAAAGAGACAATATTTATTAAGGTTTTTTTATTAATTGTTTCAGAAATGGGGTTGCATACGAGTATATCACCTGGTAACGTCGATGAGGACGAGGACGGTCACGGTATTGTTACCTAATGTACTACACACACTTTTGGATTATGTGTGCCGACAAAAAATGAAGATGGTTCTTATTAAAACAACCCCGAGTGTGTGCTCGTGCCGTTTATCTAATTTTACCCCTAATTAATAGGTGCACGCGCTTACTATTAACCCTTTACTGTATGTTATTATGTTTTTTATACTATTGTAAACATTTTCATATTAAATAAAATCTTTAAAAGATAACCTTTTTATTTTCAATGTTAAAAAAAATTAAGTTTTTAAAAAATTAAAACCATACTCTCACGTTCGACGTTTTTAAATTTTGTTTTATTTTGTAAATGGATATATAACTATTTACTTTAAACACTTTTGTTTTTTATGTATATTGTTTTATATATTTTGTATAACATTTATGGTGTCAAGGCAAAAATTGTAGCTTAAAATCGTTACGTTTTATCTTAACATAAAAATGAGAAATAGTACCCTCAAAAATATTAAAACGTTAAGCCACCATTTAATTTTATACTCTGGCCTATATATTCGAGGAATTCTTATTTTTATCACGACATAAATATTTTTTCGTCCTTATTGAAATAAAGAGGAGGGAAAAAAATAAGAATAATATATATAATGTAATATAAACAAATGGTGTATAAAAGACATTATATTAAATTCAAAAGGCATCTTGAACGCCTTTTGTTAGATGTCAATCTGAAAACTAATTTCATATGTGCTTTCGTTTGACATCTTAGTCGACTGGCGATCATTGAGTGTCAAATATCGTCGCTTGAGCTTTCTTTGTAGCGAGAGCGTTCAATCCCCAAACAGCCGCCTGTTTTCGAAAAACTCCATTACGTGGGAACAACAAAGATAAGCGCACACAGATCATGAGGAACGCGAGGAAATGCAAGATGCTTAACCGACTCAACCCTCAGTATCTTAAAATTAACAAACTGTCATTCAAGACAAAACGCAACGAAAGAAGAACCAAACATGAGCATTACATAACGTTTGGCGCGTGCATTGCCTCCGGTGCATGTTTTCGACTAGGAATATTAATCCTGTACGTTTCAATGTCGCTCGCGTCAGAAGTGTAAAGGTGTTGGTGATGTTGGCGCTGAGGCCGATGGTGGTGGAGTTGGGTGCTGTAATCGAACACCACCCAAGGGTTGTAAATTTCACTCTACACCCTTGTCTCTTTATTTCATCACAATAATTTATAATTATATGGTGGACTAACAAAACGTCGAATAAACGTTAATTCGGTTTTTTATGACGAACCATTCTATTTTTTGTATTGCTTTTTAACGATCTTCAACTCACAAAATCTACACGATTGATAAAAAACAAAAAAATTTCAGCTTTACTTAATTTATAATTAATAAAATGTAAAAAATATTTTTCTATCCTTATACACTCTCGTTAATTTTGCCATTGGTTAAGTAGAGTTGATATTTAAGTTTTCTTTAAAATAATTTTTTCTACCAACTTTTTAAAAAAGTTTGTAATAACACAAAAAAGTGATTTTAAACAACACCATTTTTTATATTAATATCATCATATCATTTTATTATTACATTATTAACACATCTACTTTAAACAATTAGGTACTCGCTTAACCAATAATGATAAAAACTTTTCGTTTTTTTTTTAAGAATGTAACTTTTATGGATCAACAAGTAGTTATCACCAACTTGAACCTGCTAAGAATAACAACTTTGTCAACTAATAAATTAAAATTGTTGAAAAAAAGAGAACAACTTTTCTACATGCATTGATAATGCGTAAACACAAACGCAACTATCAATTGTGTATATCTACGATATGATATGTTTAACGAAAAGTTACGTAAGAGGTTTCATGGGTAAATTTCCACACAAACTAAAATTATAAAAGTAATTAGATAAAGCTTACACCTATTAATTTCAATATTAAAATAGAAATGTTTAATGATACCTGTTGTAATTATTAATACTTATCAAAAGGTCTTTAAAGCATTTTTTATATCTGAATTGCTATAGGTACTTAAGATGTCATAATAACGAAATTTTACTTTATACCTATTACACCTATTTATACCCTAATACCTATTGATATTACATAATTGAAAAAATTATAACCTTAATTTCATCTGCTACAACTGAAGTTAAGCCTCAAATTAATCTCAATTCTTTTTCGGAGAGCACTGCACATAATCCTATTAATCCTTTTTTTTACGATTTTCAGATGTAAAAGCTTTCAAAATTTCAGTTAGAATATCTTAATAAAGTTGAGTTAATTGGACTAAAAATAAAAATCCAATTCTATTCAAGATCAGTTGGTACCTATAAGAAAATTTTGCGTAATAACGATGAGCTCATCAGTAAGACTAACGTTTCAAGAAAATGTTTGTAATTACTGAAGTGTTAAAAATTGTTGTCGCTTGTCATTTATATGTCACAAAAATCAATCATCAAAGTGCTAAAGAAGGGGTGAATAATATATTTTGGCCGTATACTTTTTCTAATAATGGACATCTGTTGGGGGAGGAGGTGAGATTATCGACTAGACGGACAGACGGTTGAGCGGGCGGTCGTTTGGTCAGACGATGCTGTTGATTGTTCTATTCAACCTATCATCCCTTCGTAGTTCGTTCATATAATACAGATCTAAAATAGTGCGGAACAGCTGATCATTAGACCATTTCTAGGACGAGTGGACATTTAAAAAACATGAATGGATTTTAGAAGTAATTTTTTAAAATCGATTATTGTTATGCTCGACTGGTTTTATTCAAAGGGTTTCGTTTTTTAATGCTCAATGAGGTCCTCTCACTTATATCACCCTCTATCAATTTGCACATGTTATCGAATGAATAAGGTCATTTCAATGCAAAGAAGGAAGCCTAACGCAGCGGTCAAAATAGATCAATTATTGTTTCGAGTGTGCATGCATATGTCGCTTGATGGGCATCGAGAGATATTTAAAGCGATGGTTTTTTATTAATTGAAAGGGATGAAAATATACTCACCACTATGGGTTGTGTTGGACTCGGCATCGGCCACTTCGGTGCGCGACTTTTTGCTCACTTGACTTATTTCATCGGTGGATGACGAGTTTGTGGCACCGCTGCTGTCAAGTCGTTCTTGTTTGATCAAAGGTTTGACGTCTTCACCGTCTTCTAAGCTCGATGAAGTGAGTGGCGAAGAAGAAGCACGGCGTTTTGGCGTTGACGATGTGGCACCTTCCCCACAGAGGTCGGCCGATGCGGGTAATCGTGGTGGCGGTGTGTGCACCCGAGAACCTGAACCTGATGTCTTTTTGCCGGATATCGGAGCGGATATACTTGGGCGGCGGGTATTCACAACAGCCAGGGGCAAACCGCCGTCGTCACTGTTCCCGCCACCACTGCCGTCTCGATCCCGATCCGATGCCTCCGGGTAATTGTTGTGGTGGTGGCCGCCATCCACATAGTTTTCTTTATTACAACTAGCGACCTTGTGTTGAATGAACCGAACAATATCGGATAAAGCGAACGGCTTTTGACAGGCCCCGCATGTAAGAATATCACCAGGTTCTGCATCCGCTGAAATAAAGAGAAACCAAAATGTTAAACGCACAGTTTCACTATAAAACACGCATTTAATCAAGGCATTTTTCTCTATAGATTATATCAGAAGGGGATCAAAACCACTGAACTTATCCTTAACGCCTGAGCAATTTTCAAAAATAAATTTAATTTAATTCTCTTCAGCTCTTTTTTAAATTTGCGATTCTCGAGTGTTGAACATAATGCGAACAGAGCGTTTTCATTGAAAAGTCGCCACAGATAAATCTCAGTGGTGGCCAAAACAAAAACCAACCCCATTCAATATGCAACGACCACGACAATTGATATCGTTTCATTTTAGGGACATTGATAAAGTGGGAAAGATTGATGAAAATAAACAGCTGACATTCATAAAAAAATTAATAAATTTTATCTATAAGAAAAAGGGAAATTTTTACGAAAGTTTGAAGGAATGTTAAATATTACACCCTATACATGCAATGCTTGACCACACCCCTAACTGACCAGTCGTTTATCTGGACACTCTCAATGGACTTTGTTAGACATGCGTGCTCAACATGTATGTATAAGGATAAATAAATAAGACTGCCCCCGATGTTCATTGGATATTTCATTCCTTTAATACCACATTTCAATCAAATCTTTCAAACTTTATCATTATCACTATTAATTCTTTTATTGTCTTAAGGACTGGTGTTAAGTAGTTATATAATAGAACTTTTAAACATAAGAGAAAATATTATAATATTATCATATAAATTTTCCGTTAAAATTTCCATACATATAAGAATCGAATATAATTATTACGTATCTCGATATAGAAATTTTTGATAACCGGAAATAGTCAATTTTTCCCATTCAACTAAACATGAAATAGTCAGAGATGTATAAGGGGTAGTTTTCGGTGGATGAGGGGGTCAACGGCTACACACTCCGAGAATATAGCGAATGCAACATTACAAGCACAAAGTTGTTCGCATTCCCCTAAACAAGTTTTATTGGTCGACAATCACTTGAATATTGGTTTCTTTATATGCCTGATAAAAATAATACATATTGTTTCGGAAGATTGACTATTTGGTAGCAATCTGACTTATCAGTCCACCCCTGCTATCAAGATATACGTACTTTATACACGAAATATTTTCCACAATCTTTTACGAGTATTTATTCACCTCAAAATCTCTATTCCGACAATTTATATGACTATTATAAAACGATATTGTTTCAATCTGAAAATAAAGAGAAAAGTTTTATCTACCTACTTTATAAATAGTATGGAAAATTATATGATAAGAAAAATCTAGATCTAGGTAGTCGTATTAAAAACTTGATTAGTAATATAACATACACATCTTAATTGTAAGTATACAAAAAAGTTTTAAGGAATTTCTTCTATAGGTAACTATGCATTTACTATAATGCAATCATTTGATTTTCCAAGTAATCTGACATAAGTCGCTGTATGTACCTAAATCGCTACTTTTATCCCCTTGGGTATATGCTATTTATGTTATAAATTTTCTATTAAAATTGTTCTTCGACAGTTCTTAATTTTTGTACAATTAAACCACGAGATTGAAATAATTTTCTATCTGATATTCTTTAGGTTATATATCTATTCTCTAAAATACACCCATGATTCTTAGGGGCATACAAATTCATTTCTTTTAGTAGAGCATCGTTATTAGTTATAACAGAGGATTATTTTTATTTTGATGAGAAAGGATAATAAATAATTCATGAATATTCACCAGTATACAAAAACAAGTTTGTATAAGATAATAACATTTTTCTTTGAGCTCGTCTTGTAATGGACTTCAAAGTTATCTATCTTTCTTATACGAATCCGTTTAAATTGTATTGTTTTTCTACTCATTAAAGTAACTTATATGATGAGTGCTGTTCATTTGAGGTGAGAACGTTTTACCAGCCAAACATCAAGAATTTCTCAAGCATATTAGAAACATATTTTTTATTTAAACGTCATTTTTGTTAGGCAGAGATAATTTTCATTTGCCAAGATGTAGTGTTTCATTTACGTTGGTCTATAACTACTAAAGTGGAAGGAAAAAAGTAAAGTTTCTGGAAAAAAATTTAGGTTTAAATGGCCATAAACTATCTCAGGACCATTAGAAATGGTAAAAAATGATTTTTTTGTATATGGTTACAAATCTTGGTTTCTAATATAAGCGCTTCCACAATAAAACTCTTTTAACTTCATAAAGTAGGTATAGGATAGAAAAGGTAATTGCATAAAATCGGTAATGGGATTTAATTATGTATAATAATTCAGTTGAATTCAGCAGAAAAATTACAAAGTTGGCATTATATTTTTAATCTTGATAATCATGAACCTTAAAATGTGTAAAAAAATATATAATCTTAATTTAATGTTAATTTATCGAATCGCTGAATATATAAAGATGTTTTTATCTATAGTGTAATATAATAAGCTCACTACTAAAAAAGCAACAGATTGGCTACTAAAGTTTTATAACTGAACATAATATGAACATTACTTATGTATAGTAATGTATTTAGGTATTTATACTATTTATGGCTTATAAAAAGTATAGTTATAAGCAGTGTCTATGATGTCAAAAATAAAACAAAAAAAAGAAAATTTACTAAGCCTACCGCCTTTTATTTATCCATTTAACTCATTTCGTAGTAACCGTTTTCACTGTGCTATTTTATTTGTATTAATTTTTTCAGACTTGATACCGAGTCCTGAGAAAGCCTTGAAGTATCTTAAAAACTTGTCTTATTTTTAGAAATACAAACAATTTCGAAACTAAACATCGTTATAGCACCATATCAAGCATTTGCCAATTACTAACGACAATAGTACATAAATGTATATTAATAAGTAGGTAGCATAAAAAATTGTGTTATATTATAAATTTAATATATAAACAAAATAAAATGTAAAGACTTCACTTAAATCATGTTTAAACCTTTCAATGCTGTAATAATTCTCTTTATTAGGTACTTAGTACTTAGTGACTATTTAAAAATGAATACAGGTACAGCAAAACTGAAGTTCTTTATGAAAAAGTAACAACATAATGTAACTAAGCATTTACTAGTGATTTTCAAAATATAAACAAATAATTTTTACATAAGTTACTAAGTTACGTAGTTACATAAGTTACATAGTTACTGAATGACTTTAATTTTTAAAAACCAAGTAAAAAGCTCAATCTTAGACTTTAACAAGAAGTGCAATACAATCTTTTTCATTTATATTTTTACATTAATAATATATTAACTATCTATAATATTAAATGTGAAACAGGTATTATAACAGTCGATTATTTAGATTTTAATTAAATTACTGAGGAGAGTAGAAAGTTCTTTATGATATATGCAATAAGTAATAATAATTAAAAAAATTAGTTACAAAAATTAAAATTCAACCTAAATAAAGGTAAATAATAGGAAAGTAATGCCATCATAAAGCATACAACAATCATTTTTACGTTCGGTTAAATTGAAAAGGAGGGAAAATAGGTAATGATAGTCGACAAAAAGAAAAAAACTAAAAACGCACACTGTCGTGATAATGTAGGGTAATAAGAGAGTTGTCCATTTATCCACCGCCCTCGTTCATCCCACATATAATAAACCAAAGAACAATAACCGACCAAAACCAACATCGCCCTTACTTATTCATTTTTATTTTTTGAACTTTACCTTCTTATAATCCCATTCCGTCTTCGTACTGCGCGGCATATTAGCGTTTCATCCGAACGTAGTATATCAACAAAGAACCGACAGACCGAAAGCTTTGTCATGGAAAAAAAAGAAGATGAAAAGCTGGTCCAGTTCAGATTCAGACTCGTTGCCATTAAAGTAGGTAAAGAGATATACACATAATATATCTCATCTCCACTGTCCGCTTTTCAAATATAAGCAAAATTCTTGGTTAGTGTGAGCTTGAAGCAGAGCTACAGCTGGTTTATGTTATATTTTCGTTTAAGTCATTATCAACAAAAGATCGTCCATCAGAAAGATGTTGCCGCGTTGTTTTTCATTAAATAAAAATGAGATGAAAAATATTCAGCCCTCTATATTACTCATACATACACTTTATTCACATAAACCATGTAGTTCTTTATATTTTCTTTTATCCACCCCTTATCGTACTTTTCTTACTTCCCTTGCCGCATAATATTAATTGTTTGTCGTTTTTATTTGAACTTTTTTAAAGAAGGGGATCATTAACACTAATAATGTAAAGGAAAATCTAGAGGCAACATATGTTTTTGCTGATTCTTTTTGTGTGTCTTCAAAATTTAGAAACATGCTTTTTTATATATTTTTTATATAGAGGATGTTTGGACTGCTATATGAAATGCAGGAGTTTGATAAAGATGGACGTCTAGTGTCAAGTGTGATTGCATTAGTGACGACACCAAAGTGACACAAGGGGCACTAATAAGATCAAACGTTGTGTGTATACGTTTTTTTTGTGTCGCCGCCAGCACAAGTTTGGTCAGTAATCACATTTGGTGCTATCCTGTGGGACGTTTCTAACTCAACCTGGATTGTCTGTGATGCGATAACGTCATACTCATATACGGTTGTGACAAAACGAACAAATAAATAAAACTTGTCGGTTTTTCGTAGCAAAATCAATATCTTATCGCGCAATAAAGGAGTTAAAACTATACCAAAAGAAATTAAATCTTGACAACGGTTTGGTCCTCTTAACATAATATACGAAGATCAGTGGTTAGTGAGAGGTGAGGTCTTGATTGAAACAATAGCTCAAGTGTGAGAGGGTGAGCGTAGCTCGGCGGTTGCAGTAACGGCTCTTAAGGATGATTAGCCACACTCACATATATAGAAGAGCCTCACGTAAACGATGTCGGGAAAGATCCAAGAACGTCCCTACAATATTAGGTGTTAGAAGCGCAAGTTGCGAATCACACGATTATTTTATTAGCTCTCTTCGATGTGACAAATGAAGACCGGGTCATGACACTAACTACGAGACCCCTATATTCCCGTTCTTAAATTCGGGAAAAGTCTCACTCTCACACTGTGCCACATATGAATTCGGTTTTCCCTTGTTGCGATATACTAACACATACACGTTGAATAGCCACCCCTCACCCTATTACAGTTATACCAATAATAGCAACCCTTACGATATTATGTGGAGTACTTTCTCTATTGCTTGTGGGTGATATATACAGCACTTCTTTATGAACGAAAAGCAACAATAAATATCGTCTTAGCCACTTGATTTTCAATGTGCCACTTTTGGTTCACCTGCGTTCTAGACAGGGTAATTTCAATTCGAATAATTAAATCGAAACATTGTCTGGGTTTTATTGATGTCAGGTGCATTTTATTTAATAAATAGAGAGCATAAACACGATTCACACAAATTATAAAATCTTGCGATTGAAACTATAAACCATTCCAACAACATTAATTGTAAAACAACAAGCATTGCAAAAAATCTTTTACAACATATAGCAAGCGAAAAATTCAAATTAAGCTCAAATTAATTTAATAAATGTAATTTCTAAGAGCCGGAGATTTAAATAATAAAATTATATAGATACTCGAAAAATTACGCTCAGCGAAGCGGATAGGTAAAAGCTCGTGTATATTCACTTTTCTAATAAGTATTAAAACTCCAAAGGGGCTCTTTAAAGTTTTAACGTTACAACCAATAAAAATAATTAATTCTTTTCATTATCTTTAAACAATAATTCATAGGTTATTGCATCAACGTTTTTTTGTCAACTATTAAATGAGTAGATAATTAACGAATTAAATAATACATATCTACCTATGTATTTTGTATTCAAGAAATTTTTGCAAATGTGATGATTATATAACCAAAAATGTCGTGCAATTCCGAAAAAAAAATGGTATAAAAACCAGTCAATGTGGTGTAAACATTTAAAGCGAACAAATTGTGTCTAAGCAATTCGAAACAAGCATTCAACACAATTAATAAAATTGACACCTTTAGTATTAGAAGTTCGGCTCGAACGGAAGCCGAATTCAGGTCTCCAGGTCTGCTGATCATAATTTGGACTCAGCGCCACCCGGGACCCTGTAAGAAATTTTATACACAAAACATTAATTTTTTACCAACAATCGTAAGAGAAATTAATAACAACATCGTCTGTTAAAAAAAGCTTTAAGCATCTACTTACAAAAAAGACTATCAAACATTTTCACAATCAATGGTTTCAAAAACACACAATATCAAGGTTTCAACTAATCTGACCACACTCAACCAATCTTTTCACATCGAGAACTGAAATATTAATGGATTTGACTAAAATGATTTAAGGTCAAAGCAACCCCCACAATCGAGCAAAGCTTAACACGCCTTTCTCACCCCAGTCGCTTCAACTTTTCGGTTTATTTCGGCACTCTTTTGTATAGTTAGATATCAAAAGTCTTCAAGTCTGTGGTTGTTTTTATTACATAAAAATCTATTAATAGTTTTTATGTCAAAGATGTTAAAGGTTTCGAGTACAATTAAAAACAATACAAGAGATGTTATTTGATTGTTGCTTCTTATATGGAACATAATGTTGAAAAGTAGATCAAAATATGACCAGGCACAGTCGCACCAACGTGGGAACATTGAAGAGATGGACAGAAGATAGAAATCTTGTTAAAGATGTGCGTGTGAGATGCTCTTTTGTATTTACCCATACACATGTCGCACGGTTCAACAATGCTAACAATAAGCTAACAATGAGCGACTAAGAAACTTAAAAAATTTGTCTGTTGAACTAAATTATTTATTGTACATAGGTGGAAATCAGTAAACACGATCGTAGTAAAAGTATTCTTTTATGAGTAACTCGTCATGACCAAATTAAAATTGTGAAAAAAATAATGGTCAAAAAATAAATGAGCAGATGATGTTGAATTTATTTGATATAAATCTTGAAGAAGTTTTGCTTGAAAACTCTCCCACGCTCCAAATGATCTTGTCATCCGTTCCTCGTCACTATATGTGTTTATGTTTATATTCCATCTCTCTATATGGATATATATTTTTCAAGAAATATAATATATGCATCTTTGTATACGTATTGGACAATTGTGAAAGGGTCAACGAAGGAAGGATATGGATGGTATGATGTATGGCGAGTATTTCTGTATACGGTCACACTGTGCAAGCAACAGCAGGAGCTTCTTCTATTCATCGTGCACTTGTCAACAAAAACAGGACAATGGTCATCAACAGCACCATGAGAAGAAAATATAGTCTCGTCTGAATCAGAAAGGCCAGGTCATTTTATTCGACGGGCTGTGTGATAGAATGCGGGGGTTCGGGATTGACCAACTCTCAAAGGAAATGAAAAAGGTGAATGAGAACAATGCGTCTTTTGATATAGATAAATTCGATCTGTATCATTCTTTTGGTTTGAAATTATAACAGAAATTTTGAAATATGAATTTCTTTATACGGAATATTTCTGTACAGGATGTTCCAAAAGATCATATGCGTACAAATATTTAAATAAGGTGAATGTTATTATTTTAATCGCTATGAATTTTTATAAGTCCTTTTTTTCTATAAATATATTTTCAATGAAAGTCAATACACTTACAATTCTATAAATTTGAATAGAGAAAGTGAGGATGAGACAAAACGAACGATGAAAGTTTTACACTCTTTTGAGACTGATGCAATGAAATAGTATGTATAAAGGAAGAAATATGTGAACTTTCCCTATTATATTTCTAAGTTCGTTTTTGACAATCTTCTCATAGACAAGTCAATTATATGCCATTATACATATATATTATTATTATTATTTTTCCCTTAAAAATTGTTTGATGAACTGCTATTTTTTAAAATTATTATCTACTGTTACAAATAATAAGTTATATACCTATATATGGTGTTGATTAAGTTGATTTGTTTTACGATGAAGCAATAAGTCATAATTTCTTTTTATATTATGTGCGTATATGTATGGAGAAATTCAAGGATTTGAATTGCATTTACTACTTAAAAGATATATTGACAAAAAAACGGAAATTTGAAAAAGCTTTTAGCATTGAAGCTGTTTATAAGTAAAAGTCCTAAAGCAGATTGCAATGTTATTATTATCTAGCTTTTGGTCAAAAATGATCTTATATCATTTACTCACTTATAGCACGAGGTTCACATATAAGTTCCCTATGTTTCGATTACTTAGCATTAGTTAGCCATTAATACAAATTATATAATTTTTTTCCATTTTTCAATGGTCAATATTATTTTTCAAATAAATAATATCTAGTTATATCTAGTCCATCTTATGTCTAGTGTTTATTATAATATTGTATATGTATTGAAATGTTTAAAACTCTTGCATAGAGGTTGTATTTATTAATTAGATATTTTTTGTTTCCCAATTTTAATGGGTTCGTGTAGTATACTAGGAATCAAAACATAACTGCAAACACAAATGGAACCAACACTACCATTCGGGTTACCCGATCAATTTGAAAATGTATAAGGCCATTGCAAGCCTTATAGGAATCACTAAATAAAATTTGAAAGATTTAGATAAATATCGTCTAAAAAAACTCGATGCCGGCTTACGGGTGACGAGAGCCATCGGAATACAGGGAATAAAAATATTGAAAATACAGGGGCGATTACATTATTTTCCTGACCAATTACATATTGACTATTGTAAGTATTTTTTTTTAAAGTAGGATTAGACATTTTTTAAAGAAGAGTGATTTTTTAATTTTTCAGCGTCTTTGAGTTTTTTTGTGACAAGATAAACTCATGTACTCAAGTATACTCTTCTAAAGAATGAAGGTTGAGTAGATAAATAATTTAGATATAATCGATTACAATTTAGAAAATTAAAAATTAGCTCTACAACCGCTAAAATGACCCCTACAACTACATATATTAACAAAAAATAACTACAATCTGAAGAAGTATTAAAAATTAGCCCATTTAATTAGGGTTAATTAGTAAGTAATACTAATCCTAAATAAATCCTTGAACAATTCACTAATTTTCTATACGTCACCAATTATCGATCTTTGATCAACGTTTAAAAACTTTATACTCAGCTATAGAGTACTGTTAAGCTCTATGTGTACCTGTTAAACGGATTTCAATAACAACAAATCACACTATTTGAATGCGTGGGAACCAAACCCTTTAGTTCCGAGATGTTTACTCCAATAATTCTCTATTGTATACGAACAATGTCTACAACCAAAAATACACTATTTACAGAAATTTGAAAAGGTAAGATATAAAACAGGTTAGAAGAAATTCTGCATGTGACCTATATTTGTCGAGGGTCCATTCAGAAAACTAGGGATATAATATAGCAACATTTGAGAAATAATAAAAATCGAGAGAATAAACGAACCCGTTTTAAGTTTGGATAGATCAGTGATCAATCGAGATTGATTTTTACCATTTGGACAGCTTTTAGATTCAATTTCGGTTGATTACTGAAGACCGCACACGGATACTTGTAAATTAAGTCTCTGAAAAAGCTGAAATGCCAATTACTGAACGGATGGCTGTTGAATGCGCTCCATATGCAAATTATATTGTGGACAAAAAGTGGACCTTCTAACCGCTATTATTGTTGATTTGCAATAAATCAACTAAAATAATAAATCAATTTATTTTTTTCATCTATTAAATGAAAAATTTTATAAACTAAAAAAAGTCTCATCATACGGATATGAAAGATGCAATTTAAAATTTTAAAATAGATTTTTTGGGAATAATTTGAAGAAGAATGTAAATGTAAATTGAGTTGAAGACATCCGAATTTCTTTGTGTAAGAGAATCATATTTAGCATCCTATATAGTTGGTCGCAATGAATGACCATCATTACGTCGGCAACGTCTGCTTCACATGAAATATTGCATTTCATAACAACGATTTCTTGATTGAGATATTTTATGTGATTTCTTTATAATGAGACAATCGTTTCAGAATCTGTATCATAAAATATAACGACAAGACAATATATTTTTGATAAATTCACGTAAAATTGATACTCAACGTGCTTTTTTTCGGGTATAAAGTTGGGCTTGAAAATAAGTGACATATGGAACACGTGTTGGTTAGTGAATTATAACAAAGATATGGAAAAATGCATGCATCAAAATCCTTCTTTATGCTCCAGCATTTTTGTTTTGGAAGAAGTCGTAATATAATCGGCGACGACAGCGTCCACACACAAAAAAATAAGCAACAACGATAATGATGGTGGTGTCGTTGTTTTAAAATAAGTCTAGAAGATGTGGGGGACTATTTTTAAACATGGATATAAATATAGAAGAAATGTATTTGAAGAACATGTGGAAGAGTCATGGACAAGATTTTTAAAGTTGACTTATGTTTCACTAATATTTAAATTTTTGTTAACTTTAAAAAAAAATCTGGAAAAAGCATAAGTAACCAATGACATTTATAAGTAAGCATCTTATCATCATCACCCATACTATCCATTCGTGATTGTAATCATCGTTTTTTTCACTACCTAGTGTCCATTCTATGGCCATTGTTTGACCATCACTTGTCGTCACTTACAAGTAATAATGACCTGCACGAATCAGTTTTCAATTTATATTGACACCTTTCAATTGCAATTTAACAAACTTTTTATACCAATAATGATATATATAGTGAACGACCAAACGACAGATTTCAATTCCAATGCAGGTTTTTCTCGATGCCTTTCGTGAGTTCCATTTAAATTTGCCTCATAAAAAATTCTACTTCAATACGATCTTTAATAACCAAGAACCGAAAGAAGTTCAAGTAATAAAAATTTAACAAACTAAGAAATTTTTATGGTAAAATTAAATCTTTCTCGATATACAAAAATCGTTTTTTTCTCTCTCTGATTACAAACGTCTTATCTTTTCGTGCAAGATAACAATCTTTCGATGTGTTGGTCCATCTTCTTTTGTATTAACGAGGGTTGAGACAAATAAATCGTGGTGGTCGCGGTTTGATTCAATTGTCTATTTATACAAATGAGTCTCCAATTGAATTACATCGCTTAGTTGTAGTTCAACAGCAAATAATTACGTTTGAAATTTTTAAATAACCAACGGTGACAGAGTCGTTGAATGATGTATGTTGTAGATATCCTATTTTATTTGTATTTTACGCAATTGAAACGATAAGCCTATTGCGAGCGTAACAACTGAGGATATTTACGACGGTGTTTTCTTTTTGTCAGCCGATGTCCACCGACGATGAATGTTGGCTGCCGTTTACGAATATTGAAAACAAAACGTGTATTGTAATAAATAAAACGCGCTTTATGCAAACTCGTTTTGTCTTATTCTAGTTTCAGCAGCAATGATAACGCTATGAAGATGGATAATAAACGAGACACACTCAGTAGTACACACGTCATTGCCTAATATGCACCATGGGATTATTGTTGTTATTATTACAATGATATTTCTATATAGGTAAGTCTGGAATTACATGGTGGTTGGTAGCTGCATATAATAAGACGGGCACATCTTCCCTCATTATACTATCAAGATTTATTAACTGATTTCATATGAGCCATCCTTTGGTATACCTTTTGTGATATAAAATATACTTATAAATACTCGAAAAGAAAACTTCTTGGGAGTACAGAAAGTCTTTCGTAATTTCTTTTTTTTTTCCAGTTATATATACTAATATTATATATACTAAACATAAAGTGCCTACATCAAACTCGGTGTAACTCCAAAACTTCATCTGTTAAAAGAAAAGCTAGGTAAAACAATATAAAACAAGATAAACCCGAAAGATAATTCATATCTTAACATTTTATTTAAATGTTTTCAGTATAAACTTTTGTTTGTTGCAAGTCTGAGAAAAGTGTTATCTACAATAATTCTTTGTCCATAAGTCGGATGCTCACTATTTTTTTTGCAACCCGCGAATAAATAATTTAACATAAAAAAAATTAAATTGCGTTTTTATATAAATTCACTAGAAAAATAAAGTTTCTGTCAAAAAATTTTGTTGCACTCAGAAGATAGATTGTTGAAGCTTCCCCTCTATCAACAACGGAAATATGTAATCTATATGAATATTATTAGCTTAATTAGCACTCTTAGGTGTCAATTTGATAACTCATCCATAGTAGCTCCCACCTCATCAAGTAACATTAAAAAGCTCATACATTGAAAATATATCCTTCCCTTGTTTGTCATCTTCCATATAAAACTAGCACCACCTTTTGGTGAGATCACCTAGAAATTTATCGTGTAAACAATTGAAAACTTTAATTAATTATGATGCATTAATTGATCGTGATTGGTCAATTGATTAGATACTGAATCTGATATACCTAATAAATATAGTATGTATTGTTATCAAGAACACGTATGTGTGCAGAATTTAAACTCAATTGGATATCAGGAAATAGGTAAAATATCGATTATAAAATGTCATTAATTGCAGAAGTTACGTTAAGTAAATATATAGAATTTAGAAAAAGATTACCTAACTTTTCATAAAAACTGTGATTTTGAAACAAAACTCACGAAAAATACTTTTTAGAATTAACTTTTTAGTTACTTACATAACCGATTGTTAACATATTTAAAATATTATCTACGTTTTGTGTGATAAATGGACGACGGTCATTGTACACATAAATATGTAGGAAAAATATTCACGTTATGTAGACATTCGTTAACAATTATACCATAGTGCGGGTAGACACATTAACTGGAACGAAACATTTGACAAATACAACGAAGAACTAGGCAGGTGATAACAAACGGCTAGTTCCACCAACATTTTTGATAAGATAACCACAATACGTTATCTCGAAAAAAGTACAACACTGAGTTGGAAACAAAGTTGTTTAATATATTTCACAATGTGCATTCTGGTCAATAGCTTCAAAAATTTCTAAAAACAATTTTCAAATGATTATCACCGGAAGCAAATTCACCCGACTCCCAAATACCAACGTTGCAGAATAGAAAAATAAGTAAATAGCCAATTTAGTTTTATAACGAAATAGAAGTTTCGACAAGTGATAAAATAAAAATGGAATTTATGAAAATTTATTATTAATATTATAGGTTTTTACGAGAAAAATCCAATTGACTAAAGCGGTTTCGTTGGAACATCTCACTGATTATTTGGTATTCTGTTTAGTTCCCTGATGCGATTGAGATTAAAATGCGCAGACCTTGCAATTGAGGATAAATATAAGTTTCAGAGAAAATTATATCAAATTTCTAGTTACAATTTTCCGCACCGATTGAATTTACTTTTTATTATTTCGTTCGTTCAGCCAATATTCTGCGAAGGTTATTGATTGTAAAATTATATAAAGAGGCGTCTTATGAATTACCTTTCCCACACAGCTTCTCCACATAAAGAAAAAAATTAAATAATACAAGAAAATATGACGTCTTATATTTTGTGTAACAAATTTATTTAATTTAATCTTTTTTGATTGAGTAAAAATCTAATTGAATGTTTATTAGGCTAAATAAATATAAATCAATTATGACATAATTTAATCTCTAACATATATTTTATGTTATTTAATTCTTTTTCCCAACACATAATTTAATTGTAAATCAAGGGCAACAAAATAAATTCATCAAAAAATAATAACTCAATTGCAACCCTTTTAAACCATTTTCTCTTGAATATAATGAATCTTATTTTTCAAAAAACACACGGTAACATTAAATTTGCATCGAAGGACATAATGGAAATGAATAACTAATTGGCTGCAACTGTTTTAAAATAAAGTGTGAAACGTGAATGCAAAAGAGAAAACAGAAGTCGAAATATCAGTGTTTACTTCCCATAAGATAAAACGAGTTCTGGTTAGACATTTGAAAAGGGCTCGGTGAACTTTTGACCAGTCATTATCAATGCATGGATATATAATGGAGGAAATTAGGAACGACTGTTTGTACGATAAAATAATGAATGCGATAAGAGAATAGTTTTCTAGAGTTTCAACGGACTAAAGGGATAATGTGGGAAAAGTTTTGTTCTATTATTTTTCGATTTTAATAATTTAAGTGCAACTTTTACGATTTTAACTTCGTTCTTGCCTCCGATTTCAATAATCGGTTTCAATAAAATCAAAAGTTTGCGCTAATAAATTATTTAATTTTACGAAGAGGAAGTTTATCGATAACGTGTATAAACTTAAATTAATGTTTTCTTGTTTCGTTAAAGTACAAACGTTACAAATAAATGCTAAATACTATAAGCCTATAACGTGAATATTTTAGAAGTTACTTTGAAATTCACAAAACTCATTCTGCCAGAGACCAAAAAAGCTGACAACATATCAAAGAATATTTAACTTCTTGTTGTCTCTACCTACTCATTAAATGCTTCCTGAAATTTAACGAATAAATTATTTTTTCTTCTAAAGTAGGTAATATAAAAAAATTGTAGAACAAAATTTTTATGTTAAAAATTTATAAAAATTCTAGTTAATTATGAGAACATTTCTTTTTCAAAGTAAGGCTTTTATAAATAACTATAATATAAAATCATTAATTAAATACTTCACTTGTCAAATCGATTAACTCCACTTTTTTCATTTTATTAAATGTTGATGTTAAAGCACGTAATTGACTCCCAACGGTAATACATGGTACATTCAAATGAAACTCCTTAATAATAAGTGTTAACACCATTGAAAGACAATTTTTTATTGCAGAAGTCAATTATAAGTACTACTTTTCGTAATGTTTTGGTTTGTGGAGTTAATCGATTTAGTAAATAAGGTTTTCACTTTTCATTAGGAGGGCTTAAAAATCAGTAACTAGTACCTAATATTAATTGAATTTTAGATATAAAGCCCATAAATGATTTCTGTATCCTTTAACGTGAATGAATTAAAATATTGGTAGGTAAAATAAACTTTTTAACCTACTCTCAAATAAAATGGCCGTCTCTCACACAAAAAGATGCAAGTAAAAAGTAGTTATGTATTGTAATTTTTCTTAGAGTCAACATATTGTTATTTAACTGTACATGCTGTCCAATTAGCAGAAAGCATCTCCTGCTGTGTCTTCCGGTTTAGTGCTTAAGGTAAGAACAACCCCAAAACCAGTAGCCATTTTGAAATAAAATCTGGTTTTATAAGAAATTAAAATAAATATTACCAAAAAAACTGATCCAATTAAACTATTCAACTTATTTTTTAACGAAGAAGCAGGAAAGATAAGAGTAGTTAAAAGTAGGACAAGGTGAAGGTTTAAAAGCATACAATTGATTGCTGAAAAAAAGAAATACCATGTTAATTGTAAAAGCTATTTATTGACAATTGGACAATTACTTGGTAGTATGACTAGTACAATGGCAAGTAATTTTGCATATTTGGGTCCTTGATCAGAATGCTGTCTAAGATTGATAAAAAGTAGGTAAGTCAAAAAGAAATCTATTTGCTATGAGATTTAATTTGATGCAAAATAAAATAGCTTCGTGTAATCTTCTTAAAACTAATTGTGAATAGGCTTCCGACGTCGCGTGTCTTTCCATGGTTAAATGCAATCACAGTGATCAACCAAATCTGATTTGATAATACTTTTAATAAAAGAACAATGACCACGAAGAGTGTGTTTCCCGTTAGTTTTGGTACCCACATGTACACTTGTGCTCAATGATTTTGACAATAAATGATAAATGATTTGTCTTGAAAGAGACTTAAAACAGCCTTATCTCATAGGTAAAGTTAACTGTACGTCAATAAGGTGTAACTATTATACATAGAAACATATAGATAATCCATCCTGACTTACACAAATAGAAGAGACGGATGGTTGATTCCAAGTCAAACTCGCTAAGTACACACAAGATGATTCTTTAGTGGATGGGTGTGAGAGTTGGTGTCAGACTAGGTAGGTAATCAAATATGATAATATTAAATGTGATATCTGGAAAAGATTGTTGAACGTGGTGACCTGGGACTGTCCAGTCTGTCCGTTCTAATTTGAACTTTGGCTGAACTTTCTTAGGCTGGACATGATGAGGTCAACGCCGCACCCAGGTTAATTGCGTGAATGTCATATTGAAGTATCCACACAATTCATTCTTATTAAATTACTATGTATTAACGTTTCATTAAATCAAATTATTTATTTTCTTTAGTGATTCAAAGATGACAAACGAGTAATTAACCTTTGTATAATCAAACAATTAGTGGAAAAAATTGGGAGTTGTCGCTATGTTTTCCAAATTAATCAATGCATTTTTAAGAATATAAGTTAGTTATAAAAAGTTAGTAAGTATTTTAATGGTCTTGAAAGCTAATAAGGCTCTTATTATTCTACATAAGGTCTTTTCATTTCAAATATATAATATACCGATGCTATAAAATCAGAAATGAAACTTTTTTGATTATATTTTAATCATTGTTTTTACGATTGAAATATATATAAAATAGTGATAAATAGATTACAGTAATTTGTTTGAAATGTTTGCGACTGAAACGAATTTAATACTAAAAAGAGCTAAATTGTTATTGTCCAATAACAACTATATAATATCTAAGTATATTAAATTAATTATTTACTTTTAAATAATAAATACCTACATATTAATGATATTTATTTTGGTTCATTAGATGTCATATCCTCGAATTCACATAGATTCACTAGTAGGCTTGTTTTTATTTGACTGATGTTACTATAGACTTAAATTTCAAGCTACTTGACCTAAATTTGACTGAGAATTAAATCAAACTCCCGTCAAATAGTAATATTTGAATGTCAAATCAAATCAACTTTGCAAGTAATATCATTTGCAAATCAAAATATCATGTACAATTCATTTCAAAATAAATCCCTAATTATTCAACATGTTGAATCCCTAAACACACATACGATATGTATGTTACTTCATATAATTGTGTTGGATAATATATTGACATATGATAATGGAATATGAACTACATTTCATCATAACTCGTAACGTAACGTTACATTTTTAATTTGTATACTGTACTAATTTTACCTAACCTCACCCTCTCACTTCACTGTTTTCTAAAAAAATAATGGGTCCATTATTCCCAAAACCCCTAAACCTTTCGACCTATTAAAATTTTTCTATTATTTCCAAAATTTAGCTAATAAATATGTCAATTCATGAAAAAAAAAGAAATAAAATTACCTTGTAAGGATTACTTCAATTATTTGAAAAACTTTCATCCAAGTATTGAATACCTACCACATATTTGATATAATATATTTATTTTGTTCGGTGCGAAACGTAGCTGTTAAATTGATCAGCAAAATAGTGAATATAGATATTGATTGATATGACTATAGACATAAATAAAAATAGCTAAACATATTTAACATTTTTTTTCTTTCTTAGCATGAATGATTCATCACTGAAAGTAACTAATCAATCTTGGATTTAAGGTGAAAAAACCTCGAAAGATTTTATCTATCCAATTTATATTGTCAGAGAAATGTGTCTTATTTCAATTTTTATAAAACTTTAAGAAAATGTGAAATATTTTTAGTATTACTTCTGAAACTACCGAGTTTCGAAACATACAAATTGCCAGTCTGGAAAATCTTTAAAAAAACAAAGAAAAAAAAACTGAAACATGAAATAGGTTATTGCAACTTTTTTATTTGTTTTGTTATTCATTTTATAAATTTCTTTAATGAGTGTAATAATTGATTAATTTATTGCCTCACTTTAAGTGTAATATTTTTCATTAAAGGTTATATGAGAAGATGATTTCCTTTAACTGCTGTGTTTATCGAAAATCTTGTCTTCTCTTTGTATGTAATGAAGTATTTAATTCTTTTATGCAAGTTATCATTGAATAATTATAAAATTTATGATAAATCGCATATGTTCAAAGTGATTTATACCAAGATGTAAATGCATTGCAAATATAATTGAAGTAACTGCCTAACAAGTCGATGGTTACGATAGAGTGCAATACTTAACAAAGATTTGATGAGCCGCGTTGCATTTACGCGAAATTCCCCGTAGGCTTTTCTTAGTCATTCAAACTGTAGGCCGTGATAAAGATATACGAGCCGTATTTAATATAAATTTGTCTTTCTTTAATGATGGTCAACTTATACTGTGTTCTTTCATTACGAATTGTGTGAGCGTGAGCAAGCGACAGTTAACTCCACACGTTTTATAAGCTCATTACACGCTATTTAATGATAATTTCATATTATATTTAACATATTCGTTTTATTTATACCGTCAGAGGTTCGTTTGAGATGACGCTAGGTACTTGACTTTAATCAAGCGGATCTTGAAACAAGCTACCGTTTTTCTTTTTGTCACAACAACGTGTTAATAGCGACTTCAAAGACCGGGTTAATTTATTAATAATAGTGATAAGGAAAAATAATTTGTCTCGTTTTCGTTTATTTTAGTGTAACTTTACGAATGTAATAGAAACTGTATAAAAGTTTAATACTTTCTTTCATTGAAAACGATAAGTTTGCATTGGAAAGATAGATAACAAAAATATAAAATATTCATCTGCAGTATTGTGTGCACTTAGAGAAATACGATTATTATATAACATCATATGCAACGTAATAAAAAGGCGATTGACCGCCCCCGTCACCAACTTTCAAATGCGGCGATACGCTCGACTTTTGCAAGGGATGGTGGTGTGTATTATGATCGAAATTGGAATATGTATATTGTCGTATGCAATACATCGTTCAGTTGGAAGGCATCAGACTGGCGATGGCCCAACAAAATTTCTTTCTTTAACTAGAACCAACCAATTTCATATTATCCTATAAAAAATAGTAACAAATTGTTAATCTGTCCGTCTAGCATAATTTGACCACAAACAATATGTGAACGTTTTATGCCGCAATGCAGCTACTCATATTGGACATTGAACATTGTAAAAAAATTATGGAAATATAGATTTCTTAAATACAGTTGAAAAATTATGCTTATCATTTTTTAGAAATTTTATATTTTGTGTAAACTTTTTATGATTGTTCTCAAGTTATTATTATATAAATATATCCACGTGTTCTTTTGACTATAAAGCAAATAAATATTTTGCTGAAAATACTTGAATTTTACAACTTATTAAACGAGTAGCAATTAAATGAAAATGTAGAATCCTTTAAGGCCTTTAAGCTTTATTTAGTTTGCGTCTCAAATAGGATAAATTGTTCAGAAAATAAAAAATCTGACCAGAAAACTTTCTGGTTGACAATAGTTAGTTACCAATATTAATGCAATAAATCAATTTATTAATAAAAAAAAACAGCAACCCATTTTTAGTAAAAGTGCCAGAGCTTTTATCTTAAATAAAATTCGTGTTAAAGGAAAAGCTATTTTTGAAGATGCCACCCTCAATTAAATCTTATATTTTTTGTTGTGTTTCTCATCATAGCCATTGTTTATTACTGAAAAGCTATTGTACTCAATTATACTTATAATTGACTATAAATACATATTATATATATAGGACTAAATTCAAATATATAAATACAAATATAAAATCGATACAAATATATATGTAACTATTTTCATCTTAAGCAATTTTTTTCTTTTCGTTTCGTAATAACCGAATTACATCTTAAGCGTTTTTGTGTTGAATGGTTTTCCACTGTTTGTACATTTTTAAGGCACAAATGGCTTTAAAACGACTCTTGAATTTCAGTCTACTATATTAAACTAAACTAGGTACTTTAAATTCACTTTATTTTAAGAAAATTAATTTCATTTACAACTTTAACTTGAACAAGATATTATAATTTTTTTTAATATTGATTTTATTCGATTTGAATACTCACTCAGACAAAAATACTTTTTATTGAATCTAAGAAATTATCTAACATACCTAAGTCGATATTCAAAAATTTCCATGATTAAAACTTATGTAAATGTTTATTTATATAATGATAAATGCATATTTTTCAATAAAAATCATCATCAACATTTTAAAACTGGGATTTTTATTCCTATATAGTCAAAACAATTCGTTTTTGGAACATATTTTTGGATAATCTAAAAGAAAATTAAGTCATAATTTGTATAACTGAAAACTTTGGAAGAGTACCTATATCTTAACGATTTATTGACTACAGTTAGATAAAAGCTCCCATTATAAGGAAAAAATCTTTTGTTTTCTATAAATTATAACACAAAATGAAGTGAAAAACGATTAACATGAAACTGAAGGACCGAAGTACTTTTTCGTTTTAACGAATTTCATTTTACGAATTCCATAATTTCAAAGATCTTATAGTTCTTCTTGAAATTTCATTTTTTTGCCATATTTTTTATATCAAGGGCACTTTGACACTTTATATATTATGTCTATAATATTATTCCTTTTAGTGATTATTTAGTCCAAATTAAACATATGCACATAACACATATTATTAGTTATGCATTTAAAAGTAAAAACAAATGTTTTAAACAATGTAAAACAAATTTTTTGATATGATTTTTTGAAAATGTTATTTATTTGTTTTAAACAAATTTGTTTTGGGTAACTGAGTTAATTTTAATTTAAAATTCGAAAAATCTTTTTTAAAACACAAAAAATAAGGTCAATTTTAAATTCTTTTAAAATTACGTTTAACTCCAAATCTTACAACCTAATACTTTAATAGAATAGGTACTCATCACCAATTATTCTACTATGAATATTTAACTAATAAGTTTTCTTTATCACTTGGTTTTTCTATACTTAACTCCAAAGTGAAAGTTTAAACATTCAACTCAAAATACTTTCGAGATCGCTTTTAATAATAATATATAAATAAAATTATATACATAATGTTCAAACTTACCCTCCAACTTTGTTTTATAAGAAAGTTGAAAACTTTAAATTATTTTGCTTTACTATTCATATTTATTGAAGTAACTCTTTCAACTTTCCATGTACCCAAACTGCATGTATTTTTTTCCTAAAAAATTATTGTTTACAATTGAACTTTTCGAAATTTCCCACAAACATTTCGAGACGTTTGAAATATGAGATATTGAAATAAAATTTTCAGAGAACTACCGGAAAAAAAGAGGTTTGCTCTAGGAAGTTGCAGTCATAGAATTTATGAAGAATAGAATGTCAACTTCCCGGTCACTTCACACAAAAGGATTGAGTCTTGACCGACTTCGTGATTTACATAAATTTTCTATCGACAATAACGCCTCGTTATTAAAGGGTTGCGCCGGACAATTCAGTTAATAATTATTTTGATTGCTTGGCTACTCTACCTGTCCCATATAATAATAATATTGTATAACACACAATGACCGTGATCGTTTACCTGTACACTTACTGGACAAGCAACCCCTATAATTTTTTGATCAGGGTAGACTAACACGGCTGTTATGGTCAGTTGGTAAAAAATTTATAACGTTTAAGGGTTGAAAAATAGAGGGTGGAAACCAAACAATTATACCTACAAACTCACATATGCTAAACGGATATAAAATTATACTTTCTCCTAATAAATTCAACCCTTATAATTTATTTTTTCAGGAAACTGCAATGAATTAATATTTAGTCAATTTATAGCTAAACTAACATTAGTAACAAAAAAAAAAAACTACAAGGCAATAAAAAATGTAGACTTGTTTTACACGTGGAAGGCACGCGTCATATTTAAATTTTAATTTTTTGTTAAATCTCATTTTATATAAGGGGACAGATACATAAAAATAAAGGATCTTCTTTTAATAGACCTCAATATGAAATAAACCTATTTTCTTATACCTACAGAAATAAAAGGGGTGAAAGAAATGACTTAATATCCACGCGAGCCTCAGTTCAAACTGAAATTAACATTTTATGCTCATATTGGTCAACATTGGGACTAACAAGGGAAAATCACCCCTTTATTTTTAAGATGTTACCTCTGTCAATTGTACTCTATAAAAGGGTTAAACGGCCGGTTTGTTGTTATAGTATCTGGAATGACCATTCTCCTATTATTGAATTAATAACGACTTTTCGATGCGATTCAATTATTCTTCTTAACAAATTAGGTATTTTCTAGTTTGTCTGCCTAAAGTTGTGTTTTGTGGTTTGATGTAGCAGTGAAAATTGTTTTAAAAGTTGAGGCAGGTAGTGTATCAAAAAAAAAAAATTATGAAAAAATATACATAAAATGATTTCATTTAAAAAAAAATTTTTTTTATTTGTTTGAATGCTGAGAAATGAATATGTATGCTATAAAAGTTTATTTTAAATTAAGATATCTAAATATTTAGTAGGTACTGGTAATTCAATTTACATAAAAATGTTATGTTATGTTAAAATAGGTAAAATTACGGCTGTAGGTAAAGCCTTACTAATTAATTTAAACTACAGTTCATTTTCAAAAATATTATTCTGGCAAGTCTTTGTATGCACCTTTGGTACGTTAGACTTGAAGGTTTTTGCAAACTTAAATTTTTCTTTCTCAAAATATTGTTATAGATAAAAAAATATTAAAAAGTTCTTTTTTTACATTTAAATATACTATGATACATTTAAATTAACATAAATGGCAAGGTTTGATCTCTGATCAATCCAAGATACTTATTAAAACTAGATTTATGATATCTCAAGAATTTATTGAAAACAATACACACTATACAAGAACAATTGGCTTTAAAAGAACTTTTAAAAATTTTATGTTCAACAAAAATTCCAATGTAAAGTTGTGTGTTCTTCAATGCTTAATTAAGGAATTGAATATCAATCTTACAGTTTTATATTTAATGTTGAAGAAAAGGGATTTAAGGCCTTTAGTTTACATTTTATAAAATAATATTATCATAAACTTTTTTTATTTGTAAAATATAATCATTCTTTCTTTTATAATCATTTTTAGATCATCTTAAGATACCATATTTTTAGATTTTTTTGGTGAAAGGACAACATTTAAAATCATCATTTTTCAATAAAGGAAGCAGTAAAGCAGCTTCTTAAATCATTAATTAAGCGCTATGATTAATTGTGGCGCTTGCGAAAAAAAATTCACTTTTTGGAAATTTTAGAAGTTTAAGAAAATAAAGAACGAAACTCAAGTCTATTAGCCAATAATAAACAGTAACCTCCTTTCGTCTTGGTTTTTACAGAACTTGAAAACCAATTAAGCTTAAATAAAAAAGTAGACTTTGAAAAATAATTGACTAATAAGGTTGACTAAGAAAATTAATTAAGTGATACTTTTTGGGGTTTGTATTTAAATATTTTTACGTAAGATTACGATTATTGTTTAATTGTAAAGAACCGATATAAATTTTGTAAGATTTTTGGAATGGAGTTGTACTAAAAGTTGTAAAGAAAATTGATGTAAAGACGACTTGTTGAAGTGTCCTGTTTTTGAGTTTCGTCAGAATTTTTCTACATCCTCCTATAAAGTAAATCAAATTCTAATATTTAAATTTTAAGTTTTAGTTTAAATCCAATGGTTATAGTCACTTGTCCCTAATTAAATTACAATTTTGTTATGAATGTTTAAATATATGAAATGTTATTGTGATTCACTCATAGATCTTAGAACTTAAAGAAAGACATTCAAGAAATCTGGAATTTGAATTTCAAGAAATGTATTTAAGTAACGCCTAATTAAGATATTAATAATTATAGACTAATTATATTTAAGTTCATCTTCTAAGATACCAACAACTGTAAGAAACTAGAAATCAAAATATTAAGAAAATCTTTTTTTTAACATCACAATAATAACTTAAAGATTTAACAGCTTCAAAATTATTAATAGTTTCACAATCAAAATGGAATTTATCATTATACGAAGAGTTGTAACACAATTTAAAAAAAATGAATTATCATTCACTAGGTTTATACCAATTATAGGTATCAGTCCAAAATAATCAACATATACATACCAAGACTAATATTTACATAAGTGCCCTTTTTACCTTAAAATCATTTTATTATAACATATTGAATTTTAGTGAAGAAGTTTGGCATTTTCTTTATTTTACAATTAGTAAAATTTAAATTACTGAAAAATCTAGTTTTAATATTTATTTTTATTTTTGGGTTATATTGAGGTTGTAAGTACCTATTACTAAAACTAGGTAAAATATTTTCTTGGTTTATTTTCTAAATTCTTTCATTCTTTCATAAGCCAATTAACGCATTAAAATTTGGATAAATTATATTATTTAGCGACTGACATAAGAACTATACCTTTTTTATAAGATAATTTGTAATTTTTAGAGTTGTTTAGAACGAAAGTTGAAGATAATAAACCGCACACATTTAAATTATATTTATTTATTAATTAATGTAAAACCTTTAAATTGTGTTTTTATGAATCAAAGTAAAGAAAGCCGCTAATTTCTTTGTGCTTTTGATAACAATATTTAAAAACATTTGAAATTTAAACTAAGCCAGAAGCATTACAGTTTGAAAATCTGTGAATTATTAGTTATATAAATTATTTCAATTAGCCACTAACAAAGAAAATACCCTTTTTAATAAAATAATTTGTAATTTTTTGAGTTTTTTTGAGTGAAAATCGAGGACAATAAAGCGCCCGAAAGGTTTGTTAGTAAACATTACCGTCGGTATTTGGTCATAATACAAGTACCATACCATATCACATCCACCCCCAAACATTCAAACTTAGTATAGCTCGCAACACGTCAGTTTCACTTCGCTGTTATTTTACATTTATAATTAAAAATTTTTACACATAAACATAATACACGTAAAAAATTACACTGAACGATAAAAATAAAATTAATAAAACATGAAAAATTTACTTATTGTAAGAAAGTAATTTGTCAAAAAAGAAGAAAATGAAGTGAAAGAATATTAAAGAAAAAACTGCCGTTATCGGCAAGAGCAAGAAAAGCTTTGTGCAAAAATCATTATCATAACTTTTTCTTATTAGTTAAAGCAGACAATTGTCGGAGTACGTCCCCAGTGTTTCGCTTGCGCACCACCCCCACATCTCATTCTTATTTGATATGCATTAATTAAAAATACCGATCACGTGACGTGAGAATTTTCACCCCCGACGTGGCAGCGATGTCTCACAATGATGAATTCTTAATGATATAAGAATATAAAAAAGAAACTTTCAAGTTCATAAAACATACGATACGACAGACAACAAGCACGTGGACTTGTTTGAAATTTCATGTAAATTTTAATTGAACGCCAAAGGTGAACATTAACAGTTTAATACTCAACAATAATAAATAATATGTCACATACCTTGTGCTATCCGAACTGCGGGCATTTTGATCCGCATTTTGAAGCTGCTTGATGATTGCAATAGGTAATCAAACAACACAGGATTTGTAATTTTTTAGTGTCTCAAAAATTAATTGTCCACAGCATCGTTGAAAATCTTCCAGTTTTTTTCTCTCTTTCAAACAAACGTATAAGCTATTAACTATCACAACAATTAAAGTTTTTGAGTTTGTTGAAAATTTTAACTTTTGAATGTCACTATTGAGTTACACATAAGCACAACAATAAAACGAGTAACACTGATTTGAAATGTTGAACGAGACGTAGTTTTGTTGGAATAAATTTGTGGATTGTTGACTGTTAATATAAGTGTTGGCAAATTTGAAATTGAACGCACGTGTGTAAGAGTGGTTCATAGTTGTGGTTTTCTTGATGAAATTATTTCAAATTGTTTGATATTGTTGAATGGTTTCAACAATGGTGAGTGATTGTTGCGAGTTTTGGGCAACAAAAGCATTGGAAATATTGACCAAAGTCGGTGGTGATTGATGTTAAAGTTGAATGAAATTGTTAACGGATAGTTGCGATAGATGCGAAGTAGCCGAGAACAGGTATCGTAGTGATGATTATTGTCGGACTTCGGTCGTTTGGAGCTCACGTCGAGCGCAGTGGCTATCTAGCGATGGTCGATGGTGCGCGGCTCGTGGGTTTGGACGCGTGTGTGTGTGGCTGTCACGAGCGAAGCTGTCCCGCGTCCCCACTCGTCTACGATCGGCCGCCGCCGTCACACATTCGGGACGGCCACTCTTCAGCTAGCCATCGGGTACTCGGGGGATGCTGGGGCCAACATCCCCTATCACATCCTCGATCACACGTCGTCACTCTGTTCGCGTCTTTCCGACACACGCGTTTCCTATGTGGGACAAAGATACCTAGATATAATGATATAGTAGTGGTGGTGGTGGTGAAGACCAAGGGGTAGGATATGTGAGTGCGCGTCGCGCAGGATGTGTACGGAGAACTCGACGCCGTCTTCTTCCGCGCTTCAAGATCCCACATATAACACAGGACCAATCATCCCCACCTTTAAACCAATCACTCAACTGCTTTCCTAACTGACGAATCAAATAAAAAAATATCCCTTCGAATTACTATAGAAAAAAGCACTCGGACATTGGTCAACGGGATCAACTCAAAACAATTACCGTAAAAACACCCACCCTTGTACTATTAACATACCGTTTTTCACAACTTTAGAAGTTGATACAAATTAATTTTTTATGAAGCTTGTTATAAACTAATTAAGATTTCAAAGAGATAACTAATTTTCTTCTTTCAAGATTTTTACAAACTGAGATGAGGAAGAGTTGAGGATGCTGTAACAACATTTTTAGAATTACACTACCTTACATAATTATTAATTACATTTGTGCACACATGATATAATGCAAATCATTGAATTTTTTGCCATTTTATGCCATTTAACATAATCAAAAGATCACTAGTACAAAACCAAAAGCTCAATTAAAACGAAGCATAACATTCAAGTTAAATGACTGATCATCAACTGTTTCATGAAGCAAAAAAAAATGATCTACATAATATATCTAAAGCAGTTATATTGAATTTTTTTTTGATGTGGTACACTTTTAAAAATTAAAAAAATTCACGACATACCGAATTGTATGCTAAGTTTAAATCATTTTACTATGTAAAATAGTTTATAAAAATAAAATTCAATGTATAATAAAATAAAATACCACAAAGATAGTAGAATACAGATATATTGTATTAAAACATACAGGAAAAATTTTATTGTTTGGATCTTTCAAATTTGGCGGCACTTTTCAAAAATTTCGCGGTACCCAAAAGTACCGCGATACTTTTTTTTTTTTGATTGAAGATCACTGATCTAAAAACTACTTAATAGCGCGAAAAAGTTTTGTCATAGAAAACGTATGTAAAAAGTAATAAAAAACCTCACTTTCTTCAATAATTATGTATTTACTTCTATGTGCTAATTCACTCAAAAGCTTTGTCAAGGATTTAAAAAAAAATGAAAAAAGCTATTGTTAGACAAGTATTAAGTGCTCATAAATTGAAAACAAACAAAATTATTTGCGCCGATCAATCTATTTTAATTTTCATGTCATCGAATATTATGCAAATTAATTGTTGGAAATACCACCATTATATATTTCAATCTTTGGCTTTAATTTTTGTATCGAATTTAAAAATATGCTTTCGTTTCTTCATTATATATTTTCCTTAATTTTGAAAAATATAAAATGTGATTTTTAAAAGCAAGTCATTATCTATTCAAAATTGTCTAACAGCCACTTGCTAAGGTCATAACTAAAAATAGATAAAAATAACTGCCTGAGAAATTAGTCAAAATACCATAGAGATAAATTTTATACATTATAGAAAATAACCCCGAAGTATTTGAAGATATTCACTTTTTGAAGCTTCAATATTTTGACCAATAATACTTTTCAGCTTTTCTCATTTTGCTTATAAATGTAAAAGACTTTTTTTAAAACCTTGATTATTATTAATTTTTAAACAGTATACTTTTAAATACATGTAATGTGTTTAATTACAAATAATTTCTTTAACAAATTTAATGTCTAATTTTGTTAAATAGCTCTTTTAGTGTAAGCTTTTGAAATAGCATCAAATCTAAAAGACATTTTTATAATAAGTATAAACATAATTAAACATAAATTCAACACTTTGCATTGATAAGCTGAACTTAAAGAAAATCCATAATGAAAACGAATTTATGGTGGTAGTTGTTGATGATGCTACAATTTCAATGACAAGAAATCTAATTAAAGAATGGTTTGTCATACTATGTTAAATTTAAAAACCAATTCACCATAAATTGGTTAAGGATAAATTAATGAAAAATAGTAATTGTGCCGTTTCGTATAATATAAATTCTTGGAAATATTTTCAATGTATAATTCTCTCAAAAAAATGTTTGTATATAAATAACAAACATTGCAAGTTAAAAAAACTTGTAAAATTGTAATTTATTCGTGTAAAAAAGGGGTTTCTTCTATTAGCAAAGGGGTAAAAGTTATTAGCTAAACAATAAGTTAGTGAATTTGTTTAATTATTGTAATTTAATTAAGAGAAAGGAAGTTATCATTTAAATTTTAAAACAGGGGGTTGTTGTTACGTATAGTAAAACGCAACAGGTTTTCGCAAGTAACTAAAGTTCTTTTTACATTCATAAACAAATCTTGTCGACGATGTACGATAAAAGTTTAATAAAAGCGAGATGAATATACGAAAAATGCAAAATACAAACGTACACAAGGAGTAAAGCGAGAAGGAAATGAAGAATACGTTCGTTTATAAATATAAGTGTGAGAAAAGTCGGGCATATAACACATTGCCACTAATAAATCCTTTGTTTTAAAACTCAAGAAAAACTACCACCAACAACGAACCGCACAATCAAAATATCATCATAGTGAACCAAGATGAAACTATTTATCTGAAACGAGATGCTGAGAAAGACAGAAATTGTAAAACTCCTCGTTTATGTTTGTGTGTGCAAAGTTAAAAACATGAAAAGATCGCTTGACTTGTTTGAGAGAAAGAACTTTCATCGATGTTAATTAGTTTTTTATGAACTTTTCAAGAACACAAGATGATGTTGATATAAAATGTTGATGCTGATGATGACGGTGCCGTTGGAAATTGTAGAAGTGTTGAATATAGCATATACATAGGTACTATGTACGTATATATATATCTACATACATACTACATAGATGATGAAGCACAAAGTTTTCGTTGAGATGTGAGGGGAGGAAGCTTTTCAGATTTTAATAGTGCTTTTCACCACTGTGCGCCGCCACATACTAGCAGCGTCGCGACGCTTAAAATTAGTTCTTGACTAGTATTCGCTCGTTTCTATCATATTCAAACGTATGCTAAGTTTCAACCAAAAACATTAACTGCGAATAATATAGTAGGAGCTTTCAGCGCAATTGCATACGTAATTATATCTTAGTGGTATCAAATCAAAATCATTAGATTGAACCAAAAATTTATCTTACTTCAGTTATTAAATTTTAATGAATGTAACTTTGAAACTAATGTTTTGTAAGTATAAACTGCTCTTATTTTATATATCTTAGTCCTTATAGTTACAATAATTATGAAATTAATTTTTACTCATAAATTTCAATTTTATAATAATTTTATTGCTTTTTTGGTACACATAATAAATATTAAATATAGATATTAAACGTTTTGACGTAACTGAAGTAAAATAAAAGCTCTATTTTTTAAATTATGCAGAAGTATAGTTTATCTAACAGAAAAAAATGCTTGTCGAGGTTTTAAAAAAATGCAATAGGTACATTTAATGCCCATTAATTTACACCTGCATTTAATCTCAATGGAAATATTATAAATAATTGTTTAAATAATGATAAACTAGTTTCATGACAATTATTAACATTTAATAATGCATATAGGTACAGATATTAAATAAATACGTGCACAACTAACCAAGTTTACAATGGGCTTAATATTCACGTTGGCTAGTTAAACTATTTAAATTATCTTCATAAGTAGGTGAAAAAATAATTTTTTTTACATTTAATTATAGCAGTTATAATTTCATTTTTTTGCCTTTTAAAGTTGCTATATGGCGTCTTCTTCGCATTTATTCTTTATTTATTTTCTATTGAACACATAATGTAATAAATAGATCTAACGACAACTTAATGTTCAAACTTTATTTAAATTTTGATTCATATCGAGATTACAATTAAAATTTAGCCAAGCAAGAAAGTTAGGTTTGGTTTGTCAATGATTCGATTCCGGTTCAAAGTTTCTAATGAATACAACTAGCGTACACTTACTCATACACATCAAAAACGTGTTCTTTTTTCGTTCTTATAAATACAATAAGCAAAAATTTAAACATGTGTCTCTCAAATTTGTTCAGCATTGGTATCAATGATGATCTAATGATTTTAAGATTCTCGCTGATCAAATCTGATTAAAAATCAGCGTCATTATAAGGCCGTGACACGAACCCACTTCGCTACTGGAATCAAATCTTAACAAAATATCACATGCATTGTTCAAATACGGTTATGGCTGCAGGGGATATTGTTCATCATTGTACGACTTGACCAACACGAAAGATATTATTGAAGATCCGAATTTGACTTTTACACACCTTAGCATTTCTGTTTAATCAAATGTTTAATCATTCTGCAGATTAATGAAATAACTTTAATAGAACCGATATATTTTAGTAAGATAAATTAATTTATGGAGAAGACAAAGATTTTCTTTTTCTTTTTCAGATACTTTTAAAATAATAAATAGTAGTAAAATATAGGAACATTAAACATGAGAATTGAGTTCTCCAATATTTTTGGTTGTGGCATTTGACAGTTATCGTGTCTCAAGTGAGAATAAAAAATCAGTTACAAATACAAAATTTATGTAAAAGCTATCTTTATTTCATAAAGTCGGTCGCTTAAACTGTTATAAAAGTATAGGTAACCTTAGTGTTTATTTGGCAGTTAGTACCAAAAGTAGTAAAAATTGCTACAACAATATTTTGTGCATTCATTGCAAATATCAAAAGTTTATATAAGAGTTAAACTTCTCAAATTTTGTGGAATACCACAAATTAGAACGTGGGTATCGATTTTTATCTTTCAGTTGCAAATTATTTCTTATTTTGAAGTGTGCTAAGTGAAAGTTTGTTTTGGTTTATAATGTAAAAAAAAAAAATAAAAAAAATTTATCCTTTCTAGCAAAATTTAGTTTTTTATGAAGAAAACACGCCATTTAACACACTTTTTTTTACTTCAAATTTATTAAAACATAAATTTCTTTTCTTAGTTCAAATAAGTGTATTAGTATAAGTATAGTACTAAATGGTTTATTTTATATTTAATATATTTCTGTTGTTTACTGTATTCGTATATATGCATTGAAAGGTTGAGGAGCTTTTCAGAAGCTATCTTTAATGATGTCACGTCAGAAGTTGCAATTCAATTATTCCTTTAATGGTTAAACATGTAATGTTTTATGCTTAGGTACTATAAATTTAAAAATATAGTTATACATTTTCCATAAGTGTCAACTGATTTATCCGATCAGTCTAAACATTTTGAGGTCTTATTACTACTCTTATAGGATTCATCATACGAAAGAAAAATGAAGATGTATATACAATATACATATGTATATCTAAGAAAATATCCCGTATCTCTTGAACATTAAGTATAAATCTTAGGAAGGAGGAGGAGAATTATTTTCCCAACCGATTACATAAGTATATTATTATGAAACTAATAATTAAAAACACTAACAACATGAAAAACTCTTTAGAGAGCTTAAGAGTTCTTTATAAAGAGCTTTTCATACTATAGCAGTTGTTAATTGCTAAAATATATTGTATATTTACGCCAGTCAAAATCCACAATAAATTAACAAAACATTATGTATTTGTGATTTTTTGGTATGTTGTTTGGACCCATTAGGGCTATGTATTCTCAAGTTTGCAACTCTCAAAAAGTTGTGCAAAAATGTTTATAGAGGAAAACCGTGACAGTTTTGAACGTGTTTCGGATTCTGCTCGGTATCTCCTAATCTATGCATTTTTCTTCGAAAGTTATTTTGTAGGTTTTTTAAGAGCATCAACTTTGTTACAAATTAAACCCAACCGGAGCTCCGCACGGTAATGGGTCACTGAGTTACGGAACTTTGAAAATTGACCAGTTTTTTTAAAAATTAAAATTTTTAGTTTAACCTATTTTGTACCGAAGTTGCCTCAAAACCATTGATCCTACGAGCAGAACTTGTGAATATATTTTGTAGGCAATTTAATTAGCTTTAAATTAACTGTAAAGAGGAGTCTGTAAGCCTCTTAGTTCTCTCAAAATCTGAAGAAAAAAAACATAAAAATTAAAATTGCATTTTCCCAAAAATGTACCTTAACACCTTTTTGTTGCATGAACAGATTTTTAAACATGTATGACCCCGGCTAGGCTCATCCACATTGCCAGTCGGCAAGATCCTACCCCCGAAGAGCTACTAAAGCACCTCTCTTGTAAATGCAAAAAGGGGTTCTGGGTGGTGGCTGCACTTGCCTTAAAGCAGGGCTGAGATGTTCTGCGATGTGTGCTACCTGCTCCGGGGAAATGTGTAAAACTGCAATGAAGGAGACGACAATGACAAGCCTCAAGAAAACCCTGACGATCCACCAATACTGGAGTACCCACCAAAATGCGATTTTACATTATATGGGTTCTCTAAGATTTTGAGGAAACTACGAGGCTTACAGACCCCGCTCTGCACTTCCATTAAAACTAGTTAAATTGCCTAAAAATGTTTAAATTATTATTAATAACTTCTGCTCGTAGATCAATGGTTTCGAAAACTAAAATTTTCAATTTTTGTAAAAACTGGCCTATTTTCAAAGTTCTGTACCTCATTAATCCATTGACGTGCATAGCTCCGGTTGTGCTTAATTTGTCACTTTAATGCTCTTAAAAAACATACAGAATTACTTTCGAAAAGTTCAAAAATTTCACGGTTTTTCCTCTATAAAAATTTTTCTACAACTTTTTGAGAGTTGCAAACTTGAAAATGCATAGTCTTAATGGGTCGAAAAACATACCCAAAAATTATAAATACATAGTTTTTTGCGAATTTTGCTATTTTTTATGTCAATTTTGACTGGCCTTATTGAGATTTTAGGTCTATTATTAATGATTTTGTT
The DNA here is from genome assembly GCA_958496155.1 of Sisyra nigra. Classification (NCBI taxonomy): domain Eukaryota; kingdom Metazoa; phylum Arthropoda; class Insecta; order Neuroptera; family Sisyridae; genus Sisyra; species Sisyra nigra. The sequence continues at coordinate 36,380,581 of OY292313.1, read as the reverse complement.
ATTTTGTTTATTTAAATTAATGCTAACGTTTTAAGTTGGAAGTTACTCAGGAACTATTACTCAATAAAGCTATTCTATGGTTTATTTTACCTCTATTTTCTGATGCTAAACATAAACGTTTAAAATTAAACCAAGTCTTACTTTATTGGAAAATTTTGTAGGTCCAATCCCAAGAACACGACAGATATTTTTCTCGATAATTCTGTACCCAAAATTAGATTTTCCTTTTTTTTAATGGAGTTATAAAATCAAGAATATCCTTGTTGTAATTTAAAGAGTTCACTCTAATGTTATAAGATTTGCTATAAAATCTGAAAATGTGAATTTGTCACTCTTTTAAATAATTTTGACGAAGTTTTGTTTTGAAAATTTAGCAACCCAGAAAATTATATTAAAATTGCATGTACTTACCAAAGTCAGAAAAACATTAAAATCACCATTACGGACTTAAAGCTCAACTTTGTAAGAACACTTGACTTACCGTGTTTCATTAATGAATATATAAGTAACCTAATCGAACGAAAGTACCTACACAGAAGTCTATCTCATTAAAAACCAAAAGTAGTAAAATATTTAGTTTTAATGTTATGATCCTTAGTCATAAATAAGTTGCTACCATACTACTCTTTACCTAATGCGACATAGCTCCTTGGTCTATTTTTACATAAGTTTTACAAAATTTACCTTTGAAAAATCTCATTTTAATTTTAATATTATTGTTTTTGGAATAGTAAAATGTTATTATAAAATATGAAAGTTTTGCGCCTCCTACTTCTCTCGTCAATGTCTCAAGATAACAATGGAACTGCAATGAGAATTTTGGCATTGTAATTTTAGTTCGCCTACAGATTTTAATTTTGAGGCTTCAAGAATCAATTTTTTTTAAATTAAAAAAATTTCGACTTATTTTAACATCCTCTATGTTTTACAGAAGTAGAATTTTTAAACTCTTAAATCACAACAGTAAAGAAGATAATTTGGATATCTAAATAAAATTTTTTTAGTTTCATGTATTGTTTGAGTGACAAATAGATGAATTCTAGGTCTTGACCATTTCGGTGTTTGTTATTGGAAGTCATTAAAATATGAATCAATGCAGGTTTAAAGCTCATAATAAAAGTATGATTGTGGTTAATAATAATAATAATAATAATAATGAGAAATATAAATAATATAGAGTAAAACCCTCATCTAAATATTGCAAATCATTCCATCATTGTTTTTATAGATAGATGGACGAGGTGGAAGTCAAAGAAAAAAGGCACGGCCGGACAGCAAGAAACTAAAATGAATTTTTCAAACCTACCCGGACATGACAAATTTGATTTGGGAGCGTCCAACGTTTTCGCTTCGTTAAATCAATACATGATGACATGTGGTGTGCATTATGATAATGTCACAATAGTTGTAGATCTAGGTCCATTCTAATGACCTTTGCCCATTGGAACATCATCTTTATGTTTCTTTAGATATAAGTTGGTGCGTGTGTGAGTGTGACGTCATGTGGGCGCGCTGCCCCATTCAATGGTAATGCAAGATGCCCCATACTGCCCCCATGACTGGCCGCCGCCAGAAATGACCGCGGGTGCGCCTTATAGAGAGACTATCTATACACATTGTGAGCGTGTGGCCCTTGCCGCCTTCCATCCGTATATTACGACCGTGCCCTGCCGCTGCCCCCAGGTTCATCATCACCATAATAACAATAATTTCATATTGCACATAATACAAACACATACAGAGAAACCGACGTCCACTCGGCCACAAAGAGGCGTTTACTATTTAAAATGTGAATGCTCTCTATCTTATTATAATATTGTCGAGAGGTATCTTTTGATTATTATTATGTCCGCACTATTGCGACCCACACATAAATATGCTCGCGACCACACTTTGCCAATATTGTTATTATCCGAAGAAAGACAATCTTCCTCTAATCTCCCGTTTCTCTAACCATTGATTGTATTTTAATCAAAAATTGCCAAGTGCCCTTTCGTATATATATATATATATATATATATATATATATATATATATATATATATATATATATATATATTCTCGAGGAAAGTCCAATAGAGTAATCCAAAGAAAACGAAACACAATTAATCATTCTTTATAAAACCATACCTATTTTCTTTTATTTTTGCCTACACATAAAATACTCACAAACGGTCAATGGGAATGCTTTTCTTTGTCGTTTTTAATTAGCAATACTTTCTGTCACAATTTTTTTTTTCAATCCCACGTATCTTGATAAATCCATCAAATATTACGATTCGAATCTATATTTAATTATAGGGGTCAATGGCTATAATTGACAATGTAATCTTAAATATTAGATGCCTACAACAAAAGGCAAAAACGAAAGTTATCTCATGCAAATTGGTGGATTAGAGAGTCGGAATTGTTTGGTTAATTCAAAAAATATAGGTTCGGTTAGTTAGGGAATTTAGAATTCAATAGAGAAATGAGTAAGTATAATTCCATTATTTGAAATAGTTATGAGCAATTATTATTGCGAGTGTCTCACGGAAGTTTGAGATTTTATAAGAAATATTCGATGCTAAATGATTACAATTTATTTGTAGGCGGAAGCTGTAATTTCTAGTTAAGAAATTAATATTTTAAAGGTAGAAAATAATCGTCTTATATTAGAAACAATATTTGTAAACAAATGTAAACAAAAGTTATAAATATATATATTTTAAATATGCCTTTATAAAAAAAAAAAAACTTAAGTGCTATTTCATAAGTATTAGTAAATCTTATAAAAAATTGTACTTCTGAAAACGACAGAAGATGATTGAAAGCAAAAGTCTGACATTCATACATAATTACTTTACTTAATGATTAATGATTAAGAAGTCACACGATCTTCAAAGCAAAACCAGGAACGGAAATTGAACAAACAAGAAACATCTCTATCAATACATACCTATCTCAAATGAATACATAAAAACGTTTTGGATACTTTTTTGAGTAAGTATTTCAATTTCTGTTTAAACTTGCAAATAAAAGTAAATTTCCCTTTAAATCAACATCTTGTCAACATATAAATTAGCGTTGATCTTAGATAAAATCAGTGCTTTATTTTCTGGTGTGTTTATTGTAATTGCTCAAGATCCGGTCGTAAATATATATATTTCTATATACCATGAGTTGTATATCTTTAACTAAAGAGAACAATAAGAAAAATCAGCACGGCAATTATGGAATTAAGATTGAGTCGATATGAGCCATTGGCGAGGTAAGAAAGAAGACAAAACATAATAAAGTAAGTAGCTATCTATTTTATAACAATAAAACTCATTATATTGATTTATTTTTGAATTGTTTAATTGATTGTTATTATTTTAAATAATATAAATATTTACGTTAATTATAAAAGTTGGTACTGTATCTCAGTGGTTATTAAACAACGCACCGTGGATGATTTCAAATATGATGAATTTAAAACTCAAAACATTATATACTACTTTTAAAATATTAATTTAATTTTTATTTGAAAGTAGGTACTGAGAAATTGCAGCCTCAAATATTGGAAATAAAATATGTGAAATTACAAAATAAATAATGAATGAAAAATTAAAATAATAGATAATATGAAGAAGTTTATGACTTCCTCTACATATCTTCTTCAGTGTGTAAAGATTTAGAATGTATTTAGTGAACGATTTGTTTAAAAGACGGTTAATTTGATTGGTTAAAAGATTTTTGTTACATATATTCATAGAATTGTTGATAACCTACTAAAAAACACCAAAAGATATTTATATGAAGGAGCTTTGTATTCTAGTCACTGAGAGCATCTTCTTATTATTGTTGTAATTCGTAGGTCCTTGTTATATTGCCATCTTTACTTTCATAATGTATTGCCTTTAAAAGTGTTTTTATCCCCTCTCTCTACATAATAGATCTAACAAAATATTAATTCATATCCCTTTTATTATACGAAATTTTTATACATGTTATGATATGGTATGAGGTTATAAATATACTTGCATACTCTTCAGCGACCATGTAAAATTTTAGTGTAAGTTGAATATGTAAGTTGTAGTAAGATGACCTGTAAATCAGACAACTCAAAAAAAATGTTGGGGCTCCATTAAAATACGATCATAGGACTACTGGCGTATCCTAGAACCAGGACATTATTCTATAGTCACCACACTACTAAGTGACCTTATTTTGACCTTAAAGATACCAGTTTTATAATGTTCAAATTATAAGTTTTTAAAAATTCTTTAAAAATCGTTGTTTTTGAGGAATAAGTAGATTGAATGAAACAAGGCAATCATCGAAAGTATCAAAAGTAAGATCTTGTAAACCTTAAGCGTTGCGATATCTACTAAATATTTCCAAAGAGTTTATATGTAGAAGAAAACTTATTAAAGCTAAATACAAAACTTTAACACCACATAGACTGGCATCTACAAATAATGTAAGATCCATTATGTAAATTAATATTATGTAATTTAGCAACAGTAAATGGAACCACAGTTTTTCGAATAATGTGCTTTTCAATTAATTTTAAAATTTTTGTTCTATATTACATTGAATCTTTAATTCTTTAGATATTCAATTTTAAGCATAAAAATCACATAAAACCAACAACATATTCTGATAATAACAACAATTATTCAAGGTTTGGTGTCAAATATAAGTTTATAATAGTAGGTACCTATAAGATATTTAAATAATTTTAATTTTACTACAAGTAAATATTTTAGTATTTTTGTATGACTGTTGGTCTATTTCAACAATATAGGCAGAATTTTGGTTTGAACAAAGACCAACATGAACTTTAATAATAAGATATAAGTAACTAAGAAAAAGATTGTACGTAAAAATTAAGAAAATTCAACAATTTTAAAACAATATGTCTATACAGGTTAATTCATTCTTCATTTTCAGTAAACTAGAAACATGTAAAATTGATAATTTTTACAAAGACATGGTGTACCTAAGTACAATTTCTTCATTTCGAAATCAAATATATAATTACACATAGATAAAGCTATTATTAAAAATTATTAGAAGCTTTAAATTGTTTACGATATAAGAAATGTCATGGGTCAATACCTTTTTTTATAAAAACTTTCTTTCATCTGTTAATCTGTTAATTAATAATTTGCAAATCCGATTTATAATTAAATAGAGATTTGAAAAATTAAACGTGTTAACTAAATATTTTTTAATTAGTTAAAGCACACTTTTACTGTACAGTCAAGTATTATGATACATCTGAGTCATTTTTTATGACTTACATATATCAAATATTAATCCAAGCTTGGAGACTATTTAAGCATAAATGTAGTGGGTATATAAATTACAAATAGATTTCCTTCATGTTCATAACTACTTATGGTTGTAATTCGGAATTACAGAATTATGAAATGGGAATATTTAGCAGTGATGTCATAAAGTATTAATTGTAGGTATGTCAAATCGACAGTCTTGGCGTATGACAGTATAAGTAACATTACAGCCATTTTATGAGTTACATTATTAGCGTATTGATTTATGAGCTATTTCCATTTACTAGGTACATAATCTGGTTTTAATTCGTTACAATCAGTGCTGTGGTAATCGATCGATCAATTATTTCATCTTGTCGTATCGATACGAGTGATCATCGTGCAAACATGAATTCAATGTAGGTAAAATACTTACTTAATAATATTTTCCTACTCTGATATTCCAGGATTCGTTGCTAATAGCTTTAGAAGTATCTCCATTAGATACACATATCTTTAGTCTGTATGTGTTCGTTGTAGATGAGAAGAGAAAGTCTATACGGCAGATGATGTCACGACAACGCCGCCGTTTATTGCATTTTGATGTCGTCACAACTGCCCTCGTATACCTCACTAATAATAATAATAATTTTATTCTTGACATTTCTATACCCACCAAGCATTTCGTTCTTCTCAGGCTGATGACTACTGGTATTGCGCGAGATGATGATTCTTTAGATTCCTTTTTCTTTGTTACTCGCTCTACACAATTTACATGGTACGTATGGGGAAATATAGAACAAACATAAAATTCTGATAACGAACATATGTAGAAAATAGAGCAAAGCCAAATCTATTGTTTTATGTTCTTCTACGAGTTTATATCTATAGAAATGTTTGTTTGAGGACGTACATAGAGTTATGGCTCTATGTTCTATCGTTGATTTAAAAGTACTTTTTCTTTTTTAAAATAACTTTATTATAATAATTAAATTTAAGAAGATAAAAATACAATTTTAGTGACAAATATGCAACTATTTTTAAATTTTACTCAAGCTTTACTCAATATAACAAGCTTTAAGGGTCTTAACGTTAATAATATATGTATGTCCGTTTGTGCTATATGAGAGAAAAACAGAGAGACTGAGCTTTTTTGCTTGAGAACCTAAAAAGCTTGAAGGGTTTCAAGATTTCTTAGGGTTTACTCCAAGATCTTTTTGTTTATAATCGTATTTCCGTTTAGATGTTTCTAAAAATGTTTCAATAAAATAAATGAGATGTAATATACATTAAGCTTTGGAAAATCTTTGAAAAAGCTTAAAAGTGTACTCAAAATTTAAATTATCTAATTATTTTTAGAAATTTGTTTCTGAGTTACTTTAACAAAATACTAAATATACTATTTCATATTGATTAGGATGGCTTTATTTTTAAGTTTTTAATTTAAAACGTTTTAACAAGTCTTTTTAATCATCTGTACTTTAAAAATGCATATAAATATATATAAATTGTAAAGATAACCACCCAGCTTATAAACATACAAACTTCACATTTAAGTGGAGAAAAAACGTCCGAGTAGTTTGAAGAATTTAAGTCACCAGTGCACCCATACGAAGTTCAAATGTGTACCATCCTGTTGAGCCAGTGCAGTGTGGTCAAAACCATATGTGTTTATAAATATGATAAATACGCATATAATGTAGATAATATTATGGTACATATTAGATACTCGTATATTTACATAAAGAATACGTCTTTTTTCCTATTTTATTGTTATTTACAATGGTTATAATAAACACTTGTATTTATATTATCATACATAACATTCTTTTAGTGTGCTAGCGACAAGGCGGCTAGTGCCCTTTTTAATGCACTTGCCTTCGGTTTTACTTCCTTAGAGTGAAGGGAGTTATTCAAATCAAAGCTTGCGTATGTGTGCTATGTCCATTTTAATGGTCTTCTCCGTGCCTTATAAAGTGACTTGTTTGTTGTCATCTGAAAAGGGTGTGTGATTTATAGGTGTGTTTTAAGGGTTGGACATTAGAGGGTATTTTCTATATCATCTGACTTGACCAAATGAATACATTATCTCTATATGTATATCAAAATGAAAATGTTATTATAATATAGTTTATTCGTATAGTTTCTTATTAAAGATTCAATCTAAACATAATAAATTAGACAAACTTAAATTTTTCTATGATAAAATTGAGAATAGAAGGGTTTCATTGGGATAACATATTGCTATAATTCAATATAAACGAAAGAAACATTTAAATGAGTCTTTCAAAGTGACATAAGAGAGGATTTTGTTGGACAATAAAAATTTGAATTACAGATAAAATACAATCAACCCTATAGCAAACCTTCTTTTCTTCGTTTCATAATGCTTGAATAGATGATAATATGATCGATAATGTCTCTCATCTCTCATAGAAAAAAAATCGCAAAATTAATTATCTGTACCTGTGACCATCTGTGTTCTTCGATCCATTTTAAAATCATTGTACTATCCCTCACGTTTTTTTTATTTATAACACGACCTACCTGAACCGAAAAAAAATCACACGGTAAAAAACTGAGAGTGCCCGCTTGCTACCTGGCTGTGGTAATTTTTTTTAGATATTTTTTAAGGATTATTCCGTCTAATAGATTTACAAGCGCAAGTTGGATATAAAATAAAGATTGGACAAAGAATAGATGAATCACGTCGGGGGGGAACTGTTGTTCCTGGTCACTATTGTCCTGACCGAAGGGCACTTGAGCGTCGCTTGAAAAGAAATGATGTTATCAAATATCGATGAGATCCGTTATTTATAAGAAAACCTTGTAAGTTAAATAACCCAAATTTGGATGTTTGTATGGATGGTAATTGAAAAAGGACGATGTTCATACAAGAGGCCACCAATAGTTTTAATATCTCAATTGAATAAATATGGTTGTCAAGTGATCCAGACTGTTTAAGTTTTTTTTATTTTTTGATCTGTTTAAAACGACCATTTTTCTACACCATATGAAGAGAGGTCTCTCATCGTCCACGCAGATCGAAACACATGTGTCCCATGGATTTTTTTAAACATCTCCCACGGACCTTTGACCTATTCTTATCCCTGTCTAGCACACACTTTTTTATATTTTTTGGTCGCTAATCGCCGTATGATACTCTACACCTATGTTTGTCTAGGTTTAAAAAATCTTCAAACATTTTTTTCTCAATACATTTTTTATGAATTAAAAAAAATCCAAAACGGAACTTAGTACCTATAGGGTTCCTTTCATAAAGTTTGGCCCCTTTCCGTTCGTTAAAGAAAAAAAACTCACACGCACGCATAACATCCAACTGCAGCTCTGTGTGCATAAAAAATTCGGCTTAAAAAATTATAGGGGTGAGATTTTTATACATCACATACGAGAGAAACTTGGAGGGTAGTTAAAGAGAGAAAGACAAAGGTAACTCTTTGGACGACTGAGGAGCCCAAAGAACACCAGATGTTGGTCCACAAAGCTGCTTGTCGCTAAACGGGGTGTTGATTTAATCATAGTGCGTGTTAAACGGCTAAAATATCCAACATCCGCTGGATTCGATCACAATATTTGATCAGAATTTCCAATATCTTTAAATAAAAATGCATCGACACATTATAACTACTCAAAAAATTAAAAAAAAAAAAAAACAAATGTAACAATTTTCAACAGCGATAACTGCTTCTGAGTTTAGCCTTACGATTTGGAGATTGACAGATTGAAACCAAATGTTTGTCTACAAGATGCGTTTAAGATACAAGGGGTGAGAGATGCCGTATTCACCACTACCACTACCGGAGATACTCCAGACGTAAACAATAACCCAAAGACTTGGTCAGATTTTTTGGCCACATTTACCAAAAAGAAATTGGCAAATATTTTTTTAACTACTTATTAATTTATGTAGAAATTAGAAACAGTAGCGGAAGAAAATTAAATTTCCGTTAAGACTATCAGTGTCCACTAAGGGGACATTTAATCGCGTCCGGTTTTAGGTGTAATTTCATCCACCTTGCATCCTGTAAGATGACCTTTTTTATTGATACACCCTCATTGAGTAATTTAGGGTGGTAACATTTATTTGATAAAGAAATAGTTTCATATTATATTTTGCTATGAGCCATTCAAGGACTCAAAGATATTCTAAGGCTTTCAAATTTATTTCAATGGGAAAAAATTGCAAGTTTTGCTTCAAATTGTACAGCTCCATATTTTGTACCAAAAAAGTAAAAAAAATACGAATTTCATAAAATATCTATAATAAGGTCTCGCTACATATAAAAAAATTAACAATTGGTTACCAAATTTTTTGTATGTGTATTTTTTAAAAATTTATTTCAATACATACCTATAGGTATTAAGTTGAGATATTAAATAAATTTATTTTCACTACTAAGTATTACTACCAGGGTATATCTATAAAATGTAAAAAAATTAGTTTTATTTAAGACTAACTCATGTGTGATACAATGAGTGATACTAACTTTGATTAAAAATTTTGTTGTTAAGATATTTCAGTTTATATGATAACAAAAAATTGGTTGCCTGTTAAGTCGGTTTACGGACGATAGTTTTACGTGATAACATCATAAAGGAACTTTGATGAAAAATTGCATACTTTTATGAATTGAAATATTATCACTGAATTGTCATTATCTTTACATAGTATAAAACAAATTCGCTCCCGCTGTCTATTCCCTCTAGATCTATTTAGATCTTTTAAACTACACTACAGATTTTAATGCAGTTTTCAGTATTAGATAGAGTGATTCAAGATGAAGGTTTGTTAGTATAAAACATGCATACTATAGTAGACAAAAACCAAAAAGTGTTGACAGAGCGGCTGACTATTGTACGTCGTACGTGTTGCCTGTTTTATTGGTATCTTCTTCTATATTATATAAAAATAATATATTGGTCCTTATCTAAGACAAAATCTCGAAAAAGTCTGCATTAATTGAGCTCAAATTTTGGCACGATATAATATCCGCTTCCAGATTCCAGAAAGTTTTTATCTATATTTCGCGTCCAGTATTCGTCGTAGTATTATCTATACTATGATTTTTCCATAATTAACTAAACAGTATAAACAGAATCTATGTACATATAAGAGAAATCAACAGTGATATTACAAATTACAATTAAATATTTAACAAATTTCATATTGACGGTAAATTAATTTAACAATAAAAACAACACTTCTAATGATAATTTAAAAAGGCTACAATGAAAATTCAAAATTACTTGCTATTGTCTTAATATTTTTATTACCCTGTCGAAATTCAAATTAAATCTAAAACTAGCTATAACCGGACTTCGTTCACGTTAACTCCGTAATACTATTCTAAAACTTTTCAATGTGTGATTTTTAAAGATCCGCCATAACATGAACAAATAGGTTACAATGAAGCTTAGAGGCTCCTTTTTATTCATAAAATATACTATATCTTTTATGCAGCAAAATAAGAACAAAAAAAAAATTATTTTGTTATAAATATTATAAAAACGATTATCTTATAATTGTGTTATATTCCTTTATTAATTTTTATTAATCATTTTATTGTTTAAAGCATTATGCCCACAAACTGAAAAGAAGCATTGGAAGTATATTTTATTTATCCTGACCCTTTGTCTTTTAATAAATTCAATATGATTGTTTTATTATAAAAAATTATAACTCAACTAATGAAGATAAAAAGTGGTGGTTTGTGAAAAGGAAATATCCACCCGCATGTCCGGTGGATCGTGGTTAAGCCAGTGGTGCTTCTATCCTTCCATGCATTAGCTCGATAAAAAAAAGTTTAAAACTTTAATGTGATAAAAAAACCACAAATTAAATGTGAAATGATTTTGAAAATTGGCCATATTCAATGATTGACTATGATGGGAAGACCATTAGCCAGAAATATTTTGCAATCCTTACTTTCAGGTACAACATTGTGGTCACGGCTATTTTCGATTTCATTCAATTAGTTCGATAACAAAGCAGTTGAAATTTTTAACAAAAAATAACATTTTTAGTGACGCTCGTCGCTCAACATCAAATATCAATAAAACGTTTCACCTATTTAAGTAAATCGAAAATGTGACACACGTTACCATAGTGACCATTTATTACATTTCTTCAATTGTATGACGTCATATGACAACAAAATAAAAATGGAAAATGCAAAGTCATGGAAATCAAAACAACGAGAAATAGTCTAATGGTCTTTTATGTTATATTGCTATGGTTTCTCTATACCTAGAAAATATTTTTAACAAACGTGAGACTCAGCTGGTCAGTTTCTGTGTCTGGGTATAGAACGTTCGCACTTATCAATGTGTAATATTTCTGGAACGCATGTATTAGTGAATGTTCGGCCAAATGGTTGATAATAGTAATATTATGATGGATGATGTGTTAAGTTAAATCGCATAATATTTCTATTGTAATATTGCATCAGAGTATGGAAAATGTCGCATCATCATCATCCGCTATGCCAAACGTCCGCACACATCAAACATTTGAAAAGAGGAAATAAGAGAACGCACGTCTTATTAGAAAAAGTCAATCAATTTACTCAGGGCCTGGGCATTATTCATCTAAATATATGTGTTACATATTATACAAACGGATGTATACAACATCCAACTAAATACACACACATGTGGCCGTTTTCGTCTGCCACCGTCTTTTGGGGGTCGCTATTTTTGTCAACATCGTCGACCACAGTTTCATCCCCTTGGTATTAAATAATTTTCTTTACTGTCGTACACTCGAAATAATTTTTCGTCCGATGAACCAGTTATAGTTTCTACAATATCAAGTATAACAAAATATTCATTTTAACTCCTTTTATTTTTCTCCTGTTATCTACTGAAATGGGAAATTGTTTAATCAATAAATATTAGGGTATAATAAAAGAATAAAAAATTCGTTCTTTTTATTTCACCTCTTCTATGATAACTAGTCAACTTGTTTAGAAAATATAAACCTAAAGGTTACAATATGATTTTATTTTAGGCTTGAAGAAATACAAATTTTTATATATCTAGTAAAATGCGAGAGTATGAATGTTCTATTAGCTTTGTTTTTTCTACGTTTCTAAACAAGAAATTTGTTTATTAAAAAAAATTTTTTTTTTACTTTTAATAAGTCGTAGCCCTTCATCAAAAATATTGAAATCAAAAATAAAGTCTTATATCGACAAAAATTTTGTGAAATGGAAATTGGTATTTTAATCTTTCGGTTAAAGGTTTGTACACATTTAAGATTGAAAATTTAACCGCGTCCCGGAATCTAATACAATGAAAAACGTATACAACAAAAATGCTTACAAAATCAAGTTATATGAAGTAAAACTGCTGTTCTAACTAAATATTATGTATCAATGTACTATTACTAAGTATCAAGTACCTATCTATGTATATTATAGTTTAACAATAATTTTTTTAGAGGAAATCCATTTAGTATGAACAAGTATTTTTGCCACTAGTTTTATTGTAATTATTATTTCTCACAATATTTACAAGTATACATTAGTATACAATATATAAAAATATATATTAATGGAAATGCATTTGTTTGACCTTTTGACCTTTAGCTCAAAATATATCGATGGACCAAAATAATTATTTTTGCGTTCGGATATATAGTATTTTATGGACATGTGGGTAAAATAGGGTACTTTTTAATGAATAAATTCAAGGCTCTTGTAAAAAAAATATTTCTTAAGAGTTAATAAATCAAAAGCTTTTCTTATTTTATTATTCAAGCATTTTTCTCTTCTTTTTAAAGGTTTCGTGCCTCCAAAAGGAAATTATAAGTTATAATTATCTAAATTAACTAAACCAAAATATACAGCCATCTTATAGGTCTAGCTTCATCAAATTTGTTAAGAACTTAGGTTTTATAGTAAAATTTGAAAATATCCCAAAAATTATAAGTGCTTTCACATACGAAAAGGTTTTTATAATTTCAAAAATTTGTAAGAACATCAAATGATAATATATTTTAAGACTTTAGGCCAGTGATAGCAACCCTATGACTCGTGGGCAAATTTTTACCCATATGAACGTTTAAACTAAACCAGAAAGTAACAACTAAGACTTTTTTCTTGTCTCACAATCACTAAAGACATAAAAACACCTATTGTAGTACGCATATATAAGGTGATCCTTACTTTCAAAATTTAAACACTTAAATTATAACATTGTTTTGGCCGCCACTAAAAATAGATTTACCATCATTCATTGCTGGTTTAAACTTGTCTTTTAAGTAAATGTTTAGTTCATTTTTATCACACACATAACGCCAATTAACATAAAAAAATATTTGAATATATAATAACGTAAGTAAAAATTATATTTTTTTTTTCGTGTTTCCATTTCAATTATATATTATTATACATATGCCTATCATATAGGAAAAGCGAAATAACAAATTTGGTCTTAATAACTACTTAAACGTACTTCAGATGTGTCTAAAGGACTCCAGTTATCTTACTTTATTTATAAGTAAAAAAAAGTCATTGATTAATTAGAACTATTTTATTCAATGATTAATGCTTTAAAATTGCGAATTTATTTCATTTCCGCCTTAAAAATCACACACAGTCTCCTGTTTGTTCCTATATAAAAAGTTAAGAGAACCTATTTGAAAATAGTGATTGCATTTTAAGTAGAAACATAATATACAGTTAACATTAGTTGCAATTAAGCGCCAAGGTAAGAAAGTAGTTATTATAGCTACTTCCTTAATTGGCCCATTCATTCGATCTTGTCCAATTAAGTCGATCACCGTCTTATATTGCCTATATTTTATAATGAGTAATATAAAAAGATTATCCACCTAAATATTTGAATGAAGCGGCTAAATGAATCTAAACGGATCTGTACTGTGCTCTCTTAATTTGGCCAAATAAACCAAGAAAACAATGGACGATGTGCAGATTAAACTTGGCCACTGTCATTTCCATCGCCACTCGGAAACAATTTCAAGCTATCTGAGCACACAAATTTACCTCCGTTAATTATCATTTAACATTTCCTTATTGTTGTCGCACCGACCTCTTTCCCTGCAACGTCATCATTCTCATCTGTAAGCGTTCGCGGTGTTTAGAATAGAAAGACAGTTTTGCTTTACTGACTTTTTTATTTGATAATAATTTTACTAACAGTAATCGTCTTTAGATAGTTAATGATTCTTTTTATTATAAAAAATTAATATATTTCTTTGCCACGTATGGTTGAAATGCTCAACAAAAAAATCGTTGGATTTTGTGGTGTCATTTGGAGCTAAAAATAACGAAATTATATTAGGGGGATGTCTGATGGTCTGATGGAAATGTATCATGATATTTATCGTTGTGTGTTTTGTTGCCATCCAGACGGGAGAGAAAATAAGGATGCGTCTGGACCTAGATTCTCACAACACTGACCTCCCAACCATGATTTAAGCGTCTCATCCCAGACACATGTGCGTGTATTTGTGTGTGGACTTTACAACTAGGGAACGAACGAACGTCATGAATTAAGACTTTGGAAGTTCTTTGCTGTCAACATGATACTAAAGCCATATTCTACGTACTAATTATAGTCTTGAAAAGTAAATAAGAGACATCAGAGTAGATGCCATTTTCTAGCTTTTGCATAAGAAGTATATAAACGGTATTAATTATGTAATGTTTTTCTCTTCGACAATTATGCATTTTACTGGTAAAATGTTAAAAAAGAAAGTTGAAGAAATCATAATTAAATATTAAACCATCTTTTATGTTTTTTAATTTGGTCGAAGAACTATTAATGTAACACTATTGAGATTCTGAGACTCTATTTGTAGATTAAATATATTTTTTATAAATTTTTTGTAATGTCATTTGATTTGAAAAATTTAGAAGAGTTTGTTAAACTTAAAAGTGCATTACACTCTTCACATGACTTTGGCAGAGTAGTTCATAATCGGTCAGAACAACCAGCAAGAACGGCCAACAACAATTGTCACGCTGGTCACTTGACTCAACAACCGTAAATACACTTCGAGTTGTCATGTTCATGTCAAATCATTATCGTCTTCACGATCATCATCAGCACCAGCACCAGTAGAATCAACAGAAAATTAATGTAACGATCGGCCGACGTCCATTCAATTACTTCACGTAACTAGCAAGCCTATAAGTAATCTTTGCATACAAATACCATGTAACAATACAATATCATTCCAACCAAAAACATTATGAACTTTCCCCTTTTTATTTCGACATAAATTTTTATAACAGTAAACACGGGGTCGCCCTTAAATTTCATAAAATATAACTTTTGTTTGTATTTATTTTATGAAGGCAATATGAACACACCCCCAACACACCATTCAACAGAAGCTAATATTCATGCGAGTTCTGTTAACTTATGGTCAGTTAAGTGGTCAAATCTTTTCGTTAGTTTGAAGGGCGTCAATTCAAATTTTAAGCACTTGAACATAACTTAAACTATACAAGCATTTATTTTCTATGACAAGAGAATAGTGGAATTGATGCGGGTGAAACATGCCATCATTAATAACTCGATGCGCGTATGTCAAAAAATACTTCAAAAATATAAGTACTAGATATTTGAAAGTATTGAACATAAAAGAAAATTTATACAAGTACTTATTTAATATAAGACAAATATTTTTTTCTTATTGGATAAAACTTCATTTATAAGTTTAAAAAAAATATAAGAACAGAATATCTGATCAAATTGTTTTAATTTTTTAACTTGAAATGTTCTTGAAGTTGAAACTTAATTTTTTAACTTGAAACTTGAAATTAACTTGAAATCATCTATTTAGAATTACTATCGGTTTTACAACAGAGGTAATTAGATTATTTATATGATTTGCTTCAAATTATGTCTCCTTAATGTTTACCTTATTATATAAGCTTGCTTGTTAATTGTGTGTGCTTTATTAATGTAGGTATTTCTTCAATCGTGTTTTTATACAAATTGCCCCTAAATTGATTCATTTACATTTTTTTCACGCTAAAAAAATTATATTACAAACAAAAACACATAATACTATATCATCTCCTTTTTTCATTTAACATTAATAAAATCAAAATTGATTTATTGTTTTGCATATTGTTTTGCGGTTTTCGCGTAATTCATTTAGATAATAATAAATCCTTGTAGGGTAAAACATTACAAAATGTTCCACTGATCGCACATGATCTCCACACTCGCATTTAAACAAGTGAGTGTGTACCAATGATACAAGCGCGTGTGATTTCATTGTCCTTACACATTGCTACCGATGACTTCTGCTTAAGTACCTACTTAATTTAAGAAAATCAGAGAGTAAGCCCTTCAAAAATTTATATTAACTGAAATCTAATGCGTACAGTTTAATGAAACTTGGAGAAATTTGACTTTATAACTTATCGTTTATTATTTAACATGAAATCGCCAGTTTTTAAATTACAAAATTTTAAATATAGGCATAGGTATAAGTATAGGTTTTTAAACAAAATGCTGCACTTGATTGTGGTGCAATTTGTGCAATATTCTCCGCTAAATTAATATATACGTGCTTAAGGTTGTTTCCTCTTCAACTATCGATATATACGCTTATATACATCATATTTTCAACGTTGCTTAAGTTAATTATTACTGGATCAAAATTTGCGCCTTATCCCTCTCTCTCTCTCTCGTTCATTTTCTGCTACCTTCTTTCTTATCGTATGTGAACTTTGTAATATTTGAAGAATATTGTATTTCTTAAACATACACCGCGATATGCTCGAACAGAAAATAAATTATTATTACATTCTTCATTGATTTTGTCATAATCGTACACTGTTTTTACAGTTTCTATAAATTTATATTTTCACAATGAATATTTTTCTGTCGGATTTATCTATTTTTTCATAAGAAAGCATGTTAAAATTTAACTTTTGGAAATAATTTCAATTTATTTCCAGTTAATTTCAGTTTTATCATTTAAAATTTTCTTCCATTCTTCAAAATTTAGGACCTTAATGATGTTATTGATTGATTGATATTTCTGTTAATTTTTAGAACAATCTATAAATAGGTTTAGTAATATTGTAAAATTCAGGTTTGGGTCTGGTGTGACTTGAAAACATCTCTCATAAAATTGTTATCAATAGCTTTGTTCAGAATCAGTTCAAGACAGATTTAGGATTATCACCAAGCACATACACGGTTATGAACCGATTCAGGAACGGTATATCCGGTAACGAATTCAAAATTAACCGAGAACCAAAGTCTACTAACGTTGACAGCAGAACTGGACATCAATCATAGTCGTGCAAACAACGCATGAGTACGAGACTCGAGTTTTTCGTCCTAACAAAAATCCCAGAATCGCTAGAATCAATTCTGAATCAATATTGAACGAATCTAGTATGAACCGCGAACACCGAACTATTACTCAAAATTCAGAATTTACTGACCCGCGAACATTCTTTTTCAGAATGGGCATGTGATTAGTCCCTAAAATGGTTCAGAATTGCACTCGCAAAAAAAGATAATGATTCTGAAAAACAAATAATGTTTAGTGGTTTGACGTCCCTGAAATACCCGACTGTTTATTTTTTAAAATATGTCCCTCAATTGTAATAAGTAGGTACCTAATAGTATAAACGTTTGTTATTTTTAGTGCTAAATTGATGCTTAAAGAGTTTACAAAAAATTAATAAGTATTGAGTTACTAGCGCATATTCTAACATTTTACCCTATATTTGATTGTACTCATACCTATATCATGTACCTACACTATGTAGGTGTATAGTTTTATCAAATCCGTGTAAATATCTGATTATTTCAAAATTAAAAAAGATAAATTATAATCAAAGAATGCAATCACTTGTAATAATTTCACCAACAAAAATCAGTGAAATAAATTAAATTATTCCACGTACAAGAATAATTGATTGTATACAAATTCTATATATGTATGTAGATACAATTGGAAATTAAAAAAAAATGTAGTTGATAGAAACATCTGTCGCTGGTCAAATGAATGTGCAACTATCAATAACATGACACATACGGGCATACGTTTATGTTTGATAAGCTTGACAAATTAAAGGTCAGTTAATTAAATGTTTTTTCTTCATCCAATTTCCATAATATGTTTATTAAGGAGAAATGTTCACAAGTCACAACTTTTAGTTTTGAGTATTTGAGAAAATAATTTAATACGTGCTTAATTTGTTAACTACCAAAGAATGATAGAAGTGGTTTTTTAAATCTCTTAGCCAAATCTTTATTGTTATTAATATTTTTATTATTATTAAATAAATTTCTAAATTCTTACTTCCAGAATACTACTTGCATAACTTAATAAATAATTACGTTAACATTTACTGGTTTCCTATATTTTTTAAATATTTCATAAAGGGCAGGGTTATGATTAAGAATATGAATATTTACATGAGTGTATGATGGGCTTCTGTTCATATTTGTAGTATGAGTAGTAATAATAATCATGGTGCGGATTACAGAATAAAATATGGTGGATTCGAATGATAAGAGCAGTGAAGAACATATTACGTAGTTGTACACAGAATAACGTAAACAATTCTATCTCTGTCCGGTCCAGTGACCCAACAAACACATCATGCAGGTAGGTAAATAACCATATGAATAATTATAAATAGCGTGGACATGGGACCAGGATGAATAAGTCCATCATGCATGGACGAAAATAATTTGCTGAATACTGGAGGCATTTTATTGTGTGTATGTAAAGAAAGTTAAACTGCCTTTGACTTTTTCATATTATGTTTAAATAAACGTCTTAGAATGAAGCTAAAGATTACCTACAATATAGCGAATTTTAATCCAATTATAAAAGTGACATTTTTAGTAAAATTAAATTAATTCAAAAAGAGCATGTGAAATATTTTACAAAAAGCATTTAGCAAAGAGCATTTAGTAAGACGAAGTGATTTATTTAAGGAATTATATGCGTAGGTATATGCTTGTTGTAAATATCTTTATTATATACGTAATATAATTGCAATTCATATTAGGGTTTAATAAATAAAAATATAATTTGACCTCTCACTCAGCTTAACAATTGAACTTTAAACGGTTTACTAAAACAATTGTACAAAAGATGCGGGTCCGGTATAGCCAATTTTTCATGATCCCCTTTCAATACTTTTGTGTCTGAATATAGAACACTTACGTACATGAATGCGCTTTCAGACATACAACATTTGTTGTTTAGTTATTTTCGTGTTTAAAACCCCCTTTTTGATTGTCTCATATGAAAGGTATTATGTCCAACATATAAACGAGTAGCACTGTACACATACTCGCATTGATCGTTTTTGTATTTGGTCTCTTATAGCATTTATTTCAGCCAAATTATGGTCATTACGGACTATTTTTAAAATGAACCTGGGCCACTCATTGTGTATTTTACACCGTTTAAAGGAAGTAATAACAAAAAATATATTTTGCGAGTTTTTTTTTTCAGTGAGTTTTTTTAAAAGTCTGTTACCTACATACTCGCCATGGTTCTACCTGTACCTACATCACATGCATTTAAGACAAACGAAAATTATAACCAATATTTAGTGGTCAACTTCTTTAATATTCTCATTGTTATGGCGAGCCATCCATCAAACAGGTTCACAAGTGTATAATTATTTCTCATTTCGTTTTACACATTTGAGAATCGTTTCTTTTTTCATGGTCTATGTTGAATGTTTAGCTAAAAGAGGATAAAGTTAAATTGTTTTGACTAACTAAGAAAAGGAATCAAAACAAAATGCGTGCTGAAATAACAGTACGAAATATAATTAATACTATATAAATGTCCGTTAACAAGTAAACAAATGACCCACGTTTCTCTGAAAAAAATTTGTCCCTTTTTCTTGTTATACATTCGTGGAAAAATTTGTAAATTTGTTGAGTTTTGATATTGACTATAACATAACACTTGTTAATAAAAAGGAAAAAATGATTATTGCTGACTTTTTTGTTTTTTAAAATCATAGTTTAGTTTCCAGGATTTCATGTTTTTGTGATGAAATAAATAAGAAGAAATCTAAGCATATAATAAAATGCTTACTAAGCCTTACCATTGTATTTATATTAAATATTTTTTGGAAATTCGCATTGCAATAGTCATTATTATCGATACAGATATCAAATTCACCATTTTTAAAATTTTGTCTGTCTATCTATGACCCCATCACGCGACAAACACTGGACGGGGATTTTGATGAAATATGGTGTGACAATAACTGACTATCCGGATCATTATCTAGAATACTTTTTACTATGAAAACATGTCTCATTTTCATACAAAAATAGAAAAACTGATTGGAACAAAAATGATGCTGAAAGTATACATTTTTAGCTGATTATATAATAGGTTCATCAGCCAATTAGCAATGAACTGAATATTTTAAATATAATTTTAATTGCGACTGAGTTAGGTACAAATAATTACAACAAATGCAATTGTGAATTTTCACTGTCGCCTTTTTACATTTTTATTATCAGTGTTGTTTTCGTTGTTAAATTTGTCTATTATCAATACGAAATTCGTTAAATTTTAAGTTTTATAAGTGTTTGTAACTTTCTCAAATACAAATTATATACGAGTAGTTATGGAAAAATCACGAATACTTTTATTATAGGTAGGTATCGAGATTGGTGGTGTCGAAATATTTTAGAGCGAGATTGTCTTTCAGCGCCCTTCAGGAAGCTCTGGTTTCAGCTGTGCACAGAAGATCTATCACCCATGTAAATTAACAAGACATGCCTCTTGTGGACTAAGTTCGACGCTAATCGAACCGCTTCATATAGTTAAATTTAGCTTTTGATAAAATCAGATTTAGTATTTAAAAATGCTCGTATATATACGGATTTATCTAGATGCAATTGATAGAATTCCAAAAATTTTTCATCGTCTCTCGACAGATTTTCAGAAAACTGACCTAGCAACATGACCAACATGACATCTTTCAGAAGATGCCAACAAAATTTAATTTTTTGCTGAAAATTGTTTTTCGTATTTAAACGGCGCCGCTTGCTACCTATCGCCTACATAAATCGCTCCTCTCGCTCTACCCCTTGGCCGGCGCTGAACAAACAGCCTATAGGTAAGCTTCATGTAACCTATTTGTTTATGTCTCTGGCGGGTCTTCAAGCATCGTATACTGAAAAGTTTTATGAGCAATGTCCTGAAGCTCACTTGAAAGAAGTCGAGGGTACAGCTAGTTCTATATAAATAAAATGTTAGCAAGTATTAAACGATGATAACAATTTTGTCAAGTTTTGAAATAATAGACCCGTTATAGTAAATAAGTAAAAAGCCTAATTAAAGTAACACAAGCAAGTTTTCCTATTGCATTTAGTTGATTGTACGAGTAATTGTAAAAAGAATTTGATTGTTATTTGATGTAGGAGTAAATAAATGAAAGAAATTTGCTATGTTATAAATGCAATCTAATTAGTTTAATAAAAGAAAATAAATTCAAGTAAGTCTACGAATAAAAATAATGGAAATGTCTACATTTTCTTTGGAAGTTGACGATGTTAGTTGTTAGTTAAACGACTATTCGAGTACGTATATACATAAGTACACTACATATACATATATAGTATAAATAAATAAGTAAATAAACATACATGGACTGAATGCATCGTAATGTCGTGTGAGGAGGAACTCACACACAAATCGTGTTGCATGCTCTTCATGTCCGATGTCTTCTATGTTTGACTATTATCGTCGTGTCCTATGTGGTAGCTCTGTAAGCTTTTAGTCGGCCAACTTGGCCAACTTCTAGTATTTATTCCTCTCGATAAACATATCTACATTTACTACCTACTGTGTTCATCTCTTCGTCCGTTAATAAAACGAAAGACAAAAATTTTCAACAGCAGCAAATGTATCCGACAAACAGTAGCCACTTACATCTTACATTGTGACTTGTGAAACAGTTAATTTTAAATTATATCATTAAACAATGACGGCTAAACAAGAAAACAATTCATGATAAATTTTATAATTATTTTTTAAAATATTATTTCTTTAAACTTTAACGATGAAATTCGTGAGTAAAAGATGAGATTATTTTTAATAAATAATTAATAAAAACAGGTATATACACATATGAAATCTTAACATTTTCCATTTATTTTAATTTCCGACCAGATTGTTGATGTGAACTACTCAAACTCATCAACAACTGTAAATATCAGATCAGTAGTTATAGATATACATTTAAAATAACTGTAATGGTTAAAAAAATATTAGTTTAGATCAAACGGGAGCTTTGTTATTTGTGTTTATTTTTCTTTTGGGTTTTGAAAAAGGCTATTTTTTGCACGGGTATGAATCTGTTATACGAATATGTTAAATAATTTATAAATATTTCACAGAAAATGAATGTATGGACGTTGTGTGTTTGTGGAAGGTATTGCGGAGGACAATCTAATGTAACCAAATAAGATAAATCAGAAAGAAGAGCTGTGAAGTAGGTGCTCCAAGTTGTCGTGACCACGACCAGTGTTAGAGTTCACCGCTACAAATGAACCCATATCCATAATATTATATTACTTCAGTGTTTGTATCTTAAATCTTAACATACGTCAATGTAATAATATTGATCCAATTGATTCGAACTTTCGTAACAAGTAGAGAGATACCTACCTACCACTGGTTTAAACGTGTATTTACCTTTCAATTTAAATGTGGTTGTTGTTGTTTTTTTTTTTTTTTTTTTTAATTTAGACACTTAAATTATGTTACCTACATACTTATGCTAATTTAAAAAAATATTTTATTTTATTTAATTCATAATTGAAAAATAATTTTTTCTTTGTTATTACTTAGTAGCAGCTACCCATGACTTAGTTCATATAAAATTTGATAAAAAAGTAAGAATAAACCTGCCTTTCCTTTAAAAATAATAAAGAGTCTATAAAGATGGAAATCTTATGAAATAAACTGCTGAAAACAATAGGACAACTTCTTAAAATGCATTAAAAATTAAAACGATGAATCCATCCAAAAATATGAAACTAAAAAAACCTTGATCCTACAAAACCATACGATCTAAAACTAAAAAAAACTAACAATATTCTAAAAGAAAAAAATTATCGAGATTAACAAACGTAAAACATCGACAAGAAAACATTACAAAAGTAAACAAACATAAAACTTAACATAAAATATAACAGTGAAAGTAATTTTTAAATATTATTTTATGAGATTTAAAAATGATAATAAATATCTTGTATGTTATATCCCCTAGGCTAATCGGGGTCCTGCTACTTGTAGCCTCTTCGGGAATTATACGTTGTCAAATGTCATGTATTGACTTTGCTCATCCACTCTGGTCGACGCTAGTTTACAACATTTCCAACGCCATTTAATAATAATTATAATATTAAATTTTTTGATCTATTTAAGATCGATTGAATCGTGAAAAACCCTTCCTCAGAGAATATCACAGTCCACTCGGGAATAACACACTTTAAAAATGCATTTTCTATCTTCAATTGTTTAGCCTCTAGCATGTCTGTCAGCCAATCAGCTTCCTCTTCTTTATATAACATTAAAGTTTTTGTCGGCCAAGTAAAGCTTCTACGGTTTATGGTTGCTATTGTAATATTAAATTAAATACTATCAATTAATTTCTAATTGTTTTCACCCAATTACGCTAATTAACTCTATTTTATGGTAGGTATATGTATGTATAACATTTTTAATAATATTATTTAGATGTGTTTTAGACAATAGATTGGGTATAGGAAACTGCTATTTAATTTGATTCGTAAAAAATTCAAGTGTCCGTAAAGAAAAGTAAGGACTTTCGTTACATGTTGAAGTTTTTTTGTAGGTCGCGGAATTTAACATTACATATATATATATATATATATATATATATATTATAGAAACAGCGAACTGAGAAGAATTGAAATCAACATTGAAATCTAAGAAAAGTTTGTAGAAGTGTTGAAGAATATAAAATTAAAATGTCTTAGCTTTGTATATAATTGCAACGAAGAAATTTTAAGAAACTTATAATCGGGTGAGACAAAGATGACCGTTTTGTGATAATAAACTTTGCATGAGATACATTTATAAGACGTGATCGTATGTTATCTCTATGTGTAAGCGACTCGGTGCTTTCTACTATTTCTACGACTTAAGCCGCTACGATTACGCTCTACGACTTCTTTACAAGAAATTATAAACAAAATATCCCACATAAATAAATCATTGGAAAGGGAAATAATTCGCTCAATTCACGTAAATGCCGGCCGTAATTTCGTCACTATTTGTAAGATAAGAATCTCTTCCAAACGGCAATGGTCGCTTTCATATACAGTGCGTGTGCATAAAAGATGAAACGAAATAAAAATCTGAACAAGTTCAATTCGAATATTTATTAGTGTAATAATTTAGAATACGAACAAACACAGTAGTACATATAACGTCCGTTCATTGCGTATAAATGCAATCGTTGTAATTAGAAGTTTTTTCTTCGCAACCAAAAGGAAAAAAAATATTTCTATTATCTTTTTCCTCTGATTTACATTAACAAATGTCTGTAATACATGCACAGGTATATAAATATTTTATATATGAACTCATTGGCGGTTATCGTGTCTTTTATTCTTTCCTCATTTTTTCAAATTAGAAAAATACCTGCGACCATCTCTCTGGTTTCATTTAGCGATGACCGCTTTAGTTTTCATTGTGTTTAGTAAACATGAACGATATATAAAAAAATTTAATTGAAACTTCTCACATAATAATAATAAAATTAACGATGGACAAGACAATGAACAATCTTCTGCACGGCAAGTATTGTACGGAAATTTTTTGAAACCTTTAAAGTCCCTTATATCAATAACTAGAGCAAGAATGATATATATGGGAGTATGGAAGGTATTTAATCGACTAGATTTAAATTTGAGTACATTTTTATAAAGAGGTTCCGTGATGCAAATGCCACTTAGATATTTTATAATGCAACATTACCACGACATTTAATTTAAAAATGACACCATAATTGTCTACGGTTATAACTCACCATAATATCCAATATCAGAGAATATCAGATTTAACAATAATTTGTGTCGAAAGATAAACTTAAATAGTAGGTAAATACTCAAACTAAGAAAATATCAACTCATCAAAAAAAAAAATTATTACCAACATTATTTTAATTTACTTAATCGTGTTTTTAGTAAAGAATACTCTTCTTATGAACTAGTTATCAATAATTAACATTAATTAAATTCTTACGAATTGATACACTATTTCTTAAGAGTAGCCAGATTGTAGCCATATTAGGGTGAAATCAGTATCATACAAATTAAGAGGGTTACATTTAATCATAATTATGGTCATAGGCTTAATACTTTAATTACTAATTAATGTATTAAATTGATCTGAAAACCTAATATTATTCATTGAATTCTTTACACTCTTCTTTAGAATTATTACAGAATAATAAAATGATTATAAGAATAAGACAATAAGGGTATTGTTAAGATGATGGGTTAATGCTGTCCGTGTGACCACTCCCACGCCACTGACCATTGCACTGACCCGGACTTCCGTTATTATAATCAAAGCAAGTAACGTAGTCTTTTTTCAAACGTTTCTCGCGCTATTTGTGCACAAGTAAAGCTAATTAATTTTATTTTACCTCTCACGACGTCTGCCATCTCACGTAGAATATAAACGCAAAAAAATGAAAGAGTCAGAAGCGATTCAAAGAGCACTACGAGTTCTAGATAAAAACAATCAGATAATTGGTTAATTTAATCAATTCTTTTTTTTTGGCTTTCTCAAGTCGCGCCCAATTAACATAAGTACTTTGTAATCATTCTCTAAATTTGCTTATCTAAGTCTAGTGGTGGTTGAATTTCAGCTCTTGAAGCAATGAAGATCCAATCAAGAACAATTAATTTGCAATGGAAAAGATGTAGGAAAGAGACGAGGTAGCGAAGGATGCCATAAAATATTGATTTTCATCTAACGTATAAGAAGCACAAGCTCATCAGTTGATGTCAATAATCATTACAATTGGTTTTTTTATTGTTGTCAATAATCAATTGTTCTTATCTGATAAAAAAGACGACTATAATGAATCGAAAGTGATATCGACAAGAGTTTGCTTTTATAATGTATGATAAATGTTAAACGGTCAGTTAGGCATTGAGTATTCGCGATGTTAAGCGACAATGGTTTTATGTAGCTGATAGAAAAGAGTATGTAAGACATCGAAGGGCAAATGCAAGAGTCATGGGAAGGAAAAATGTATGGAAGACCGAATATTATCATGTGGTGATATGTTAAGGGCACAAAACAAAAACGGCAGCGAACAGCTACTAACATAAGTATGTCTTCTGTTTGTTGTAGTTGTCGTTGTTGGACTCGATATCGTGACGTCAACATCACTAGTGGTCCTTTTACGCTACTTGGTCACGACATTAGAAATTCTTTGTGTGCTGACCACATCGTTCGATTGGATTTTGTTCCTTAATTTTCATTTATTTCAATCATTTTAGTCGTTTTTCAATGCAAATGATTATTAGAGTTGTTGTAAACACTTAACTTAATTAAAAAAAAAATAATAATTTGGTCAAAGTAAAACTTTTTGAATATATATTGAAAACATATAGTTCCCCTTTGATGCAATTTTGTCCTAATAAGAAAATGTTTATAACTATCTTTCTTTCATGAACTCCTAAAGCATCGACGCTAATCAACACCATCAACACGAATTAGTTTTTCACAATATAGATCTTACTAAGTAACCGCATGGCATATTTTTATAATAGCTTGCTTATAAAATATGTTTGTAGGCATGATAAATTAGTGATTCTTTTATGTAATTCTTGAACGCTTAATATTTTGATTTAAATCTGATTTAATCTTGAACAACAAAGCTACAATTACAGCTTTCAACTCGCCTTGATAGTAAGAAGACTACTCCAACTTTTGAAAAGAAATTTAAGTAAAAAAGAACAGTATAGAAATTAATATGATAGATATTTTTATTAGTAGATACTACCAAAATAAAGTTCGCCTTAAGAGAAAAAATATATTATGAAATCAAAATGGTACATATTATAAGACTATAGAGGATCACAGTATTAAATTGCATTTGTCGAATTTCATTTAAGCTTTTTCGTAGTAATTTGTAAACATTTTTCTCTGTCTTTTCTTTTATGGTCCTACAGTTTGGACATGAAAGGCTATTATTTATATTTTGTTTCTTTTTGTTATATATATATTTTATTTAAAAAAATTGTACAAATTTCCACTTCTTTGGCAGGTATTTAAGAAACATGGCTTTTTCGGTTCAAATTTCTATTTTCTTTTTTAATTATATGAATTAAAATTTATTGTTTAATTAAATAAAGTGGTAGACGTTTAGTTTGTCTTGATAATATTCTTATTGAATTTCTAGATGTTTTTTCAACGATTTATTAAAACTGTCTTATTTGATTTTTTATACTTTCATTGTTACAGACGAAACTAATCGTGACTCTGTCTTATCGTGCGGAAATAATGGTGGGAAATCCTCTTTTATTTTTAAGCTTGATTTACACTAAATTTATCCTATCGATTTGATCACTTTCTTTTCCTCTAAACTACCTACCTCAATGTTCAATGAAGACAAACTTCTTGAAAAAACTTTAAATTAATAGACTAACCTTGAAAGAAAAAAGAATTTCTGGAATATTTTACTTTAATAATCTAATTATGCTAGTGATAAATTATATTTTATACTAATTTTGAATTATGAAAATGAATTTTATATTATTTTAACAGCACTATAATCATTAATATTTTAGCGATATTATAGTTATTGTCATTTAAACAATTATACGAGTAAATAAAAGTAATTATTAACGTAAAAAAATTAAGAAAGTAAATATTATGTCATGCAAAACCTCGTTGAAACAATAAAATTTAATTGTTATTACAAAAGAAAATTTGTTTAAAGAATTAGGGTAATATTTATTTTCCCGAAAATAATTTTATTTAAATATTGTTTTCGAACATAATATCAATTGGCGACCAAAAATGCCCTTCAATTCAACCACTTCAGTTACTTTATCTGGTAAATGTACAAAGTTTCAGGGAAAGTTTTCAAAAGTTCTCTTGAATGGGTTAAACTTTTCTCCTTTATTATAAGAGATAAGGCTCGAACATCGTATACGTCACAATTGCCTTTCCAATGCCTAAATGTTGAATAATTCAAACAAGAGAAACATCATCACTATTATTAAATTACTTTAATCTTATGAAATATAAGGAGTGCAAATACTTTTCCTAGTTATTTTTCCTTAGAAAAAATCCTAAACGACCCTGTTTAGTTAAATCTTGGATATAAAATTTTTGTTATGAAAGTAGAAAATTTGATATGGACAATTAAAAGTCAACTCGTCGACAATAGAAAATTGAATAAATTACGTTGTCCAATTCGTCAAAACCCAGTTAGAGTTTACAAAAGGTCGGCGTTTTCTATTGGTTTTATTTTTTAAAGGTTTCATGTGTACGTTTTGTACGTTTTACATAGTAATTTATTTATTTGATCAATTACTTGACAAATATCGTTCAATTGATTAATATGTAAAAAAAATTATCTATGTAGTGTCACTGTCGTTTCAATAAATAATATTATGATCAATTTGAATAAAGAGAAGCCACCTTTGAGACACCTACAACAAAAGAGGCTTTCCGTATAAAGTCTTTCATAATACATTCTCGTGCATTTTAATGTATACCAGAACCATCTCTCTCGTACTCTCTTCATTATTGTAGAATGTAGGTATTATTAATATTTTTTGTTAAATTATAAGCATTGATAGATTTATGGAGCTTGAATTATTATAAACGAGAGACGGCAAGACATCACACATAATATTTAACCTATTAATGATTTAGTTGAATATTCTGCCAAGAGAAGATGCTCCTTAAAGAAATTTCGAATTAAAGCCAATGCACGCCGGCTGTCTTATTCTAATTCCTTTTAAATCGGTGCACGTGAAAAGTGAATGAGCGAGTAAGAGAATAAGTGAATGGGGAAATTATAAAATGTGTGTAGGACACATCAGTGCACGACTTGATATTTTATTGCAAAGATGTGCGGACACGAATAAGAATTCAAGCAAACCAACAGTATTTCTATCTAATAGTAATTTACATATTGCCTCAACGTCCATCCTTTCGTTCGAGCTCATCTTCGTTTCAATAGAAATTGTTAGGTAATCCTGACCTCATAGATTCGCGTTAAATATAAAACATTTCTGATAAACATTCATCGTGTTTGAATATGGAAAAAATGATATACAACAAAATAGAAAAAGGCTGTTGTTCACATTTCTACTCAACTTCTTTGAAAATACTATTTATTAAAAAAAAAAAGCATCAAGAACTTTAAAAAACGATAGTTCAACGTAGTAATTACTATCTTGATAGTAATTAAATTATTACAATTTTAAGGAGTTCAAAATATTTCAAGCTTCTTCGACTAACCAAAAGTGCACAACTACAAATTGTACTGATAAATTTTTTAAATACGCTTTTATTTAACTTAACTTAAAAATTGGTTGAGAAATATTTGCTTCACTTAGAAAATCAATCGTTGACGCTTTCCCTCTATCAAAAACAGTTCTGTTATTTAAAAAGGTTTCACACTCCAAATTGAACATTTTACAAATCAAATTTAACATTTTTCAAGTCAAACTGGACATTTTATAAATTAAATAGGACACAAGGTCACCTAGTGGCGTGGTTGACTAGATAGTTGCCCTTTACGCCAATGGTCCTGGGTTTGAATCCTAATGAAAGCCTAAGATTTTACCATAATAGTTGATGCGACCTTAAATAAATAAAAAAATGGACATTTAATTGTATTTTACAGAAACAAATTTAATAAAAACAACCCAAACATTCATTATACTCAAGAAGTTCTTGACCTCACTGAACAAACAGACCAAACACTAAATTTTTACCACTATATTCCTCGATGATATCTTCATTAGATATTTTTCAAAATTAAATTTTTTGTTGGGAATTTTTAGACGGATTCTACAAATTGTTCAAATTCGGAAGATTTAATAAGTTAGTCTATTGCCACCGCCACTTCTGCTAAATTTTATATCAGATACAGATATTACCAGCAACTACCACAAAAGAATTTTTTTTTGAGTGTTTTAAGTCGCTTTAACATTTAAGGTCATATCACGACTGTAAAAGCACAGAGAATTTTTGATGGTCAATTTTTATTTAGGTCTAGGATCTTAAGTCTAGGATTCAACGGGGATTGAATCCAGAACCACTTGACGCCCCATACAAAGTTTGGCGACAGGGCCATTAATGGCCCATTGCTTAGCCAGAGATGCTAGTTGTTGGCCCAACATCGGCAACTGTTAACGGCCCAAGTACGGTTGCCGGCTGGATGATAACCCCGGGCCGCTAATGGCAGTCGACTATCGGCCGACTGCAGTAAAAGTTACCGGGCCGTTAATGGCGATTAACAATCGGCCGACTGAAGCAAAGGTTACAGGGCCGTTAATAGAAACCAACAATCGGCCGACTGCAGTAAAAATTACTGGACCGTTAATGGCAAATATTATAAATTAATAAAACTACTTAAATATTTTAAAAAAAAATAATATAAAATCAGCTCAACGATTATTATGATACAATCATTTATTCACTTTATAATACATACAATCTTAATAAAAAATCAGACAACATCAATAATTAATACAAAAGTAGAATTTTAAACCTGGCGTACATAATACACACTCTAAAATCAAAAGGGAATTTTTGGTGGTTTATAAAGAAGATCCTCTTTCTTATCGCCCATTCTCACGGTCCACCCAACCAGAAAGCCATCGGACTACTTTGCCAGCGAAATTTTTAGATTCCTCTGCATCCCCAAACTTTTCAGTTACAACATCTAGAATATGCAAAATCAATTATAAATAAACTTGTTTTTAAGACACAATATGTGTGAGTGAAGGAGTAAGAACTAAAATAGTATAAGAGGTGAAAAAAGGAGATTTATTTTCATAAGGGAATGAAAAACAAATTTTAATTGTAAAACCAATTTTAAGATGAGAAAAAATTCTCTAGAAAAATAACAAACTAACTCACCTACATAATAGAGAATTTCGACTAGATATTTATCCCAATTTTCATTTGCATCGCTTAAGTCTGCAGCAAACTTATCAACTTTAGGATACTCATCAGCCGGTGGATATTTACAAAGTAATATGCCATTAAAATCCTTCCATCTGTAACATTAAATTTAATTATTAATATTTTTTTATTTGATTATTTCACACTATGAGAAAACTATTAGATTATCAGGTAAATAAATATAAATTATCTATAGTTTAATTCGAGAGAATGTATTATTATTTAATTATTAAATAGAACTACTTACTTTAGTCAGAGACTTTAATAGACTGGTTATCAACAAGCGATATAGACGAACTATTCTGAAATACAATAATACACTTTAAACACTTTACCATGCGACTATTGTTTAACGACAATTTCTGTGTTAGCAAAACGAATCCTCTTGCCCCTGTTCTACCGTTAAAAGTATAATAATTTACCACCAGATAGCACTTAAATGAAAGATATATTCATACTTTGCGTTCATTGGTTAATTTTGTAATACATTTGGAAAGTATTTATATGGTGCGAATATTTAAAAATAATTGACGCAATTGCACAGAAGAAAAATTCATTTGAAATGTATGTTTCAAATTAAAGATGTATCGCTTTGTCGCTGTTTACTATTGTCACTATCTACATTATTTATAAAATCTACACTACTTACAAGTTTTTTTAATTGTCGAAATTTTTTTACGCGTTTATTTGACATTGGAGGTACAATTATTCTGAACGTTGATGCTCCATAAATCTTAAAACACAAATCACCTTAAACATAAGTCAAATATAATAGACTCAAAGTGATGAATAACTCAGGGAACTCAGGGTGACTTAGGGCTCCCTCAAAGTATTTAAGGTTTATAGTAAGTCATCTGACTTTTAATTATTTGTGCGTGAGCAAAAAATTATTTAGCCAGACTTTGGCCTATCGTTGGCCGACGAACGAATAATGAATGATGATCGAATAGACGGCGACCGGCAATTAACCAGATATGGCCCATTAACAAATTCCCATTAATAGGCCGAGCGTTGATAGCCAGACATGGGCCGATAAACGGGGCTTTTGTCATTAACGGCGACTTTGTATGGGGCATGAAGCGGAGAGAGCAATTGTTCTAACCACAGCGCCAATATGTGATAAAAAGAATATTTATACCTAAATTAAATATTTATCTATGTTATTCTATTATGACTTTCATCAATAATCTTCAATTACTATGTATAAATAAATAAGCATCAAATGAGTAAACTTGATTACTAAAATATCAAATTTGATTTTAAACTACTCACGCTTTATTTTCCAAGTGAGGCAAAATTTTTCCATTTCTATATTTTTTAGAATAAGTATGTATAATACTTATAAGGAAAGTTTAAAAATATTTTCCATGTAACTTTGACTTGCCAGTCTTAATTAATTTTTAAATTATATGATTTTATGTAAAATTATTTCGTAAAAGATTAAGTTAGAATTAATTGATTTATATATACACGATGCCAATTTACTTCTTCCTTTTTTTCCATGTGGCATTAAATATAGGTTCGTATTTAATTAAATATGACGTTAATTGTTTTTAATTACTTATGTTTATTTTTGTTTGTGCAGAAATCAATTTCAAATAAGAAGAGCTGTTTTTTATTGTTACAATTCGATTATAACGAAAAAATATTTCGGTCACTTCAGTTTCGCTGAAAGTGTTCCCCATTGTATTTTAGAGTTACGTATATTTTATAACTATCCATAAATAACTTGCAGTATCGAAAAATTCTATTTTTTTAAATTATTAAAAATATTTTATAAAAATCTAAGCCAGTCAGGGAGCTTCATTTTTTGCCAAGCTTTAAATTATTGCGTCTAAGTTAACTATAATAAATTATTTTGCTTTCCCTAGAAAATCAATGTAAATTTACAACTTGAAACTTATTTATTTCCCCATTTTATAACAAGAAAATATGACAAAGGGTTATGTAACGCCATAAACAGGTTCGATGGCTTTTTTGGTCGCAAAGAGGTCTATAAGAAAGTATAAATTATATTTTGCATATTATATAATTCCACGAGCATCATAGATAGTAAAATAATATATTATAGTTTACTTTAAAGAAGATACTCTAGTTAAAAGTCTTGTGAAGTAGAAGAAGGAGGAACAGCGAGAATCTTGGAACATTGGCTCAGTGTATAGACACGTATAGATATAACACGGAAAACATAAATTTCACCCTCACACTATAGAAGAACTTTCCATTTACCTAATTATATAAATCAGAGCAACACAACGCAAACGAGTCCGTTATATTGTCTACATGTGTGTGAGAACTTGCTCGAGTTCGTTATCAATTTACGTTATTTTTTGTTCCGGATCTATTTCATACATATTTTTTCTTAGGTCATTTTTTAAGTTTGTTTTTGTAAGTTTGTACGCTTATTTAAATCGACAAGAAAGAGAATCACGTCTCGACATATTTACTGTAGGAGATATCAGTCAATGTGAGGTCGCAATCTTAACGGCCAGTTCAGCAGAGAGTTATCTTTCTAAGTATATTCTTAACTATCGTTAACTTAAGTTTCGCTTAACGTAAAGGTTATCGACAGGTAAGCTCAACTCACCGATAACTTTGATAATGTCATCACATCGTCACGTTCACATCCCATTTGAGCCAATCACACAAATGCACACCAGCCAACAGCTTCTGTGATATATGCATGTCGATGCAGTGCACATG
This sequence comes from Sisyra nigra, assembly GCA_958496155.1. NCBI lineage: Eukaryota > Metazoa > Arthropoda > Insecta > Neuroptera > Sisyridae > Sisyra > Sisyra nigra. The sequence goes on along the minus strand of OY292313.1, from coordinate 36,346,420 downwards.
GGTTTGTATCCGTCTTTGAAGCATTTCCCCTTGCAAATCTTCATGTTGTATCACATTTGGATATTATCTTAAAATATTCATGCCCCTTTTTTATCTATATATATAAGAGTATTTATAATACTCTGAATTCGTCGTGATATTGCACTTATAAAACGTGTCTCTTTAATACCGAAATTGAAACAAACAAACAAACAAATCTGCGGTAAACGAGTGAAAACCCAAATAGAATTAAACACAGGAAAATCATACTTCAAAGACAGGAACAAAACCATCGTGTGTCACTTTTTATTATATTTGATTGAAATGAAAATATCTTTGATAATAAACATGAAAGCGATGGGGTTGATGTTTTTGGGGAATGAATGGACATCGGCAAACAAGCACAGTTATGTGGACGAGTGTTGTTGTCGTTGCCAATCAGATAAATGTATGAATGTATATTCGCTATATGGAAAAAGACGGTGTGTGTTTTTGTGGACCACGAAATGGGGGTGTATTGGGATGGGATGTTTGTGAGATAAGCCGATGGCTGTGTGACCAGTCACAGGCCGCTCAGTTCTCTCTGTGCTCGCTCTCTTATACTTTTATATCATATGTTTTATATCTCTGCAGGTTTTCAATTAATTAACTAAACAATGTTTTCTGTTGGGAACAGTTTTCCACTTCATCACAACGATTTATCATCGATTCAGCTAACTTTGTATAGCACATATCTAATCAGAAAAAAAGATAATTTCATTCGGTGAGCCGTTGAAAATGACAACAAAATTTAATATTATAATCTTTTTTGAGCTGTTATTTTATAATTTGAAATTTTCATCGAAGAAAATCTAAGAAATATTTTTAATTCGACTTTGTTTATATTTTAAAAATGTAATCTTATAATCTGTTAACATTATTCAGCAAACATAGATATTATACACTCACATAAAACTATCATCAAAGTTACAAGAATCTACTATTTAGATCAAAAATAACCAATCTGTTATAAGAATTCACAGACTTTTGTGAAGATATATTACTTAGTAGGGATTATTTTAAAAAATTTTATTCTTGTGGATGAATGAAGTATTACTAAGGCATATATAAGGTCACACAGTTTTTATGACTTATACGTTTCTAAATCAGTGAAACATTCCACCTCTTAAGATTTAATGTTTTTGTTTTTTCTCAAATCCCTTGAACTTTGAAGGCCTTGAGACCAACAATCGACTGTTGATATACCTTGTTAAGACATGTTTCAAAGTCATTACAATTTTGACTTAGTGCACCGAAAAAAAAGGTTCTACGTTGTATAAAATTTGACCTATATCAAACTTTATGAATACTTATACATATTAAATAGCGATGTTTGGAAAACATTGGTCTTAATTAGACTACTGAGTAAATGTTTTCAAACAAATTTTTTTTACAAGAGTGTATAACTACTATTCATATACCTATAGTATTTAATTCTCTATATAAAGCGGAAAAAAATTCCAACTTCGCGGTTGTATTCAAAAAGACTTTAATTCTTCTTCTTCAAAATTGGCTTTGTAAGAATTCTTGTAACAAATTAGCCTAGCATCACAATAGTAGATTAGTTGGCACAAACAGGAATACTCTGTCGATTTAAATACAAATTTCAACCAACTGTTTCTCATTGAACTTTCTTCAAATTCCCGCGATCAGGATGTACAAGTGTAACATAAGCAATCTAGTTTTTTTGAAAAATGTTTACAATGTGTGTATGTATTAATGACCACTGGTCAATCAAGTCGGCAAAATGTGCATATCACAAACAGGTGGCAGAGGATGTTTTGAAATTATTTCAAGTAGCCAACAAGTGGATTGAAATGAATATAAAAAGCATTAAATAACAATTGGTGAATAGCCGGCAAGTTCTTTCAGTGCTGCTGTGCTGTGGTCAGAATGTGGTCCATTCTTAAGCACGTCTCAAGCGCTAATCGTGAAAAAATTATTCAGATTCTTTCTTCTAATTTGAAAATTATGTTTTGTCTCAGACATGAAAAAATTCTTTAAATTATTTGAGTCTTACAAAAATTCTCTCGCTAAATATTTCAATGTTAATCTATATTATTTAATATCTGATAAATCACCACTTTTGGTTGGGCAATTTTAAATAATTTTTTTACTTTAAGATTTTTAATTAATTGTTCTTTACAATTAGTTGAAAAAAATAAACGACCTTGTCCATTCCACAAATAATTATGGCGACATTGCAAGCGTAACTTAGTCTAAGTTACTTGAACATGTTCCACGAAACTTGAATAGACGGATCTGAAGAAATCATTGCCATTTCAATTCTTAGTACCTAAATTTTAAATCTAAAAGAATAGATTAATTATTTTATCATTTGCACTATGAACACGGGGAGAATGCTTTTTGAAATATTACAGAATTAATACTGTCCTTTTATCATAAAATGCTAGACTCTAATTAAAAATACTACATTATCGTTCGCTTTAATACCTAATACCTTGTACAGCTTAGTTTTGTCACTGTGATAATAATACAAAACCTGCCAGCAGGGATTACGATATATGCACACGGGGGAAGCTAAAAACATTAATTTAATGAGACACGGATGTGAGGGACATCACACGGGACATACAAATGTGAGCATAGCGTATATATGATGAGGGCGGACTATAACTGACCAGGGCCGCAACCTCCCCCGAATCAGAGCTCATCTCAATGACAACATCCGCAACTCACACGGATGGACTTTAATTATTTTAAATTAAAAAAAATCTCTACCCAATTAAATATATGTAGTATCATATTTAATAGATAGACTTTGATTGAATTAAGCATGTATTATATACGAATAACACTTATGGTTTTGGGTTCTTCACAATAAGTTAGGTATAGCTGTTAATATTACTCTTATTTTTTAATATGACCATTCTTTAAGTTGGTATATTTATATATATATTTGTCTTAATCTTTTATTTTTAACTGTATAACTTAATGTTGACACACGAGAAAAAGATTACAAGATTACTTCGCTCATTTATAATATAATCTTAGGAAAATATCTTAATTTTTTAAACTTATTTTTGGTTTTTTCGATAGCTTAACAATAATTATTATGTTTTAATCTAACACGTGGGAACATAGCCAATAAGTACAAAATCGTAATTTTTTCACGTTTTGCACTTTTTATTAAGTACATGTGATCTTTAATATCAAATACTTTTAACCATACCATCGGGAAATTTAAACAAAGAATATAATGCATTACTTGAAATATAATAAAAACCATTAAACAACCATTAAAAGTTTATACTTATTTAAGGCACAATGAGGATGCCAATTATATGCACACTCGAGCAAATAAATATATTTGATAACTTCCATTAAAATATGTTTTAATTACCTATGTTTAGTTATGTTAATACCTTAAGAAAACTAATATAACTTTTGAAATTTACTTAACTCGAAATATCTGCTGCGAGGCAGCACAGTACTTTCTTTTACATATGGAACTCGCTGATGGTTAAAAGAACATAAATTAAAATTTTAAATTAAAGTTGTTGGCATTAATGCGTCTAGAATCATTTTACATTTTATATGTCCCTATATTGATAAAAAATGCTAGCTTTACATCAAAGGTATTATTTATAATAATATTTTATTTATTTAATAATATTACTGCAATCATTTTAATTAATTATGTACTTGTTCACAGAGCCTGAAGAAGATTTTAAAGTATTAAATATTACCAGAACAATTTATTGATCCATAATCCTCTAATTTTTAATTTATAATAACTATACTCAGGGAAACTATTGAAGCTTAAAAACTTTATTCATTTATTAATTGTTGAATTTAGTAAAACAAGCTCTTATAGGATATATGAGAAAACTTTTAAGATAAGTAGTGTTTCAACCATAGAAACTGACTTACATTTCTATTTTATCATCTTTAATGTATCCTTAATTGATTAATAGTAAATGTTAACCTGAACTGTTTCTTGTGAGATGATTTAAATTTGCTTATGGTGACAACAATAACAATTGATGAAATTAACTAAAACAATTTTATCATAATACTTTTCTTAAAAATAGTTCTTTTTTTCAGTTTACTAACAAAAATGTATGTATGTACCTACCTACTTAATGTAATTCAAAAACAAATTTTTAGCTTTTAAATATCGTCATATAATAAAAAATAGGCTGTGAAAAGTTCCTAAAAGTTTCTTCTAAAAATTTTTTTGTTTTATTGTCCCGTTTCATACACGCTTTCATAATTGAAATTAATTAACGTAAAAGATTTATGCAACATATTTCCAGAATAATTTATTTAAACGGGCATATTATTCTGATTCATAATGTAAAGAATCAAAAAAATTAAAGGATTGAAAAAATCGTATAATGGGCTCAATATAATATTTACATAAATAAAAAATGTGTCCCCCTATAAGGTCGTTTTATTTCTTTTTTTTTTTAATATTTGTTTGAATTTAAATTATGATTGAAAAAGGTTACACCCCACAGCGGTTGTCACCGTCATATTTTCAGCCCTTTAATTCGGTGGCTGGGTCAAATTCATCCATAGAGTTCTACAAAGTTGATAAAAAATGTGTAGGGTGAAGAACAAAAAAAGCATGATAATGAGATAAAAGAGATTGAAATTTACGATTATAGTACAATTATGGTTATTATTTATTAAGATTGTAATGAAGCTTTATTATATTGATGTAAATCAAACCAATATTCACATTGCAATTTGTACTGCTACAAATTGCGAAAATTTTTTTTGCATATCAATAACATAATATTTAAAATAGTTGATTAATAATTTTTAAAAGTACCAAATAACAAAATAACTTTCATGAAATTAAATTTCATATTAACCTTTGTTAACTGAACAACAATACATGACCTTTCACTGAAATCCAAAATTTTATATTGTCTAAATTGCACAAGTCTACTATAAATGTCAGAAGCATTATATAATATGTGGACGGAAAAACTGTAGACACACAAATAATGGACAGAACCAGGTGTGTAAAAAAAATGTGCCACTCATGGATGTGTATGTGAAACCCTTCTTTGAGGGTACACAATTTTTAATGTGATTTTTTGTAAATAGGTCCAGAACCTTCGTGAATGAAATCGAATATGTAACGGAAGAAGCTGAACCAGAGGCAACTCTTAAAAAATCGAATAAAAAATGTTTTAAAAAATCAATATATACATTTTGGTCCAGAGAAACTAAAATGGGTTCTCCTCGTCATATAGTATTTCGAAATAAAATATTGTCTCGTTTCAATTACCAGGAAATAATCAACGTATTTTAAGTTCTTAGATACATGCAAAAAAGGAACTCCAAAAAAAATTTATAACGTTTCACATAACGGAAGCTTCCGCCTTTTTATGCATATTAAAAAATTATATTATTCAAATTTACCGTATTGTGCACAATTAATCAAAATAAAGTAGAGAGAAAAACAATAAAAAATATTTTTGTATAACAATGCCTCAAAAGTAGTGTTGCAAGTATTATAAAATACGCACAGCAAGGATAATATGTAAAAAATAAATCTCCACCGTGAGAAATAGAAAAAAATGCCATCAAACCTACCCTAACGAATAAAAAATGAAGGTAATAAAATAAATAATAATGCAATAGGTAATGCAAGGTTCAAAATGAACTTGCACATCACCCAAAAAAATATACAAACAAAAATGCAAATGCTACCCCGTAAAAAACATTAAAAAAACTCTGCTAAAAAAGCATCTTTCAATTTTTAGGGTGGAATCTTGCAGTCCCATTTCGATTTTAAACGCTGATATTTTGTGGGAAAAAGTTAGGCTCTTCTAATAATCCCCTAGGTTTTTTAACGATTACCTTACGTTGCAATCATAGCGAACATTGAGAAAAAAATTATGCTACAGTCAAAAAAAGTCAACATAATAGATTCTTCTAGATGAATTTTTTTCGGATAGCAAACGTAATTGCTATTGTTAGTTTATATATAAAAAGTTTAACTTTAAAAACATCCACTAGAATCGAAAAAAATTTAGTTATTTTTTAAATAGATTTTAAGCATATCTTGGTTCATCTTGCGTATAAAATTACAAGTCAAAAACCTTTTGATTTGTCAAGCGATTGTATTAGCATATAAAAATTCTGTCTATTAAACAATTTAAAGAGATTTAAATGTAACTTATTTCTGATTAACTTTCATTTATCTTAACTTGTTTTATATTTTCAATTTCAACTAACTTATTAATTGTTTGGACATTTAAAATCAAACAATAAGATTATCAAATAAAAAAAGGCTTCTTATTATTACGTTAAACTGTTCACACTGAACAACAAGACGATGTAAAATGATTTATAAATTGGTTGACAGAATTAGCAAATGCGATATGAATACCTTACGACGAGTACTAAATCACTCGGCAGGCTGACATAAAACACGCGGACAACACGCAGTGAATTAATATTCCAAACAATTTCACGAAATGATTTATGCTGAGAATAAATATATTTAATATAAAATAATTTTTCCATGTCAACTAGTTAACAATCGTCAACTAATTACTTCACAAGTTATACATTTCATTGCCATTAATAGGAAGACGAGAAAAATTATCTATTCACAAATGTTTTCATGAACCAATTTATAATCTATCAGCCTAATAACTATAATTAGGGATGAAGTTAAGAATATTTAAAAACCAGAAAATGTGATCAAGACACAAAAAATAGTTTGATTAAGCCATTTAGAACGCCTCAAAATGAGATATTGTCGCCTAGTTGTCTGTTTTTATGGTGCTTCGTATTTTAAAGTAACTTAATTTGAATACTAAATTGAATATTTGCAAATTAGTTTCCAAAAAGACTAACAATAAAAGCAAATGGCTTTTATATGTATCAATTCGTCTACGTGAGTTTTTAAACGTAACTCGACGATTTCTTGAAAAGCTCTGATACAACCAAAATAAAATAATTTCTACTGAATTTATTAAATAAAACTTAAACGATACTATAGAAAAAGTTTGAATATTTGTTTTTAAAGAGCTATTACCTACGTTAGTTATAAGAAATTGATACATTTCAGCATTATTAGATTGGAGTACACATTTTGGAATTCTATTTTTCTATACAATTAAAATAAAGTTGTATAGAAGTATCAGCTCAATAATTTCAATAAATTAGTGGTTTTTAACCTTATTATACCATTTGAGATATGACAATGCAATTGTTTTACTGATTGATTTAAGGTTTAGATAATAATATTAGTCTCAGTTATATTAAGTTTAGGATTTACAAGTATATAATATTAAGTATACATAATCTTACTTGAAAAATTAAAAATACCCATTTAAATAAATAACTAAGTAAGTTATCAAAGCGATTGTCGTAACTTATTGTTTTAGCTGCTTGGCTATTTCGCGACTGTTTGATAAAACGTTGAGATTAATATTTATCTGATTTGAAAGTTTTATTCATATTAAACCGTACAACTATAGATAAATACCTACTATGTTTAAACTTCTTAAAGTTTACATATTTTTACTCAGAACGTCCTAATATTTGATCCTGAAATTAATGACCCCACAAGAATTATTTTTATCATTCTTGATGGTATTGAGCAGAATTTAGACTAGGTATTTAACACTGAAATATTTTTCCTAGATTTGAAAAAAAACCTAATAGTCTTACTTACTTTTATTAAGTTTAATACTAAACTATTAAAATGATCTATATTATACAAACTTATTTTAAACTAGCCCTCAAATTTGTTTTCGCAAAAAATAATAACTACACAACAGACTCTTACGCTGAACACATTACTCTTAGAAGGGTACTAACGTTTCACTCTTGCATATACTGTTTAGTTGTATATTAAATACTCCTAACAATTATAAGTAAGCATTCTTTGTGTATTTAATTTAACGTTAAACGCAAACGTGTAAGAGTTCCATGAGGCATTAAGATTTAGTTATTAAAGGAACAATTTAAATAACGCAAAATAAATTTAAAAAATATTTTATCAAAACTTATGACGATTCTGAACAGGCTTAACCCTATTTAAAGTTATTCGCAATATAGCTTAACATACTTACAGATATTAATGAAAATGAACAGAAAAATCAATAATATCGCTAAAAACATAATCCTGAATTTTTGAAGGTAGGGGATATTTCTGAGCCCAGATATTACAAATAGAAGTCATACCCCAAGTTAAAATTTAACATGGACTCTAATGGAAAAATGGAAATAGAAAAAACTGTATAGGAAAACTATTAAAGAATAAAATAATTGCCCGGGAATATCATGCTTTATGTATGTTAAATAAATAAACTGTTCTTCAAAAACTATAAAGTACACAAACGACGAGATAAAATATAAGATAAAACATTTGGGAGAGAGAAGGCTCGGAGATTATCTAATAAAAATAAACATAAGCAACGTGGAAAGTAAGATTTTTATGAGCGTTTATATCAACAGCTAATGAGAAAACAACTTTAAAAGTTAACAGTACCAGTTTCTTCTTAAATTAAAAAAAAAAAAGATAAATCTATTTCCTTAATTTGAGTAGTACTTATTGCAATTTTACTATCTAATCGCTAATCGTAAATTTTCGTCTAAATTTCCTGTTCAAACTAGTTTTAAAATCAGTTTTTTTTTAAATTACAATAATTCTTACTTCATAATTCATAAGTTAACATTAAAAGAACATTACTTTTAGGAATATTTGATTTATCTAAACTAAAGGAAATAAAACTGGCATCAACTTTATTGAATCACACATTTCGAGAAATTACCAATAACTTTAAAAAAATACTAAAAATAAAATATAATTAGGAAAAAACCGATGAATCAACTTCACCAAAATCAACTATAAAGCGTTGTTGAATTTGCTTGTACTTATTTTCGTAGCTAATACCAATTAGAAAATATTACCTAAACAATAAAATAAAGTAACTTGAAAAGTTGTTATGACAAAACTTTTCCATTCCTTTTTATTCCTACCGCATTAAAAAGCGGAAATTTATTTTCCACTAGAAATTACAGTCAGTGTAGCCACCTTATTACGGCTATCAAAACCTATTTTCCATAAAATTATGTAAATACGAAGTAAAATGGAAACAGAAAAAAGTCATAATTACCTACTTACTTCAATTTGTTCGACAGTTATGTACGTGATCGTTTGCAAATTTATCAATTTTCTTTAAAAACGTTTCAATGCGATAATTATGATAAATACTTCAAACTAGAGCTCGTATTGTCAAAGTTTCATATATATGTATGCTTACATTTATCAATTAAGTCCCCGTTGAAGTATTGCATGAAACTGAAATTAATTTTGTGCAATTTCCTATTGTTTGCTTATTAAGCGTATGAAATAATAACGATTGGTCACTGGAAAGTCTTATCTTGATTTTTTGTGTTCGTTTTTGTATTTCTCGATTTGACTTGACAATGAAAATATGATTGTAATTTGTTTGAAAGTTGGGTTGTAGCTTTTTGCTCGTAGATAATATGAAATGTAGACGAAACAATAGACGAAGTGGACCGAAAGTGAAGCAGACGGCGATAATCATTGACATTAATTTGATTAATGAACAAACGTTGCACAACTGAAAAGCATCAATCTCCAGTAAAAGCAATCAATATTTCTCCATATCTGTCTATAAGTCACAAATATTCGCATTTCATCTAATATATGATTCAGTTATAAAAATCACATGAACATATTAAATTATTTCTAATCCTGTTTATGGATTTTTAACAATAAAATGTAAAGTTTTGATAAGAATTTTTGCACTTTATTCGTATTTTTCCATAAATCTGCATATATTCTTTTCGAAACAATTCACGGTTTCACGAACAGCTGCGTTCAAATGAAAGAAAAAAGTGCCATATTTTTGGATCGTAAGCATGTGTATGTGTTTTATTGTTATTTATTTGTATTGTAAATGACGTCATTGGCTGACCGTTCGTTTTTGTTGTCGCTCACTAATATTGAATATTAATATTGGGGGTAAAGTGTGTCTGAGTGATGTTTCTCACCCCCATCAATAGTTGCAGCAGAAGATTAAAATTAATCATTTTCAAGTGGACTTCTGGTGACGTTTACTTGTGCAATCGGTACTCAAACAAATTTTCATCTTTTTCTTTAAGGGCAACTTAAAATTTTGTTTGTAACTTTCTGTTACCATGTGGTTTTGAAATAAATTATTTTGTTACAATTTTTTCTACTTAAATAATTAGGTACCATAATAAATATAAAAAAAATGTTTATAAATTAGGTACTTTAAATTTTAAATAGAGATAGTCAATATTGAGATCATAAAACGTAAACTTTTTCAATAATAATCAAAAGTTTGTAAAATTTAATTAGTAAACACCTAAAAATAATCAGTAGAAACTCGCTAAAGAAAGCAAGGGCAGTACCTCCTCAAACAAAAAAACAAAATAAATTAAGGCTTTTTTTTAATTTAAAATTATAGTCACTTCGACTGCAGGGTCATTTCGGCTTTTATTTATAATATATTTATAAAGTTTTTGCATATGTTTTTATTATTGACTAGCAGACCCGGCCATACTCTATTTGGGATTGCCAAACGTAGCTTGGGTTATAAAAACGTAAGTTCTATTGAAATGATCGTTTCGTGTTCGTTTCTACTGAAATTATTCTATAAATGTATTTTTTGGTTATAACTATCCCGTAAGGATAAGATAACCAGACGTCCTGCTTTTAGCGGAGCAGTTTGAATTTTTATTAATTTATCCCGCGGTTCGCGAGAGAGTTCCAATTTTTAGAAAGAATGCACAAAAAGCTACGGAAAGGTAGAACAAGAAAGCAATATACGGTTTTCGGCTTCCAAGTAGGTATTTCACCAGGATATGAGTTTTATATTATTTTTGTAAAGATAATAATGTCATACTTTAATAATAAAAATAATTATTGAGAACTGATTACCAGAAACTGCGTAAAGTTAAAGTTCGCATGTAACAGTTTTCGCCCTCCATTGTGTAGGACTTAATGAACAGTGGCATGTTATTTGGCATTTGACAGCGACAAAAACATTTTGTAGTTGTAAATGACGAAAGAACACTTTTTACACTTCCAAAGATTTTATTCTTACGGCGATATGTTTCGCTAACAACCTAGAATCATTTGGAACATTGTTGTGAAGGAATTACATTATATAAAAAAAGGGGAATCTTATAGAATAAAAGGGCCAAGGTGTTAAGAGTTGTTGGTAAAAAAAATTTAATACTTTTAAGTTCTAGATTTCTCTTGCTTAATATAGACCAAATTTTCAAGCAAGAACCCCTCCCCCCGGTTCAATGGTGTCCTGTTTTACGAATGCTAAAATCTATTCATCTAACGTAACAACAATCCATTTTTATCCATTTTTCTGGGGTAGAAACATGAACATTCTTTTTCCAATAATCTTTTTATACAAAAATTTACGTTGATTATATTCTTTATTTTTTATACGAGAAAATATATATTATATGCCTACCTACATGTTTGCTACTACCCGCTATCTTACATAAAACAAAAAATACATTAATTTCATGTTTGGTTCCTTGTAGAGAACCAATATACATTTTTTTTTTATTTTATTACTACCCTGTTGGAACAATACATTTGCCCCGGATAAAAAAATCAATATATATTCAATATTCGACTGATAAACAAACCTTATAAGAAAAATCAAATCTATTTGTCATTTTGTTTCTGTGTGAAAAGCAATAAATACTTTATTCTTTTCGTAGAAATTCTGCAAGAATCGTGTATTTTTCCAGGATAAAAATTATGTTAAATGTTTTATTTTATATAAATAAGCAATAATTATACAAAATATCATTGGAATCTAAACATTCCTTCCCAAATCGCGATCTTAAAGAGTCATGAATTTTTCCAGAGTAAAATATAGCTGTCCATCTGGAACAATGATTCTGAACCTTTATTTTTTGCGGTACAACTTTAAAAATTTCAAAATTTGGCGGCACACTTCCAATCTGCTTAAAAGGATTTTACTTGTCTATAATACACTGTAAATAGTTTGTATTAATAATTTCCAATGTAAAGTGAAGTAAAATATATCATATATCGTATATCGTATAAACAATATACCATAATATACAAAATAATTTTTATTATTTGTATTTTTAAAAGCGGCACACTTCAAAAATTTCAAATGTAAAGCGCAGTATAGTGATTAAGAATCACTGATCTAGAATAATGTACCTTTTAATTAGTAAAAAGAATTTTTAAGCCAAATAAATAATTTAAAAGACTACTGCTCCCTCCAGAGACAAAAATATCTATTTAACGGTTAATAAAATAAGTTTAAGAAAGCTCGTATAAAATTGTGAATTAAAATTCAAAAAATTTTTCTTTCCAAAAGATTTTGTTACGAACTCTCACCAACAATAATCCATAAATTTCATCTATAGAGGTCGTTAAACATAACTTGATTAAAAATATTCCCGTTCTTAAAAAAGTTATTGTACATACCTACTAAAAATTACCACCATATCAAAAGTATGTTTCAGAAATCTATTTTATCTATTTCGTCTGTCTATCAACTTGTCTCTTAAGAACAATCACAATTCCAAATTATGATTCAAACTTGATAACACTTCTTCCATAATTTTTTTTCAATTTCTCTGCGAATTTCATACAGTTAACAATTTTCGGGAATCTGTTACGGACAATCATTTTTGAATTTTTGAATCTTAAGCTATTCGCAGGCGTATAATAATTTAAAAATAATAGTTTTAACGGAGACGCCATGAAAAATTGTCAATCAAAAGATATGAATGGGAATTAAAAAATAGCAAATAAATTCATGTATTATCACCGCGATAAAATTCATCGATTTAGCAATGAATGATTGAAAGAATAAAAAATATGAATATCGAATATCGAATATATCATTTACCAGTGATGTAGTGCAGTTTTTGTAGTGTAAGAAGCTATCAAAATAAGAAGATAACTGATGAAAAAGATAATGGAGCAATTGAGTAAATGTTAATTGAAATGTTTTTACCTTTTCAGGTTGGTTTAACTTGAAAGAAGAATACCATTTAAAACTTTTTCCCACTCGATACAATTTGTAAACGCCTTCATTCAAGAGTGCTATAGGTTAATGACGAAAACGTCATGCAAATTACACTTACGCAATCAGCTCTCAATGCGGGTAGAGACGAAAATGTATAAATCTCTGACAATACCTTGCGGTTTAAATTATGCATACATTGACTAATTTGTCCTGAAATAAAATTTAATCTCGAATATGGAAATAACTGATGGCCTTTTTTATGTCGCAGATATAATAAATAAATAATTGGCACACTTCTTTAGTTTTCTGAATATTATCCATGTTTTATTTATGTTTAACGAACTGAAACGGTCATCCATATTATTTATGACGTGAATCGAACGTCGAAAATCTCCCATCACTTTTTTCTATGGGATTTATGTAATATATGAATATTTAGCAGGGTAGATTAGACTTTGTTATCAATCGAAATATAGATTTACTATTTATGCTTTACGAGTATTACATATTACTATCACAATAATAAAAATAATACATCGATGCAAGGCGTTCAATTCATCGGGAAATGTTTTGTTGGACATGGAGGGTATTTTATTAGTGCCGACCAAACAAAATATTCATTGAAAAAATCATGATGCTTAAATGCGTGAAAGAACGGCCACACTTTTTATATCCGGGCAGTTAGATATTAGGCGAGTCACTTTTTCCTGGTCGAACGTCGACGAGGGTCGATTATAGAAGAGGCCCCTCTGTCCATCCCGTGGTCATTGGGATAACACACATCATTCACGTAATGTGTGAGCAGTTTGTTAAAAAAGAGGTCAAAGGTGAATATTAGAATCTTTTCACTTGGTACGGACTGGTCATATATGCATATTTATGGAAATATTTACTATGTGAGTTTTACTCCCCCTAACCTACATACGGTTTTCTCGACAAAAGTGAATCTTTTATACAAAATCTATACATTACACAGTGAAATATATTAATAATAAGTAACCGTACGTTACATTATATAGATATGTTCATATACATGGTACAGTTACGTAATGAAACGAATATTTTGAAATATGCTAAACAAATTTGAATAAGTATTTTGATTTTTATCTCTTGACTAACAATACTTAAGTTTCAGTCCAAATACTAACTTTTTTAACTTGGTTTTTTAATCTTCTCTCAAAAAAGTTTTGTCCTACAGGCGTCAGTTATGTAATTCCTTGCTTCAATTTAATATAATAATTCAAGTATTATAATATAGGTATTATTTTATGATATTAACTACAATATATTAAAAAATGTTTTTAAATCCACTTTTTCTGAAATCTTTTGCGTCAACGTTTCAACACAAATTAAGTTTCTTTTTCTAAAATTAAAACTTTTAAAAACAGAAGTTATTTTGTGTACCCATAATTTAACATTTTCTTTTTCCATGAAATAATTAATTACTATTTTACACTAGAATTCATTAATTTATGAAATCTCTATAAAACTGAAATATATATTTGTTAATTAAATTCTTGCTGATTACGAATCCGTGGTCAGCTTTTCTTCAAAACCTTTCAGTTATCAAAAATTTCTGAATAACTTTTAGAAAATGGAAAAAATGCCACATCGCTTTTTATTCATAATTTATTTGATACTAGCTGATACCCGCGACGTCGTCTGCGTAGGTTATTATGCTAAGAACATATTTTATTTACAGAGGAAAAACATTTAAAAATTGAAAGCAAAAATATATTAAAAATTACCGGAAAGAATTTAGCGTAGAACATTTTTACTACCTATATGCCAAAAAATTGTTCCTTCAGAATCCGCTATTGCTTCAAGTGTATAGTAAATAGTTATTAGTTAATCAATAATTAATTTTTCAAAATTTTGTAAATTTAAAAGTAAAAATTCCTATATACTCTTATATAATCCAAAATAATCCAAAAAATTATTCCTTAAATGCTCTTTTCAAATCCGCAATTGCTCCAGGTGTACCTATAATTAATTAGTAATTAAATTTTTAAACAATTAATGTTTATAAGATCCAACGGTAGTTGATGACGTCACAGTACAACAATACATGTGTAAATAGTTAAAAATAATTAATTATTAAAAATATTGCAAAACTTTAATCAATTATTTGCGTAATGAAAAGAGCAGATAGAGAACTTTAAAAAAAAAAACAAAAACTTCAATTAAAAATTATTTTGGGTTTTACAGCAATTTTAATTTTTAATTTGCAAATTTTTGAAAAATTAATTATTAGTCAACTAATAACTATACGCTTGGAGGAATTGCGGATTCTAAAGGAGCAATTTTTTGGCATATAGTTTAATTAAAAAAAAAATGTTTCTCGCTAAATGGTTAAAAAATATATGCAATAATAAAAGGGAGTGTTGAAATGTAATTTGATTATTGTAACGGTTGTAACTTCAAAATGTATTTTGAATTTGTATTTACAGTAAAATATAAAAAACGTTGAAACAGAGTTTAAAAAAAAGCTACAAAAAATATTTTAAAAACAGAAAAAAATAAGTAGAATTCAAAAAACATTTTATTTATTCTAATATCTCGCTTAGCTGCATGTCGTCGTACCGCGTACGCTTAGATATGAAATAATCATTAGGCACTTAGCCAGTGGAAGAAGAAACATTCTACATGCGCGTAACAACGTTTGCCCCACTCTATCAAAGCAACGAAAGAAGAACTAAAGCATAAGCCGTCTGCTTAGAAAAATCGCAATTTTTAAAACTTTAATTACTTTGTTTTTAATGAAGATATCGTGATAATTCTTTCTTTAGATAAGAACCAAGAATATAAGAAGTAAAACAAAAAAAAAATTGATCAAAATCTATCCAGTAGTTTTTAAGTTAAAAGCGAACATTTGAAAACAGCTATCATTTTATTTATATAGATATGTATTTCAGTGTATTATTGGACGCTGAGCACAAATCAGTGATTAATTTTTTCCAGCACCTTTCAGTTTTCAGAAAATCTTTGGACCAGATATATTATTCACCTACATAATATTTATATTATGTGTCAGTGAAGTATTTTTGCAATTTTCTGAAAATTGAATGGTGCTGTAAAAAAAACTGACCATGGATTCATGCTTAGTAATAATAAACCAGAAACCATACATCGAATTTCTGGGCCATATGTTTTTTTGTGTGGCAGTGTAATATAAGATTGATGGTAATCTGTGCATATATGTTCTACAGCTAATTTTGTAGACTAAAAGTTGATGTTTGTACCTAGTGTTGAATTGGTATTTGAATTTGTATACCTTGCAGCAGGCATAATAGTATGACTATGACCATTCAATTAGTATGAATGGTTTTATATGACCGGAAAATGTTAAATGTTTTAATGAAGCAACGAATAATTTTAATATATGTAGTCTGTATTAAATTGATAAAAATTATAAAAGAAACAAACGGTAGAGCAATAGCATCTGGACCTTGGTTCTAGCGGTACTAAAACTTAGGGTTTTATGCTTTTCAAACCTCCAACGTTAGTTTAAAAAGCTTGAATAGTTAAAGTAGATTTTAAAGCTATAATATTTTGCTTCGATATTATATTATTATTGGGAATACATTATTTATATGCATTGTATTTATAATCAGTTACATATAATAATATTGCACAGGACAGTAGCTGTACAATACTAAACATTGACTATGATATGAAATACAACAATAAAAATAAGATTTAATAAAAGCTGGCGTCTTTGAAAGTAGTGTTTCTTTTAACACAAAATGGGTTTTACACGAAAAAAATTTCAATTCCTTCAGTTTCGTATTAACCGTTTTCTCCAAATATTATAAACAATGCACTTCTTATACAAACTTACAAAAAATTATTTCTAGTACAGTTTTTATTTAAATTAGCCGTATTCGACGCTCCTTCTTACAAAAATCATCAACAACCGCATCATATAATGTATTTAAAAACCACGAAAATAGTTCTTATCCTAAAGAACAGAACATTTGTATGACCTTTGGGTCAATAATTTAAAATAACTCACGAAAAGTATCAGTAACAATTAAATTCACTGTTTAGATTCAAAACGGAAAACGCATCTGCTGACCGTTAATTGGCTATGTGAAATGCCGAGAGAGATAGTATTCGACCGTACTAGTGCGCATGCGCGACCAATTCAAAGCAAAGAAGCGCATGCTACTGTCGCCAACGCATTCATTCGGCTTTTGCCGTTCATTTGATTTGGTAAACTGTGCCAATTTTAGGAGTGATACCTTTCATTATTACGTAAATTAAAAAATTTATAAATGATAAAAATATATCATTTTTAGAATGATTTTACAAATGAAATTACGTAAATTAAAAATGAAATGAATAAATCATAACAAATATTCAATTTTTAAAACGTCTTACAATGGCATGCGCCGGATCTACAGCATGTATGGACCACACGCCTCTGGTAGTTATAATATAGTGTATACTGTATAGTGTATACTAATTATATATATAATATCATTGTTATAACATAAAAATTTAAAAGCATCAGTTTTTTTAATGAGCAGCCATAATATGTCTCTATATAAATCTTCTTATCCTTAGATGTATTTTTCTCAGTAATTGGTAAATTTTAAAAAAGTTAATTAGAACATTTCCAAACTTTACAAATTTCTTGCGGGGGTGTTCTTTCAAATGCTATATCTGACCGAGATTTGAGCTCACAATCAGTAGTAATGGAGCAACGAAAAAAATTTTCAATAAATTTTTTTACTAAAGCTTTACTATGATTTTTCAAGAGAAATGTGTGTTATTTAATGTTAATTAACTTAGAGTTAAGAATAGAGACTTACCCAAACGGAATTTCTAGTGAGAAATCTGATTTAGTTAATTAGAAACCTAGCAATTTTCAAGTATTCTTAATTATAAAGTCTTTAAGATGATCCTCAAGTATGAACTAGATTTACCGAAACGATTAGCAAGTCTTAAGGGAAAGTTTAATTTTTTTATTAATATTCAAAAATAATTTTGAATTTATCTTTAGAAGATGAAACCTTTAGGTAGAAGATCGCACTGCATTTTTAGGAACTCCTTGAATTATTCAAGTCAATATATAGTCAAATAAAAGTTTTTCAAAAAAGACCTCCGCCTAGCGCCTCAGCTAACAATAAAAAAGCTACCTTCAAATAATTATTAATCTTACGTCAGCCAAATAAATAGGTTCTTTAGAGAAAAGGATTTATTACTTCGTTTATCCATAACAATATAAATACTTCTATGATTATAATAATATCAATTTTAGAAAGAAGATTTTTTAATCTAGTGTATAATAAAGGTCCGTTATTACAACTTTTTTTATACTAAACAGGGTTTTGAAACACTTTTTACTGCGTGACAAAAAATTAAAACAGTAGTTTAAAAAATATCCTTTTAGATCCTGTTTAACGAACGTTCGATAAAAAATAATGTGGTGTATAATAATAGTTATCATAAAAATAAAAGAATGGAACTGAAAAAAATGTACACTTTAGAAAAAAAGGGTTAGTGCAAAGATAAAAAAAACGATACAACCGAGATAGGTAAACCTCTAGTTTAGACTGAGTGTTCTCAGTGGTTTATGAGAGACAATCTGTTTTTGTCATTTTTTTAGACTTAGTTTTTTTTATTTGGTATATGATAGCTATTCCGTTATTATGATAATAACGTTTTCTTAAATTAAAATAAATTTAACGTCTTTCAGCCCTTAATATGAAACACATTTACAAATTAGCGATATATTTCAGTTAAAACGAGTTTTTGCAGCTTTATGCTGATAGAACTGTAAACGAATTAATAAATATGAAAGTAAAGTATAAAAGAAGCATAAAAAACATGTAACATATCATCGTACCCAAAGTGTATGGAGAGGGTGCACTTGAATGAATCTCTCTTAAAAAAAAAGAGAATTTATGGAAGGTAAAGAGAGCTATAGGCTTCGCTGTACTATTTTGCATAATTGAGTTTCTCTCGTCTACAAAATAAAACATCATCGTTTCAGATTGTTTTATTTCTTTTGAAGACGAAGAATGAGCAGCAACAGCATCGTGTTCAACAGGTGGTGCTTGGTGGTGTTCTTTGATGATGATGATGGTAATGGTTGAAGGTGGTGCTGCGCTTGATGGTGGTGGTATAAATTATAATAAAATTTTCATTTTGAGATTCTACTTAGTTGTACTTCCACGTTTCTTTCTCTCTTTTTCCTTTAATTATTGTCGTTGTGCCAATTCATCTCGTACCGTATTCTCCACTAACAATATTTAGCAAACTTTTTGATTACATTAATTATTACTTAAGATTTTTTTTACGTAAGTAATTAGAGACAGTTTGATTTGTTTAAAAATATTATTCAATTAAATTCAATCAAATTCTCACCTAAATCTTTAATATTGGCTTTGAAAGTAATTTTTCACCTTAATTATCTATTGCATCATTAGCATATTATGTTTAGTGTTTATTTTTTTAATTGATAATTTTACAGAGTATAAATTTAAATAATAATTAACATTCAAATCATTAATCTCTGTTAAAATTAACGTGAAGGTTTTTCAAAATCTTGATGATTTATACAATTTCCAACGCCTCTCACGTTTATCATAAATTATTAAGTATGGTCAGTTAACAGTTACAAAATCCACGTTTAAAAATATTGAGGTAGGATGAAAAACAGGTGGTGCATCTTGCCGTTGGCCCTTAAGCTTTTCTGAAATCGAGCTCATAGCTGGACAAGCAAAACACTCAAAGACCTATATATATATAAACTAAAAGTGCCCACAAACTACCTGTTTTGAAAACTTTATTGTTATAATAAAGTGAATCCTGTTATATATTTAAACAGGTACAGATTGAGTGGACCCGAAACTGTGTGAATCTGGCCAAGAACAGGTTAAATTAAATAGATATAATTTATCAAAAAGTTCAATCAAATCTATATAAACAATGCAATTTTTTTTTCTTGAAAAATTAAAATGCAGGCCGTTAGGGAATAGTTAACCGAGCATAAAATTTGCACAGCTGGAAACATTGGTCAGAGGTTGGTTGATTTATAAAATTCACGGGGATTAAATCATAATTGATCATGTTAGAATAAAATTGCGGAAACGAAACGAAATTGTTTCGTTTTTTATTCGCAACAAAAAGAAATAATAAAAAAGTTTTTTTTTGAGAAAAAGTCGGAAATGCCTTCAAGATATGTCCGTGATCAAAAAAAAATGTGTACGAAATGTGTGACCAGCTGTAATCTCAGTGTTATACAATAGTAAAGTTGGGTGTATGTGGTCCATTACAGCATTTTTTTCGTGATCATCGAACTTACTAGGAGGATTAGCATCTTCAATAATAACACGATTACAACATGGCATTATTCTGTAACCTCAATTTATTATACAAGAAAAAGAATAGGGATTTTGAAAGGAATAGACGATTTAAGATTATTTTTATATACATATATTTCTCCTATTGCTTTGTGCACTAAGTGTTAAATAGCAAGTAAAATTTAGACCACCCAAAAATAATAATAAAAGTATTTTATATGTTAGACAAGCATTATAAATTACCTTCAATATGAAAAAATATATAACTAAACTGCTTTCCTTAATTTTAACAAGAAAAGAAAAATTTTAGCAAAAACTTAAAATCAAATACCTACATTCAAGACTCTTGCAACATAAGAAATTTGTATTTGAATTTTTATCTATATCGAGATAAATCGAAAAAATATTTGTAAATTTCAAACAAAGACTTCTGTAGGTTTTTCTAATTATTATACATTATTATTTTTCTTTTTACATCAAAGCTTTAACATTTCTAATAAAAATCTTCCTAATGAAAGGTCTTAACCATTTAGATATTAGTAATGACAATTTTTTAAATCGAAAAAGCGATTTCTTTAAATGTAAATCAAAAATGTTTACATTGAGTCCATTATATCTTTTAATCGTTTTAGTTTGTAATCTGCATATAAGAAAAGTTTTCCCGATTTTTTAATAATATCACTTTACAGGTCACTTAGTGGCGTGGTTGACTAGATAGTTGCCTTATACGCCAGTGCAGGTCTTGGGTTCGAATTTTTTTCATGGGTTTTCGGATTTGACGATCGCTAATGTCCATAGCAGTGAATGTGACCTTAAATAAACCGAAAAAAAAACAATATTAAAGTCATTATATACTTATATCAAAAAATCTATAGACAAATTTTAAAAGAATCGTACATCTCTAAATAGGATAATATTCAATAAAACTTAGGGCGTTTTCGATAAAAGTTGTTGTATAAGATGAAGAAATATACTACATTTTTTAAATAATATTAAAGAAATTTATTTTTCAATTATCGATATGGAAAAAATCATCAATAATGGAAACCTTATACAAATTATTTTTCTGAAAAATTTACTATATTAAAATTGACCCTTCTGACTAATATACCTTATAGTAAGGGACTTTCATTAGAGGTGAAAACAGCTGAATAAAAATTTATGAAGAAAGGATGAATTTCATGAGTCTATGAAACGCAGAGTAATGAAATTTTCTCATGTAACTTCTCATTGAGTTACCTCAAGCAGAAGTTTCCAACCTCTTAAACATGAGGAAATACTTGTTAAAATTGAATTTATGGCTAGCAATTTTTTTTGTAAAATTGCAATGAATTTCGGATTATAATAAAACAGAATTTTAATTTTTACTTTATAAGTTTTACATGCGTCTTCATTTTCTTAGCTTTAATAAAAAAACCAAGAGATTAAAATGTTTTTAGGAAATACTAAATCAAAGATTCAATAAGAACATACTTTTTTGGTCTAAAATTCAAATTCGTAGTCATATTTGACTATTTTTCTCTTGATTTTTGGCAAACACAATTTGATACAAGAGTTAAATTCTAAAATATTAACCTCTCAAAACAGAAGCCCAGAATCATATAATTCATAAAATTTATTAGTAGTATTATAATAGTAGTATTTATTAATATTGAAATGTTTGATACTTGTCTGACTTTTTCTTCTTTAATTAATAATAACGTCATTCTTTCAAAGTTCTTAAAATTGACCAAATAAAACAAATACGTAAATAATTCTTAACTAGCTGTATTTTTTTTGTATTGATTATTCAATAGTAATAATTTTTTTTATTTCTAATAAGAAACAGTTTTTTCCATCAAACACAATTCATATAGATAAGATAAATTGCCAAGACTCACAAGCTCATTATATTTTCATTTTTTAAAAGTAATTAGATCTCATGAAGAGTCAGGTTCTAGCTCCACAAGTCCTTACTAGAGATGTTGCGGAAGTTGTTTCATCCGAACTGTAGTCGGAGTCGGAGTTTTTGAATTTGGTTTATCGGAGTCGAAGTCGGAAGTGACTGGTAGGGGAAGAATAAATATGTTTTAAGGACAGTTAAAAACATTATACATGAGTTAAATTCTTTCATTTTAGTTAAAAAATAATAGATAAACATTTAGTGTATACGATGGACGTAAAAATTATCATGATTTAGTAGTAGTTAGTAAACTAAATTAAATGAATTGACTCCAAAAGTAAAAGTTTATACTTGATGGACAAAAGCTTTGCAGCTTTATCTCTATTTCTGAAAGGGTCATAGATTAAACCAACGCCACTTAAATGTTGCTCGCCTGCTACCGACCCTGGTGGACACGATAAATATTGGCGGGCAACTGACATTAAAAGACTATTCGCTAAGCTTCGAGCTACGTTAAAATCCCCGATTTAAGAGTATCGGAACCGAAGTCGGAACCGGAGATGAATTACCAAACAGAAGTTCTAACTTATCGGAGTCAGAGAAAAAACTCCGTAACATCCCTAGTCCTAGCCGTACAAACCCCAAGAAGTATAACTTGGCTATTTCATAAAATTGTCGCATGACCCAACATAAAAAACTAGTTACTTATTTCTTATCATTAATTCATGGGAATATATATACACAGCGGTCATGAAAGAGTCATGCTATATTTTCTAATTGTTAGGTCTTGTAGAATTAGTGGTTTGACTCTTCGTGACATTTGATACCTTGAACAACGAAAGTATCGTGAGCTTTTGAATGCAAGTAAAGTTTTTCGAATTCTTTTTGTGGACTGTGAAGATTCCACCCTTTTTCGTCCTTTTCGTTGTTTATGTGCTAGTGTAATTTGCATATTAAATTGAAGTACCAGTCCATAAGAATCTTACAGACCTACACTCTTTAATGGAACTCGTAATAGCTCTGTAACTGTTTGTACATAAATCCTATCCTATTCAGCTTTTTAGGACGTTAGAAACTAGAAAGTACCCTAAAGTTTTAAAAAGTTTAGTGAGGGAATGAGAATATCAGTGCAAAATCAATGTTTTTTAACTGTCAATAAAATCTAAAGTATATATAAGCTAAACAATAGAAGACGTAGTGTTTTTCATTTGTACACTAGCTATATCTTCTTTTGAAAATTTCACTGTCTAATATTATTCAAGCTGAAGTTATAAGAATTTAAAAGTATCTATGCAACAAAGCACTTCAAAAATATGGGTATTACTTAAAGATTCACTGCTTGACCAAATTTTTAGGCTATTTGACTTGATTTTCAAACTACTTGATCTAACTTTAGCTTAAAATCTACCGAAACTCAAGTTAAATGTTAATACGTAAACATCAAGTCAAATCAAATATTGACTTCGTAAATATTTCACAAAATGATACGGCTACGTAACTTTATGGATCTCTAGCAATGCTCCATTATTTTCTCGCCTTGGTGGCGCCACTTTTGCTCTGTACTGCTCCCAGGTTTTAAATAATAACTCTACACAAATATTATCTCTATAAGGAATAGTAGCACGTTACATTACACATCAGTACAAGACAAATTTAGGTTTATCATCGAGTGCATGTCCGCAGTTATAAACGGATTCAAAATGTATTTTTTGCGAATGACTTCAAAATTAAACGGTAACTAATGTTGGACAAATTTGACAGAAGAACTGGACTTGACTAAGATCTATATAAAACTGAGCATTGCTAAGAGAATAATTGAATTTTCAGTCATAACGAAAATTCAAGGTTCGGTAGAACCAATTCTAAATCAATAGCGAACGAATTTAGTGTAAGCTGCGAACATCAAACTGTTCCTAAAAATTCAGACTTAACTGACCCACAAACGCTCTTTTTAAGAATGTATATGCGAGTAATCCCTGAATTGGTTCAGATCGCACCCGCGAACAAAGTTATTAATTATAGCACGTGTTGCCGATTTTATAGATACAAAACAAGGTTAGCCTGTCGTGGGAATATTATTACTGACATTTTCATATTTTTAGGTAATAAAAATTTTTCCAAATAAAAATGAATTCAATTCAGTGACTATAGTTTTATATTAGTTTTCAATACGAGTCTTAGGTAGGTAAGTAAGATATACTTTTCAAAATAATATTTAAACGCTTTAATAAACATTGAAGAAGTATTTTTAATGAATTTATCAAGTAGACGTTCGGTACAAAAGAAATTATGGAAAGAACTTAACAATGTTGTGACAGAAAATATATATATTTTTTTTTTTTGATAAAAAGGTTTTTTTCAAAGATTCCCGTTATTTATTTGTTACAAATTCTTTTAGTCCTCTGGTCATTGCAATTTCCTTAAAAATTATATCGAATTACAAATTAAAGACTGAATGCTCATAATAGAAGCACATAAGAAATGTTCCATTCTTTTTTTTTTTTTCTTAAATTAATGTAAAAAGTTTAGGCGAAAAATATTTTATTTAGTTCAATAGTAATTTGATCCTAATATTATTTGATCAACGGGATCTTGAAGATGTTAACAGAGGATAATATGTCTGTTTTTCAGATGACGTCAGAAGGACTTTATATACATGTTCACATCTGCTTTTGCCGCTATTGAAGATGACGTTGTTGATGGCTACGATATGGGACGAAAACGCGGGGGAGACATAAGAAAAGGTCTGACCCATGTATAAAAATATTAAAAAGAATAAACATACAATAAAAACGATGTAAACTCAACGCGTCTCTTAAAAATTCAAAGCATAGTGGGAATCGTTTCAGGAAATAATAGGTTAGCTTAAAAGCGCAATACATACCTAGTTCTTTCAAGATAATTTTTATTAATTCTACTTCTTAATTAAATATTTTTTCAATGTTTTATATATTAAGTAACTGAAAATATTTCTCCATAGAATAACCTCATTTTTTCGAGGCTCAAAAAATGTGTTTCAATTAATTATTGGTCATAAAAACTCTTTATATAATTTGTCAATTAGAATTATATAGACGAGAAGAAATGGCGATTTTATGAAAAGAATAAATAAGTAAAAATAAGCCTAATATACATTATTTGAAAAAAAAAATTCACCTTGATCTTTGATTGGAAGTTTTCTTTTGTATTCTTTAGAGTCCACGTACCTAATTTTATTTTTGTGTCTCTTCATTTTATTGTGTTTTGCTTCTCTTCTATTATATACCCTTTCGAGAGGTCACATCCAAACACATGTGATATGAAAACGTCTTCAGATTTTTTTTCTTAAATTTTCTTTTCATTTTGCGATCCAATCTGCTTAACCCACCTATCACAACCCCTGACCTGCATTGTCCAGAAGAATACAAAAAAACTGGCTGTTTCATTGAATTTTTTATCTCATGTTTTTAGGAAATGTCATTTAACACTAGGTTCTCTATTTAAGAGAAAAAAAAAATGGTCAAAAGAGTTATTAGACCAGAAATTTGAAAAGACGAGACGGGGCAAAGATGCAATCTTTTAGAAATCTCTTATAAAATTAAATTTTTGGCTCTTTCAATTTCTCTTTCAGGACTATAATCAAAGATTTTCAAAAAATAGTGAAAGGATTTTTTAATAGAACGATTTTTTTCATAAAGAAGGAAAGCATCCTTTGATCGTCAATACAACTTTCGATACAAAAGGCGATTTTTTTTTTTCAAATTAATCCTTCAAATTTAGAACGAAAGGACATACGGTTTTTAAGTTTTTATTAAATTTTTGCCCCTTTTTTCGTTTCTTAATTACGTTTTCTTTTATTACATAATACGAATTCTTTATTTAGTAGGCATTGATAAAGATGATAATCATCGAATGGACAGCAGGTTGCAAGCGGTTGATGTTGATGACGAGGGTCCACCCATGATGTTGTGGTCAAATTCCACAAATTGTATTTATCTCACTATTCACCCTCAAATCATTTCTCATGACCTTGAGTCATCTACACACTAAGCCAAATAGTCGAAAAAAATGATTTAAGACTATTTCCTGTAATTTTCCCTAAGTAAATTAGTTTGGAAGTCCGGTGCTTTTGACGATAGAAAAAAATTAATTTATTAAGTAAAAGAAATGAAATGAGTAAAAAAATCTCAAACGCAGACATGGGTCCCGTTATGTTTTTTATTCATCCCTCGTTTTACCATATTGAACGATGTTAGATTACGTCTTGTTCCTTCTTCATTCAATGGCATCTGTTCGCAATACGTCACGTTGGTATGTAAAGACGGAGTCGCAGACAGAGCGGGGTGGAAGCAGCAGATGTAAAAAGATTTAGAGAACTTCTGATGAGGAGCTAGTGGTGGATGAATACGGGAAAGACCACCACTATATGAAATACTTAAATTTGTCTAAAGTTAGCTACCGCCAAAAATAACTGCTCGAATTCTATTAGTGCATTACAACCCCCGAAATGTTTCCCTCGTTGAAATGCCCGGAATTAACATTATAAGAAAACGGGACCATCAGCCACATAAACAAACGTCACATTGAAGGGTAGCCACGATAAAAATAACCATTTGGTCGTTTTGGTATTTTACGTTTCGTGTTCTTTTCGAGAATCATCCTTGCTTCCACCTGATATACGAGACATCACAGGACGTCGGGAGTCAAAGTTCATATTTTTCCTTCAAATTTATTTCCAATTTCAATGTACCTAACAAATACATATGTATATATGTAGAACTGTAGTCTTGCCAGACAAATACTTTTACAGATATTATATATAATTTTAAAAATCTTGTCTTACTATTAATTCACTCCATTGTATCTTTTGTTTGCCTTATTAGATCACGTTTAAAATTACTTTGTAAATACAAGAAAAAATAAAGATAATTTCGAGAAAAATGAATATGAAATACTTAGGTATTATAAAATTCACCATGTTTCGTCCTTAGATATTATTTACGTATCTAATACTTAATTTCACTTGCGAATTAACAATTTTAAACGGTAGTAAAAAAAGTGTAAAGATTTATTTAAGGCAATAAATTCCTTTATATTTTAAATAATATTAGCGTTAACAAAATACATTTCTCTTATTGCTTAATTCTTTGTTTTCCGATATTTGATTACCTCTCTTCAGCTTTTAATATTCGACTGGTTTCGATGTAGACTGTAAAGAAATCTGAATACGAATTGTTATAAATGTTTCATATTACCAAACTCATTAAAAAAGTAATTGGAGATTATTTGATGGAATCAGTAGTTTTGTACCTTAAAATATCAGTAGGTATAAGAAGTACGTAGCTAAGAAAAACAATTGGTGTATAGACTGTTATAAGATCGTCAAAGTATATCTATTATACATACTCGTATAGTGCATGAAGTATTCTTAACCCAATTATAATTCTTAAAGACTGACAGTAGAGAAACAAAATAGTAAGAGAAGTAATAAAATTTCTGTTACAATAGATTACCAGATATCAAATATTTCAAAGTAACTATAAGACTCAAACAAATTACGAAAGAACTTTTAATTTCTTTAACTCCTTTTGAAATTACTTCAAGAGCAAACCTAGACATGGTAACATTAAGTTAATTTGACTTCGAAAAAGTTTAAATAGATTAGGATACTGTATTTCTGATACTACTGACATTATAACAAAATTTCACTACGAATTGGTTAGAACTTTAAATTTCATAGAGCTTTCTTTAGCATTTGGACTAAACAATAATGAATTTGAAGAGGTTGGTTATTATTTGTAATGGTTAGTAATTTGGATGTAAATATTTTTTTTAATATTTAATGTATTAGAATATAATAATTAGAATCAAAAACTTTCCAAGAAAGTGGCATGATTGCCGAGCTTTAAATAATACAAAAATTTCTATATTATTTTCGCGTTAAGACAAAATTCAAACAACATATCCTTATTTAAATTTAAGTCAACATTTATTTTAATCGAAAAAATGACCATGACAAACCGTACACACAAATACGTATGAACGTAAAAAGATAAATGCTGAAAATATTTATCACAGAATAAAATTACAACTATATTGTATTTTATAATGATTAAGCAGCGGCCGAGGCTATTTTTAAGAGACAAAAATTATTTTCAAAATGATATATCTTGGCTATGAAAAGCAAATATTTAAATAATATAGTCGAGCAAATAAAACATTCTGCACATAACGTTCCTAACACCCCTTCTATACCCGTTATCGTCCGTTCGTTATCTCAATTATAAACAAGGACCATGGTGATAAGGAAAAGCCGCCCAACAATGGACCATAAACAATTCTGCAAATATTGCGCCACTTGTCCAAATACGGACATCACTAATTCTGATAAGAACATTAAAACTAGCCTCGTTTGATTATAATTTTTTTAAAATTATATGATACCATATTGTTAATTTCACATTAGACATATATATATATATACATACATACAGCTGTATTACAGAAAAATATGTATACAAAGGTTTGTACATACCTACCAGAAGTTGGTATTTATTAAATTACTGCTCTATACGCTAGTGGTCCTAGTTTGAATCCTAATATACTTACGTCCAAAATGTTTTCTTAAGTTTTCGGATTCGACAATTGCTTCTTATTTCAACAGTTAAAGCAACCTAAAAAATTGAAAATAATTGTAATTGTTGTCAGAAATTTTTTTCTTTCTTTGCATAACCTAGGCCTCATTATAATAATTTCATTAGAGTTCGATTCCATTTTAGGTTTATAAATTAGTCACTACAAAAAGTTTACCACCAAGCATTTCCTTTTATGCTGGAAATTTTAGAGCTATATGTTGAAAGAGAGAAGTCCCATGTGACCAAGTAAAATTATAAGGTGATCTCTCCGGAAAGTACACCAACAAGTCAAGCTATGCCAACAATTGGACTATAGGACTATGATCCTAATGGCCAAATTATATAGAAATAAAAAAAAAATTATTATTGGCTGTGACTAGTAACAATGATGATTTTGTTTAAACCAAGTCAGTAGAAAATCTGCAATGAAATAAATTTTCTGAAAACATTTTCATTGAAGACAACTCTAATCGATCAGTAATTTAAAAATCTTTCTCAAGCCCCACAATTAATGTTGAAACTAATTAATTTATTACGAGTTTTAATGAAAAGGTAGAATCATAGAACTTAAATTATTATAACAGATTATGATCTATAAAGAATAATTAGTAGTAAATAGAGTAAAACTAAAAATTAAACGTATCAGGCTTATTTTGATGACTGGAACAAGTGAATTTGTTAAGGGATGGGATGATGATTTGTTGGTGACACGCAGTGTAAACGATAAAACTAACGTTGATCGATTATGGAGAAATTTGTTTGGCGTAACACGCGAGTGGCCAGAGGTCACGAGCGGCGCCTGGCACTGCCACAACCGCCACGACTGACCTAACAATAACCCCTTCAACCGTAATACACGGACCGGACGTTGCACCGGCCGGCACCGCCCACATCACCAACCACACATTTTCCCAACCAAAGTCCATTATAGAATAAAATATACGTACTCAAATTATATTATAATAGCTTTTACCTCCCAAACTCACCCTCGATCCATTTAAATCCTATCAAAATCTATTTGAAAAAAATAAACTTATTAGATATTTATAATTTATTTAACATTTTATTTTCGCATGACCATGATTTCCAATGTCCTATTTTCTCTTTTTTATGTTCGTATACAACATACATAAACCAAAAATAACTCTGAAAAATTTAGCATAATAAATAATTAAGAGAAAAAAGTTATTGATTTCTTCGGTCACGAAGCCGAATTTTTGCAATTCATTGTATTACATTCTTTTAATATACTTGTATCTAGATTCTAGACATAGCTATACACAAAACAAATAAATATAACGTAATAGTTCCTGCATCTATTCAGGGAACCAATTAAGATTTTCTACTGTATTTCGAGGAAAAAAATATCTTGAAATAATGCCATTCAAAATAAAATTGTATCCTTTTATCAAATTAAAGAAAATATGATAAAATTGTCTATTATAATTATACGCAGAGTTTCTAGTAAGTCGAGGATTTTCAGTTTACCTGTTTTATAATATTATTATTTTATAAAATTATAAATAAATAGGTTATAGAATTATATGAAATTATGCATTTTCATTTATGCAAATGATGAATCAAGTTGTGAATAGTTGGGATTATTTTCATTTTATAGCTTATAAAATAAAATAGGAACCACCTTGTTGAGTATAAGTTCTATAAAATGAAAACAATAGATATAGAGACTAAAAAGGCTACCCACGTCAACATTCACGTTAAATTTTAAAAACATATGTATATATACAATTAAGTAAATGATTTTCTATCGATATATACGGAAAAAAACATGAAAATAAATCAACTGATTATCGGTAACAATACTCGTTGTCATCTTCTTAGAATATTAATTATTCATTAATGGTGATAATTTTGAAACATATATATGTATGTAGAAAATCTTTCTTTTTTGAGAGTCTTTTTTGAGTGTATTAGAGATTTAAGCAAAAATTAAATTGAAATATTAATATTTTTATTATTACACTCTAATATTTAAGCAGACTAAAAGAAATACGAGTTTTTAAATTATATTATAATTTTAAATTAAAAAATAAAAAGACTTACTTACCTATAGCAGCTACTTAAATCTACCGAAAAATTTTAAACAGGAGAATAAAGTGAAAGTACCTAGTTTCTTATAAAAATGAAGTATATTATATTATAAGTAAATTGAAAAAAGTAGTGAATTGTAAACATATAAGGAAAAAACAATTTTTCGAAACTTTGCTGCAATTCCAATATGTATCTATTGTAGTATTATACACTTACCTTTAGTAAAAACTTGCTTTAAATAACTAAAAAATTGCTGTACATAACTTGCTATAAAAACTTGCTTTAAATACTTGCTTGCAATTCTAATACTCGTACTTTACTTATGTATATACGATGATTATAAAATATTATAAGCATTGTAACTATTCAGAGTCAAGAAATCAGAGTTAATAAATAGATGCTAAACACATTATAACTTGGGTTATTCTTATAACAATTTGTTAACTACAACATATTTGACAATTTTTATTGTCAGTTTTGTAGTTTTAATCCTTATTGCACTTCTAATTTTCCGAAACTACCTTAATAGGTGATTATGATGCTTTGGAACTGTTTTAGACACTCATATTTAAAAACTCTTAAACTTTCTCCAGTTATATAGTTTTGTCCTATCTATTTTATGGTTGCAATTAGTAAAAAATGTTGTGATCATTCATACTTTGTAAAATGAAACTATTTATGATGGGAGTTAATCAATAATTACTTTATACATGACTGTATTATGGGGTATAAAAAACTTGCTAGTAAATAGTAATAGTACTAATAATAAAATGTAGCTAAGAAATTTGCAACCTGCTTTTAAGGAAAACTTTCTGTATTATATACGATATACCTAGTATGTTAAACGATATTATTATCAACAAATAATAACCACTACCTCACAAAAAAGTATCTGACTTAGAGATGTAATGTATGGTTTTTGGTGTATTTTTTTTACTAAAAACACGAATTCATGGACTATTTTTCTCCAGCACCCTTTAATTACCAGAAAACCGCTGAAAAACTTCACTGCCGCGCAAAAAGTACTTATCTTATCAGTAGGGTTTTCTAAGAACTGAAGGTTTTTGGGGAAAAACTGATCACCGATTTGTGCCCAGCGTCCAAAAATATATCAAAAACTATAAATGGTATGTGAATTACAAGCGATGGGCATTTTCTTTAATTTTTTGAAAGTTTGTTAGTGATTTTTGAAAAATAAAGAGTGCATATGGAAAACTGACCACGGAATTGGTGTGTGTGAAAAAATACACTGGAAACCATTTATCGCATCTCCGGGTCAAATACTTTTTATTTTTTTGTGTGCGGTAAAGTAAATAATATCTTAGTTTTAGAAAAAGATAATTACTTTATATTTATTGTAAAATAAATGGAATTACCCTTGTGAAATCTTGTGATTTGACTTTACTTTTCTAAAGTACATTTTAATGTTAATTGCCTTCATCAATTGCCTTTTTCTTTACCTAATTTGTTTCTAATTTTTAAAATAAATTTTATGTCAATCCTATCGTGTCTATTTTTATTTGCATTACCTAAAAATCGTTTACTCATCCGCAGTGGCAGCTTATCCATAAGAGCTGCAACCCCTCCAGTATAATTTTATGTTTCTTTTAATATTAATTTGTTTGTAATCTATATATAGATATAGTGTTAGATCAAACTAAATTATCAAAACACATCGAGAACGGTGCAATTACTAGTCTATTTTGGTTTTGCGGGCTGCAATTTAAGCAGCCCGCTAAGCTATTGTTTACGCTATGAAGCGACAAAATGTAGTGAGGGAAACGTAAAAAATAAAGCGGATTTTGGGCTGTAAAACTAACAGCCCGCACCATTTAACTAACAAGTGAAACAAAGACTGATATATGTATTTAAATTTTTCATTGCTCATTTGTATTTTGTCTTTACTATGCTTGTTCATTAAAAAAATATGATGACAAACATATACTTAAAAAATTTTAATTACATTCAAAGTTATCAATGAATATATTATAAATCAAGAAATCGAAGAATGGAAATTTAACTTAAATAGTAAATAAAGGTTTTATAACTAATAGTAAATGTAAATAATTTCAATGATGAAAGTATTTTCAAAAATTTGCAGCCCCGCCATCACAAATCGCACAAGCCGCCACTGCTCACCCGTAGTCTAAATGATACACAAACGTATCTATATGGGTTGATTTGTGTATGATTTAATCTAATTTTATAATGAATATCAAAACGTGAATAGAATAAAATTAAAAATTGAACGTAAGGGCTTAGTAGATATAAAATCGAAATTGTGCTGCAAAGTCAGTGAAGAATATGGCGACTTCAAACATTTCAGTACACCAGTTTTGAGCTCGTGAAAACTAATAAATATTAAACATTGAAAAAATTATTTGTTTCTTCAACTAAAATTCGCTCAAGTTTTTATAGATAAGTACACATATATCAGAAACCTTAGTTACTAATTTACGAACATACCTTTAGGAAGTATCAACTTTTTTTTACTTGATTTATTTTAATGATTTGAATTTTAAGAAAGGAAAAAGAATAAACATATTCTTAAACTTTAGATAAAAACGTTTTGTTAACAATTGTTATTTCATATAGATACCTATATGATGATACATTTTTGAAAAATGCATATATATAATCGTCATATTCCCGAAGCTTATATTTTTTTCCAAATACCTATATAACTTACACCTCTACAAATAGTCAAATTTTGGACGATCAACTTGTTTTGTTATCGAACTAACAACTTTCCACCGTTAGTACAGTATTAGTGAAATGCTGGACACGTAGTACCCGGTACCACCACCTATCATTATAACTCTATTTACAACCCTTCAGTCCACCATCAAAGTCAATATTTTTCGTATTTCTATGTAATAATTTTATTGAAACTTTACACGAATCAAAACTATATTTTTGATTTCGATTTGGTTCATCGATTTATTTTATTATTTTAAATAGTGATATTATTTTAATAATAAATATAGGTACATATTCAAAAATGTTGTTTTAGTTTCAATTATGGTCGTCAGATGGACACAGTAGTTGGAATGAAAAAACAATAACTGTAAGGATTAAAAGAGTTGAAAACCTATGAAATGATATAAGGAACGTGCATTATGTACCTACATTGCAGTCATATATACCTACATAGGCATTCATATAAACTGCATTAGATATTACCTACCCCTACAAGTTGACAAAAGGACAAAAAGAATACTATTGGGTATTAAAAACAAAGTGGGAGGGTTGAGCAAAATAGACTAATTATAAAGCTCAAGTCTGTCACTCTTTAACTGTTCCTGCTTTGGCTAATGTGTAGATTTATTAATGCTTTCGTGTATAATAATTTTAGAGCATTGGAGCAAACGATTTTAATTAGCTCCTACTTATATTGTTTACAAAGGGCTCGGGATAAATGTGTTTTTATGTGAGTGCCTACACGATTTGCTTATACTATACACAAAGTTATAAGAGTAATATGAAAATAGTAATGAAGGCCTATGTGGAAGCCTCTGTTCATATGGGCATTGGTAGCATATCCTTTAATTAGATTACCTGTTTGCGCCTATTTAGTTTCATTCTACTATTGAAATTATTATTTTTTAAATGAAGAAAAAGGCTCTCTTTATGTGTTGGATAACTCATAATCTCTATGTATTCATATTATAATACATACCTACACATAGCAGCTACCTACATAGCATATTCTCGGTGTACAGAAAAACCCTTGAAATTTCACTACCGTCATCATCACCGTGCTTGTCCTCATCATCGTTGACGCTTTATTTATGGATGATAATTTTGCCGCCAACTCTATTTCTGCATTTTTAACCATATTCAAACGACGATGCTGAACTTACGAGGCTTTTACATACGATGAGATTTGTACCGAGGTAAATTCATCAAGAACTTGTACCACAAACGATATAGCTACTTTAATATTGCATACCTACATAAATAAAATAAGACTTTTATATAAATTCGCGTGGTGATATTTTTTTTATTTTAATATTTAATCAAAAGCATTTTTCAAAATTAACTTTTCACAACAAGTAAATTATTCATTGCCGTATTAAAATAAGATTAATGTAACTCAAAAATATATAAGCCATAATATAAGCTTTACTATTTATTTATAGTGCGTTATATAGTTACTGGAGGCGCCACTTATCAGTTAATTTGGTTGATTTTTATAGGCAACCAAAATAACATTGTCGTATATATATTACATACATAGTAGTTAAGTGATTTAAGTATAGAGGTTTTATTTTTTTTTTATTAAGTAATACATGAAAATGAAGGTAAAATTAAATATTTTATTAAAAGCGAAGTTATTTATTTATGATTAAGAAAGAGAAGGTAGATAGCTAATGGTTGAATAGATTCAGACTAGGGTTGAGGATGATGTAGAACGAAATGGTTAATGTTTCTATTTCTGAAGCGCGCGAAGCCATTTATTTGATTGTAAAGAGAAACGGCTACAATTAATCTCCTTACCTCTCATGGGGGAGAGAGACGTCCATGTATAGGTTTCCTTGGGCGACACCATCGCCCTTACCACCTACCCTTTATATAGAGCATCAACTACTATGTATATAAGATGTACATTTTACATAGCTATTATATTATATAAATTCTGTGGCTTTTGAGTAAATAAAGAAGCTTTAAGCTTAGGTACAAACTACTAATAGGTTTGGAGTTGATATAGGTAAGAATCTTCTCTGCGTGACCAATTTATTAATTACTTAAATAACATTTATTTTATTATTATTTTTTTGATTGTTACTGGGGATATAATAGATGTATTTACACTAGATTTTTTAGGTAATTAAAATATTGCAATTAAAGGTCCATAAAATATTCAATCACTGCTTATCAGCTGGACACTTGTAAAATCCATGTACGTATTAATTGTATGTAAAAACTTTTTTGAATAGAGTTGTAATTCTTAGCAATGTAGCTTTTATCAACTCTATATAATTGTCCTTTAATAGTTTTTTACCGTACCAATTGCCTCAAGTTTTTATAGAAAAATATTTAGAGAAAAATATTAAAATCCACAAATACCACAAATACAGCCGAAATTCCCTCATGATCTCCCCTTGTCTTTCTATAAATCTCACTCATAATATGCATATTATTTGAATATTAAAACTTCGAAAACAAGGCCGATGTCTTTCGTGGAACACTCAGAAAGATATTTTATGAATCTAATAACATTAGGCATTCCATTATTGAAGTCGTAGCGATAGTGGTAGCAAGAAAAAGCATAATAAGCAAAAGGAAGGGAGACCAAAGATCTAGAAAATAGATATACAAAGAAGGTATAATAATAAGACCTAAATTTCAGAGTGTTTTTGTTTCATTAAATATAAGCACGTAACTAGTAAAATGTAGGCAAATGGAAGCTGGAGTTTAAAGGCAAAGAAGTTGAAATAACGTATGACAGAGCGAGTAAAAATAAAGGGTAGATAAACGCAACAGAAACATGTTTGAAGAGCTTTATAGAACAAGTAACCGCAAAGACAAACTTTAACATTCCAACATATTAATTGTTTTCTTTCGTATCAACTCTTCTGCGACACATTCAAATGAAATTAGACAGTTACAAGCCGAAAATACCCACGAAACACAAAGTCATTAATATCTTCTTGGAGTTACCTACGTATTGTTATTGTTAAGTAATTTTTCAATTGTGGAAATATTTAAACTAATTTTATTAATAAAATGTGTACATTTAAATGTTGTCTTATATTAGAAAGATATTTATGAACCTTCTTCCCATCTATTTAAAGAGGTATTATTATATGTCAGTTTATTTAAAATGGAATGGTATTTTAAGAATTTATTAAAAATATTACGCATATAAAAAGAAATAATATTTAAAATATGTAAAATGTACGATTGTAAAGTTGGAGAGTTTAATTAATTAAACATTAATAAGAAGCAGGTATGTACCAAGTTAAGAGGTGTGTATGGTAAAGGTATGAACCACTAACATTGCACTCTCGTCTCATAATTAAATTGTGAGTAATTTTCCTAAGCAGACTCCTACGCTAACAACGCCCGTACCTTTCTATCGTACAACATTTCCGGTGTAATGGCGGACGTCTTGAGTACATACATTATAAAGGCTCACTTCCTTGTGATGTTCACAACGAGAAAATGAGAAACCACGCCACACAAAATTATTATCTACTTAATATTTTCAAATAAGAGAGAGACAAAACGAACGTGTACAAACCAAATTGGGGTGAAACGCATCTATCTCCACCACCTACATCGCCACACATGATGTTAATATGAATATACATAGAAGCTGCTTGATGGAAGTAGAAAGGAAATATTTGAATATGTAAGAGTGTTGAATGTAGTTCGTCGGGTTCGAAAGGCTACGAGAACGATGATTTGGAAGAGTCTAAGTGTACTTATTTATGCAATCGACTGTACACAGCTCGTAGCTAAGTCTTCGAAGCTTA
Source organism: Sisyra nigra (assembly GCA_958496155.1). NCBI lineage: Eukaryota > Metazoa > Arthropoda > Insecta > Neuroptera > Sisyridae > Sisyra > Sisyra nigra. The sequence goes on along the minus strand of OY292313.1, from coordinate 36,309,028 downwards.
AGACAACCCTCATCTATTACCCCATTGCGACCACCCGTCATACGTACATACTGCAGAGGCTTAACTGCTTCTTACTACCAAGAAAATCACCCACAAACATTTACCACCCTATTTTAACTCCAGTCTCTAATATAAAGCTTTAGTGAACATTTCATATACCATACAACGTACCATTCAATATTTAATAAATCTCTCCTGTTAAAAACTCAAATTACCTACTAAATGATATTGAAGAAACAGTTATAAAAGACAATTTCAACTATAAAAACCATTTGAAAATTAAAATCTGGCTATTAATGACTCAAAATAAAAATCTAAAAAGAGTTAAAAAATATTAAATAAAAATTAATTACAAACTAAAAAGTTTCAAAATCTGTTTACTAGAAGCAAGCTTCGTAATGAATTTAATTTTTCCTCATTCATATTAAATATTAATATGTTTACTAATACATTCAAATATTTATCTTCGTTATGGCTGGCAAAAAATGAATGAGCAAACAGCTTTTATGTTTTCTCAACATTAAACGCTCTCTAATCGCACGTTTACACTTAACATTATGTTTATTTAACTTCAATTAATTAGGATCTATTTAAACAATTTGTTTCACGTTTTATGTATAAAAAAATAGGTATAAAGAATCTTGTGTTCTACAGAAAGCAAGTGGTTGTCATAATTATAAATAAACTGTGATAATATCTGTAAAAGATTTTATGACTTTGAGGGTTGAAAAAAAGCACAAGTTTTTAATTAATTATAAATTCATTTAAAGCGTCTATAGAGATCATTAGATGGTGATGCTGATAGTTTTGATGTTGTTTATATTATGCATAGTTAAGCTGGAAACTTTTTCCTTTTTCTTGTTATATTGGAATTTTTGTTTAGAAAATATTAGGAATGCCTGTGTATTTTAAAAAGAAATTCTTAAACGTGTTGGAAAATGTTGGGGTTGAAAGTGCGCTTTATCGGTTTGTCCGTCATCCGACCAATGGGGGTAGTGCGAAGACCAAAGGACTAGCAATCAATAGTAGACGCCAGTGGTCATGTGGGGCAGGTACACTCCCCCGCGATTCCCTTTGAAGCTTGCTGAGGTCAGCTTCATCCCCTAACATACACGTAAGGGCTAACAGCGCAAGTCCATCATGGCCGCCGATATGACCGGACACCAATGCTAGAGGATTATGTGTATGTGAGCTTTATATTCCTGTACTTATATATACATATATACATATATAGTAGCGTTCTCTCTCGCACCACATAAAAACCACCCCCGTAATTCAAGCTCACACCAGATAATGTCACCGTCAATACATATACCTACACGTGTATTACGTACATGTTTGTAAAAGCGACCAATGAATATTGAAAATGTTTGAAAGTTTCCTCGTATGCTTGATAGCGGTTCACACGTCCTCCTATTGTTTAAAATATCCTCATTGACACAAATTATATTTATCTTTCGAGTATAGATACATTTATCCTTCTTTTATGAATCCTTGAAATTGGCAATTAGTTAGGTAGAGCATTTTAAATGTAACTCATCGTCAATACAAGACTCATTAGTTTTGTATGTAGATCTTAGAAACAGTGATAAATTTCTTTGAGTATTTCCAAATTTTCTCGAAAAGATAAATGATGAAATTCGAAGCAGAGCACGCACATATACATATACATATACGTGTGGTCCATTGAGAGGCAATAGCGTCAAACGTGTACATATGCTTGTATGGAGATTGTATGGCAACTAATCAACGTTATTTATGACTACATACATTCCGTTATTTCTAAGTGTATGTAAGCTTTCCCGATTCATCCATCTCTGTCAAGTATATAATTTACCAAATAGGTATCCACACATGTAAGTGTACGTAAATGAGTATGTACAAGTCGAGCAAGTTTAGGTAGGTGATGGTGGAACAAGTTCAGGCCGCGCCAACCACCACACTTCCCTTGCCTCTGTTTCTTTGTTTGCCTCGGTATTCAGCACTAATCAATCGAGGAAAACTCACACACAACGACAGGGGACTTATCATTTTCATGTAGGTATGTACGGGAACGAGAACTTGAAAGCTTTTAACTTTATTTTCATGAGCAGAGCAAAAAGACTAAGTTATGATAGGAACTATAATATATATAGATTATAAATTAAGAAGTTCCAAACAGACCCGTTTTACTCGATTTGTATCAATTACTTGAAGATAAATGCATAATTTTTTATACATCTTAAAATTTTATGCTTTCTAATATCTCAATTTTCATTATCTATTCAAAAATAATTTTAATCTCAATCCGAGCTTTATTTAAAGTTTAAGTACACAACTATAAAGAAATGCTCGTTTTTAAGGGTAGTTCCCCATATTTTTTTTATAATTCTTCGAGTGAAAGCTGTTAACGATAAATAAACGTTCTCCTTTGTTTTGTGAAGGTTACAAAAAAAAAGCTGTGTTAATTGTGTATAGTAAGCCAAGCCGAAATTTGTCAAAATTGAATTGCATATGCATCAATTACCACCTATATTAATTATATAAATTGATAAAACATATTTCTTACCATTACATTTCATAAACAGGTGTATAATGTAAATTATAACCATTTAAATAAGTTCTGTAAGCAATTCCTGATATTCAGTAAAACTTTAAAAATCGTGCCAAAAATGACAAATTTGGACTTACAAAGCTCATACACAATCGACACAGATTAATTAAGATGACACTGTTGTCCAGTTATGGATGTTTTTCATGATAACTCTCTGTGAAATCTTAAAATATCTTGAGAAAAAACACATTGCTATTTCAAAAAAATATTTATGGAGCTTTGTAAATATGGAATTTTATTTTTATTGCTAATAAACAAATAAAAAAGTAAAAAAAATTTTTTTTCTAAAGTTTTAATTTAGTATTTTCTTATTTATACTATATTTTAATTTTTTTAAGAGGCGCAATAATTTAGGCTAGGAGCACTTTGTGCTCAATTCTTAATAAACAAATAAAAGAGTTAAAAAAAAAAATTTACTGCTGAAAATTAAGTTATTCCAAGGAGTTCTTAAAATTTTTGACAACGATAGAAGTTTCAAATCTTTGTTAAAAAAATGTTGATTTTTTGACCAGGTATCGACTAGACTATTTAATCAAATTAAAAACCCCGCCTTAAATACATTTTTTAAAAGTTTTGAATGAGTGTAAACAAAAAATAATATTAATATACCTATTAAGTTCTAAAAAGTTTGTACCAATTTTTAGGTTATACTCGTAGGTATATAACTATTAATGGTTGCTTTCCATTTACACAAAAACGACCTCTGTGTAACGCAGTGTTCGAAACAGCGCGTTCCATTTATTAGAATGTCGAACACGGCTGTACATTGCGCGACACTCGAAAAAGCCGTGTTTCACCGTGTTTTGCTCAGGATTACCAACACAAAAGAGAAGAATTCTCTTCTCTGCCTATGATTCCCTATGCTTATTAATTATTCAGGTTCTTCAGGTTGGTATTAAAAAACCCAAATATGCAGTCTAGTATTTGCTCTAGTCGCTCTAGTATTATTTTGAGATAACTCTGTTTCATTTGGCAATGTTTCGCCGTGTTTCGCAATGTAACGCAGAGTCGCTCTGTGTTAATAAATGGAAAGCAACCAATAAATAGACGAGCTTTTAGAAAAGCTTATGACATACTTTTAATATTTCTAATCCCAACACAGGGTTTCTTAGAGTTTTAATTTGACAATTACATAGGAAATGATTTTCTTTTTACAAGAACAAAAACTCGAAAACAACAAAGGTCAAAAGCTTATAATTATTTTACTATCATCAAACTTAGAATTAAATAATTCTTAATCATTTTCCTTAAGTATTGTTCTGAAAATTTCTTTTTGTATTTTAATGTGAATTGTTTGTACTTTATTTTTTTTTTATTTATAAGTCATTTTTTAACTACGTGGTCATCAATGACTTGGTATTTAAATTAGAATTTCTAGATTTTTTCGTATAATTCTATTTTTTTGAGAAAGGTTATTGTTTTGTTGATTCCTTCCTGTGTGTTCAGGCATTTTGATATGGAGTAGTACTTTATTTTATTTTATCAAAAAAATACATTGAGGTTTGAAAATGATATTTTAAAATTTAGCTTTTGTTTGTGTCGTCTTAAAAAATTAATTGAGTTTCTAAAGTATCTCGAAGTAAGTCAATGACAATTACAAATGCTATCATACTGAATTTTGCTACGTTTCTTACTCTTATAGATAAAACTCTTTATATTAAGCAATTGTAAGTCTTTTAAGAGACTTATTGAGCTACATAAGAATGAACCTTTGCAGTATTACATTTAAACAACATATTTACAACATGTGCATTTAAACATTTACATTATTATGTACTTAACAACAAAATTTTACTATATTTTTATTTAAACCTTGAAGATCTCTAAGCATTCCTTGCCATCAGACTCGGCAATAGAGATATTTCTCAATTTAGAAAGGGACATTTAGATATTTTTAAGTAATCAAAATAAAAGGAAAACTTAGAATGATAATGTATTTTTTAATTACTGCCGTTCTTTCCCCATTTCTGAAAATTTTTGTAAAAATGAGAAAGCATAATCTATGTTAACAGTTACAATGGTCGAAAAAAAATGATGATGCAGTAATAAATACAGATCTAACAGTAAAATCCCTCTTCCATAGTTACCTACATCTATAAACGGTTTTTTGAATATCAACTTAACTTCTTATTGAGATAGATTTGTAAGAAGCTTTCGGTTGAACTGGTAAGATCAAACTTATAACAGTTGACTCAACGGATCAATTAATATGTTTTACATGCACGAACCTAGACGACTATTTAAATATTAGTATAAAGAGTAGCTCAATTCATATCTAGTTTTAGAATGGTTCAAGCTTCAATTCATGAGGTAAATCGAAAGCACACATTTGCTCTAAGCGTAATAGTCACATTTATAAATATGTGATATATCTATAGGTATATAGTATATACAAATTCAATGGATTCATTTAATCTCTAGTGCATAAGCAACTCATTTTACATTGATATAAAACGTAAAATCTACATTATTACCTGAGTAAATATTTTACTTGACTTATGATTCCAAATGTTTATAAGTACGTTTGATGATAATTCATTTGAAATGGAAAAAAGAGTGAGTATAAAGCATAAATTTTATTCTATTTTATTTAAAAGGATTTGCAAAATTTGTCGGGTGTGAAATATCTACTTTGATTTACGTTGTATAAAATGTATAATACAAAAAAATGTATATTATATATATGAAAGTTTCATTTTATAAGATATTCAACAAGCTTTCCGTCAAGTTTTATATTTGTTCCCTTATCAAGTACTTTACGTGCTGTACATGACACGTGTAACAAATAGTATGAAAGACATAGATAAGTGTACACATTCCATAAAGGTAAAAATAAAGCAAAAAGGTAAGTAAACATTATATTTATCGTTGCTTTTAAATTAAAATAATAATAAAACAGAATTTTTCCACGAATCAATTATTTCAAGTAAATTTTCTCTGAGGGTCGATCCATTTATCTATCGTATATGTAATATGTATTCGATAAAGAATTGAATTCATCCCCTTCAAGCGTATGAGATAACTTGTTAGTCATAACAAGCACGTAACGCCCTCTCAATCAATGATCAACACATCCGTGCCTCTGTGAACGTCTTACTGTTTTCTCATTCCATTGCAGCCTAACGACAACCACCGACCCACAAAAGCTCACAAAATAGCGCAGCTTCACTTTACCCCATATATGTGAAGCTGGAGATAGTTGATGGGTGAAAGAAAGCGGGAATGTAACATCCCCTTGGGTCACCAGACAATTTTTGAACGAAAATTGAATTTCGAACGAAGTCGTATACTACTAAGGGGTGGTGGTGGCGCACCCAAGTGAATCATTTATCTGTACGTGCCGCTGTCTTGTGTCGTATGCATAACAACTACTCATGCTTTATTCTTCGTTTTTTAATAAATTGGTTAAAATCGAATAAACGCCTTAAATTTATTAAAACCCAATATGTAATCTTGTGTAAAAAGCCAATATCTATTAAAATTTCTATGAATGATATCTATTTGAAAGCACATAAAGGTAGGAAGGAAGTTTTCGTTGTATAAAAAGTTATCTTAAGCGGAATTGAGTGTAATGAGACGAAAAACGTATCTCAATTAAAAGAATAATAAATGTAGTGACGTCATTTCATTCGGTATTCTACTACGTCATCGATACCAAAAGTTGTAAGAGAAGCAAGTGTAAAACGTAGCGTCTGTTGAACGCGGCTGCACCACATGGAGTGTGTCAAGGCGAAGGCTGCAATTAAAAATCGATCCTAGCATACTTGTTATTTTCTTGTTCTACTTTTTATACACTTGAAGAGAGAATGAAAGTAATTTAAAAATAAGGGGGTTGACTTCGTCATCACCCCTTCTATCGCGAGTAACGTCGTCGTTTCGTCTGGCGTAGCAGCAACAGTTACGACGATACGAAAGCATAGTACAACGTTCTTTTAAAAGAAGAACGTTCTTCTTTTTCACACACACTCATACTTAACTTGCAGAGCTTTTCATATTTTCCATATCACTCTCACTTAATGGTGTCGTTAAGCACCACTGGAAGAAAACGTGTTATCTAATAATGTGTCAGTGATTATTAATTTTTATACATAATTTAGCAGAAAATTAGTTCAAAAACTTTTTAACTTCATTTTCTTGGTTAAATTATCCAACTTTATTCCAAGACACTGTGAAATAATTTAAATATAAACAAATTTTTAACTTTATTATATACTTTACAGATTTTCATTTTATTAATATAATTCCATAAAAATGTTTACGTTTTTTTGCATTAAAATATTAGTTTAAAAAAGCTCATTTTTTTTTCTTGATATGGATAAAAAATTTACAAGAAAAAAATTCAAGTGTACCAACTAGTAGTTCAAGTTTTCATCTGTCGAAGCTTATTCTATGTTATATCACTTCAAGAGAAATATAGAGAAAATGTTAATGCCATATATAGACCTTATCTATATATAAGTATAAAGTATATATGCATACATCGGCAATATGGCTGCCAAAGTTGAAACCCGTCTTGGTGACGCGCTAGTGGTGGAAATGTTTCGGTCCTAAATTAATTTCCTAGTGAACAAAGTTTGCCGGGCCTGTCAGTGTAAGGGTTGGAACAACGAACCACCACCCACACTCGCTGCTGTAAAGCAAGGCCAACATCGCCACCCACTCGAAGCATCCCAGTTCCATATAAGTTAAGTTCAGTTGTTGCGGTTTACGAGTATGTAATTCTTCGTATATATATGAGTACACCTACCTCTATATACATCTATACAGTGAAACATCCTCATTCTCCAGGGTATGCTTAACGTAAATGAAAACTAAATACAGGAGATTTCACCGGTATTGTCTGAATTTTTTATAAGTATGTCAACCTACATTTACCATAGCAAAGCTTTTCCATGGATTTAAAGCAAAGAAGCATTGAAATAAAAATACATGTTACGATTTCATGTTAAATCGAGCATTTTAAATTTCTAATTATCCCGTTAATATTTTAACTTTGAAAATGAGAAATTGAAGCATATTTTCTTCAAAGTATACAAAGCATCTGGAGTTTTTTTGTTAGTGATATCAAAGGTTAAAATGGTTCATTTTTGGCGTAAAGTTCGTTTATTATGAATAGAGTCGAAATTTTTAGTTACAGTAATGTTTCGCTCTATACCAACGAGGGTTAAGCTCGTTATAAAAAATGAAAATCTTTCTATCCCGAATTCCACATTAAACCTAACTAAAGTTAGGTAAATATTTAATCTCGTATCTGAAATTTTAAGGCCAACTCTGTTTGAAACACTCACTAGTGAAAATGTAAACATATTCTTGTCCTACCCTGAATCCTGTCCTTCTCTGTCTGTCAACTAATTAAAGTTTCTAACTGGCGTAGCACAAGAGGGCAATGGGGGCGGCGGTGGTCTTCGCTCTAGTAATGGTGGCAACTTAGACAACAAGGCGTATGTGAATGGTTCCAAACTTGCCACCTACATCTCCGTCTACATGTGCACACATTTTAGAATCTTAGCAACATCTTTACACCATCCTCAACCCTCATCATCTATCTGTTCAACACCTCCCTTATTTCTAAAACCGCATACATACACATGCAAATACACCCTTCAACTAACTACAACTTTCCACTATACGATCTTTCTGAGACCCACCTATATCTTATGTGAACATGGGACACTAAAACGTAGCTTTCAAGACTTGTATTTATTAATTTAATAGGTTTATGTTTGATGCGTGCAGTGCATTTATTAAAAATTTATTCTGCATTTAATATAATTTCCTGCAATAAATAAAACGTTAGAGATAATCACTTAGGATTTCATTCACATAATAACTCTATAATAACTAACATTAAAGATAATCTATGATATAATTACAAAAAAGTTGTAAGCTTAAAAAAACGCAGTATAATATAGTTTACAATTTTAAATGAATCGCTAATTGTAAGACAAAGCTAATTTTTCAATTAATTATACATTTGAATAATAGGCACTCACAAATGAATCCATCTTAATATAATCATTTAATACGTTGAGTCGCATCAAATGATCAAATCACAAAGGTAGGCAAAAAAACAACCCCTTTGCAGAACGTAAGATTGATTGCCTACACATACGCAAAGCAACCCTTTTTCAGGATAACAGCATTAACGCTATTCGAGACATCAGCGACGTCGATGCAATTGAATCATTTTTTGAATGTGTTCTATTTGCGCGTTTCAGTGATTTTATATCAAATCAATAAATCAATTTATGAATATTCATTATTTTCGAAGTCAATGACAGAAAACTCCACAATAATAGGCACTTAACAAAAAAAATATGTCAGTTTGAATGTAAGTGCTTTATGAACGAATCAACGGTCTTATCGAGATTTGTGAAGTAAGTGTGTTGAGTAGTGGGTTCGTTTTGGAACCCTTTACACCTCAAATAAAAGAATTTAAATTGTGATCGAGTTTAACAATTGCTCAAGTACCTACTGTTACAATTTTATTTTTTTTTAAGTCTAGGATACTTGAATCACACATAATTTGCATATTATAATGCTATCTTGATCGATTTTAATATTGGAATGCTTTTTTAGAAATTAATTTATAGATAACTCATAAATAGGTTGAAAATAATTTTTAAAAGCATGATTTTTTTTATTTCTATGTGACACATAAAAAATGTGATAAGGGAATTTCTTTTAAATTAAAAATTAGAAATTTAAAAAAGAAGAATAAATACCGTCATAAAATTTCACTATTACCTTAGAGTAAGAATAGCAAAAGCATAAAAGCCTCAAAGGACAATAGATTAAACGAAAAATAGGTCACAACATTTAAATTTTTTACAATCTCATAAATAACCGTTGATTTTATCTTCCGTATTTTATTATGTTAAAAATGTGTCATTATTTCTATGTGGAATGTGTGTCCCGGAAGTGTTGCTGTTCATATATGAAACTTGCCTTCTTTTTACCTAAGAGTTGTTACGCGTCCTCCCTTCTTTAACCCTTTCGCAAAGTTAACCCTTTTCACACATACACACAACACATTTTCAAAAAAATTACATGCACGCATATGTAAATAATAAATATGTAGATATTATGCCGAATACATTAAATCTAGTATGAGATTCTAGTTCGAAAGAGACACTTCAGTTTTTCTATGCGTATGCGAGAGAATATTTTCAATAGAATAAAACTGAATAAATTGTGTCGAACGGGGGCTCAGTTCAATTTGATAAATATGCAAAAGGTTAGTTAATGCTACGATTTGGCGGAAGGGAAAAAATTTCTGTTCGGTATAATGATGTTTAATATCTCTAGTAACACGATGGCGGTTATACAAATTGTTGCAACCAATAATTTAATCAAATAATTAAAGTTTAAGTGTGAAAGTATTGAATAAAAAAATTAATTAAGGTGTCAAAATGTATTTCTCTCCCAATATCTCTAAGCTGTTAATGAAAGATGTGAATGATGGCATAATCAGAAAGTAAGTGAGATACTTTAATTAAATATATTCCTAATAATTATAATGTAATATAGTTATATTAATTTAATTTATATATATATTAAAATCAGTTTATATCAAGTCATTAAGTTTAACGAAATAATTTAATTGATATTGAACGCAATTAAAAACGCTTTATATAAAGTTTCAAATAGTCCACCGTAGGTTTTGCTTTTATAAATAAAAAATCAGTCGATTTCCGGTCTATTAAACATTTTCTGATATCAGTGCTATCAATTAAAACGAGTAAATCTTTAAATATATTTTATGTTCCAATTTGTTGGTTGAAATTAATTAATGAAATATGAGGCAATTTGAATTTATCAAAATTAATATCGGGACACATATGCGCATGTATAACGAGAAAATTGTCACCGCCTTTGTATTTTGTCGACGATTTTGTAGGCCATAAAGATGGAAAGATGTTCCTTAGAAAAACCACCCCCTCATACTCACATGTGAATTTATATTTGCGTGCTCGTGAATGTGTATGTGTAGCCGCTTCATTTACATACATATTAGTTATACAGACAGAGCGTGCGAGTCACGAATACGATGTGAAAAACCACGAAAAACGGTCACGATCAATGTCTACCAAAACGAAAAATGGAAAATAATACTAGGGAAAAAACAAATAGATTTCTTGTTGATAGCAAGCTTTTTCGAACAGCTAGGTGAAGCTTTATTTCTAAATAATTCATTAAGGTATTAAAAATTAGAATTGAAACTTCCGTTTAAGTAACCGATTCTTATTCATAGTTGAAATAAAATTCGAATATAGATATACTTAAAACACAAAAATAAGACTATTTCACCCTAAAAAATTCACAAGTTAACAAGAAATTGAATCAACACACGGTCATAATATTTAACGTTCATTGATTTTTTAAAAGTTTATTTTACAGTTAAAATTTAAAAATATTAAATTTTTCATTCTTAAAGTAAAACCATGATTTTACTATAAGTGTATTGTTAACTTACAAAAAAAGGCTTTTAAACAACAAATGATATTAATTTTTAAATAACTCGCATTGTTAAATATGTATTACTTATATTTAAAGAACTACTTTTTATTATATTTAGTGATTTATTGTAGTTTTATATATATGCCTAAATAAATGTTATTTAATGGATACGATAGCTTTCCAGAAAAAAAATAGTTCTTTATAGGCGTATGTTTGAAAAATCTTGAACCCAAACGCACTAAAATTGCTTACAAATGCCTATACAAATTGTGTTTTGTTAAAATTTCATAGTTTCTCCAACTAGAATTAATTATTAACGATGTCTATTTTCTAGGATTTATTCTCCCATGCAACATGTATGAGCCCTATTACCTATCTTAACCAATGTCAAGGTTTTCCCGCCTTCAAAATTTAATTTTAATTTCTCAATTTTTCTTATTCGTCTTTTCGTCTAAATAATTCATATTTTGTATCAAAACAAGGTTTTTAAGATAATTAAATATTTGCTCAATATTTGTATTACAAGTGGTCCCTATTTTTTTAAGAACTTAGTAATTATTCATACATCTCGTTTGCTCCACTTATTTGATACGAACTGACATAGATTTACTGAGTATGAACAGAAGAAAAACTGCCTGAAAAATTTATTATTAAGTGTTCCACTTTCCCATTCATGGAAAATATGTGGACATGATACAACCACCATAGCTAATAATTTTAGAGTTTATATGAAGGTATTAAATATAACCTATTTTCTTGGTTTTTTTCAAGGATAAACTAAGTTAGAATAATTATAAGTATACTCTATTTATTACTGAATATTTTATAAAATTTATCAGCCATGATGTTACTGATGCTAACCTTGGATACCTTATTATTCGACTATGGCAAAGCCATAAGAGTAGTTATATTTATTTTTAGTATGTTTATATCTATGTTCATCTGAACCCAAATATGTTTTTAATTACTAATCATAATTTGTAAAATTAAATATCGTAAGAATCTTAACCGGTCGTTGATTAAAAACTAAATGATGTCATACCAAAAATATTATTTCCTCTAGGGTACAAAATATCTTACTATCAGCAATAAAAATATATATACATACATCTCTGAATAGTTTTAATTAAATTAAAGTTGAAAAATCAAAACGCGACTACGAAACAAGAAATTTTTCTAACTTAACATATATTATAATTACTAACTTATTACATTTTACATTTTACTGGTGTAACATATACCTATATTATGTTAATACGACTAAATGTATGAGGAAGCAGCACTTAGGATAAGGCGGAATGCGACCACGGCTATCCTCTGAGCTTCTACTCTATGTATGTGTTAAATTGAAATATTGTATTTAGTACATAATCTAAAAATTATTTTCTTGTTTCGTCTATAAAGAGCAATTTTTGATGTAATCGAGTTTAAGTTTTCTGAACCTTAAGTTCCCACCATTAAGTCCTAATAGATACAAAAAATGTATGGCCTGTTAAGTAATCCAGAATGTGGTTGATAAATGTAACAATAAAGTAATATTGTAAAATTGTAATTTTTCGTTTTTTGACATTTTTTCAATTCAATAAAACTTTAAGTAATATGATTTGTTACAATAAATACATATTTTATGATATTTCAAGGTTTATACGAAAAAAAATATGTATGAAACAAGTTAACAGTAGTTATTCGAATATTATTTTTGTTACACATTGATATTTATATACTTACCCAATATTAGATTAGCTTATGCTGTTTTCTAAGCTACTTAATATTTTATAATTAAAATACAATTAATATTAAGACTGGTGTAATTTTATGATATCTGAATCGATTTGTAAGAGCTTTTGTCTATTTGAATGCCCAATAATAATTTTCTAATTGAATTATTTTTCTTTAAATTAAACTGAAGAACAAGATCTTATTTGCTTATTACCCGAGTCGAAATTTCAGACCTCCTTTGGCCCTAAAATGGTACTTTTACCCTCTTTTGGATCTCCAAAGAGTAAAATGAGCCTCATATAGACCTAAACGATTCCATCGTCTTCATTTTAACCTACATTAAAAATGTTTATTATATTTTGTGAACATATCGTCTCATCCTAAAAAAAGGTTTATGATCATAAAACATAAAATATGGTTGTAAATTTCTTTTTTTTACAATACCTATTGCAAATATTATTTACTATTAACCCAAATTTTTTATCTCTCTCTTTCCTTTACTTAAATGCTTAGTATAATATTGTGTTTTCTTGTATCCATTACTGGTTTGTCCCTTAATCCTGTTCACTCTGGTTCATTTTTACTCAGCTTTAGCTTCTTGTTAACCGTTCGAGTGCTACACGAGTTATTATACAACAATTGAATAAACTTATTTCACTATTTGATTATTTTTCAATATTCTCTATATCAAAAGGCCTAAAAGTGTAAATGTAAAAAATTAAAAGTGAAAAAACCGAGTTTCAAAGAAAAAGTGTGAAGAAATTTGCTTTAATGTATTATCTTGAAAGTATCCTATGAAAGTAAATCCTGGAAAAAAATGATGTCAATGGCGACAATAAAGGAGCTGGTAAACGAGGCCAAGGAAATTAAGAATTAAGAACTGATATTTGTAATATTCTTATTACTTTTAAAATTTATCGCTAATATTAATGTAACTTGTACATTAAATGAATAAAAAAAAGTATTAAAATAAAAATCTTATTCTTTTTGAAAAATACCCTACTAATAAAACAATAAAAGAGAGTGACAAAGAAAGAGTGGAGAAGAGAGAGAAAGAGAGAGAGAGAAAGAGAGAGAGAGAAAGAGAGAGAGAGAAGTCCATTTGAAATTTTTCTGTCAACCTCTTTTGGGCCTAAACATGGTATTTTGTCCGATAAATGCCACTTGTAGGTTCAAAACAGGTCTTAAATTCAAATGCAAATGGTCATGTTTCAATCTACTTGAACCCAGATTTTGAGGTCTAAAATAGGTCTAAAATTTCGACTCGGGTATCTATATAAGTATGGCAAATGTGTGCAATGTCATTCAAAACTTATGACAACGTATTCTATTTCACTTCTATTCAAAAAAAGTGAAGAATACTATTATGGTTTTTTTTTTTGGTTAAAAATGAGAATGTATTAGTTGGCTATTTTGCTTCAATTTTTAATGCCTTAATCTTGATATTGATTTTTATAATTTCACTCAATCAATGCTTGAAATATTATTTTTAAAGGGTATGAGTCGAACACTAAAAGTATCTAAACATATTTGCATATAGAATGCATTATTAAAATAGTATACATTGTTACTATACATCAATTAAAGCTCAAAAATACTCAGAAATATAGTACGACTAAAATTTTTATACCTACCAAAAAAATTTGCTTAAAATATTCTCAGTAAATTTGCGAACTAAAATTGAATCTTATGAACAAAAATTGGCTATTTAATAAAACAGAATTTTTATTGTCTCGTAAATGTCGATGCTTAGGTACCTAAATATATGTAGATATACTGTTATATTATTTTACAAAGTTTCTCTCTGGCTCTGGTTTTCTTTTATTTAAAAAAAACAAACTAACTTCAATAACAAAGCTTCATCTTAATTAGGTAATCACTGTTTCAACCATTTTTAAAAAAAATTGTTTTGCTATCACATATGGTACAAATTGTCTATATTTTTTATTTTGTATGAACCTACTTTTGCAATTTGAAACTTTATTTCATCATTGTTATTACTCAGCACTTTTGCTTTTATAGCGATATAAAAGCTAGCTCTGTTTATTATGTGCACAGTGTTAAAGCGCTTTAAAACATGAATATGAAAAAATCTACATAATATATAAGACGTAAATGTTAGAAGAAATGATTTTCAACTTTAATAAATAACTACAATGACTATTATTTCTTGTGTAACGAGGCCTAATAAGGTACTAAAAATAGTACCTATAATTTATATTTATTTTGTGCATTTAGTAGTTTTGTGTTATGTTATATATAAGTATAATCTAAAAACAATCAAAATAGTTTTATTTGAAATTTAAATGAGTTCATTTTAACATTAAGATATTAGGTATTCTTGTGTAAAAAGAATAAATTATCAATTTATTAAGAAATGAAAAGGATTCAAATTAAAATATTTTCAAATAATTTAACTTCCTGGGTATTTTCAAATAAAATAGTATTCAAAATATTTTTCATTAATTTATTTGACACATTTTACTGAGTTTGTTTCACTCGTATTTAAAATTTTGAGTTATGCAAATATTAAATATTCACTAATAAACCGGGTTATTATATGACAAAAAAAAATCAATTGATTTAAAGTAAGTTAGAACCAGACAAATAAAAAATTTCTCATTGATTGGGAAAATGGCATTTTTAATAGAACTTGTAACGTTAATAAAGTTAACGACAGGCAATATAGATAATTATAATAAATTATGTAAATTTATATTGTTTGTCAGAGTTTTGAACTTTTTTTTTATATCAGATAATTCTTGTTGAGCTTCTTCATTTTCATAAAAATAAGGTCAAAGTGTAAAAACTTTTCCCACCCTTCGCTGAGTGAAGTGTTGTTAGATAAATAGATAGGTAGAAAGAAAGATGAGTAGGTGGATAAGTTGTTCTTGTAAAACTAATGTTTTTAAGTTTATTAATGCTTTGAGAAACAAAACGCAAATGGAAAAAAGTAATTTTTTAAATAGTCTTCTAGGTAGGTAAGAAGTTTTATAATAGTTTAAATATATTTTATTTTAGTTGAGGTAGAACATAAAAAGTAGAAATGCCTAATTACTTAGACGTGCAATATCGCTAATTGTCCCCAGGCTATAAATTGTTAGACTCTTGTATAACTGCGAAAGCTACAAAAGATCTATCTTTTAAGGTAAACATGGCTGCTGTGATGTAGCGATGTAGAATTCTGTCGAGTTAGTAGAGTTGGTGTAGTTGTATAGGGGAAGGTGGTTGTGTGGAGGCCGCCATCATGTGGGCCGGAGGGTCCTTAGCGACCACATCGAGCGCATAGCAACCCGCCCTCGCCCTGGCAACCGCTAGCCACTAGCCACCGACATGTATTGATCACACACACACGTACACACACATATACTCTCAACGTTTGTGCGTCCCCTTTGCCTGGTCCCCTTTATCCTGGATGTTACACACGTATGTGTAATATGCGCGTCTGGAGCAAGAAACAGCCAGATCTGGCAATACGCGTCGAGACACCCGCGTCAAAACTACTCTACCGCCCCTTGCACTCAAATATCACATTTATCCATCCAACCATTTCCAACCGTCTATCCCGAACGTTTCTCTCTACTTTTATTAATAATTGATTTAACATTATATTTCTTTTTCTGCTTCTTTACATGCGAGCACATACAATCCAATAGATTTCAAAAAATGTTTAACGCGTATCACACGTTTCAAACATAAAAGCTCATCATGACAGTAAAGAAGACTCAGCGGTCAAACCTGATATTGATTTCATAATGCTTCACGAACTCACAAAACACTGATAGGAAAAGAAATAGTTTTGTCATACTTAATAATAGGAAATGTATTGAAATTATCTTTTTGACAAGTAAATTATAATAAGACATATAAGACTTAATAAAAATTAAGACGCAAATAGAATTCTGTTTTATAAAAACGTAAATATTGGTAGCTAATGTACTTATACCACTGTCTTTAAAATGTAACTAACGAATTTTCCAAAATTTTTGATTTATGTTCATTGTTATTTTGCTAAGGGATAACACTGAAGTATGTGTACATTAAAAGTGTTAGGGGTAATGGGGCTCGAGCACGGCCACAGCAAATACGTTTCTAATAATTGGAATGATGTATGGCGTGTTTATACGGCGAGTGGCCGAACTTCGTGGGCACGCACACACAAAGGTCACTAAAAACGGAACCCTTTTGGTCAGTAAAAAGGGCGCGACCTCAGGTCAACTGTAAGCCCTTCGAGGTCGTGTCGGGTCATCACCAGCTGCTGTTCGACAACATGTCATTATTTCGCACGCTCTAGTGATGATGACGATGACCAAGCAGACTGGTTTCGTGTTTCATTAGATACCTTCATAAAACTATACATTATCAATTAATTAATTTCAAGGTTTGATAGTAAATATCTTACGGAAATAAAACAAAATGGTGAAACAGAACAGGGACCACATGAATACAGAAGGGATATGAAACAAGGGTTAAATCGTAAGTGGTCTGCGAATGTTGCTATTGGTAAATTGACCGTGGTTTTCATTGGACATTGCCACCAACTGTGAGTTAGACTTACTATAAAAATTTACTCAAGCATTTGATTCATTTTTCACTGAACAGCTTAAAATTTAAACAACCTTTGGCCTTAAAACGACAATGTGGTTTGACCTTTTAGAAATTATAAAATATTAAATCATTTTGAAACTAATTTCATAGAAACTTAAGCAAGTGCGGGTTTTAGTACGACCAAACACAAAAACTAGTAAATATTGTTAATATTGTACTTATTTATTTTATATAAGTATGTAGTTCTATTTTTTGATTGCAGCATTTTAATCTATAAATATAATCTTATTTCGGTGGTTATATTCTTATGAATTCATAGTATAAGCTCACAAGAAAGTCCAGTATATTTATTAACTTCAAAGAAAATATCATTTTGTGTCCCTGAAAGTTTTCACTTTCTGAAAAATGATTTCAAATAAGGGCATATATATATCTACATGTACATTAGTTAACAATCGAAATTAAAACAATTTTTTTTAAAATTATCTAAAACGGAAATTTTCATACCTGGCTTATGAATTCTATCTACTGGCTACCAGAATTTTTACACTAGCCATAAGAAGTATATAGTATTAAACAACTAAAATAAATAAGTGTACGTATATAATATAAGTTCGATACATATGAGTATATAAGTAATAAAAATCTATCAAAGATACTAATAATTCAATTTTATCTATATATTAGAGATTCAAAGAATATTTTGACATTCATAACGATAAGTGAATAAAATGTGGAAGGCAGAGTAAAATAAAAGGATGAACGACAGTAGGAGATTTTAGGTACACCACTACAATATGTAGTGTTTTTTTACAGCTGATATAATTTGTAATGAATTTTAAAAAGATTTTTTTTCTATCTTTTTTCGTATTAAATGTAAGTAGTAAGTGTACGTGAAGGATAGCGAAGAAAATCCGAGCTTTACGTTCATAAAACGTGTCCTGCTGCTTCTGAGTGAAGACGAGACAACGCACGCGACGCGCACACTTATCGCACGAAACGCTCTTTCTCAGACTTACTTTTACCTAAATATTATTAAAGTGAAACATGATTTTTATGTGAATTTCGTGTCGATGTTTACTTTATAACCTCACACTAAAGAAAAACCACCCCCAATTTATGTGTAAATTAAACCACCCCGCGTTATCGTCCAACAGCACACGTACAAACGCTTGTAAGTGTAAATACATAAAAACCCATATATACACATACACTGGAGCTGCTTAATTTTTTCATCCCACTTTATTCATTCTTATAATCGTTGTCGTCAAATTAATTAAGTTTCTTGTCGATTTAATTATTCATAAGTACATGAATGAATTCCAGTTCTTTGCTTTCATTCTTCTATTCATTCTTGGCATTTTTTTCACCGTCTTTGAATTTATTTGTTAAGTTTTATTTCTTGTTTAAGGAAAACATGGTTAACTTGTGACAAATAAAGAATTCAAACAATTAATTTAATTGACTTTTATTATAAGTTAAAATTTTTAAGTAAAGAAATTAAGGAACATGAACGTTTTATCAAAATTACCGATACCATTTCCAATTAATATTAGATATAAAACTTAAGAATATAACTAAATATATTATATAAAGCCAAATTGGGACTTTAACGAGTAAATTCTTTCTGACAAAAATTTACATAGCCTCAAAAAAAAAATGTTCAAAGGTGTTTTATTTTTTCAAATAAAATTCTCGTTCATTTGCCAGAAAATATATTATTGTATAATGATAACCATGATACATAATTCCTTTCATAATATGTTTTATCATAAGACATAATTAAACGTAAAATATGTAGTATAGAATTAGAAATTTTGGTTAGAAAATAGTAAGTTAGTAAGTAGGTATAATCAACAAATATCTAATTGCAAGTAAGGTAGGTACTTATATTGCAAACATTTTTCAAAATTTTTCCGTCCTGTATTTTTTCATTGTTTTCATTATATTCAATAGCTTCGTTTGCGGGTGTGATTCTGAACCAATTCAGGACTATTCGCATGCGCATTTTAAAAAGAGCATTCGTGGGTCAGTGAATCCTGAATTTTTAGTAACAGTCCGATGTTCGTGGTTCATAGGAAATGCGTTCGTTATCGATCCAGAGTTAATTCTAGTGATTCTCGTATTTTTGTTAGGACGAAAAATTCGATTCTCTTACTCATGCGCAGTTTAATAAATTGTGTCCAGTTTTGCCGCCAACCGCTGTCAACATTCAATTCAATCAACAATTTTCGTGGGTTCTCATTAGTTCTCGTCTAATTTGGAATATTTTTAGTTTTCGGACACTTCCAGTTATACCGGAAGTCGGCATTAACATCGTTATTTCAAATGGCATGCCCTATTTGTTTTTCACATATCTCAATTGATTTAATAATTTTGAGCATCTTTCAAAATAACAAGACCACATTTAATCTTTAAGGTTTTCGAGAAAAAATACTTTTATTGAATTGATTTCGCATCAAACGGACATCTTGTAAAAGGTCCGTAAATCTCACATTAAATTGTGTAAGAAGCTCGACATAGGCTCATTGGAGAGCTCAAAGATGCAGTTACACTCGTGATTATCAAAAACAATCAGTTGTTGTTACTAAGTATCTCAAAGTGCATCGTAAAATAGCACGTGCTGAATTGTACAAAATATCAATTTTTTTAAAAGGCACCACCTTATTTTTTAGCCTTATTTGGTTCTTCTTAAAATTCCCCAAATTTTCATAATTCATCTTCTCCCTATAGGCAAGTGTAAGGGTTTTCAAATTATCGATGAAAATAAGAAAATTCAACGTTACATCCGTAATTTACTTATAACTGAGTTTTATGCTGTATATCCAGCAATAGTTGGCCATATTTTCAGTTAGGATTTATTTAGATGAAACAGTAATTATCATAAGATTATCTGAAATTCAAATAGCTAAATTAAAAAAAAAAAAAAAAAAACACAACACAACACAACACAAAACACTGTAATACGGTGTGTAATTAAATAAATGACCTACCTGAAAACATGGCCAACTATTGTTGGATATACAGCATAAAGCTCGGTTATAAATTATGGCTGTAACTTTGAATTTTCTTATTTTTATCGATAACTCGAAAACCCTTGCACTTGGCTATAGAAAGATGAATTATGAAAATGTTACGAATTTTAAGAAGAGCCAAACAAGGTAAATAAATAAGGTGGTGCCATTTAAAATAATTGATATTTTGCGCAATTTAGCACGTGCTTCTTTACGATGCACTTTGAGATACTTAGTAACACCAACTGATAGTTTTTGATAATCTCAAATGTAACTGCATTTTTGAGCTCTCAAACGAGCCTATGTCGAGCTTCCTAAATAATTTAATGTAAGAGTTACGGACCTATTGTAAGATGTCCGAAATTTTCAATAAAAGTCTTTTTTCTCAAAAACCTTAAAGATTAAATGAGGTCTTGTTATTTTAAAAGATGCTCAGAATTATTAAATCAATTGAGATATGTGAAAACAAATAGGGCATGCCATTTGAAATAACGATGTTAGTGCCGACTCTCGGTATAACCGGAAGTGTCAAAAAACTAAAAATATTTTAGGAAGGTAACTCCAAACCAGTTAGGCTTTAATCCCAATTTTTATATTTCTATTATTTCAGGTTTTCCGGAAACTTCTAATGACCGGTCTAGCTGGTACACCCTGTATAACTATTCAATAGTACTAATTTAAAAAAAAAATATTCGTTTTAGTTAAATAAATAACGCTTAAAAGGTACAAACTTATGCTGTTTAAAATAACTATGTTCAACACCACAAACATGTAATAAAGCAAAATTATTCGAGGTTCAGTAAATTCTGCGATAAGCAAGCAACTGAGTTTTATTAAAAATCAAAATACATAAATTGCATTAATTTTACACCTGATGTGACACGGTTTAAAAGATCGTTATTAGCTACGATAGAATTTGCCGTGGTGTACTTACACTATTGAAATTCCTCGTGAATGAAAAGTGAGTTATTTTCAAGTGAATGCAGTTTTACACCCGTAAGTGAATGTCTTTTATATGCATATGTACTACATTCAAGCTAATATAATTTTTCACCTTCTTGCACTACATATGTATACTCGACTAGAAAATCTTTTTAAAAATATGAAAACTTTTAAATGAAAAGCAAAAATTATTTCTTAATTTACAATTACGGATATTTACTGAACAAAATGTATACCTAAGTTATTTTTATGTAGGTATAAAATGCTTATACAATTTATTTATTTAAACGATTTTAGTTGTAGTCATGTACTTCTACTGTTTTTTGTAATAGTTACAACACCTATTTGTAATAGTGTCGGTGAAACCTATATGTCTATAGTTTTACTAGTTCCACCTATAACGAAGTACAACGCTGTATATAACGTGTCAATCAAGTTGGTGGTTTCATGGGGGTTGCAATAGAAGAGGTGGTTGTCAGTTACATTCTACAGATCGTAGTCTGTTTCTCTCTGGAACTTTAGTGAAATCCTCATTTTCGATCTTAAACCATACAACCATCCTGTTCGACCCCCAGCGGCCTTGTATCTATACCTACTATTCCATATGTAGTTTTGCGTCAGCCTCCCTCATGAGTTTCTCTGCTATTGCTGCTCCAACACACCTCTGTACGTGTATGTGAAGCGTCACAAATCAGCTTCTCTTGAGTGTACGTCGTGCACGACGTGAATGTGTAGGTGGTGGGTTATTTAGCAGTGACGGCTGATGGAGGAATGGAGAAGACGCAGTATCCTCATCTCAAGATTGCCCGTGCCGCATTGAGGCAGTGACCAACAAACAACGGGTTCAAAAGCTCGATAATATTTTTTTCACACACCAAATATGTGAACGAAGCAATGACAAATAACGGACGTTTAATTATTCCCAACTCAACAATTGTCCGATATGAAAATAAACTCAGCAAGACTCAGAAGTTTAAAACAAAAGGATTTGAAATTGAAATTTGACTGGCACAAATAATTCAAATATTCGAATATTCGAACTTCTAGTCTCCCGTTGCTTTCGTGTTGTGTTTGTTATTGTGAACTGCTGAGCGCTATTGCTTCCTGCCTTCAACAAATAGCATAACCTCTCATTCGCCATACATTTTACTCTTCTCAACTAATATATCACAGGGTATGAACTAAAACAATACCTCTCGTTGGCAAGTCGTGTATTATGTGTATGTATGGGTATATTAATAAAGAAGAGGTGCCTTCTATCGCTGCCTCAATGTGGGGTGTGTTTTACTCAGTTCTATAATAAAACGTCACCGTAAGTCCTATGAGCAGCTATCGTGCATTGTTTAAAATGCCCCCTATCCTAATAAGAACACAGAATGTCTTTTGAAATAATATCAGCGCTTGGTCTTATAAAATTTGTTTCCACGAAATACCAAAATAATAATTTAAGTAAAAATTGGTTCGAGAAAAATTCTTTCTGTATACCTATGTGTTTAGACTTGAATGAACTTGAAGTTTCAAATTAATTTCAATCAAATTTGTTATTGAGCATTAACTCTATTTTATTTGCTACTATCACCTATAGTATCATATAATACCTATATTATATTATATTATATTGTATAATAGAAAACTGATTGGCTGACAGACACGCTGGAGGCTAAGCCATTTATGATAGAAACATGAAATTTTGAACTGTTATTCCTTAGAGAACTGTGATCTGATGAAGGGTTTTTCGATATTCCAACTCTAGATAGTTCAAAAAAAGATTTAAATGTTTTTCATTTTTTTTTTCATCTTTCTTCTAAAATATAAATTTTCTGTAAGTCTCTTCTTGCAATTATTAATCTACATGTAAATGTAAGAAGCCTCTGCTTTTGTAGTTTTTTAATCCGCTCATTTACGGGTTAAAAACATTTTTTTTAAATTTCAAGAACATTCCCAAGGAAATGGTAGACTACCTACATATCACTGACGCATTCATATTTATTTCTTAAATTTTGTTTTGCAACTTATAATAATGACTTCTATAAAACACTGTATTGAAAGTTGTTATATTTAAGAAGGAGATAAAACCTTTTAAATTTTTAATTATCACTCCATTATAACGCTCAAATTCAAAGTTTTATCTTGTAAAAGACGCTACAATTTTATGTAGTAAGTGGCGTTGAAATTTTTAATTTTTTAAAATTATTTTTTTTTTAATTCAAAAAATTCTATTAAAAATTCTAATAAAAAATTCTATACTATAGGATTTTTGAATTTCAAATTTAGCGCCCTTTATTCAAACATTACAATGCTTTTTGTCATATCTTATATATATTATATACAACTGGAAGCTGATTGCTTGACAGCCACACTGAAGGCTTACCCATTAAAGATAGAAACATGAAATTTTAAAATGTTGTTCCTGAGTAGAGTGTGGTTTCCACTAAGTAAGGATTCTTAAAAATTCCATCCCTAAGTAGTTCAAAAATTGAGTAGTTCATTTTTTACGTCTTTCTTCTAAAATATACATTTTCTGAAATTCTTATCTTTCAACTATCAATCTCCATGCAAATGTAAAGAACCTTTGCTTTTTAAGACAGGCTTCTGTTTACTTTTTTGTTATTATGTGAACGAAGTCACGGGTAACTGCTAGTTTTCATATATAACTAAATACTAGCCATTAGCTTTGACTTGATTGCGTTCGCGCGCGTTAACGTAAATGTCTCCACCAGTTTCAATAAATTTTGTGACAGCTAAGCGTTTTAAGGAGTAAAATATGAATATTTTAAACAATTCTCGTAGGCATACACTAAATAAATACGTAACTTACAAATTTAGTCGAAATTATATTCAAGTGAGGATCCACAAATTTCGTGTGAAATTCAAGTAGAAGTTACTAAAATGTGTAATCAAATATCGCTTGTTCATGCCTTTTAACATAGCTACGTCTCGTTAATTTCAACTATTTGTCACAAATAATAATACGATACGTCTGAATTAAATTGATGTAAATAAGAACAGACATATGCATATATACACGCGCATTTTCCCATTGAAATTTCACATCTTCGAGCGCTATTATCATATTCTCACACGACATAACATATATTTCATGTTACCGGCTTCTTCCAATTATGTTATAATATGTAACTTTACACATAATTAATGCACATTATAATATTCCAATAAATTAATATTTCGAACAAAGTTTCCCGGCCATGCTTCGCCTTTTACTAAGCTAAAGCCTCTACTATTTCATATTATGTTCAAGACACAATCTATTGGTAACAAAAGAAGATGATTCCTTCAGCCTTCTCAAGTAGAAAGTTTACAACACGCGTATCTATCATATTATTTTCTTAATTATATGGAAAGATGAAATTTTCTAAGCTATAGATATAAAGATATAAATTTTCAGTCAAAATTTTTGAGATGATAAAAAACGTAGTTACTTTGAAAATAAAGAGGAAATTTATTACTATATATGGAGTCTATATATGAAATTATAAACTTTCTTCGTTTTGTGTATAATGAAGCATCTACTCAATATTTCTTTGCCACATATGAGCACATATGGTTTTAACACACACAATCCTAGATAGACATGTGTATGAGTTTCACCCATTTCATTCCTCCAAGCATTAGTTGTTACGAACATGACAGAAGCATGGAGTATCTCTTCTCATCTGTATCCAACATCAATAAGATGTCTTAGATGTTCCAAATATTAATTACATCGCCTGTGTGAACGTCTTCTCCACTTCTATATCTACCAACACAACCTTCATTACAATAACGTCAACCAAATGAATGGTACTGGGTGGTATACAGGGTGGTAAAATGAAGGCTGAGATCTCATATCATAGCAAACTGTGTATAGAGTCTGCTACTAATTACATCGCTTATTAACATAATATTTGTTTTTGTATGTTTGAAAATAGTTTGAATAGAATATATATAAGACCATATCTGTTCAGTATCATGTGATCATTTAATCAAAGGCAAGGTTTACCATTATGTGATGTATTACACATCTTATCTAACGTGAAAATTTCCATATTTTCTTAATAACATTCAGAATTTCCATGAAAATTTTGGACTAATATCACAAGACTCACAAGAACATTCAGTCATCCATCAAAATTTAATATTAATAAGAACCCTGAAAGTTCAAACATTCATATAAGCCTTAAAAATGCTGAAATGCTGCTTTTGTTACAAGTTAAATGTTGAGCTACGTTTTTTTTTGTTGATAGTATCCCTGAATATTGATGTGTTTTTTAAATTTAAAGCAGCCGAAAAAATATTTTCAATATTCGTAATTTAAGTTAGGTATATAAAATTCAATTTTATTCACTTCATTGTTAAAAACTTTTAATTGTAACTATCTATCAAAATTAGATTTGTAAGATCTTAAACAGATTTTTCAAACGGTTAATTATTTGAGCTTGAAAAATTTTCTACTGCGTTTTTTTGTAACAATTCTAATGGTGTAACTCTTTTATGGATATATATTTATAACTATTATATGTTTCAAAAATAATAACCCAATGTTAGAAATCGCTTGAAAATAATAGGTTTACTCAAAATTTAGTGGTGTAAAAATTAATTCTTTAAAAGTCTATTAATAGATTGAGATTACAAAATGAGTATTATTATTAGGTAATTATTTATTTACAAATTTAAATGGTATTAAAAAAATTGTTTTTAATTAAATTTTGCATAAGATTAAAAATTAATTATTTGTTAAGTTTTTCAAGAAAATAAATCTATATCTACACAAAAAATCAATGACGAAATGTTGGTATTTTGTTATTTTTCAAGGGAAAACTGGTGAGTAAATGGACAATGATGTCGACCAAGAGTCCAGAGACCACACCCACACCTCCGGGGTGCTTCGATCGGTTTAACGGGTCGACGTTCAGATTCCCCTTTACATCGCTATCCATCCCTTACTCACTTTCCTCTTATATGGTAAGCACTTCCAACAGTCCAACTTACGTTGTCCTCGTTTCGCTGATATTGGGGGAGAAATCGTTGGATAGCTTGCCGAGCTTAGCGACTCTAGTACTATAGCTAAAACCACGAGCAGTCTGCTTCACGTAGCATACCACACAGAGCACAACCCCTCTGTACCACACAAATTCTATATCGACACTCAGTCTGATTTACGATATCGTAAAGATATAGGTATGATAAAATATACGTCTCCTATATGTATCTTTGGGATTCACATATATAAATTCGTATTCGGCACAACCAATTTTTAACCATTCAAAATTTAACAAAGTATTACATTGTTATACATTAAAAAAACATTTAACTATTTTTCTAACTCAACATTTCTTACGAGAAAATTAGATATTTTCAATTTTTCTTTCAAGATGTTCAAGTATATTTTTATTTATGACTAAAAATTAGTCTACGTCAAAGTTTATGCTCGAACAAATATATTTTTGCTACCAGCATTATATTTTTACTAGAAAATTTATTATACCAAAAATGTTCCTATATAAGTATTCATATCTAATCTAAATAGTATAAGTGTCTCCACTATCCATATCATATTTTTATAACGACATATTCTAAAAAAATTTAGTTTTAAATTAACTTTTCAATAAATCAAGCTTTAAAAAATTGAATTTGTTTTTTTAAGAAATGGAAATGTATATCTTTTAATAAGATGCTAATACAATACTTTCTTGTAAATTTTTCAATCATTCACTATTAGAGATATCCCCCAAAAAACAGTTACAGTGTAACTCAGTCTTTATGTTAGCTAGGTGAACGAGACGGGTGAAGGTTTCCAAGATGCTGCACCATAAGAGCAAGTTAGTATTTCATCCCTGGTACTAGAGAAACGAACATTAGAGACTGGTAGCAAGCGGGCATCACATTTAATTCAAATCAAGAGTAGGATACTGAACATGGACGAAATGCAATTCTCTCTGTCACTGAACAGCCATGCAAAATTTCCTATTCACTCTCACCACTCCCATTACCGCGACGCTGGTATTTCTGTTTGCTACTACCCTCCACGTCATGTATGTTGAAAGGGTGAGTTGGAAATAGTTTGCCACCCGGCCACCTTCCTAAAACATTCACCACCCGCACAACACAAGCTGCCACTGTGAGGTGAGTTGGCAAATACCTTCTTCTTCTTCTGCCTCTTCTTCCTCATCGTCATCATCTTCTTTATCCTCTTCATCCTAACGGTGGGTTAGTTCGCTGCTTGTGCAAACCCTGCAGTCCTGTGTTCTGTTACAAAGTGTTTCCAAACACACATCTTCTTCATCCCTTCATGTCTTATCAGCAAAACCCCTCATCCTATATACAACCCACGTCATTCATACAAATATATATCTATATAAGTATATATAATACATACATAAAGAAAAACAGAATACATAAGGATTGGGATGTAATATTATTAATATTATTTAGAAAAATAAATACAATTCTCATTTTATTCATAGTAGATACTGTTAATGTCACAATAATAAAAATCAAATGAATAATGAATTATCATGTTTGAAATAATAAAGTTGGCAACTAATAAAAAGAATGTTCATGATTAATTAAGCTAATAGAAATTTATATATATATCCAAGGGAAACAAATAAATTAAAAATTCCTGACCCACGTAATTCAGGAATAATTAATAAAAACCAACAACATTCACCCTTGCGTAAGGAAGTTAATCTTCATTTCATTTTCATAATCATTTGAGAGGCGCCAATGTTGCTAAATTCGCGTTATCCAGATTTATGATCTTACGGGGAACAAAAAGAAAATGAGAAAATGGTTATGACAATGTCATTCATAAATATTATATTATGTGACTTGTAAAAAATTTTCTTCTCATAAATGTTCCAGTTTTTTTTTGTTCTTTACAAGCGGCATATAGTTCACTAAGAACTGATGCAGAATGTACAACTACACAAAAATTTATGCTACAGGTGCTATATTTTTCATACTTAACACGTTACATTCTTCATTTATGTTATGGTTATGAGTTCGTCTTCTATTTTTCTTTTACATTCTTATTGTACAGTTTAAAAATTTTCTCTTTCTCTATTTTAAATACGTTCGTGAAAGTTTAAACTTCTTTCAAGTCTATTTATATTCGTTTTTTTCTTTAAAGAAAAATTGACATCGTTTTCAAACTCATAAGTCGCTTTTGAACTTACTTAAAATAAACGTATAAATGTAAATTGATAAGTATTAAAAAAATAATAATAATAAAGAAATAAACGTCAAATATAAGGTCATTAAAAATTATGACGTTAATTATTTCAATATCATACAAATATTATTTAAAAGTAACTATTTTCTTACTAATATTATTAGAATTATCTTGTTTTAAATAGCACTGCCGGCATCCTGAATTCCATCAATATTGTAGATGTTTTAATAAATCTTCAATTTTTTGGTAAGACAGTATTTATAGGGGTTTCCTTTTCATACGTTATGATATTAAAGTAACTTCAAAGAAAAATTTACCTCAACTCCCTATTACTCCGTTATAAATCCTTGGGGTAATTTTCTCGTTTGAAGCCCTCTTATTTTCCTAAGTTATTTTCTACGTTACTTGCATAAAATCAATCTTTAACTGATTACAGTTAGTTTTTTTTTTTTAAATTATACTTTTATAAGAAATTACATTAATAAAAAATATTAAAATAATACCTATAACTTTAATAAAGCTAAATTGTTAAAAAAAGTTCATTGGTATTCAAATTTCCTTAAAATGTTTTCTTTTTCATTTTTGTATATTGATTTTCTCTCCATTAAGTTAATTTTTAACTAATTGCAATAATAATGAGCATTTTAAAATTTTTAACAAGCTACGTATTTAAAATAAAACCAAACCAATGTGTCCTTTATGTATAATAGGTATACTCTCTTAAATCGAAATAGTGACTTTCGACTACAAATAGTGACTATTCACTATTTTGTAGTGAAAAGTATACCACTATCTGAATTTGGTGGTATACTTTACACTACAAAATAGTGAATAGCCACTATTTGTAGTCGAAAGTCACTATTTCAATTTAAGAGAGAAGGTACTTAAATTCCATAAATATATTCTAGATAGGTACAAACGAATATTATACACCCGAATCGTTATTTATGATCTATACTTATATCTTTTGTATTGGGTATAAGCTGAATCATTTTAAACCATTATTTTTGTTCAAAAATAGCAGTTAAATTTACCCATTCTTATTTTACGTCTAGTAGTTTGTATAAGAATTCATTGTCCAGCGTAGATATGTTAGTGGTTAGAATAAAACTTCACTATAGGTTTGTTCGCGAATCTGATACTGAAACGATTACGAATCAATCCAAGTGGATTTAGGATAATCGCCAAACGCATACACGCTTATGAACTGATTAAGGGTTATTTTCCCGTGAACACGTTTGAAAATGTTCGGAAGTAAGACGAGGATTAACGAGAACCCACGAAAATTGTTAATTGTATATATCGTTGAGAACGAAGAAAAGAATATCTAGCCACATTTTATCAAACTGCGCATGAGTAAGAGAATCGAATTTTTCGTCCAAAAAAAACCCGAGAATCGCTAAATCCAAAGTCCCGTTTCTCTTTTCTTTCAACTTTTAATTCAAATAACAATTTTCGTGGGTTCTTGTTAATCCTCGTCTTACTTGCGAACATTTTCAAACGTGTTCACGGGAAAATAACCCTTAATCAGTTCATAAGCGTGTATGCGTTTGGCGATTATCCTAAATCCACTTGGATTGATTCGTAATCGGTTCAGTATCAGATCCGCGAACAAACCTAATATTTTTGTCACGTGCAGCAACGAAAACCTTAATATATATACTAAGTAATTTAGGATAAGGATAATGAAAAAAATTCGTATCAATAAATGTATTTTTGTTCACAAAAGTTATTATTTTTAATAAAAAATTGATGATTTTCTGTTGTTGGAAAAATTCCAGAATGATCCCAACGTATGCTATGTTATTAAGTGCCCTACTAGCGTAATATTATATCTTTAAAAAATCAATTTTTGTTTCATTGAATTTTTCAATAGTCCGTATACTTTAAAAAATAATGTAAACTTTCGAGAATATATCTGAAATAGGTAGATAATAACAAAATCCAGTTAAAAAAATAGAAAGGAACATTAGTTTAAGTTTTACAATTTTTCTCCAAAACCATATATTTTTGCAAAAAAATCTGCAGTTTTAATTCATCAATAAATTATCCGATTATTACTTTCTTTTACTACTGAATAGTAAAGGAAGTATTGTAATCGTTCAAAATTATAAATATTCAGGGACTTGAACCAATTACCATTGACGCATAGAACGGAGGCCTAATCGATCTAACCAATACATCAATAAATGGACTTATAGCAATATTAGTTATTATATTTTGATTCGCGAAGCTTCAATCATATTCTTTGATAAGGTTGTTAAGGTATCCAAAACCATTTTAGAATGAAAAATCATTAAAATCAAGGCAATACGAAATTACTTTCACATTTATTGGAATTAATACGTCTACTTTAAAAGCTTCTTAGAAGAGCTTTTTTATATTCTCTACATGCTAGAACGAGTTTAATAGAAAGCCAGATTTTTATTAATTTTTAATCATCTGATTTACTTTCCATCATACGAAATTGCTTAGAAATATCAGTTTAAAATCTTGGTAACCAACGAGTTCATCGAAAATCAATTCATCGAATGCAAATTCATCGAAAACCAATTCATCGAATGGTCAATTCATCAAAACACCAATTCATCCAAAAAAATTATTTTTACAGATATTTGAAAGAAATGCTAAGGGGACTGGCAAGATAAAAAAGCAGTGGTCAACAAAAGTTGATAATTTTATAAATAAAAAATTGACAATAAAAAAGTATTTTTTTTAAACACCTTCTTATTAAAATATTATGTAACCGTATAAAAGGTTATTTACTAATTTACATAAGTAAACTATAAACATAAAAATAAAATACAATTAAACTAAATATTAATTAAGTATTACTAAATACAATTTATTATGGATATGAGCACATTGACTATAAACATAAATTAAAGCAAAAGTTCAAACGTATTTTTGACGTATTGCCCAGATACGTATTTCGATTGCCAAGCAATCTTCATCGGTGGTCATCAAGTAGTATTGCTCTCTTAAATCGAAATAGTGACTTTAGTGACTTTTGTTGTAACTTTTGTAAACTTTTGTAACGTTTGTAACTTTTCCCATGATGGGTAAATTTTCTACTGTAAGTTTCAATATGTACCTATCTATCTACTTTATTCTTTGATATTTTATTTTATATTCTTGTAGGTACATAATTGTCTTTTCTCAATTTGCACTTATTATTACTTAAATAACTTTAAGTAGATACTGTAACAATTAAAAATTCAATCTTGAAAACAAAGTAAGTAGATAACGTTTTAAAAAATTTCATTTTGAAACTTTGCGAAAAAATAAGCTTTTCGTTTTGACATGGAATGTGTCGCTTGTTTTCAAAAAGACTTTTTTATTGTCATCACAGAAGATCTAAACATGTCACAACAAAATCAATATAGAAAGGACGTTGGTAACAAAATTGGGTACATGTTGCGGCATTATATATGTCTATGTGTTTATGTATATGTATATACCTATATATAGAGGGTATATGTATAGTATATATATATTCATTTATACAATGTATGCTCATATTATGTAGACATAATATATAAGTTCATATAATATATATAATATGTAAAGTCTTTGAGCACAGGTTCGTAACAGCAAATGCCTTCTAGGTGTTCTCTATACTACTAAAATCCAATCGATCATACAAACAGCACAAACATAATATAGGGGAACAAGTATTGACATATTATATTGGTCGACTGTATACTGGAAAATGTCTTGGATCAAACAGAAAGCATGTGGGTGATGGGATAAGGAGTGACGATATAATATTAGACTGTGACTCACGTTAAGGTAAATGCTTTCGGAATGCGCACAGTCAAAGTGTATGTTGATCGGAGTTGGGGTTCGTTCGTGGTGGTTGAACAGATAACAATGGAATCGCGATGTGTTCGGATGGAAACATGCGGACCAGTGGCTGGCATCCTCCCACTAAAACCACCCTTCGTTCTTCAACCTAACCATCCAACCCAACGTTTTCCTCACAACATCATCCCTTGGAATACGACGAAGACTTGTGTATCAATGGGGTGGTTGATACAGTTGGTGATGGTTTTAGGAGAAAATGAGGGGGTTGGTGCTACTTCTCCACGCTTTTACAGTTATCAGAAATATCACGTTCCACGGTACAATTTTGTAGATATTCTATATCGATGTATAAATATATACCTATATATGTTTATACTTAAATCTATATCTATTGGAATCAATGCGAATGTATATACGAGAGATTAACTTGAAATAATATTATTTTAAAATATCACCAATTTCCCCGTGGCCCGTTAAATGAAAATTATTAGATAAGCTCAATGAAACGAAGAATATTGTATTAGAAACCAACGAGGTCCGCTCGTCTTTTCATCGATAAACATAAGTTGGCATATTTCAAATCCGTAGCATTTGTAAACTCATTTAAATTGCATTTACCTACATCCTTTCTTTTCCAGAAAAATACGTCATATTTTTTCAAAGAATGAAAGTTTTGAAAATAAATCCTTTTTTTAGTAGCTATATAAAACAAAGTACTTCTTATGAACATACTAAAAGACAACGTTTTAGATAAACATCCAATCCTACTTAAGTTACATTTATCAGTTGAGCTTTTATATATATATATATATATATATATATATATATATATATATATAGTAAAAACTAAATATTAAAAAAATTCCGAAGAAAAGTAAATTTTAATATAAAGTTTTAATGTCAAAATATTTTTAAAATAATAGCTCTTAATAGATGTGTAACAGTTTACTAATGTAAATAATAAATGAATTATTGAAAGTAAAGATAACGAGCTCAATTGGTATAGGTATTTTAATCTAGTTACAAATCAAATAATAAAGTTTGATTAACTCTTTAATTCGTTTTGAAGTTTTGGAATTTTAAAGTTGAAAGTTACCTGAAATTTATAAAGTTTTGATCATTGAAATTCATTTTAAAATTAAGTTAGATATGACAAAGTAAACGAATTTTCCTGTGCATGGGATGTGAATGTATGTGTGTGTATGTGTATGTTTATATGGAAGTCTATGGAATTCGATGGAAAATGCGTTGAGCTTGATAAAATGTCGTGCAAACGAAAGAAGGGGGTTGTGTTGTCGAAACTACTTCGAAACTAAATTAAGTCTGAGGAGAAAACAGAGTCGACATTCGGGAAATAGGCATCTGTGACCACACCTCCACCCTCTTTATTTTTAGTGTGGTACAAGCGAGCTATAGTAAAGTACACATTTGCATGTGACGTAGTTTATAGCTCGCCTATAACAGATACCATAGTGAAGATAAACCTATATTATAGCCCTAAACGAACGGGTGCTGCTTGAAGTTATTGGGGTCGGCGAAAAGGGAATTTTGTTCATGGCAAAACGAAGGGTGCGAGAGACATTAGACGGTGAATATTGCGGGGATGTCACCGACGACACCAATACAATCATACATTCATATCACACAAAGTATCTTTATATTCCCTACGTTTGTATGCGAGGGTATTTTGTCCATTCGTTTCGCCAACGCTGTGCGTTTTCCACATTCCCTAGTGGCCAAGTCCAATGCTCCATCCAACCCCCAACGGCCATCGTTGTTGCTATTATCTGAGAACAACCCCTCTTATATGCATAAGTAAAGCAAAGAAAATGACTATGACTCGCTATACTATCGCTGTAACTACCGTTGTAAAATAAAATAAAATAAATGGATTTTCTTAAAAGTTTAAATAGATTACTCAATACTCTAGCCATAAACCATTTCCATTTCATCTTACATGATTTATAGTTACAGCTTCCTATTTACTTTTTTTTCGCCAAATTATTATCGAATTAAACATCGTTATGGTATTGAAATATTCAAAATTCAATATGATTTTGTATGGCATCTAACGTGTGCTATTGTATTATATGAACGGAATAGTGATGTAGTACAACATGTGAACCCCGCCAATACCACCCCCAACATTATATCGCTAACACGCAATATATAACGTGACGTTTAATCAATAATATAATATAATGGGATACATTTGTGTAAGAAATTGGATAGTATGAAGGTAGAATGATAGGTACCTATGTGTATCAGATGGAACAAATTTTCTATTAAACTTTTTGTTTGATATTGTCAATACATTCTCAGTGTGCACCCTAAGCAATCAACATTTTAATAGCAGAAAACATCTTTGTCAACAGAACATTTTTAATAGACCAACAAACGTAAGAATTCACATCAACATTGAACATATAAAACTTTGCCATTTCTATTTGATATATATATATATATATATATATATATATATATATATATATATATACTCATAAAAACTAAACCGTATGTGCACTATATAGTACTTATACCTTTATATTGAGTATCTACGTATATTATATTGATTAAGAGGGATTAATTTAAATTATTAAAAAATAGACATACAAAACTAGGATATAAATAGGAACAACCTTAGAAAACAAGTACTTGGCTAAAAAAGCTTTAAACAGCGAGCATTTATTGTTTTTTTTTTATTTATAATCTTTTTGTGACTTTCAATATTATCAATATGAAATGATAAAAGATTGCTCTTAGAAAATATGTTTATTTATTTATAAAGCTTGTCAATTTGTCAATTGTCAATTTTACAATAGTTCAATAAATGTAGACCTCTAGGAGTAATAATAATTATTTTAAAGGTAGACCAACTTAGGTACACAAGTATACTAAAAGTTTGAAGGTTCTTTACATATCATATGACGTAAATAAGCTAACACATCGATCTCATTTTAATTCGTACTACAAGTACGTTAAAAAAAATTTTTACCAAAGGTATATAAGTTTAAGTAAAATGGTTAGTAGTCCAGAGAAATCGTATTCGGAGATGCTAAATTCAGGAAAAAAATACAAAAGTCGTTTTTTACAAGTTGTTATAATCTGTTTTCGGGGTCCAAAATATGAATTTTAATTTTGCTACCTACTTTGATATGGCTTCATAAAGAAAATCAGAAATCAGAAAATTATGCAATTTTTGAGGATGATGACTCGGCACAAGGATGAAGTACATTAAATTGACAACAACAACATTTACAAAAATTTTCCTAGATGAATGGTTTGGCAGCTGGAAAAAGATTGAACTTTCCTACTTTTTGGGATATCCTATTTTTTCGTTTATTTTTTGTTTGTAGGTATAATATAAAAATTATTCTTTTAATTGGCTTCAAAAAAATCTTATATAATGTTTAAAACATAAAATCCCTTTACAATGCACCCCGTAGGTTTTCACTTATTTTGTCCATACTGTGTAGTTTCTAGAGCGCATTTATGGTTTAGACCATTTAACCCGATAGCTTAGCGATAGCGCTGTATTAGCCCAAATAGTCCCATAAAATGATGATTTTGGTCAGCGAAAAATACAGAAGTTTTTTTTTTCTCTCGTTCTTTATGCTATTCAAAGTGTTGCTCCGAATTTCACTTTTGCTACTTCCTGTGGATATGCCATCACAAAGTCACAAAGAAATCCGTGAAAAACGGGAACCGTAAACCGTTTTAACCTTTAAAGTGATGGTTTTACACTTTTCGAGGTATATTCTTAAATACAAAAATAAAGTACAATAAAATTTCTACAAAAATATTCACTACCTACACCAGTTTTCTTAATCCCTTAGTTTGGCCGCCAGAGCGCACGGGAAAAGGGGCCCCGATGTCGTAGTTTATGGTATTCCTGGTTCTCCAGATAATTTCTTGTTTGTAACTTAAAATTTCACTTGTAGTTTTAAAAAATTCTAAAGCTGAATTAAAATTTATTTCAGTTTAAATTTTAATCATATGACGTGCTTTATTCATTTCTTTATGAAACCATAACCGTGGAAAAAAGCAAAGTTGAAATTCAGAATCAGCACCCCAAAAAACATATAGAACGAATGAAAAAATAATTTCTGTATATTTTCCTGACCAAAACCACCGGTTAAAAATGTTGTAATATCTGCGGCTAATCTAAAAACGCGGGAAGTTTAATGATTAACGGCTCATATTATATGCTTAATTGTAAGTGGTTGATGTCCGAATAAATTTGATATATATAGGTAGTATTATTTTTATAATACATATTATACTACCATGTACTTGTATAAATGTAAGTAAAATAATTTATACTTATTATGAATAATAAACATTAATATAACGTTGGTTCATTAATGGTATTCTAAAAGAAAAACATATTTTCATTAAAGAGAAGCAGTTGGAACTTTATAAAGAGCATGAAAATTAAGATGAGTTCGTTGGTTATTGGAATAAATCATTATTGAAAAAAAAAACAATTAAGTGATAAATTTGAAAGTAAAGAAATTTAATCTCCCTTGCTGTTCCAATAATATTTTTAAATAAAACGTCAAACACATTTATCGAAAACTCATTGGCAATTTCACAAGTGCAATATACGAAACATTTAGGCCCCCAATGTTAGAATGGCTATATATGTGAGGTTGTAAATGTGTACGTGTGGCCCGCCCCCAAATCAATATATCGTTTCTATACTGGTTTGTTGGTTTGGGGGTGCGTTGTCCTCCAAGTATGTGTGAGTGTGTACAGGGTAGTGTTGAGGAGGATTTGATAGGACAACGGCGTGGTGCGCTTCTCAGGAAGTCGTTGAGAGAGAAGACGCTGCCCCCAGGGTTCGGCGTGTGCTATTCACAGTAGTCGTTCTGACATTACTTTGCTGCTCTACCCTTCAGTGTACTGTATACCTCATATCCTAAACAGGCAACCAACCACCTCCGACCGTCATGGTCCACATATATAAAGGACTACGAAATATACATACGTGCTCGTAGGCATTCACACACGCACATACATTCGCACTTTTAGATTTGACATTTAAGGTTCCGCTTTTAGGATGTGACCCCCGGGGCCGATGTATACAAAAACCATCCACCATCCATCTTCCCATTAAAGCATCCCCTATGTCGTAATATGTGAAAACTTTGATAAAGGTAATTTGAATTCTGTCAGTTGTGTTGACGACGACGTCATTTTTGTGATCTTCAGCATTTTTTTTAATATAAACTTTTCTCACATTTGACTATGTAGTGTCTATGATCTGATTTATGACGTAAAAAGAAAGTTCAAAGCAAACACCTTTCACCCCATAAACAGACAATATAATTTCCACTTTAAAAAAATGATTCATTTTTATCGTCAACGACCTACCTACTTCATATCTTAAACAAATCCAACAATTTCTATATCAAGATACGTTGTTAAATTAATTCAAGAAAACTTTTTAGTGGACCATCAAAGTTGAAAGGCAAAACATAATTGCCGACATTAAATGGTAGACACGCATCAAAATTGTAAATCTACTGACACACGTTAACATTTAGTGGCTACGAAATTCCAATTAAAGGGGGTTAAGATAATTAAATGGCGATTATGCAATTCCCTGTATTTCTTGATATTCCACGGAAGCATAATTGTCGATTTTATTGTAATAAGTTTCACTTTTAACAACCTCTGTTTTGTTAAAATTCTTAATCTTTATATAATTGGTTGCATTAAAATAACATTGAATTTAAATGGATTTAAATATTTTCCCTAAAAATTATTTTCAATTTAATAATAATGATGTATAATGTATATTATAAGGATTTTCATTGTTAAAATTGTCCTATGAAACACTTGTTCTATACTTTTTCAGTTCTCCTATACACAGATTTTTGTCATATTTTATCATAAATAACATGAAAATGTTAAAAAATATAAGTTTAAAAGAAAAACATACTTGGCTACGAACATTTTAGAAACGCCAATTATGTTGACGTTTCTTTGAATATATGAAAATGAAAATGTTTTTTATTTAAATCGAAATAAAATACAAAATGTAATATAATTTTTTTCTTAAATAGGTTAGATAATGATCGAAACCTTTGCTCATTCTTATTGTGTAAAAGATTTATTATCATCATCGGAATCTCGCAGGTGACACCAATGAACTTACTTTGACATGGCTTAGAAGTCCAAGAAAATTGACTTCATCTACAATTCATAAATACGAGTCTACCATATTATGTATAGGTATAATAAGAAGGTAGTTAAATAAATTCTTTATAGCAATAAATTCGAAGGTCCCGGGGAAGGAAACTCACCCTTTCAAACCGGTGGTATATTCATGGTAGTTTTTATCTTCAACAACAAATATCATAAAATATATTCTTATAATTAAATATATGGTTATCAAAGTATTCAAGTAATTAACTAAATTTGTAGATTGCTATATTAAAATATGATTAACGAAGTTTACGTCGGAATGAATTCAACGGGGTTTTTGCGAGCAAAAAATTAAATCATTTTTAATATAAGTACTATACGTATACACACAAAAATTGAAAGTTTATGCTACAAAGATAATATGTAATTGTAATAGCACTTATCAAGTAAATTGCATGGCTTTGAAGCAGTGGCGGAACTACAAATTTAAGGCCACCCCGCAAAAAATTAGTTCTGCCCCCAACCTTATATGAATGTTTGCTTTTCGTATCTAGCGTCCCATATTTTAATTTAGCACCGATTTTCTTGCGAAAGGTCCTTCTTAAAAGGCCTTTGAGGTCAAGAGGAGTTAGCAGATATTATCATTTTTTCATATCAGGTGTAATATTTTGTTTTGAAAATTAGCATTGGCCGTTAAGAACGACAGTTTCTTAATATCCTTATTTGTACCATCTTGGTCGAAAACCATGGTATTTTCATCGTTATTCAAATCAATTGCCGTACTGCTTCTGCTATCAATATGTTCATATTGCCCTTCATCTCTATGTGTAGTACCTTGATTTTTTAGCTTTAAATCAGTTGGATTATTTTTTTTCCTATAAACTTGTTCAACACCTGTTCATCTTAAGAAGTACTTTGATTATCTGCGATCGTAGCAAACGATTTTAGATAATTCTGATATTTTTGCTAAACGTTC
The DNA here is from genome assembly GCA_958496155.1 of Sisyra nigra. NCBI lineage: Eukaryota > Metazoa > Arthropoda > Insecta > Neuroptera > Sisyridae > Sisyra > Sisyra nigra. Next base: position 36,269,642 of record OY292313.1, on the reverse strand, counting down.
TTGTTGTTTTTTTGATTTCTCTTTTTTACTGCACCCTCGCTGCAGCACCACTAGTACTAATTTTCCCCACATTTTCGGGCCCCCCAAAGCTTCGGACCCCCCGCGTCGCGGGGTCTAGCGATATGGTAGTTCCGCCACTGCTTTGAAGACAATTTCTAGATATAGAGAACCTTTGAAATGAACCGCTTCGGCGATCAAAAGTTTCTGATGGGCTGTTTAAATCGTCATGTCACAACATTATTTTTCAAATATATATATATATATATGTAGGATTGGGAAAGGGTGTGAGGGGTGTGTCAAGGGGAAGACAAGAGAGTTTTGAGTGTAGAGTTTGATGTGGACAGTGTGTGAAAAACGACGAAAGAAGTAAGACGAGAGAGTGATGATTAGTTAAATCTACAAAAAGAAGAGAGTGATTATTGACTAAATCTACATCAGAAGTGGGATAAAGGATCAAAGATAAAGTGCCGGATAAAGGATCAAAAATAAAGTGTCGGATAAAGGATCAAAGATAAAGTGCCGGATAAAGGATCAAAAATAAAGTGTCGGATAAAGGATCAAAGATAAAGTGCCGGATAAAGGATCAAAGATAAAGTGCCGGATAAGGGATCAAAAATAAAGTGTCGGATAAAGGATCAAAGATAAAGTGCCGGATCAAGGATAAAGTGCCGGAAAAAGGATCAAAATTCAAGAATTAAAACAATCTAACGACGGTTAAAACAATCTAACGACGGTTTTCAATAGTCAACGGATACAAAAGATTCAAATTTCGAGCTAATTCTACAAGTTTGGTGAAGAAGATAAAGACAGAAAGTGAGTGTTCGTGTGTTAAAGAAAGACAGAACAATAACATGCAAGATGGCGTCACGCAAGCAAGTTGCTACGTTTTCTTTGACGTTTAAAGATGTTGAGGATTCAATTCGAGTATTTGATGGAAAAGAGGAATTTCCTATAAGAAAATGGATGGAAGAATTTGAAGAAATTGCAGAAATTACGGGATGGAATGAGCTACAAAAACTCATTTTTGCGAAAAAGTCGTTGGGTGGTTCAGCGAAATTATTTATACAATCGGAAAAGGGGATAACTTCATGGGGAAAATTAAAGAGTTTATTATTAAAAGAATTTGATAATAAAACAAGCTGTGCGGAGATTCATAAAAAATTAATGAAAACAAAAAAGCAAAAAAGTGAGACAATTTACGAATATTTCTTAACAATGAGAGAAATTGGAAGTCGAGCAGACTTAAAACAGGAAGACGTCATTCAATATGTGATTGAAGGAATTAGTGATGACATTGCCGTAAAAGCTATACTTTATGGTGCTACAGACTATGACGAGTTTAAAGAAAAGTTAAAAGTTTATGAAAAAATTAAAACACAGGAGAGACATTTTGAGAAACCAAGGGAAACAACATGGAAAAAGCCAGTGAATGTTGGATTGAAGGAAACTAAGGAGATTCGCTGTTTCAATTGTGGAATTGTGGGACATCGAGCAACCGATTGCCCATCCAGGATGAATGGACCAAAGTGTTTTAAGTGTTCAAAGTTCGGACATGTGGCGGCCAAGTGCACGGTTGATACTGTCGCTCCGGGAAAAGACAACTCATTGATTCGTCAGTGTTATTTCGCGATTAGTAAGCCTGATTATTTTAAATCGTTTGTGCGGAAAAGCGAAAATATTTCGGACATGATGACTAAAACGTTGTGGATAAATGATTTAAAAACTTGCTGTTTGATTGACACTGGAAGCGATGTAAATTTAATGGACACAAGTGAATTTAATAGAATGCATTGCGGAAACTTAATGCCATGTGACGAAAAGTTGCGCGGTTTGGGAGGAAATAATGTTTGTACTCGCGGAAAATTTGTAGCTGATATTAAAATTGACAATATTGAACTAAAAGTTGAGTTTTTGGTTGTTAACAGTAATGTGCGATATCGTGTTATTTTGGGCAAACCGTTTTTGGACTTAGTAAATTTTGAAGTAAAATGTGGTCAAGTGCAAAACATTAAACGAATCTGGACGAACGATCGCGTCGAAAATGAAGAACTAGAAATAAATGACAGTAGCGATAATGAATTAAGTGCGTTAGTTGTGGACGTCGAGAGCGAGATTGATATCGAAGTCCAGGTGGGCGACGATACAAAACGAATTATAGCAAATTTAGTGGAAAATTACAGTCCGATCGCTACCAAATCCACTGATATAGAGGCTAGGTTACATCTAACCGATACTATTCCGGTATGTCAGCCACCGCGACGTTTATCGTACCAGGAGCAGTTGGAACTTCAGCGATTGATAGACAACTGGTTGAAGGAAGGAATCATTGAAGAGGGATATTCAGATTATGCAAGCCCGGTTGTTTTGGTTCGTAAGAAGGACGCGGTTCAACGATTTCCGATGCTTAAGACGTTGCGACAGGTTCAAAGTTTTTTGGGCCTAACGGGTTATTTTCGAAAGTTCATAATGGATTACGCTTTGATATCCAAACCCTTAAGTGACTTATTAAAAAAGAACGTTAAGTTTGAAATTAAACCTGAGCATGTGGTATCATTTGAATTACTTAAGAGGGCATTGTCAGAAAAACCTGTGTTAGCTATTTACAACCATGAGGCCGAAACCGAGTTACATTGTGACGCAAGCAAATATGGTTACGGAGCAATATTACTACAAAAGGATGATGACGGAAAATTACACCCTGTTTATTACATGTCCAGAAAAACGAATGACGCTGAGGAAAAGTATCACAGCTATGAGTTGGAGATTTTAGCAATTGTGGAGGCGTTGAAAAAATTTAGAAGTTATTTACTTGGAATTCAATTTAAGGTAGTCACCGATTGCCAGGCGTTCGAGGCGACGATGAAAAAAAGAGATTTGGTCACTAGAGTAGCAAGATGGATATTATTGATGCAAGAGTTTCGTTTTGCGGTAGAGCATCGTTCGGGAACTAGGATGGCACATGTCGATTGCCTTAGTCGAAATCCGATAACAATGGTTATCACCCGAGAAATTGCGACGAGAGTTGAGGCAGCTCAACGAGCTGATGAAGGAGTTAAAGCGATAATGCAGATTTTAGAGGATCGAGAATATGAGGATTATATGGTGGAGTCCGGTCTACTCTATAAAATAAAAGATGGAGTGAAGTTGTTGGTGATTCCAAAAACAATGAGTTTTGAGATTTTGAGGAAAGCGCACGAAGTTGGACATTTTGCTGCTAAGAAAACAATCGATCAAGTTAATAAAGAATTCTACATAGAAAATATCCAAAAGAAGATCGATGAAATCATTACGAACTGTATACCTTGTATTTTGGCTTCGAGCAAGTGCGGAAAACAGGAGGGATTCTTATATCCAATTGCAAAGGATCGACCTTTGGATACTTATCATCTGGACCATTGTGGACCCTTCGAGTCTACAAGAAAAAGTTACAAGTATCTGTTTTTGGTGGTGGATGCATATACGAAGTTTTCATGGATTTACCCTACCAAGACGTTGGGGGCGCAAGAGGTGGTGCGAAAACTACAAATACAACAAGCCACATTTGGGAATCCGAGACGAATAATTACTGATCGTGGAGCGGCGTTTACATCTATCGATTTTGGAAACTATTGTAAGGACGAAAAAATAGAACATATTCAAATAACCACGGGAGTGCCGAGAGGAAACGGACAGGTTGAGCGGCTAGTGAGGACGATAGGAGAGGTTCTTCGAAAGCTCTCAGTGGACAAACCCGAGGAATGGTTCAAACATGTGAAGAAAGCACAAGTGGCCTTAAATAGTTCGTATCATAGAAGCATTAACATGAGCCCATTTAGACTTTTAACTGGGGTGACAATGAAGAAAAAAGAGGATCTCGAGTTGCAACGGATGATAGAAGAAGAACAAAGAGAGGTGTTTATAGAAGACAGAGAAAAGTTACGAGAAAGTGCCAAATTAGAATTGCTCAAGATACAGGAGGAAAATCGAAAGACTTTTAATAAAAGAAGAAAAGCGGCTTATCGTTATCACGTAGGTGATATAGTGGCGATTCAAAGAACGCAATATGGGCCAGGCATAAAGTTGCGGCCAAAGTTTTTGGGGCCGTACCAAATAGTTGGAGTAAGGGAAAATGACCGCTATGACGTGGAGAAAATCGGCCATGGTGAGGGGTCAAACCGAACAACGACTAGTGCGGATCATTTAAAATTGTGGGGCGGCCAAACAGGGATCATTCGGGGCGAATGATATGCAGGACGGCCGAGATGTAGGATTGGGAAAGGGTGTGAGGGGTGTGTCAAGGGGAAGACAAGAGAGTTTTGAGTGTAGAGTTTGATGTGGACAGTGTGTGAAAAACGACGAAAGAAGTAAGACGAGAGAGTGATGATTAGTTAAATCTACAAAAAGAAGAGAGTGATTATTGACTAAATCTACATATATATATATATATAGGGTGCGCCACCTCGAGCTTCGGTATGGAAATATTGAATAACTTCGGCAACTAGTGAAATTGAATGTTTGTTAGTGTTTTTTTTATTTGATTTAGTCTTTTACAATTTGTTTCACTGTACTTAGAACACAACATCCAACAAATGACCACCTTTACGAGCAACACAATATTGTGCTCTTTTTTTCGAATTTTCCATTACTTTGGCCTATGGATATTGCCTCTATTTCAGCTCGAATGTTGGTCTTGAGCGCTTCCAATGTTGTGGGCTTGTTGGCGTATACTTTACATTTTAAATAACCCCACAAAAAAAAGTACGGCGGCGTCAAATCTGGCGATCTTGGAGGCCACTCAATATCGCAACCTTTCGACATCAAACGGCCGGGGAACTTTTGCTTCAAAAATTTCATTATTTTTGATCGCCGTGTGGCATGGGGCACCATCTTGTTGAAACCAGAAGTTCAATAAATTTTTTTTGTGCATTTTTGGAATCAATTAGTGCGCCAAAATCCACCGATAACGGTCGCCATCGACGGTTTCGCCTTCACGAAAGAAAAATGGTCCGAAGATGGTTTTGGCGCTAACACCTACCCAAACAGTGACTTTCTGGTCATGCAATGGCTTCTCGTGGATAATGTGAGGATTGTCTGTGCCCCAGAATCGACAATTTTGATTGTTCACTCCGCCAGAGAGATGGAAATGGGCCTCATCCGTGAACAAAATTTGACGGTATGCACGTTGAGCAAGCACAATTGAACGACCATTTTCCAAATACATAGTCACAATTTCCGCGCGTTCTTTAGGTGTAAAATTATTCATGGTGAAAATTGTACTGAAATGATGTTTCCAAATTATTTTTTCTCAAGTCATACCGACAATGGATAACAAAGTTATTCAATATTTCAATATGTTTCAATATTAGGCGCACCCTGTATATATATATATGTGTGTGTATATATATATATATATTTGAATGGTCAGTTGAATGCAATTCAAATGTAGGTTAAACAAAAGTTAATATTATTAACTAAGAGTTACCTACTCGAAATCTCAAAAAAAAATTTTACAAATTACAATTTAGCATTACATTTTTTTCCATCATGTATCAGTCGAGATCAGTGGTGTAACAATAGGATGACACAACGGTAAAATGCCACTGGCTCCCAGCCGCAGGTAGCTCACGACCCTGAGGGCCTTGAGCTTGAGGATCCTATTAATATTTATTATTATAAAACTAAGTTAATTTTATCAGTTTTGTATTATAGTTTTCGAACACATCCAGTTCCATCCGGTACGTGATTAAATCTTTACGAAAACAAAATAAAATTGATAAATACATTTAATAACTTCTACGAGAAAAGAAGAGTTTTGCAACTTTAAGCGTTATAAAGCTTTAAAAACCTAATTAACTTAGCTATTCTATCTATCGATTATTTTATAGATCAAAATATGAAATTTGATAATGATATTAACACTTTTGATGAACAAGAACAGAAAATCCAAAAAGAATGTGTACTCCAATTTAAAGTTCGTTTTCAAATCAAATCGTTAATTGATTAAATTACATTAAAAGGGAATAGAAAATCAACACATTTATTGTCACAGTTTTTTTACAATAAGGGAGAAGTTCATCTGATTAATTTGTCACTGGCCTCAAACGATATAGTTACGCCACTGGTCGAAGTTAAATAATTCTGGTTGTTGTGAATTTTTAAATTATACAGTACCTAGCTTTTACAGATTCATTCACACATCTAACTTCCTTAGATAGTTTAACTCATTTAAATCACCAAAATGTGGTAGATGTTTCTTTAAATCTATAGAGTTTTAATTATTTAATTAAATATAATATAAAATGCATTATATCATACGATGACAACATGTCTTACGTAATGCTATCAAGCTAATGTCCTTGATACTTACTCTATAATACTCTATGTTTAGTTATGGCACAAACGCTTGCAGTTGGTATCATCTGCGTTTTATGCAAAGCAACAGCTAGTTGTAATACAATCACGCTTAAAAAAAATACACTCCCTCTCCTAGAAGACTCTCTAGTACTGTATAATACAGTGTTAATTCAAAACATAATTTTCATTAAGACAGCGCAAAACTATTTCTTCTTTAAAACTGAAAAGAGTGGTTTTCAACATCTTTGAATTTAAAGACTACAAGTCTCAATCCAGAAATTATAGATTAAAAAAATTTAATAGAAATGTTAACTTAGATTTGAAAATGAAAAAGTTTATTCAAATGTTTCAAAAGTCTAAAGTTATATGAAGCAGATCAAAAGTATAAAAGTGTACCTTCAAAAACGATCAGTTTATTATGCATAGAGGAACCTATTTTAAATATAGACCAGTATAAGTATATGGGCCATATAAAAATTTTAAAAAATAAGATTAACTTAATTTCAACCCTTTAAACAAGTTTTACTAGACCATTTGAGCATATTATTATATTATGATATTGAAATTGTTTTTAATATATTCAAAATCGGATTTTGAGCTCAACAATAAGCTGTGATCATATCGGCAAATCAAATCAAGATAACATTAGAAACTAGTTTTCGAATAAAATTGTAGCGACTTGTTTTTGATTAGATTTTTCAACAAGCGCTAGCAATGAATCTCCTACAAATCCATTTATACGAGCATATTATATTGATCACGATTTTTTCACTATAGATGGAGAAAATACATAGTAGATGGTGAATCGATTCAATTTGTGTTAGGATTTGAAGATTTTGAGAAAATGTGTTTTTATTTAAGTTTTTTTAAAAAGTTATCTACTGTATTTTGAACCTAGATTTATACATATGAAATATTGATTGGAGGGATTTAATACTTTTGAATTGATCGAATATATATATTTGAATAAATACGGTGTTCAATAATAAATTATATTTCCAGTTAAACTCTCAGTAACAAATGAAACTTTAATGCAAGTATTATATTTGAAAAAAAGATAGATAGTTTTGAATGAGAATCCCGGACAATCATCAATCGTAAATTGATTAGTATTTGAATGGTTTGAGTACACACATTGGCGGTTATGACATCGAATTGAATAGTACCTAGTTATGCATTCATTTCTGACACAAAGGGCACTGCACAACACCCATATATATCAAAACAGATACAATATATGCAAGACCGCGCTGCGTTTGCTACCTCTAACCCTTTTTTGCATAAAAGAAATGTTTTTCCCTGATGTGTGACCCTTCTTTAAAAAATTCCCACCCCAAAATAATATATGCGCGTCACCCCACATGTGTCTTCCAGAATTCAAATACAAATACATAAAAAATATCCGCACAACCCTTTAACAACACCCTTATAAAAAATATGACACCGTCCTATTATAAATACAACGTACACAACACAAAAAAAATATACATACAGAGCAAACGAACTGTGTCAAGACTTTTCTTATATTACGGTAAATGTGCAACCCTTCCGCCTCGTAGATTCCAATCGTCTGGGTATTTAAATTATGTTCGCTCTAAAATGACAGAGGTAGAAGTTTTTTACAGTATAATTTTCAAACATTTTATTCCTTTGCTTATAATTTCTAATCATACTAAAAGGATTTCTTTTTCTTAATCATACTGATATTATTTTGTGAATTTAAATAATTTATCTTATCTATGTATATTGTATACCTGCCTTAAAAATGTTAAATTAAAAATTAAACAAGAAACAAATAACTAAAATTTCTTCTAAACCATTAAATTACAATTGAAATAAAAAGCACAATTTTTGATTAACATTTGTTATAACATAAAATATTCATGTAAAGCTAACCGTTTAAATGTTAAAATTTTATTTAAATAGATTCATTTCTTTTCACCACTTTTTTATATTGAAGTTAAAAGGCTTTGAGCGTTAGTAATCGTTACATTTCCGACCGTCCTTAACGTTTAATATAGTTATACAGTATTCAATCATTTATCAATTTCCTTATTAATTAATAACTGCACCAACTTTTCATTTTCCTTCTTCTTTATTTTCCACTATTACATCGTCGTCTTTTTATTAACACCTCCCCAGTCGCACAAGTCGAGGGTTGTAAAAAATGTCGTCTTCATCGCAAATTACTTAAATTAGTATTGAAAGATTTAACTTCCGTTTGAAATTCTTGTTTATTTTTAGGGTGATATATATAAGGAATGTTTTTTATTATTAAAACAATTTAGAGAATTTTCTTTTTATGATTGAAAGTTTATATCGTTCTTTTAAAATGTTTATACTAATAGATATTAAATAAGTGAAAGAGTTGATTGTTTTGTTAAAAATTAAACTTGTGATTAGTTAAATTTTAATCGTTTAGTACATAATCGGAGTAATATCTTATAAACTAATTTTAAACCTAGGAGTAGATAATGACATCAGTTAGTGGTTTTGCAAATTATCCCATTGGGAAATATAAACAGATTATTAGATTTCAAACAATTAAGTATATTATGGGTACTCATTTAAAATAGGTTAAATATACATACATAATAATAAATAAACTTTTATGAACAGAAATGTCTAATAAGGAGACTCAACAATTTAATATAGCTAACATATGTGTTTTGGTGAGAGTTATGCAATTTTCCTTGATATTTATATTACTTAAACAGACCAAAACTTGCATTTTCTAATCAAAAAATCGCACATTACACTCAAGTTATTTGGCAAATGGAAAGCTGAAAATAAAAATATACGTTTGAAACGGCACGAAAGAAATGAAAAATGTTCTTATGCTGTCGGTGTAAGAAAGAGCGTAAGTTGCTTTAGTAGATTAATTACACCTCTATACTAATTTTATCAGTTAGGGGGCTGATATCGTTTATATTCGTGCAAGTATGCTGATAGGGCAAGACCAGAAAATGCATTCGAATTTCAACAATGTATATTTATCTCATTAATGTGAATTACTATTTCTACAGTCTTTACACTTCCAATTAGACATTTTACAAACTAAATAGACACTTATCAAATCAAAATTTGACATTTTATTAACCAAATTAAACTCTTTGTAAAGCAAATTGGGCACATAATTGTATTTTTAATATTTATAATTTATTTTTAATTGTAATTTTTGAAGTTTAATTAAAACTGTATGGTTATTTATAGACAACGCAAACTTTCATCATACTCAAGAAGTTCGTGAATTTATTTAACAAACAGGTCATACACCAATTTGTACCTCCATAATTCCCAATGATGAATTCTTTCGAAGAGGTGTTTTGAAAAATTAAATTTTCTGTTAGGAATTTGTTTGCAAATCTAACAAATTTTTCAAATTTAGAAGATGTTATAAATCAGCCTATTACTGTCATCACTTCTACCAATTGTAATTAATATTTTATGAATATGTACATTGTACATGAAGTTGCCAGTAACTGCCGCAAAAGAATATTTATAAATTAAATTTATCCGTATAGGTATATTGTTCCTCTATGACTTTCATCAATAGCTTTTAATTATATTATTATTATTATTATTATTATTATTATTATTATTATAAACATCTGATGAGTAAGTAAAGTGTCCAATTTGATTTATAAAGTGTTCAGTTTGACTTGTAAAATGTTCAGTCTGTTGTTTGTAGAAAAAAATATCTGTTCCATTTTTCAATTAATTAATTTCTAGGTCACTTAGTGGCGTGGTGGACCATATGGTTCTCTATAGGCTATACGCCAAGGGTCCTGGTTTCGAATCCCAATGAAAGCCCAAGTTTTTTTTATTAGTTTTCGGATTCGATGGTCGGTAATGACCATAGTAGTTTATGCAACCTTAAATAAACCAAAAAAAAATTGTTTTCTAACAATGTTAATTAATTTTATTACAACTGATTTAATGCAATATAGCAATTATATATAAATAAAGAATCACCATTCTAATCGTGTGTCCCAAGATACCTGTTGTTTTATTTTAAATTATAAATTTCCACTGCAACAAGTGGTACATTACTAATATCTATCAAAATGTACTTTTGAATTGTTAAGTAATTTAAAAAAAGCATTTTACTCTAAAACAAAACGTTTTGTTGTTGATTTTCGAATGTCATTTGAATCAAATCTATAATGGTTGGTGATTAATATTAAAAGCAAATATAAAATAATTATTAAGTTCTGAACAACATTGATGTCAAGTAGTTCTTCAAGTTGTCAGTTAAATTGAGGAATAGTCGAATGATTTAATATCCCCTACATTTAACAGTAGCTCAAGGACCGCAAAATAAAATATCAGGTAGATAATGGTAAATTGAAAGGGTTGCTTTAGTAACTATAACTGTCTTTCGTACAAAGGATTTACGGTATAAACCGATCACATCTCTGTATCTCCTATTAAAATCACTTTTTATAATAAGTATAGATAATGTTGCGTTGAGAATAATAACCATAGAGAAATAGGATTATGAACGCTATAACGCTCTTTGTGGTAACAAATAGAAAATAATTATTTGAAATCAAATTTCCAAAATAGATAGAATAATCCGTTTTTCTGTCAATTTTTGGCATTGACTTTTTGCTCGTTTTCATTGTGTCGCAATTCATTCAATTTATTGAAACACATAACAAGTTGGTTATATATCATATATACCTACTTGAAAAAGCTATCTTGACAATTTGAACCATAGCTCAACTAACTCCAATAACCCGTTCAAGTTATTTTCTATTCCATACACACTCACACACGACGCATATTATCTTTGTCTTGCTTTACCACATTACACGTGGATGGAATAATAAAAAGCTTTCAAAGTAAAATATCACAATACCTATAGGTGTCTGCCACTAAAAACAAGGGGTGGGTGGGTGTTGGGGTTGGCACACGTGACTTGACGATTGATTTTGTTTTTCGTGTCGAGATATTTTGTTATTATTGAAATTTTCAATTACTTAAAGAAGGTAAATGCGTATTCATATGGTTGGTATGTGGGAAACAAAACTACTTTAGAAATTGTGTTATTTTTCATGTTTTCTTTTTCAACGATTTTCTCTTTATAATGTAATTAATTATTTGAAATTACTTATTGCTATAATAAAAAAAAATGTTTATATAAACTTGGTTTTTATTACAATAATAATATTTTTGTCAAATAACACTACCACACAATAAAATAAAAAGTATCTGACCTAGATATGAAATATATAGGTATCTAAAAAATATATCTGGTGTATTTTTTCGCGGTGAATACGAATCTCGAAATTACTACAGACCGCATTTAAATAATTTACTACAGGCTTTACACTCCAAATTGGACATTTATCAAATAAGTGTTACTTATACATACAGAAATCTAAGATTATTGATTCAAGTCAGTTTATTTTGATGAAATCAAATCCGTTTACTAATTATTTTTGGAATTATGAATCGAACAAACTGTTTAAATTTGGATTACATGTGTAAGTCATGGTAAATCAGTCTTTTGTCACCGCCACTTTTAGTACTACATAATTGTTATAAATATATAATGAACATGTACATGGTAATTACCAGTAAGTAAATGCCGCAAAAGAATATTTATAAATTAAATTTACGAAACATATAATAAATGTCTAATTTGATTTGTAAAATGTCCAAATTGGAGTGTAAAAGCTACATGAACTATTCTTATGCTTTCAAATTATTTCTAACAAATCTATTTTTCAATGCGCAAAAAAGTAAGAAAAAAGAAGTTTTAAAACCTACATCATTCGTGTACATTCAAGCTGTACTAAAGCAATATATTATACTAATTGTAAGATATTTAATTAGCGTAGAGTAAACATTAAAATAAGTGTCACATAATTGCTTAAACGTAAAACGTATTGAAACATTGCCTATCATGCCTATCAAATACTTTCGGTGATTTCTTCAAAACCTGATGAAACTTCTAAAAATATAGGTTAATAAAAAATTTTGAAACCAATTTTTTTTCAAAAGTTCTTTTTTAAAATATCTATTCAATATTTTTCCTTCTAAATTTCTTATACTTGTGAAACGTTAAATGTCAAATACATTTCCTATTTATTGAATAAAATATGCATAGAAAAGAATATCTCCTTGCAAAATACTTACATCAGCACTAAAGAAAATCACCGTGCGAAAAGAGGTTACACAAAAGAATTCACGGCACATATTCAAAATATCTCTAAGTATATGTTAAGTCGAAAAAGAGGTCGAAGCACATTTGTAATATCCATACACACTTATTGAAAATATATCGGCATGGCATTGAATATTCAATATATATTATTAATGTATCCAAATATCTCTGTTGTAACGTGACAGAGATCAAAAGCAAAAAAGGTGGAGAGAAAAAAATCCATGAGAAAAAAATCTATTTCAACAACAACGAAAGAGAAAAAAAGAAACCATAAAATCAGCGTATGTAAAAATATTGAGTAGGTAGGAAGAACGGGTATTGAAAGTAGTATTCTATTACAGAAATTTATAATATCAATAGATTCAGGAAGTTCCCGAAAGATATATTGAAAAAGGGTTAAATTATTTCTATAGTTGTTACGTCTATAGGTTGTGCGAACCCTTTCCTGTTAAATGTCACGTTAGCGTTACGGGATTACACATTTATAAGGTCGCTCCTGTTTATTTGCAGGTGTGAGATCAGAAATGTTAGTTGTTGTCTCTCGGGATTGAATGAGATTAATCAAAATTATAGGTTTTGAAAAGGATATTTTTATTTCCTTCTTGCTAATATTTGTCACAGATCTTTACTATAGAAATAAAGAAATAGTTTGTATCCAATCCATATATTTTGTAAATAGGCAATCCCTATTTAGTCGTATTATACGACTCGTATATACACATTAATTGATAGAAGAGTATAAAAAACGATTTTAAATATCATAGTAACTATCATATCTATTATTTTTTTGTACGAGTAAGCTCAAAGAAGAACTAAGATTATAATTTAAATAAGTAAGGGCTTTTGGCACCGACATTTAATAATTTATAGCAAAAAATATTTTCATATGACAACAGGAAATATTATTTGCTGATGCACTTTATTTAAAATTGAAAATTATTTCTAGTACATTTGCTGGCTACATAAAATTTGTTACAATTCACATCGATATAATAAGGAAGCCATTTTGTTCACGCTTTTTGGGGGAGATGTCGGAAATGTTTTATGTTCCAGAAGGGTGCTATACTGACCCTTGGTCCATTCTGTCACATCCCCTTAATTTTATGAATCATACAAAAGCTCCGCCATATTAAACATGTACATAAAGTACATACATATGTTAAAGCCAACGATATACATAGAGCACTAGTAAAATTTATTCTCTAATTTGAAAAAGAATTTCTATTAAAAGTACGAGCTATTACCTAATGAGTATTACTTTCATCTTGTCATCTTGTATGTTTGAAATTATTTTTATAAGAATTTAGAGACATGTTTTCTTTCGTTGTAAAGTTACATTTCACAATTATATCGCATTGAAAAGCTTCTTTGAAAAGAACGAAAACTTCTTTAAATTGTTGAATTTTCAAACTAAAGGTTATTTTAGAACTGCATTCATTTGGTACTCGTATATGCGAATGTATCACCAAAGTAATAAAGTATTTTTTACAATGGATAATATAATTAATAAAATAAAATTATTATATGGAATAAGAATTTTGAGGTTAGTTCATATTCCTGTGATCCGTTAAAAGTATAGGTATTTGGTATTTAAATTTTAAAGACTTTTTACCTTCATATATATCTTTTTGTAATATCTTGCTATAAAAGTATTGTATCAACTCAACGTCTTGATTTGTAAGTGTGTCTGTATTGAAAATAATTAGGTATACCAAAAACTTAAATTGTGTTAATTAATACAAAAAGAATTAATCTATGCGTATATATCTATCAAATTGAATGGCTAAAAGAAAATGTTAACTTCGAAGTATTATGTAGGTATACAAATATAATATCGTTTTGCATGGAAAAAGTGATTCCAATAAAAAGGTTACAATAAAACTTAATCGTAGGTACATAAAAAAACGTTACACGCACTGACATGGCTTAATGCAAGGGTGACCAACCCAAATGATCTTGCGGGCTGCTTTAGAAAAGATTACCTCATAAACATTTGACAAAAAGAAAGTAAACAGAGCCTTGTATTAGAAACAATACTTTGTTTATGAAGAGAAAAACAAGCTAAATCACTCGATTGCAAACTCCTGAAAACTTTATTATAAAAATGAACAATGACTCAATGATAGTCCTTCTTATCTAAAGACTTCAAATTGAAACTGTAGTAAGATCAAGAGAAATAGTATTTCTCTTAAAACTTCGTAAATCTAGATAAAAAGAAGATTCAAATTTCAAAAAACCTTAGTTAAAAAATAATTTTTAAAAACATATCTATCTGACACTCAAAAATCTCAAAAATTCTAAAAGCCAGAGAAAATTCGAGAATAGCATACGTACTGTAATGAACAAAGAGAGAGTCTATAAGCAGCGATGGAAAAGAATGAGACATTCAAGATTGTTCTATGCCCTATGGGAATTCTGACAATAGGTATTTGAATCTGTGAATTATTGACAGCCAACGATTTCACAAATTTTTAAAAGGTTTGGCAATCAAAGTTTCTGGGCTATTCGAGAACACATGATTTGCTTATATAAAGACGACGCAGCAGTGATTCATTAAATTTAAGGAATTCATTCTGTGAATACAAGTGATTTAAGTCATAATGATACGAACGATTTGAACAAAATCATCGAACCAAAAAACCCTTAACAAAAACCTCAACACAGAGTTTTTTTTTTCATTTTAATGTGCTTTGACTACACAGTTATTATTACAATGTTAGTTGGGTATAGGTTGGTTCCTTGGTTGTTTTAGATCGTTAAATCTCACTCCAGATTCCCAGCTTTTGGAGGAAACAACATACGTTGTCCCACTGTTCTGGGTCTCCCATCGCCTCCTGGATGGAGTGTGGCGTACCCGTTTCCTTACTCAATCCTTTCAGGAGGTCACACTCGAATAGATGCATAACGGTGAGTGGGGATGAGCATTTTGGGCAGGTTGGAGGTTGAGTCCTTCTCAGAAGTTATGAGTGAGTTAATTTTGTATGCTCTATCCTCAGTCGGGTTACAATGTCTTGTTTTGGTCGGGGAATGATTTCTATGGGTGGCTTATTCAATATCGATTTTTTGAAGGAGTGGAGTTTGGAGGTTTGGCTCTTCCATTCTGTGTCCCATACCATCATGATCCTTTTGCTGAGGTGCGACACAGACTTGAAAAATCCTGTTGCCGTACATTATTGAAATGAAAACACAAAAAAATTAAATTAATTGTATAAACTGAATTAAAATACTAAAATTATGGATATATTAAAAGAAAATATTAATTCATCAGGTTTACACGTGACAATTAGAAAATTTTAAGTTTGATCTACCCACCAATATCACACCTTATTTCCTTCGTGGAAATCAAAGTAGATAATAATAAGCTATACTCAAGAATTATAACATTGTCAAAAGTCATTTTTTTAAATTTTGCTAGTCAATTTTCAAAACCATCAACCCCCTTTTTGAACTTTTTTAACTATTTAGGGGTGGCATGTTGAGAAATTCTTCCTTAGTGGAAATCGCAGTCTACCCAAAAAAAAAAAAAAAAAAAAACTTTAAATTTCATGTTTTTATCTCTAATGGTTTAGCCGTCAGCGTGTTTGTCAGTTAATAAGCTTCTTCTATTATACGAATATATACAGAGATCAATATACCCCCATAGTAGATTTAGACCCACTTTAGCCTTTTTTTATTGAAAAATTGAAAAATAATGAGTTATTGTTGTGCTGTTATTTTTACTTGTAAACCTATATAATATTACAATATATATTCATACTAAAAGCATATTTTAAAGAATTATATTTATACTTTATAGATACAATACTAAAAATGAAATACAAAAATATATGGATATACTTAAATACTTAATGTATTTTGTTAATATGAAATTGGTTTTCGTAACTGGGGCCGTTATAAACAAATTCAAAACTTGCTAGTTGGACACCCATGGTAAGTATATGAACAAATATATGTATTAATGTTTTATATTACAATTAAATAAGTTTAATAAATTTATTGTTATCAGATCCTTTTTTATAATTAACTAATATATATATATTTAATTATAAAACAGTATCTGATAACAATTAATTTATAATTTAACATATTATAATCTAATGAATCAATTAATAAATAAGTATCAAATTACCTACCTACATAAAGCTCTCTAATGAGATTGTAGATATAGGTACCTATCCTAATTATTTATATCTTATACATTGCATAAATATATTTTTTAATATAGGTATATGCTAAATATATTGTACATATATGTGTTTTGATATTTTTATTTTAATATTTTAATAAGAAGAAAATATATCATTGTCATATTTGTATGTGATTAAACTTTATGAAGTGGCGACTGTACAGAAACTAAAAATATAACGCATTTTTATTGTCTTCACTCTACACCATATATGTAGGTATATATATACTATATAGATAGATTATTTTTATCGCTAAAGAATGAAAGGTTATCACCAAATACACCAAATAGTTCTTGCATGTTATTAATTTAAATATAAAATTTCAAAATTAAATGACATTTCAGCAGTCGTAAAGACTTTTTATCGTGTCTCATGAAAATTTTATTATTTAATATTTAGTTATTATTAACATTTTGATTCGGTTGTGAACCGAACTGTACATAAAATTACGTGCTATAGTAAATAGAAATATTTATACGAATGGATCGGCTATAGGTGGTGTGTTGTTGAAGTTATTTGAAAAAGCTTTATCCCAAACAGTTGTTACCTGCATCAGCTTATAAAACTTTCTATGCACAGAATGATTCTCTCTATAGCCTGGACTGAAATGTATGATTTCAACATTTGCATATGATCATATGTAGTACACCGTCACGTTTCTATATACCTGAATGTTACTAAGTGGAATTGCGGTACTGATTTGACGATTGTATGACGAAGGGTGTAAAAGGGTAGTTTAGATGTTACTCTATATGATTATAGAACATAGTCTCGTTGCAGATGTGTGACTTGATAACAACAAAATACATTAGAAGATGGCAACTGACGTAGATACAACTTCAATGTAGATAGAATGCGTGATTAGAATGTGATTATTCTCATGTATATTTATGTTTAGTTAAAATTCTCACATTCTAAACTGATTGAATTACATATGCGCACAACCAGGTAAAGGTATTTCTACGATGAAAGCTATATAATTTGGTTAGAAAATTTACATATGGCGGTCGCTTAGTTTGGTATACCTATATCAAACAACAAGATAAATTTTTAACTCTTAACATTTTAGTGTATATCTAAAGATATTAGACGAAACATATGTGATATTTAATTTGAAAATGTTCACAGATTTTTCTTTTACTTTCAACGAATTCATAATAGGAACATGTGTGTGAATTTTGAAAGCAGAAATCGTACATTTTAATATAATCACAGTCTTATATTTCTATGCGAAATATATATGTATTATCTTCGTATAGTAATATATAAAAGATAGATGGATGGAGTTGGATGGTTTGTGGGCCACCGGATCTGCCCGCCAGTCATGACGCGCGTTGTCAGCTTTGACGTCGTGAATGTGACGGCTACGGGGGCTACGTAAGGGTGGCTGATAGCTCTAGCTAATGGTGATGTCGTCCATAGCGAAAATTGATTGTTACAAGTACCTTGGCAGCATCTTCGCTATATCACTGGACTACTAGAATTTCCCACAGGCTACCACCGTCTCCATCGCCATCGTATAGTCGACATCAACGTCTTGCTCCAAACTTAGCTGAACCTCTATCATCCCCTAACAACATGGCACACACAGTCTATATATGTATATGTGCTTCTTCTGATAGATGACTCGCGCGTCGTTCTGACACATTCCACCCTTATTTCGGCCGCCCACCATAAAACCCATGCAATCCTTACACACACACACCCACACATCTCAAGCATCTACTTTAGATATACCGAATATAGCTCCCTTTCCTAAAATTGTATAGATCAGATTTAGCATTGAAGAATATGAAACAGAGAGATATGTTTCTTATACATTACGTTGTAGCGTACACATAAATATTATATGAATATCTAATAAATTTACTTCATAATGCTAGGGATTGGACAATAACTCAAACATTTGGTTAACAAAGTGTTAACTAAGTGTAAACGTATACGCAAATATGTGCGTGATTTATGTGACATGACCCTTAAAAAATTAAAAGAAAAAATTGACCACCACCAAGGGTGTTATTTACATTATAGATATACAACGAAAAGGCGTGTTACATTGACCACTATTATATATTTTTTTCAAAATAAATATAAACACAATTAATTTTTTTCCAAATTTATTCTAAATAAAAAAGGTTAATAGTGCGTCAATCTACGTATTAGCACTAATATTCATTTGTAAAAATTCAGTCAATTCAAATATTCACCCTTATATCGAAAGACCTACATAATTAATTTGACGCTAGTTCATTCCTTTAAGAATATTTTTTTTTATGAAATCTTTTCCTTTAATTCATTATAGGTTGGGTTGGGTTTCCCGTCTCGTAAACATTAAACATAATACCTTCGTTTTCATTAATGAAAACAGGTTGATGTTTACAAACAACATAAAACGAATTATTCTAAAGAGACCGAATTAATTAGATGTAACATTAATTAATAGAATATTATTTCACCTCAAGGTGTTGTAGGATATAAAACGAGTAATTAGCTACTGATATTCATTTGACGAAATAAAAGAGTAAAAGAAAATGAGAAATATTAAACAATTTTCCTCGGGTTTTATATTATGAGGCTTCTATCAACATGAAATGACTAACTTGAATTTTTTATCTTATTTGTGATACTCTTGAAATTAAAATTAAGAAAATGTTGATTTTAATTTTAGAAATTAGTAATTGGTGTTTCGGTGTATTAATTGTTTTATTAACTACTTTTTTTTTTCAGTTACACGAGTATCAAATGGAAGCGTACAACCAGGTGACTTCTTCAAATAAAAAAAAAATTGGTAACAATCAAAAATAATTTTCACATTTGTAATTGTACCTATACTTATTTAGTATAAACATATAAGATTAAAGTTTTCCACCTTAAATTTTTTTTATTTAATTATCTATTTCCCTGTTTCCCATATGTATAAATTACAGAAGAATGCTAACTACGATTAATTTTTATTGTTTATATTATATAAATTGTTTGATAAACTTTTATAGGTAAGTATCTACACCAAAGAAATAAATTATGAACAAAACATGAGAAGTTGGCTTCAAATATTTGAAAAAGTTCCCATCACGAAGCTCTCTGAATGCATTATTCAACCACAGTGACACCAATAATAATTTGTAAGTACCTAGAATAGCTACACCTCATCCATCCCGATTTACATTACTGACGTACTAATAAGAAGAATAAGAATAAAAGTGACGTAGAAATGACGTAATAAGAAGAAAGTTTTTAGGAATGGGGATGGCACAAAATCAGCTGACGAGAAATAAACTTAAAACAGGGGGAGTGTTGATGACGTTGCACCGAGACTAGCAGCGACGCTAGCGATACCAGTCAAAGTGGCAATGAAGAACGTTTTTCTACATAAAAAATAATTTTCCTCCCCCTTAACATAAGGGTTGTATATACATAGATATGCTTTGCCCCGTCATCCACGCTGCATGTACATCTACAGGAATTTCCCCATCCACCGCACCGTCGCGCGTATATACCAACTTACTATAGAAAACTTCAAACTTGTAAAAGTTAAAACAAAGTTTGAATTTTAAACAGCATTTTAAAAAGTGTATTTATTTCATTTATATTAGGGCTGAACAAGATTAACCGTGTATAAAAATATGTCTAACCCAAAAAACAAGGAGGAACGTGTACTTTTATTACGTAAAATTTACCAAGGTAAAATATATGTATATAGATTATAGGTATATGTACTAAAATCTTTGAAATTTCACGTCAAATAAAAAATATTTTATTTGAATGTCCTGCAGCTTTGTTTAACTAAATATATAGGTACATACCAAGTACTTAACTTATAAGTTAAAAAGAGAATTTTTTAAATGGTTTAATTTAGGTTGTATATCCAATAGTTAATAAAAATATAATCTTGGCTTTTGAGGATTTCTTAACCAAAATATAACTGAACCGGTCAGTGTACACATCAATTAACTCCACTTTTGTAAAATCTTTATGTCAAAATACGTTGCTAACTCTTAACGTAATATATCTACCCCAAAAAAGTAGTAACAGATCTAATAGTAACATTTTTTTTAGATTTTAGTTTTTACATAATAAACAATGTACCTACCTATTTCAGAAGCCAATTTTATAAAATTACTCAACTTTTTGTTTTACTGAGTTAATCAATGTGTGCAATGGCTAATGCACGGCTCAACTAAAAAAAGTCATACCCCAATAATTAAATTTTAACATATTATGGAAAAAGAAAAAATTCACTGTGAAAAAACAAATTAACAGAAATCGATCAAACTATATGTAGGAAAAAGAGAAAATTATTAGAAAATATAATCAACCTTGAGGATATCGCGGTATAAGTTTAAAAAATAAAACTAACCTCAAATACTATAAAGTTCACATTTTGACGAGAAAGAAAAAAAAAGAAAACGAACAGGAGTGGGAAGGGGTGGACTCGGATATAGAAACAATTAGCATAAGCGATGTTGAAAATAAGATGTGTATGAGCGCACTGCGCACTTGTGAGCTGATGAGAGAAAAACTTTAAAATAAACTTTAAAATAAACTTTTAAAAAACTATTAGATCTTCATCAGGTCAAGTATCTGGACATTTCCTGTAATAAATTGAGCACAATATAGGTATAAAATTTGTAGTAAAATAACTTATAAGTTTAATGCTTGACATAGTTTGATATTTGAATATTATATAACATTTAAAACTATAGCTTAACTTAATTTTGATTCAACTAGCTTGACAATTAAGTCAAATAGCTTATAATATGTATTACAAGTCAAGTATACTGAGTTCTTAATTATCTTATACTGAATATAACATAGAATACGTTATTTTTCTAGAACGTCTAAAACTGATTAGTATTTCGTGTATTATTTTGACCCAATGGTTTTTATGTTAGCATTTGAAAACTTTATTAGATCAATCAATTAATTAAATGGACAACTTCACAGCATTATTTTCAAAAAAGTTAAGATTTAACGTACATCTACAACCGAAATAACTCTCATATTTCGCCACAAGAAGTGCAGTACCTTTTACATCAAGCTCTAAAATAAAAATGTCATAAGATTCCTATATGTATAAGTAGGTATATATAGAGCATTTTGATATTCGCTTAAAGAATATCCTTCAACCAAATAAAATTTAAATATCAAGGTATCTACCTACCTCTTTTAACCCATCGAAATTTATCATTTCACTACCATTATTGTGAATGAAGCGAAGCATGACATAAAGAAAACGCATGTAAAAAAAATACGTAAAAGAAAAATAAATTCATAGCTATATAGTATATATACGTATAGATAGTTACATCGAAAGAA
The DNA here is from genome assembly GCA_958496155.1 of Sisyra nigra. Taxonomy (NCBI): domain Eukaryota; kingdom Metazoa; phylum Arthropoda; class Insecta; order Neuroptera; family Sisyridae; genus Sisyra; species Sisyra nigra. Next base: position 36,247,631 of record OY292313.1, on the reverse strand, counting down.
ACAGATGTATTATTTTTTTAATTTTCTTTGAAGTGGAAATTTTGTATAGGTACTATTTCTGAATTCAATAAGGACATTTTAAAACGACTTATCTACCCAACAATTTTTAATCTTTCATTTTCCAAAGCTGTGAAAAAATAAAAAAATTTAGTAATGGAAATCCAAAATATATCCATTAAACGTTTAATTTAATACGGTTATTAAGTAATTTCGGGTAATAAAATGTTAAATAAATGAAAAGAAGAACTGATTTATTTTGTCTTTACACAGCCCTGAAGGGAGCTTAATATAGGTGACACGTGGTTTATGCAGCGGTAAAAGCGGCAGCGCACGCGACTTACTTTTTTTCTCCTTTTTCCAAAAACGACTAAAAACGGAAATAAAAGACGCTGTGTATATATGCATGGAAAGAAAGAAGCGCCCTCGACCTACCCCTACTACTGCATACTACTATCTATATACATAGTAAGAAGAGTGTACAACGAGGGTACCGACAACAATCTCATTCATAATTAGCAACTTTGCTTCATCTTAAATACAAAGAATGTAGTAAAAGTAAAACGAAAGACGTAAGAGAAAATGGTACATACATACAGCTTTCTGACGTCACAGTAACTTTTGTCGCACATATTTTTACACATTATAGAGAGAGTTTAAATTTTAATTTATTTTTCATTGAGACAACCAAACAAGTTTAATTTAAAGTTTTATTATCTATATTTAAATATATAATAATTATTTAAAACTATAAAAATAAATCATTAATCATTCGCTGAAATGTATACAAGGGTAATAGAGGGCGCGCGTGTGGTCATCATTAGGTCATTGGCGTGTAGTTGATGAACGGGGTTGTTTCAAAGGTTCGTTTGTCCAGCTATGTTATGGTCCGTGCGGTCGAGAGGCGCGGCCCTTCGAACCTGTGTCCCTTCAAATCAAACTCGTCTGACCTTTCAAATCCTACACATAAGTGACCCTTGCTCAACCCAGCTGCTACCAATTGAATGTGGAACACTTTTTTCACAGAGCAGGTACTAAAATGAAGGGTTAGAAAGGTTTTATAGACTTTAAAAAATATTTTGAAATGTCCGAATTAAAATTCGAGTAATTGACAAGAGAGATCGAACTATGCAAAGGGTTAGTCGATGAGCAAAAGAGGTAAGGATAATGAGGAAATATCAGCTGCATATATTCGATAAAATTTGCATATGGGCTCATATCCGTTAAAGATGGTTACAAATTTAGAAAAAAACTATTTGGTCCCTTTGGTCCTAAATTCATCTTCTTTACCTGAGTTTTGTCAGAGGTACCAAAGCGCAACAGTTGTATAGATTACATGTAAATGATTATTTATGAAAGACTAGCGATTTATGAAGGACCACTGATTTAGCACGTGCGACATATGTAACCGTTTCAGAAATTTATTTTTGGCCTGTGTCTGCTCCAATAAAAGCATTACTAATTTTAAAAATATTATGTATAACTAATAAAAATATTCATCTCAGCTCATGGTTCATAAATAAAATTGTTATGCATTTGTTAGGCTCGACTAAGGGATGAAATTATTCAATAGAATTGTAATTTATTTTGTGTAGTGCATGCATCATTTTATTTAAAAATAGTTTTTGTATTTTATAATGTGACATAGTTTCGAAATATATCACAATTTTTTTCTATTTGAGAGCCTTAAATATTGTTATTTTTGCGACAAATGGTATAGGTACCTACCTAACTATAAGGTCTTTAGATGTTCTTGTTTTAAGAAAAATTTTAAGTAAAAAAGCTCTTTTTTAATAATTTTTTTCTTTTTGGGGATAGGAACAACTAAATTCTCACAAATTTAAAATAATATAATGAAATTGAACCTTCTTATTTCTCTTTATAATCCAAAACTTATAAAGGTGTTTGGTTCAGATTTAAAGAGATTTTCAAGAATTCTCCTTCTAAAGTTTGAAAGTTATAAATAGGTAGGTACCTAGGTTTAGGACCACAAACATACATAGGTAGTATTAACTCTATACTTACTTACGATAGGTACTATCGCTTTTATCATAGACTTGCGGGCAAAAGCTTAACAGTAGACCAGAGATTTTAAAATTCTATGTTAAATGAAAAAAAACTTACTCTGATTGCTACAGGTAGGTACCTATATAAATTAAAAGCCGACTGAAAACAATATTAAATTTTGTTTTAAGTGATTCAATAACCAAAATTAGATCCCATATGATGATATCATGGTTCCTATTCATGATATTGATATTAAACATACAAATATTAGCAATTTCAAAAGTGATAATGCATTCATTATTATGAAATAAAACATCTTAAGATACTCGTTTAGTCGTTTCTCATCTGCATTCATTACACAGATTTAAATTATACCTACATTGATATTTTGTAAGGTATGTTACATGATGACACATAGAATGATTTATTCGAATTTAATTAAGAATAAATACTTTTATAATCTACACGAATGTTATCATGTTATCAATTTTTGCTAGTTTTAGTTTACATAGGTACACTAGGAAAAAAGCTCAAACTAATATGATGTGATTGGTGACAACATTCCACAGAATTGTTTTATTTAAAAACACTACAAAAACGTATCAAATAAATTACATATCTACGAAATGTTAAAACTCCTGACAAAGTAAAAAGCGTATTTATTAAATTAAAGTGGAGTACTTGTAAAGTACTAACAACTGCGAAAGGGTCTTTTACCAGTTACGACCTGCAGTGGGGATAGACATTTGGGGTTGTAGCATACTTATTGTTATTATTATTTTGAGCAATAACCAAGAGAGACAGAACAAGGATTCCAGGTACAACGTATCAAACATACGAAGAGTTAACATTCATATTGAGAGTTTGAGCTAGAAGGACTATGTATGTGTATGTTATGTGGAGGGTGAGCTACGGACTAGCTCACAATCAATATGCGACAAGTGAAGGGTGCGGGGTGCGTGTGAGGACCTGTCAGAGCGGTCGCGAGCTGTCATTGGTCGAACCGAGTGGGGGGCGGTGGCTCTCTCGGCCGCACCCAATGTCACACGGAGGGGTAATTACCCTAGAGAGCTAAGGGCCGATTTGGTCCACCCTATACACACTCACACATCCATACCACGGGCTTTATATACATCGAATTGTGAACCCTTCAAAACACTGAAGGTACATATAGTGTATCCACATACGAGCATATTATACATGGGCACTTTTTACTTTCTAAAGCCATACACCAAGAGCATCCCTTATAATATCCGCTCATTCCAACTATAGCCTCCTTCCATAACATACATAAGTTTAACAATCTTATTACTGTGTGAGAAAAGCCTTTTTTTCTCTTTACATTTTGATCTGTATCTGAAAATAAATAAATTATCTTTTTTATATTTATTTTATGTTCAAGAATTATATCAAAGTGAATTTGTTTACTTTTTTCATTAAGCTCAAAATGGTAAAGATCAGACTCTCATACGCAGAGCTATGAAAAGCTTTAATGAAATTATTTAAATCTAATCAAATTCATATTTATACTTTCCCTATACACCTTTTAAAATATGTATGCGAATAAATCTTTGCACTTATTTACAAGTACATATATAGATTCTTTCCCCAAACAATTCAAACGGACAAAACAAAAATTGAAAACCAATTACTGAGATTCGATTATCGATTCGATTTAATAAATTTATCTACATATAATTTTAAAACACATTTTTAAATATGCATAAAATAGTAGGTATGAATTAATACTCGTATGAATTAATGTTAAAAAAACAAGTAGGTACCTATAAAACAATTTACAGATTTAGGTAGGTAACTTAATAATTTAACAAGTTATTGTAAGTACATAATTCATTCACCATGCAAATAATATCGCGTATGCAAACACAGCAGCAATGTAAATATGGTCACATAAGTTAGTTTAAAAATTGTGCTTATTTCGCTTACTTCTACAGTGCTTTATGATATTCGTTACCTATGTAGCTTATGTATGTCCCTAGTCGTCACCTCGCCCATTCCTCGCCCTTACATTAAGGGTTTCGAATTAGGGTGCTTTTAGTATTGAATAAAATTTAAACAGCGACATCTTTTATTAAATAGATGAAAGTAGGTATGTACCAGTGCACAAAATTCAAAGCAGCTAAAGACACTTGACTAAAGAATTGCAAATATTATGTAGATCTTTGGATGTACCTACCTAAGTTGCTAAACTTAGTCAGCTGTGGTTAATTCATAATTTATTTCAACAATGGTTAATAATATCCTACGTTTACCCAATGTGTATTGTTACATTTATTTTAATTCCGTTATGGTTTTTCAGTTTTCTAATAAATAAGACGAGTTATGATCAATATTCTATATTTTAGCATTATACATTATATAAGCATTCAACATTTGTTATCAAAATTAATATTAACACTAAAAATTCACCTTAGGTAAAGACTTAAATAAAGTAGCAGAATTAAAACCAAAAAAACCGAAGCATTCGAAATTGTTTATCCGTATATTTGAAGACAAACAAGAAAAAACCTTATTTTTGATTAAATGGCCTAGTCAAATTTTCATTGTTTATGGCAAATGTTCATTGTACATTAATGGAGAAATCTATCGACCGGTAATGGAGAGAGCATAACCATAATCTTCTTTGGACCATGACTATCACGAATTAATTTATCTGCAGACTGCAGGTTAACTGTGTATCTTGGCCATAATATTATTGTACATATTTATGAAATTGTACCTACCTTGAAATCATGGATTAGAAGCGGAGTCAAAGTTTAATCGTTGATGTCTAAGGTAAAATTACAATATAAACTACTTAAATGTAATTGCGAGAAAAAGAGGTCTTAAGTACAAACATTCTTCTTCTTATGCAACGCCCACGCTTGACATTTCTGCCATTCGTTGCCGCACCACAGTCCAATAGAGGTTAGAAACTAGTTGGTTTTGGTTCTTTTCGTTTTTCTCCCTGACGTCTGCAAGTGCAGGACAGTTGCCAAGATGCATGGCATTTATGGGTTTCCCATTGCAGAGAGAACAGATTGGAGTCGGTAGGATTCCATTACGGTGCAAGAGCTCGCATAGGTAGTCGTGCCTAGTAGTAGTTCGGAAAACTGCGACTGACACCTGGCGGGGAAGAAGTCGTGGGATAGGAGATTCCAGTAAGGATTCCCATTTTTTTCCTTGCGCTTTATTTTTTTGAATATTGTAGGAATGCCAGTTAATAGTGCTTGCAATGTGACTCTGAGCTTGTGCTAAAGACTTATCTAAGGCGGTTGATTTAGATCGGTGCCAGATTTTCGAGGACGTCTGCTTTTTCATTTTCCAAGATACCAAAATGACTGGGAATCCATTGTAGTGACAGGTGCCAACCTGTTGTAGCGAGACTGTTCAAGGTGGCTCGACATTGGTTGGTACGGACGCAATCGGTGGGGTAGTTAGAGGATAGTGATATTATCGCGGCTTATGAATCAATAAATAAAACAGCTTTATGATAGGTTTTCGGGACTTCGGAAGGACTTCGTGAAGTTTAGATATATAGATATCTAGAACTGCCTTTACTTCCCCATCAAAACAGCTGAGAGGTTCTTCAAATGCGGCGCATCCTACAAATATAACGCTGTAGTAACCAGCACCAGTTTTTTCCGGATCCTGGGATGGCTGAACCATCTGTATAGATGTGCAGAAATTCTGACCTTGGGTACATGGAGTGGCTGGTTTCTAGAGAGGTTTTCCGTAGCTCGATGTCCAAATATGATGATTTTGATAAGTTTTGATCCATTAGTCGAATGGTGGCGGAAGGGAGTTGGCTATATGTATCGTTCATTATATTGACAGGAGCAGAATCACCTAACTTTATATTATATTTATTTATTAGTTCTTCTGCTTTTGCAAGAGGAGAGGTGTGCGTTTATGGTCTATTTGGAGCTTTGCAATAGTGTTGCCGTACAAAACGTTCCAACAAGTACAAACATAAAACCAGTGTACAAGCCTTTTTTTAATATTATTAAAATTGATAAAAAACTAATAAATCTTGCATATTTCCAGTTTACATGGTTTTACATACAAAAATTTACGATTTCAATATAGGTACATACGATTTTCAATAGAGCCAGCTATTTGCCATGTAAATCGAGTGATAGGTGTACATTAATGCATAAATCTAAGCTACGCTACTGTAAAAAACATTAATTGAAAAGATGGCTATAATTTATTTCAGAAACAGAACTTATTTTTTTTTTCAATTTTGATTTACATTTTATGATGTACAAGGAAGGAGAACCAAGGCTAATTTAATTGTAGCTAAAAATAATCTCCCCAAATATTGATTTCCGTCATCTAAGGTATTTTGAAATAAGATCATAAATCATTTTTAATTTAAAATAACGGTAATTAACTGAAAATGGCCTTACCAACTGTCTTAAAATAACTAAATAATTAGAAAGCAATTTAAAGCAAATATAAAAGAGGTAGATATATGCTTCTCTTAAAAATAATATTTTAATCATAGTAAGTTTACTGCTTTTAAATTTAAATTCACTTCATGTGGGTATAAATAATTCATAAAATACTGTCTTATAAAAATGGACAGTGAATACATGCAACATGACGTAAAGCATACGCGTTATTTCCAAATATGTAATATAAACTTAAGATCAGAAGTGTTTCTCATCGAAGTTTACTCATGCTTGCAAGTCGCAAAGACTATGCGATAGCAATAACATTATTGCTTTGCGGAATATTAATGCATATTGTGTCGAAAATACAATCTCTACAGTCAATGATGCTGAATGTTTGTTCAAGGAAAATCAACTGCATCAAACATGGTCTGAATCAGGATGAAGACGTTCTCAAGTCTAAAGTCTATCCACACATGCATTTGTTATCATATTGATACGAGTATTATAACGTACGGAATATATTCTCTATGTAGGCATGCATATAACTATGTGTACATACTATATTAGTTTAGATGCTCAGGGTTAGGATAAGACTATAAGCATTCTAATCATAATATTAATGTTTCTGATTCACGAAATAATAATGAAGCTCTTGGCAAAGTATATATAGTATGTGTAGTCGAAACTAATTTCATTTGATAAAATAAATACATAAGAATTTTCAGTTTTTTATTTTTCATTTTGATCCTTATCCAGCCTTTTATTTACATTACCTATATACCAGAGGTGGGGAGCCTATGACCCGCGGGTCAGACACTGACCCTCGAATGCTTTTTAAGTGACTCACGCATTGAGTTTTATATTCTTTATATCATGAAAGAAAGAACATAAACGATCGAAAATATTATAAATAGGAAAAATAATAAGGAAAAATAAGGAAAAATATGTTTTATCAAATTAAATTAAAATTAACTAAAAAAAGATAAATTATAGATATTTTGTTAGCAAATTTTTGGTGTTTCTGAAGTAAGTATTTGTAACCTTTTTACCACATCCTCCTACCTTTCCAAATGACGCCACCACTTAGTGGTTCACGAACTATAGTATTAAAAAAAATTAACAAAATTTGACCACTTCACAAAAAGGTTTGCCACTCCTGACCTTATATCTATGTAAATATATTATTTCTATTATTTTATAATCACACTTAAATGTTAAAGATTATTATCATTAAATAATATTAAAATAATACTCCTATATTATAGGGGAAAGTTGGGTATTTGAGAACATCGGCTAATTAAAAACAGTTAAATTTTAATTATTTCTTTATTTAAAAATTTTTTATTAGTGTTTGAATTGAGAAGTGTGTGCTTTATCGTTCCTGACAGAAAAAAATATTTAAATTGGCGTTCGCATACTGTCACGGTAAGTAAATAATTAAAATTTGATCTTTTGTTACAATTTTTGCCGTATGTAAAAATCTTTGAAAAAATTATTTCTTGACCTTTAGTGCGTATTTTTTTGTTATTATCTTTCATTTACAATTCATTTATTAATTTTATGTGGCTATTTAAGTTAAATGAAGAAAATATTTTAAGTATCGAGCATTTTAATATGAATTGTCTAAATCGGGTAATTTGGAACGATTTTCGCGGGGTAAATGTGGACGTTTCTTATTAATATGTAAGAAATGAATTATTTTACAATTTTTTCGAAGAATTTTCTTATTTTAAACTCTGATGCAACGTTTCGTTTTGTTGACTTGTTGTTGTTGTTGTTTTGTTTGATCAATTTGTTTGGATCAATTTTATTTTGTGCTGTTGTTTTCAATAATTATGATTGTTCTACGGAAAAAAAATTCTCTCTTTAGATGCCCAGAAATTACACAAGAAAACAACACCGCGGTACACAATTGAAAATCTCCAACGCGCGAGACAAGATGTGAGATGTCGACGACTTTCTTTAAGCAAAGCAGCAACAAAATACGGAGTACCAAAATCAACATTATTTCGACAAGTGCATCTAGAAGAATTTAAAAAACCGAAAAAAGGACGACACCCTGTCTTCAATCATAGTCACGAAAATCAATTGGAAAAATACATCCTCGATTGTTGCGAGTCTTTTTATGGCATCACACCTAGATCACTACGAAAGATTGCCTTTACATTTGCTGAAGCCAACAAATTGAGCCATAAATTTAACCAAGAATCTCAGATGGCTGGTAAAGACTGGTACTAGTCATTCATGTCTCGACATCCCTCCATCAGTCTACGAACTCCAGAAGCAACGTCACTTAACCGAATACAAGCGTTCAACGCCACCGAAATTAAACTGTTTTCCAAAAATTTTCCTAGTCATCGTATATTCAACATTGATGAAACCGGCATCAATACTGTTCAACGAAATTCGAAAATATTGGCTCCAAAAGGTTTGAAGCAAGTTGGAAAAGTGACAAGCGCTGAGCGCGGTATCGCCACTACCGTTGTTTGTGCGATAAGTGCAAACGGTATATATGTACCTCCAATGTTTATCTTCAAAAGAAGGCGTATGTGTGACCTGTTGCTGAATGGCGCTAATAACGATATGATTGGCACGGTTTCTGATTCTGGTCACTTACATTTTTTCAGTGCACTGACATGTGCATACAATCGACAGTGTGAGCTCTACATGGTTAACAATCCTGGCAAACGGATCACCCAATACAAAGTGGCCGAGCTGTTTACTAATGCGTACAACAAGACAGCCAACATAAGCAAAGCGATCAATGGTTTTAGAGTGACTGGAATTCATCCCATCGATACGGACAAGTTTAACAAATGCTTCGCAAATATGCCTTTTATTGATAAATTCAACACTGCTGACAGGCATGACAGTCCACATACTACTTCCGTTCGTAATACTACTACTACTACTACAGCTGAGAAAACAATTCCTGTGGACGATCAACCGACAACATTACACAACCATAATCATGAACATCAAACCGATTTAACCATACACACTTTTCTTGCTCCGTTAACTTCTGTGCTCCTATCTGACATAGCCAATGTACCGATCATTCCTAAAATAGATACTTCACAACGAAGAAAAAGAAAACATTCTAAAATTTTATCCAGCACTCCATAAAACATCAATTAGAGGAAAAACAAAAACGGCAAACTGCAAAGAAAAATAAAAATATTCAATTACAACAACGAAGAAGTACAACGAACCCACCATCAGTCAACAATACAGTGGTCGTTAGAAATTTGAAAACGGCGTTCGAGGAAAGTGACGGCGTGGACTATTATTGCATATTCTGCACGGAAAAATATGAATCACCCCCAAAAGAAGACTGGATTATGTGTACCAAATGTAAGAAATGGGCCTATGAGGCATGCACGAACGGTCAATACATGTGTAATAATTACGTCTGTGATTTGTGTGAAACATAGTTAATCATTAAAATTTATATTATATATATTATCATTACCCAATGCAGTTTCTATTTCCCCCGTGGATTGATTTCAATTACCCCACATACTACCGGGGAAATCGGAATGGCAATAGTTTTTATATTCTATATTTTTGTTATTCTAATGTTAATTTAAAAAAGTTTTGTGGTCAAATTATTAAAGTAGATAAGTTAAAGTTTATGTTATAGCAAAAGTTTACTAAAATTGTTTTTTTATTTTATTAATTAGGATAATTTAAAGTTTATTGTTCTCAAATACCCCACTTTCCCCTACTTCTTCTTAACTATACCATTACGCAAATTTGATGTAGGTAGATATATGGAAAACTGAATACGGTTGTAAGAATATAGCGACCGTCGAATCCGAAAACCCATGAAAAAATTTGGGCTTTTGGAGCTTTTATTGGGATTGGAACTCAGGACCACTGGCATATAGGGCAACTATCTACAATCTACATTCTACATAGTCAACCACACCGCTAAGTGACCTGATAATATATAGCATTTTTTAAATATTTCAGTTTAAATCTAATAATAACTTACTTACCAAAAGCTACTAAAATATGTCGAATGTATAATGATATTAGTTAAAATTACAACAAAAATCAAATTAACGTTTGTTTCAAAACGAAAATACTATAAAAACAAACTAAAAAGCATTTTTTCACACGTATCGAACCATTTTAAAATTTTTATCCAGGAAGAAAAGCTTAAATGAGTTAATCTGAATTTGGATTCCCAATTAACAACGATTTGTGAGTTAAAGATTTTAATATTAAATATTCAAATTTTCATTGTGATTCTTTTAATTAAATTACATTTAAAGTTGATAAGAAAAAATTAAAATAAATTATTACATACTTATTCTAATTATATTTTTCATTCTGATTTCTGAATAGGCTTTTCTAATGAATCAAGGTTGTTCTTTGTCTTCAACTACAATTAGTTGTACTAATACCTTCAACTCAGTTCATTTAGTTGGAATTAAATCAGTTGGGACCCAAGTTACCATAACTTAATTGTAATATTAGTCTAACTTTAAAATAAAAAGGTAGGTACGTTAGGTACTAACACCACATTTTAAAAAAATCAAGTCCTAATTAAAATATAGTAGTACAGATTCATTAAGTCCAGTAGTTAGACATTTTTTGGATTGAATTGTACTTATTATTTTGGAAATGTAATAACTTGCAATAACTAGCTTTAATTTGGCATTTAAATATTAATATTTGACCTAAGTTTGACTTGATTTTAAGTCAAAGTTAGGCCAAGTAACTTGGAAGTCAAGTAGTGAACCTTTAAAGTCTAATAGTTATCTACCTATGAAATATGTATATATAGTTACTTAATACTTATATAAAAAACTAACGGCAGTTTAAAAATGGTAAGTAAACAATGTAATTTATTAAAAAGTATTAAATAAATAATTTTAAAATTTCTAAAAAGTGAACCAAAATAACTCGCTAGACTCTACTTTATAATTTCTAAAAATTTTGAAAATTAAAAATACGATTTTAGTATTATCTTTGTAAAATTGAAATGAGAAATCTATTTGAATATATTTTTTTTTAATAATGTTTTAAACTTTCTGCAATAAAATTGCATCCTATAGTTCAATATGGTCCATTGACTTGAATATTATTTGTCAAATGGTTTGAATTGTGATCGTATATCTTCATTTTTACCATAAAATTAACTGCTTTTTAGTTTAAAAAAAAAGAGAAATTTTGCGTTGTACTTTATTATCAATTAAATATTAATTGTTCATGTTATCAAAAGTCCTTATGAAAATTGTAATTGAATTTAATCGCAGTCATATGGGGTCATGCATATAAATGTTTTTGTTATTTTGCTTGAAAATCATTTAATATCTTAAGGTAGAAAAGTTAGAAAAGATAAAATACGCATTTAAAAAAGCATTTTCTATTGAAAAAAAAACGTTATAAAGTATAATTATACGTATACCTATCAAAAACTTTGAAACAAAAATTTGTAAAATGACCGAGTCGAGTTAATGTAGAAATAAAGATTAAAAATAAATAAGTCAATACGCAATTAAGTATTTTATATTAAAGCTGGAAATTATTAAACGAATAAAAAGAATTATAAAAGAATGTTCACTTTACTGAAGAAATAGTTTCCTGAATTATTTCTCTTATCGCTAATATGAGTTTTAATTACACAAAAAAATATATCAACAAACGGTTTAATATACATACGTATAGACGAATGTTTTATTAAGAATTTATTCTATAAATCAATTTCTGTGAAATGGTCACTTGTTACGATAAGCTTTAACGTGTTGGCCAAATGGACTTCTATCGTTTAATACTTGAATAATTTTATACATATTTACACTCATAAAATACATAACTATATATCGTATTCGTGATTCAACCAAGACGTTTGCATCTCCTCAACTTAGTCAGCAGCCAGAAAAGGTTTAAGTGAAAACTAAACTTAAGTTATATTCAACGTATAATAAAATTGGTAATTGTGGTTTTCTTTAATCGTTAAAAAAATTATATTTTTAACACCATGGCATCATTTCCTTCTGTTTTTCATGACATGAATAATAGCATTGTACACGTTTCTTTGAACGTAAGTGAAGTTAAAAATTCTATCGATAACTTAAAAACTGATTTTGAGGGAAAACTATTTGAGGTGTTTGAAATTTTAAGACTAATTATTTGTGACATTAAGCGCGAAAGAAACGCTAACTTAGTATTTTACGGAATCAAAGAGTATGAAAATGAAACGTTTTACTACTTGAAGCATGTTGTAAGTGAGATAATAACAAAAGTTATGAAAGTTGAAAATTTTAATCCCAACGAAATTATTTCTACTAAACGCCTTGGGAAGTACGGAAATAACAATCGTCCAGTTTTGGTGGGTTTTGCAATGGTTTCGACACAGTACAAAATTTTACACAGCTCCAGAGCATTGATGGGGACGAATTTCTGGCTGGATAGAGATTACTCTGCTCAACAGTATAGGAAAGTAAAATTGATGAGGAAAATTCAAAGAGATATGCGTCATGATGGAATCACCGTTCAAAGGCATGGACTTTTATTGATTATTGGAAATGAAAAATTAAGTCTAGAGGATTTTGAGAAGAAAGAACATGAAGCATTCGCTAAATATACAATTGGTTTAAACGATAAATTTGAGGCTGCTCTTAAGAATTAGTTTTAGATTCATTTAACTGCATTTATTCAATATATTAAAAGGTATTCTTGTAAACGTATTTTGTTTTAATTATTTAACTTTTAACTTTATTTTTTTTTAGTTATTACCAAAATTAAAATTTTTCTATTACTGTAGGAAAACTACAAGCGTAATTATTACCTATATTCATCTAAATAATAAGACATTTAACGAACAATCCCAACACTTTAAAAGTAAGAAAGCATTTCTTCAAAGTAGCATCAATAGATTACCATAAAGGTACGTATTTTTACAGAATATAATTACAATATATTTACATATTAATTTTAATAATTTTTAGGACTTTTGGCTGAAACAGCTTACCTATTTTACACTTAAAATGATCTTAGAATGATCATCTTAATATGATCAAAATCCACATGCCATAGTGATATGATGATAAATTATTTGATTAAATCCTTGCGAATTCAATCAACTGACAAGAACTATTCGCTGTCACAGTTTTTGGAGTTCTTTAGTCAAATCGAGGTCTGGTAATCTTTTAATGGAGAAATAATTATGCAAGCGGATCACATAATGTTAACCATGAAACAGTAAAATATTTTCCAATAGAATGAGGATCCCAACACATACTTTGTGGAAATGAACTAGATATCTGATATCTCGATTCTTGAAACTGTTTCAATTCTAGTAATAAGTATCTAGATCCGAGATATATTGTATTTTGCCAAGTCTAGAGAGTTTATTTTTATAGGTTGGATCAAATTATCAATTTTATACTTCCTTGACATACCTATTACTTTCCACTCTTTAACAAAATATATTATCTTAAAGAATGTAGGTAGTAGTATATATATATATATATATATATATAGGTAATATTTCTCTATGTACCCCCTCCCCCCATAATTGTTTATATAAGTTGTATACATATGTTAAAAATGGAAAAATAAATTAAATATTTTATGTTGTAGAACAGTATCTATAGCTTCTGTAAAAGAAGATAAAACTGTAGTATAATAGCATTGATATAATAGTCTGTGGAAGGATATGTCGGTCACTAATGACAAAAGTAGTTAATGCAACAACTACAACAAAATAACAATTATTTTATATTATCTAAAGAAGTTATTATAAATAAATCTTTTATATCATAAATTAATTTTATGCGTTATTTTTATACAAATTAAGATCTTCAACAATATTTTATCTTAATTGTTAATTATATAATGTTTAAGGAATACAATAAAATACTTGGTTTTATCAATTTAACAGTTATTTATACTTTACTTTAGAAAATGAAAATTACAAAAACACGCAATTGGGCGTTAGGTGAAAATTGTACCAACACCTATCAGTTAGTGTCGTTATACACACATAATATTATATAGTTATACTATAAATATTATGTTTCGTACAACATATTTTTAATAAATTTTAATAAACTATAATCTATAGTCGATTGTTAAATAAACTTTGTTTGCAACTTGGAAAAAAAAACTAATTTAGTTACCTACTAATAGGCCACATTTGCCATGAAAAGGGGCAAACATTATGCTTGGATATGCTAATCAGACATATAAAAGAACTGTGTATGCAACAAGCAGTACTTTCATGTTATACTAAATGCCGCCAAATGTCAAACTATTGTAAAAACTACAAAATAATATCATTAGATGCATGATAGCCAGAAATTAAATGAATAATTTGAGACATTTTGGTGGAAAAAAATACTTGTTAAGGCTTTAGTAGGTCATAAATTGAAAAAAGGATCATACTTTAAGAAGATTGTAGTATTCCTTCTTATCTGTTTCGATGCGTTTCAAATATTGGCGATCATCATTAATATACGGGTTTAGTTAGTGGTACTATGGAATAATTCTACAGAACTTATGTCAAACTATGTATGTTCTAAAATTGGCTAGCTTAGCTATGATGTTCTTTTTCTTCCAGACGAACTTTTAACATTTATTTTACTTTGTAGGATACGTTGCAGAAGGTCATACTATATATCTACATATATACTTTTTACACATATGTATGACCTAAGTACTGAGGTTTTCCGCATTTAACTATTGTAACTAATACTTGCTCCTTTTCCATTTTACGTAATACCTACCACAATATTGATCATTTTCTCAGTCCATGATATTCTCAAAATTCTTCTGTACAACTAAAGTTCAAAATAATGCTTTCATATTGCTTAGCAAAATCTTCAATCTTTTTAAATTTTTTTGAACTAAAGATATAGAGCAATTTGCTTCTCGTAACTTCTAAAACCCATATCTTCCTTTACTGCCAAAGACATATTTGTTTGTGATCATTAATTACAACCCAGAATCAAATTATCGTTTTAAACATATTTTTAGAACTAATGTTTCAAAAAACCCACTTAGTGGTGTATGTTATTGTTTCCCGTATCGCTCGTAATTCTAAGTTCGAATCCCAATGAAACTTTATTGAATTTTATTTTGGGTTTTCGAATTCAGCGTTTGTTAATGACCATAGATTTTGAAGTTACCCTAACTAAAAAAACATGCTTCAAAATAAAATAATTCAATGTAGGTATTTCATAATATATTATTACCATTGATTATTATTACTGATTACATAACTCACGATTCTTATAAAATTAAAAGTAAATAAATATTATATATAAAATATATAAATAAATAAGTATCTGTATATTATTGTCAGTGACGGATTTACTAGCAGGCTGAGTAGGCTGGAGCCTAGGGCGGCAGATTATAGGGGCGGCAAATTTTAGGCCACAATTTCAAATACAAACCATAAAAATACAATTTCATGGACAACAAAATTTTAGTTTACATACTTGTGAATTAGGGTATCGAATTGTGTAGGTCGGTAGGGGCGGAAAAATTTAAATAGCCTACTGGCGGCTAATATGTAAATCCACCACTGATTATTGTTCGCATAATTGATTGATGATTATCGGCAGACGTGCAATCAACGTGTTTAGGTTAAACGAAACAAAAATTGGGAAAACATTAATTTAGAAATTTAAGAAATGTTTTCTAACAGCTGGGAAATATCTATGCTTACATCAATTTAAAAGTATAGGTAAAATTTAGAAGAACAAGTAAACAAGCTTGAGCAAAGAATACAAAAATTTTTAAAAAGAATAATTTGGTATTCAATGATTTGGAAATACAATTACAATAATAATAATAATCTTCAGGTCTTAATACTTAATATACGAAGAAATTATCAAGTGAAAAGACCAGTTATATGTTTTAACTATCTATTTTTCTTTTATATACAGCGTTTCGTCGGTCTTATCAGGTATCTTGAATATAACTGTGATCTTTTCACCTGATATTTACAATAATAGATACTAAAATTAGAAAAAATAATTTAGAAAATATCATCATTATTCTGGTCATAGATGCTCTCAGATAATGTAGTTTTTATTTCTTCATCAATAGTGGACAACCTCGGAGTCTTTGGTGGTATGAGATGTTCTATACTCTTGCTTTCGGGTACCAGTGGGTCGATCAGAAGCAAAGAAAGTGATGGCAAGTTCCAAGCGACTACCATTGATAAAGGTAGGATAAACTTTTTCAAATTTGTTAAACCCTTAACACATTCCTTGCAGACTCGATAGAATATAGATCTATCGGATGCCTTCCCACTCGCAGCTACGAACCCAATAGATCTATCAAGTAAGCCCTGTACGTAAAAATCTTCCATACAAGGGATTACTTGTTTACCTGGGAAACCGACCGACGGAGAAACCTTCATATATCATTTTTAACGCTACTTTTTAGACCCCCTATTAATGTGTTAAACACATCTTAGACTTGACTTTCTAAAAAAAAAAATAAATAAATAAATAAGGTCTACCAAAAACAAATATAATTATGATTACTTTTCGAAACTGAATTTTGCATGTTGTACCATCAAAAAATGTGGCCTTACTCGTCTTATCCCATCGGTTTTTTAGTAGTATTGCCGCTGCACACCTTTACACCCATCCCAGCTTTGCCTTCCCATTGCAGTCCATTTGTATGGCAACACCACAGCAAGTAAGGCAATGCCGGTTTTGCTGGGGAACAATTCCGCTTCTAAAAACTTAATCGTTATAGGTAACTATCCATTATAGGTGGGTAGCTATCGATCGAACAGAATACTGTTGAAGAATTCGATCAATTTCAGGCAGTTCCATTTTTACATGTGAAATAAACATTTTTTGTTATTTTCATCATTGAAAAATAAAGCATACTGCGTTTATTATTTCCATAACATAAGGTATTTTATCATTTATGTAAACTGGATGAAAATTTAAAAACAAAACAAAAAATAAACTTAATTATTAAAATTTAAATAAAAGCTTTGTTAATTAATATTATCTTATCGTACCAAATTTTATATGAGTAACCAAGCCGAAATTTATAATTTTTACTCGACCGCCGAAAGAGTTTAATGTTTTTTAAAAATTTCCAAGTAAAACCATTAAAAAGAACACAATTTTATTCACAATCACTTATTGCTTAAATTAAATGACACTTGAATTCCACTAAATGTACAAATGTTTTAATTCACAGAATCGTGTAGAATTATATAGAATGTCTTAATTAATTCTCTATTGATAACGAAACTTTCTGGATTCTTCTATTTAAATCGATTGTTAAACATTTAAAAACGTTCGATCGTTTTTAGTGGATGATTGTTTAACAGTCCATCTCTTTTTATAACGCATCTTGTTATTTTCTTTTTTGACCGTCACATGCATTACATTTAATAATTTCAAATGAAAGTAATGGCCGTAACGACCTCAACTAGAAGGTATGATGCACACAGGCTTGAAATACCAAAAGTAACATTAACATTTTCCTAAAAAACAAAATTTGAAATTAAAAAGCACATACGAATTACAAGCTATTTTCACCCATTACAGAGCTTTTCCTCTATTATTATCACACCCAGGTAACGCAAAGTTGCCTATCCGTAGCAATATGATAATTTGCATTTTATATTTATATAGTTGAACATTTATAAATTTAATCTAATTCTAAATTGTTGTTCAACTAACAACCGAAGTAATCAAATACATCAATTAAATGGTATTTAGTATAAATCTATTGTAATAATATATAATTATAAAGAGGAGGCCAAAGCATCGTAAAACTTTAACCAGTCGCTATTGTCTAGAACAGCGGTCGGGGAACTTTTTTAACCATTACCCGAAATTACTTTTGCCTAAGTCGATATTACCCCCCCCCATTTTGAAAAGGAGGCAATCAAAGTGGGTAAATGTACGATTAATGAAACATTATTTGTTGAATTAATTTACACGAATGAAGAAAAATTGCATGAAAATAATAAGTATGTAACATAGACGACATAGACAAACAAAAAAAAAATGTTCATATTGGGACAAACAAAACAAAAATTAATTGAACACTTTCCCCTTCAGGTTTTGGAGAGTTGATGTTGCTTCATTTTTGACACAATAACTTCAAAGTTGGGGCTTTTTGATTTAAGTTTAAAGAATTGTTTGTAAAAATACTAAGTAACACGTTTAAAAACAGCAAAGTAGAAAAAATTTCTTGTTCCCCCCAAAAATTTCATTTTTACCCCATTTGGGGTAATTTACCACGATTCCCCGACCACTTGTCTAGAAATGTTAGAATAAAGTATAACATTTTAATCTTAAAAAATTAGCTTTATTTTAAACAAGCAATTTCACAGCTCAAAAATAAATTTATTTCATTTTCTTTTCATATTCCCACTGCATTAATTCTGTAGATACTTGACAGAGAAAATATACACAAGTAATCAATATAAAATTACTAAAAAACCATCCATCGATTAGTTTTTTTACATAAAACAAACCAATTTCGTTCCCTCCAAAAAAGAAAAAGTTTGAAACTCCTGAAGTAATCATAAGAATAGTTGAAACAATGCACGTGAATCGTCTATAGTTTCTTGGGCCTAATTTAGACTCAAAATTTTGTATAAAAAATTGTGTACTAGCAATCCAATAGCAAAAATTTTCAACTAGGATTCCTATGTAGTTCAAAATAGTCCAAATCAAAATAAATAGTTGCATTCCATGCCATATAAAACTAAAACTGAAGCATAGAAATGAAGCTAAAAGCTTTCGAAGAGTTGATTTCTTTTGTCTATCACCGTATGGTAAGTAAATGTATCTAAAAAAATAAATGTTTATGAGATTTAGTTGTTTTTTAGTTAATCATTTTTATTACCTTAAAAGAAATGAATATAAACCACAATCAAAATATTTCCACATGTAAGAATATAAATGTACTCGGCCAATACAAGTTGGTGTAGCTGGAGCCGGAAAATTTTCAGCTTTCATAATACTGGTTGATAAGCCATACATAACTACATATTTCAATTGGAAAAACTGACCCATACTATATCCTAAGCCGTAGACAGCCCAGAAACTTGTTTCAACAACCTAAAATATAATTATTTTTCTTGAAAATTTCAATTACTAAAAGCTATTATTATACAAACTTCTATGTGCAACTGCAATACTGTTACATAGACAAAATGTAAAATAAATTCAGTTACAAACAGCCATCCCGTATATCGTAGTAAGTTAAAGGCCAATCTTTTATATCTTGCAATCAGTTTCCAATTTTGTTTTTCATAATTACTATAATTACTTGCGAATTTACAATACAAATGTATGGGACCAAAAAAAATTGTCGGTAAATAAAAAATATAGGAAGTCATGTGTATCAATGTTTTATTGATTGTTTCTTCAGTTTTTGCCGAATTTTTTCTGTACTCTTGGGTAATATCTAAAGATGCGCTGGTGCATCTCAATGTTATCCACGAAATTGTTATCATTAACATATAATATAAATCCTCGTCATTGTTAACTATTGAACTAAATATGTCATGAACTACAAAGCGTAGTATATTTATTAAAAAAATAAATAAAATAGAGAACAACCAAATGGTCAATTGGCTTGCGTTTATAAGAATTAGAAACACATATATCAATGGTTGAAATACGATAAAAATTAATGATGTTAAACCAAATAAATTCCAACAAAATGTTAGACTAATACAAATATACCAAAGTGGTATGAGTTTAAAATATTTTAAGAATCGTAAAAATTCTGCTATAAGTAAGTGTAGAGAGACCCAAGGAAGCATCACCGGAAGATAAACTAAAACAAGTCTCCATTCATTATCGGAGACATCTTTCATTCGATTATTTAATAACTTCCATCCTGGCTCAAAATATAAATACTTTTGATTGTATGGATTAATATCTGAAAAATATAAATTATTATTTATAACATAAAAACTCAAATTAAAATATTTTATACTTTGAGAAACAATGTATAAATTCCAAATAGCATAGGCTACAGAACAAATCCATAATACAAAATACGCGCCAGTTTCAGCAGGTGATAATTTTGCAACTATCTTCATTACTCTCACAGTTTACAAAAATATTTGTTTTAAAATGCCGCTTTCTTTAACACAAAAGATATTTTGAATCATAGCTAGGTATTGTGGAATATATTATAAAACACCAGTTATACATTTCACATTAATTTTCACCTATTTTCACGAAGCATTGCATTCAATTGATTCAATTCTTGACGAAACTAAATCAACCAAATCAAAATCAATCTGCTTTTGAAACAAGTTATCTAAACCAGTAGTTAACAAAATGTTATAACAAATATTTCAATCAATTGGCCCATTAGATTATTAAGGATTGATTGAAATCGTTGAAACCCATTAAAGGCTAAAGCAATCAAAAAATGTAGATTAAAAAAGATAATCCAAGAGGTTCAAGATATGTAAACAGTAGATCTAAGGTCATATAGGACATATTACGATTTACGACTTATCCCAACTTATACACAGAAATTTTCTGTAGGTCTTAAATTTAAGGATTCGACGGGGATCGAACTCAGTACCACTACCACCACATACTCGCGACGCATGTAGTGGAGAGAGCAAACCGCTCTCATACCACTGCGCCACTATGTGGATTGAAATATTGTTTTATTCTGGATTATTTCTGAGTTTTGTCGATCAGAGTGATAAGAGCCTAATTTCCTCTGAAAAAATACCTAGCATACGTAGTCTACTTAGTGAGCACAAAATATTCAATTACGTAACTGATACAGAACTATTACATAGTTGAACATTAATTTGCGCTCATTAGATAGCGAAGGAAGTTGTAGTATTAGATTGTATTCTTATTCTAAACCAAGTACGGCTCATTTCTTCTCATCTATTAAGATTTAAGGATAACGAGTGCAATTAGTAGATGTTTAATTAGTTGTAAGGGTGGCTATTTTGATTACTTAACAAAATAGGTCACCAGCGTGCTTCCGCAGCAAGCACACTTGACTTATAGCTTAACAGTGAAAAATTAGTTTAAATTTAAGCCCAAATGTAAGTCAAGTAACTTGAAAATCAAATCAAGTAGTAGGTGAATCCCTTATAACAAAAGTTATTTTTAAAAATCAGGTACCCAACATTCAAAAAATTCTTCGGGTGGTATTTCAAAAAGTTGCAAGCGGCGACTAAATCGTAAATTAAGCTTTGGTTGTAAGAAATTTTCATTTCGTTCAAGAAATTGAATTTTTGAATAACATATTCGGTGTATTGAAAAAGTTATTGGGAATCTTTTCCGTTTAATGATCAATTTCAAATTCTTAAGCAAGCATTCTTTAAGCTTGTACATAGTATATAAAAATATATAATGTCCCGCCATAAACCTTCATACAATGAAATATGCCCCTAGAAGATCCGATTACACAGAACGTACTAAAATCCACCATATAAATGCGAAAAATTAACACGATGGACGCGATGTCTACACTAAAGAACCACGATGTAATACATTGCAATTTTGGAGTAGATACTGCAACTGTTACATCGTATTTACATGTATGAAGCAAGATACATTTTCGAATTACAACCGCAATGAAATATAAAATTCTTTAAGTAAATTATGTTACGCCTCATTTAGTGAAAATTCAGTGTTTCTACGAAGTGAATCGAATGTTGATGTA
This sequence comes from Sisyra nigra, assembly GCA_958496155.1. Lineage (NCBI taxonomy): Eukaryota > Metazoa > Arthropoda > Insecta > Neuroptera > Sisyridae > Sisyra > Sisyra nigra. Next base: position 36,225,564 of record OY292313.1, on the reverse strand, counting down.
TCAGTCTAAAACATCTCACAACAAGTGTTAACTACAGGCAAAATTTTCATAACACCGCCGACGTCGTGCTATTCGAGCGTGTACGTGATGTAATCTGCATTTACACTAAGTTTACAACGTAACATACTGTGGAAACGAATCCGCTAGGACAGATCATTTTAAACAATTATGATCACCATTATTTTTTATATCACGACTGTATAAACACAGAAAATTTCTGTTGGTCAATTTTAATCTTAGGTCTATGATCTTAAGTCTAGGATTCAATGGGAATCGAACCCGAACCACCAACCAACTAATTCACCAGACCCAAACATTTCATGAAATTGAATTTAAACAGAAAAACCGAACTAAGTAAATATTAATACAAAACAAATACTTCATCTCTCCACCATTATAATCATTTATTTGATATTTTTACATAAGAATCTTGCTTTATAAAACCTATATTATATAAATAAAATTGTACATCTAATAAGCTACCGATTTTTTCTATTTGTAAAAATATTAAGATATTTCCCTCGCGTCATCTCTTTGGCTTCTTCTTGTCCTAGTTGATAAGCCATGTCGTGCAACTTCTTAACTTCTGAAATCAGTCCATTCATAGTCAATGCGCCAAGTTCTTAAAAAAAAATTAAATTAACAAAATATGCTTAATAAGGATTGAACTATATGTTTACGAAGCAATAAGTTGATATCCTCGTTGGTTAGTCCTTTCGACCATTGTGGCGGTGAATTACTAGGAGGTGTAAAACAATTCACGAACTCAGTGACGCCTGGCACTAATTAAATAAAAAAAGAAATCAAGAATCTGTTATAACACCGAAAAAAGTAATATAATATGAAATATTTTCATTAGATTTCCAACTCGAGTTGTACAGTTTTGTTGTATAATACAATCCAATACATCTATACGGTGTTTTAAAAGAAGACAAAATAATTTCAATTTAAATGCAAAGAAAACACCTTTAAAATGTTCTTGATTATATGATACAACTGCATCACACAACCCATATTCAAAAGCAGCCATTGCACAACATAATCTATGAATACACGATCTGAACTGTCAAACGATTGTTTTATTTGATAAATTTAAGATGCCAACATGTCGCTTATAACTAAAAATGACTTACAATGGATAGATGTAATTTTCAAACAACAAATAATAGAAACTTACTCCTCTCAGGCCACATTTCAGGTGATGAACGATCCAGTTTTTCTAAGCTTAATAGGTTCTCATCCAACGGTGGTTCAAAACTGTCTAAAAATGGATATGTAAATTATCACTATTTTAAAGATTAAACGTCAAAAGTATGAAAATATTATTTTTATTTTTCAACTTATTAAATTTTCAAGTTTTTCACGGTGATTGTATGCTACAATCATCGAGAAATAATTAACTAAAAAATTCTACCTTCTTGAACACTCCCGGGTTCCTTGTCTGCCATTTTAAATGTTTGAAAAGATGCTTCTTGATTCATTCCTATTGGTTAAAATTATCGTTTCCTGCGCAAGAATATTGGTTTAAAAATCAGCGGCAATTAAATACTTAATCAAATTTTGGGTTTTATAAATATTCTAAATTTGAATAAAATAAAAATAGTAAAATTATTTAATAAAATGAAAAATAGTTTTTATTTCTCCACAAAATTTAGTTTTATAACACTTGCTTATATAATAAAATAGAATTCCTGTGATAAGTCATGATGCTATTAAATACCTCATATGCTATAGCTACTTGTCAAAAACCATGTGGGTTTAGAAATAAGTTGCTTAACAGAAAATATAAAATAAAAACGTGTTATAAATATTTGTTAAATATATCTTTTATCAGTTAGTTAAAAGACTACCATTAGTCTATAATGTCACCAAAAAAAGTAACATATTTTCTTATTTTTATTTAGAAAAAAACTGAATGTAACCTATTTAATGAAAATACTTATTTTAGCCATTACGATATTTTCAAGAACCAGTGGAAAAGAATGAGGCACAAAAAAAAGTATCAAATAAGAAACGAAAAAATTTTCAAGTACAAAAAAAGAAGTCGTTTGAAGGTATTGAAACTATAAAAACTAATTTACGGAAAATAAAAAAAATTCCAAAACCACAGGTACACAATATATTTTATTAATTTTACCTCAAAAAATAAAGCTAAAGTGTTATTTCTTTGAAATTTTGTAGCCTAAATTGGAAAGAAAACCTATAGACAAGGAAACGTTAGAAAAATATAGACGGGGCGATGGAATTAAATCCGTACATAAAATCAAAACGTCTCTCCACAAGAAAATAATCGAAAAGAAAGAAAAGGCCATTGAATGGACTGCAGAACAAGCTGCTCGTGCTGAACTCTTATTAACCGAGGATGCCGGGTAAAATTTCAATTTTATTATTAACCTTTTATAATTGCCGAAGTAGCTCAGTTGGGAAAGCGTTAGACTGATTAACCTTTTATAAGTGCATCTTGCTTCTTTTGTTTACTTCAGTAACTTTAAAGGGCTATACACATTATCAGAATTGTTCCAACCCTAGCAGATTTTTTTCTACGGTGTAAACTCAGTGTAAAGGTTAAAACAAGTACACAATCGAATAGCACAGTGCAGTCCAATTTAAACTGTATGCTCTGTAAATGTAAAATATTTGCAAGGTGAGATTTCAGTGTGTACAGTGTAATCGGATGTGTTCGAGAACGACTTAAAAAATTTGAGAGTGGAATTTAAATCTTTTTTTTTTTCATAACTACACTTATTAATACTCCAATTTTATTTTGAAAATGCTATAAATCGGAAAAATGGCGTTCTGTTATGAAATAGACTTGGTTCTCTTTTTATGCGGTAGATACGTTCCACAGGAAAACGCATAAAAATAAATCGCACAAAAAAGGCTAGACACATGTATAAAAATAAAGGATACGTTCCATAATTTTTTAAAACCGCATAAAACTACATCAATGAGTTACAATATACCGAAAATCGCATAAAAAAGGTTTATTAAATTTCAGAAAAATATAATCTTAACATATTCCTTCTAAATTGATACCGAAAAATTTTACAAAAAAAAAAAATACAGAAAATTTATATAAAAGTTAATCTTTCTTCACATTTTTTCTTTAGAATTATCGTCGCTAAATGATAGTTTAGCATAATTTTTGAACTGGTTTGAAATCACTTTCATCAATAGAAGAGATAGTCAGTATATCAGATCATATCATATCAGATCTATGTCCTGAAGATAATGATTCTTCACAAGTAAAATTAGTCTCAATTTCCCATGTTGATTTTTTCCATTTGACAATATAAATCAGTGATTTAACTTTGCGATGTCTTTGCTAATTTTTTGTACAATTCCTGTTATCCAGAAATGCAATTCTGAAGCTCGCGTTGAAACTTGAAAGCTCGTTCAGAATTATCACACTCACCGTGACAGGAAGCGATACATCCGGAGACAAAATTCTCCTAAGTTCTTACCCTTTTAACATTTCAAAATGGTCTAAAATAAATATTTAAAAAAATGCTTCTTGAAATAAAAACCGCATAACTTCAAAACCGCATAAAAAGAGGATCGAGTGTATACTCAAGAGTCACTCAAATATACTTGAGAGTTATTAATGATATTTCCATTAGTTTAAAATACTCCAAGAAATGCTACCTTTTGTTTTCCTCTACTGTAAATCTTACAAAAACCTTAAATAAAAACTTCACTACGCGTGTCTAGTGTTTGAAAACTTTACATCCTAAAGAAAGCACCGCGTCGCGAAATTATTACAATGTGCCGCCAAATTTTAGAAATGCAAACAATAAAATATATTTTACATGTTTTTCATACAGATTTGTGTATAGCAAAATTGGATTCTGTTTTCTTTGTATTATATACTATTTTATTTTGCATTTAAAATTATTATCATAAACTATTTTGTGTATTATAAGTTACGTTCCATTAAGCTTTCACGATGCTCGAAATGCTCTTTCAGTAATGGAAAAGCACGACTGTAATAACATTTCGAGCATTGGGAGCGCCTAGTAGAACGCACCCATAGATACGTTAAATTGTTTTAAGCTTTTTTTATTATCAGTGCGATGCAAAATTTTGAAACTTTGAAGGGTGAACCGCAACAAAAAGAAAGTTGAGAATCACTAGTTTAAAGGGAGAAAATCCGATTTTAAAATCCTGTAGGGTTATTCTGTTCATCTGTTAAACTTATTTAAATTTTGCTTCAATTATTTTTTTTTAGATTATTAGAAGCTGATGTTGGAGAAAAAACATCTGAGTACAGACAGACGGATATAGTGGATAATGTCGATATAACTGCAGCTACAAAGTACTTTGAATTGCATTTAGAAGATTTTGGGCCTTATCGAATGCGATATACACGCAATGGAAGGCATCTACTTCTAGGTGGAAAACTAGGACATGTAGCCGCATTTGATTGGCTCACAAAAAAATTACATTGTGAAATTAATGTTATGGAATCGGTTCATGACATTTCTTGGTTGCATCAGGAAACAATGTTTGCAACTGCCCAGAAAAAATGGGTTTACATCTACGACAATCAAGGAATAGAAATTCATTGTATTAAGCAATTACATCGAGTTCTACGTATGGAGTTTTTACCGTACCATTTTCTACTAGCAACTTCTGTATGATACATTAATTTTAGTATAAAGAGCAATTATTATTATTTAAGTAAATCGTTTTTAGAGTGACCAGGGATATTTAAGCTGGTTAGATGTTTCAATAGGACAAATCGTTGCTCAACATCAAACACATTTAGGTAGATTAAACATATTGGCTCAAAATCCTTATAATGGCGTTCTTTGTTTGGGAAATACTAAGGGGACGGTTACAATGTGGTCTCCAAATTCAAAAACTCCTCTAGCCAAAATGTTGTGTCAAAAAAGTCCTATTACAGCTTTAGCAATAAATCCTAATGGAACGTAAGTGTTTTAACAATCTTAATATTTTGGAATGAAGTTTCTTATGATACGATATAAAAACTTGAATAATGTCAACACTTTTTTAATATCTAAAAATTAGCAATGTTTTATTACTTTGAAAACTTTAACTTATGATGTTTTTATATAAAAAGGAACTATTTTCCAACCGGGTATTCCATGATGCCAATGGTTTTTTTATATCTTCGAATTTATATTTAAAGGTTCATGGCAACATCTGGTACTGATCAAATAACTAATATTTGGGATATAAGGAATTTAAATGGACCGCTTCGAAAATACAGAACAGCATCTACAGTTAACAACTTGTCTTTTTCACAAAAAGATTTATTGGCAATGTCAATGGGAAATATTGTTGAAGTTTACAAGTAATATATATGAAATATTTAATAAGACCCACAGAATTATTTCATTGATAATTTTATAGAGATGTTTGTGTTGGGGAAGTTAAAGGGGCGTATTTACGGCATCGTATGTATAGTTTTACTGAAAACATGGCATTTTGTCCATATGAAGATGTGCTTGGAGTAGCAACCAACAATGGATTTGTTAGTTTACTTATACCAGGAGCGGGAGAACCCAACTACGATGCTTTTGAAGCTAATCCATTCCAAACAAAATCTCAACGACGAGAAGCAGAAGTGAAAGCTTTGCTTGAAAAAGTAAATATTTACATCTTATCGTTTGGAATACCAATTAATGATTGTTTCTGTTTAAGATTCAACCAGAGCTTATATGTTTGGATCCAAACACAATTGCAGAAGTTAACGTATCTAATTTACAAGAAAAAATTGAAACTAAGGAAACTTTAAAGGTATGAGAATAATAATAAAATAGGTAATCGAAACAAATGAAAGTACCGATAATTATTTTGTAGCTATTAAAACCACCAAAAATAGATTTTCAACCAAGGAATAAATCGAAGAAACGAGGAACATCTGTACAAAAAGCCAAGAATAAAAAGAAAGTCCTGGCACAAACAAAAAGGGTATATTTAAAAAAAAAAATTTTTGATTTCAAATTATTTATAATTCTGTCTTCATTTCACAGGAATTTGTTAAACAGTTAAAGACGGTCGAGGCCAATCTAGAAAAAAATAACAAAAAAACACTTAAAACGATGCACACATCAAGCGTATTTGATCGGTTTAAAACTAAAACGAATTGATTTGTAATTTACGATGAATTCATCAAAATAAATTAGTTTTATATTAATAAGCACCCGAGCCGTATGTTTTATCCCAAATTAGATACTGTTCTAGGTCTTTGTTGGAGACACTTGCGCGTACTCGGTTCAATGCAGATTCAAAATCTTCGAATGAAATGGGTCGAACCTTAAGTGTTTTAAAATGATTTTTTTTTTGCAAATCCAAAGTTATAACTTTAAACATACCTCATCTGCATGAATATTGTCTATCATTGATAAATTAATTGAACGAATAGGTCCTAAGGAGGCTTCAGCACATAAATTTTTCATATCAGCTCCTGAATATCCGTCTGTTAATTCGGCTATTTTCCTAATGTCTTGCTCGGAAAGAATATTTTTTTCAGGTCTCATTAAACGTTCAACGATTGTTTGACGTGCCTAAAAATAAAATAAATAATAAAATATATTTGTTGTTATTAGCACTTAATATTACTTTGAATTCTGGCAAAGGAATATATAAGCGTTTGACTAAACGGCGTCTGGCTGCTTCATCTAATTCTTGAGGTCGATTTGTTGCTCCTATGATTAGAATTCGCTCTTCCTCGCCAGTAGCGGCTCCATCTAATTGTACAAGAAATTCCGTTTTCATTCTTCGTGAACTTTCATGTTCAGTGTCACTACGTTGTGTTAATAAGGAATCAATTTCATCTATGAAGATTACCTAGTGAAAATGTAAACAATCTTAGAAATTATAAAAAGCAGATCATTATTATACACGCGTAAGAAGTGAAACTTCTTTGGTTATGTACCATTTTTACTTTATTTTACTACTATATAGTATAGGAGATATTAGGTTCGTTCTCACAGCGAACTGGATTTGGATTTAAACTGTTAAGTGTGCACATAGCAGATTTTTTAGTTTGAAATTCACATCAGCTGTTCCATGCAGTGAATGAGTGAGTGAAGCAGTGTTGCAGTTGTTCTCTGATTATTCTATCTATACGTTTCATACGCATTCACTGCATGGAACAATTGATTTGAATTTAAAATTTAATTGTGCGCACATTCAACAGTTCAAATCCAAATCCAGTTTGCTGTGAGAACGAATATTTTGTAACCGGGTTGAATTTCCGATTTTTAGTTTTCACCGGAAATATACGCTTTGAGGTCCCTTTAATTCGGAAAAAATGGTTTTTAGAAGCTATTACACATTCTATTGTAATGATTTTTTCTCTAAACGAGTTTCCTTCAAAAATGTTTGCATCTCACCGCTGGTTGATGGCATTTAGCTACTGCAAACAAAGCTCGAACCATTTTTTCTCCATCCCCAATCCATTTGGAAGTTAACGATGATGCACTTATACTAAAAAATGTCGAATGACTTTGAGAAGCGATACATTTTCCAATTAATGTCTTGCCCGTTCCAGGTGGTCCAAACAGTAATATTCCTTTAGGTGGTCGACGTAGCCCCGTGAAAATATCTGGACGTAATAATGGCCAGACTACAATTTCTTGAATGGTATTTTTTGCAAATTCTAATCCAGCAATATCGTCCCAAGTAATAGGACTACCAGAGTCAATTATTTCTGATCTAATTAATTCAACCATTTTTGGATCAATGTTTTTTAAACGTTCATCTTGCTCTGTGTCTTCTTCAAAAGATTTTGGTTTTTCTTCTTCTCTAAAAATGTGTAATACAATTTTAATATTAGTAATATGCATTTTAAGAAAATTTTCCTTACGGTTGGTTGATGGGAGGTATAAATTTATTTTGAACTGTTCTTCGACCTCCTAATGATTTTTTATTGGATCCATAGTTAAACATAGTTTGTTGTTTGTTTGCTTGACTATTTCCGGTTGTCTGGTTCTTCTTTGCATTTTGTATAACAAGTTCATCTTTTGCTGTTCGGAAATTATTGCAAATTTTTGGTCCCTCTTTTTGTAATGGACGAGGTTCAACATTCAACTTATTGAAACTATATTTTGTAGAATTTGTATTCTTGTAATGATCTGTATTAGGTTTGTTAAAATCATTGCTAGAGGAGCTTTTGGTTATAACTTCTGGTTTATGCAATGCAGGTGAATTCATTTTATTAATACTTTTAAATTTAAAGCTATGGTTTGGATTGCTTTGACTTGCAAATACAAACTTTTGTTGGGTTTCATTTTCAGTTTTTTTAATATCATGAACCAACTCATTTTTATTACTAGTAGGAACTGCATGATTTTTGCAAGTCGTTAAACTCAATACATTTTCTTTGTTGATTTTCAATAAGCAATTTGCATTGTTCTCATGAGGAAACGGTTTTATTAAATGTGCCAACGAATCTAAATTGATACCACTTTTCCATACCATCGGAGCCCGATTTTGGTTGTGGGAATTGGACGATATTGATGAAATTAAATCGGCATAATTATTTACACCTCCTTTGTTTCTATCGTCCACAATATTTGAATAATCTCTCAGATCTTTTTCTAACATAAAGCATGTTGTATCATTTTCGAATCTATAAAAAAGTGTTATTTAAGATATTTGGTAATCTTGGCGTTTAACGTTGGAAATTATTTTTAATATATGAATTCCTGCTGTATATTTCCCTACAAGGTGAATATATGAAAGTGTTTTTCGTATAAAATGGAATTTAGATGGAATTCTAATATGTTAGGCATATATCCTAAGATTCTAACTACCTATGAGTTAAGCACAACGCATTTTGCGCTTTGAAACTACTACATAGTTAAACATAAATTATTAATTATCATATATAAATAAACAAACCGAAAAAATATAATTTAAATTATAAATATTGATAATTTGGTGTTTAACTGTAAATTAACAGTTTTGTAGATTTCTTCCTCAAATTTTGCCATGAAGCTTAACTTTTTATCAAACTTAAAGCATTTAGATTATCGGGAAGCATCGGAAATATTCTATAACTTGTAGATAATCCAAAAAAAATATTTTATACTATAGCTGTGCCCGCGATTTTGTTCACGTGAGTTTTACAACGTTGTTTATAAAACTTTTCAATATACGATATTTAAAGACTCACCAAAGACATGCATAAAAATATTACAATGAATTATTTTGTATTCCTAAATTTATATTTTTCTTTAAAAATGAGGCGTTTTCCCGCAACAAAAAGTATCAAAGATATTGACCCGGATAATCAGCTATCATCATACTAAATTTCATCAAAATCTATCCAGTAGTTTTCACCTGATGCGACAACAGACAAAATTTTTAAAAATCGCGAATTTGGCCTCTATATCGATGATAACAACTTTTGCGATAAGATTCTTCAAAAAATATTCAATGTACAGATAAGGCTTATTTACATTTTTATTATATGTATAGAATTTTTTACACCTTCAAGGAATCATAGATGTTATGTGATTTAGTGTTTGACATAAATTTAAATTTGATAGTTTTTTTTATTCTTGAGAAAAACGGTCTTGATAAAGACGAGTAGATAACTAAATATTGGTTGTATAAAAAGGTTGTGTTTTTCCTTTTGTATGAAAATTATTCCTTAATATTTCAGTTATAAGAAATATGCATATACACTAGAAAATAAAAAGCCAAAAATGTAACAGTCAAGTGGACTGTTTATTTATGTAAATACTTTCGATAATCTTGGCGTTTAGCATTGTTAATTATGAACACGTATCAACTTCTACCATATATTTTCTTTTATATGAATGTTCTACTTCCTTCCAATGGGTAAGGTCTAATTGCTTTCAAAATTTTATGATTCTAGGTTCAATAGTATTTTAATTTGTAGTCCCAAAATATGAAGTACGCTTTTACTTTTTGATTGTGTTAAGTTTTTTTTTTTTTTTTTTACTTCTCAAGTACTCTAGGCCTTTTTATTTTAAATGTGATTTTCAATTTAATAGCTTAATTATCTGTTCCTGAAGGTCTTCAGAAATATGCCTAATTGCTAACATAAATAAAAACAATTTAATTGATATTTTGTAGAGAGAACATTAATAAAATAATAATAATAAATAATTTTCAACGTTAAATGCCAAGTTTACCATAAGATTCAACAAATCTATAAAGAAAAACAGTTTCATTGAAGATAATTTGTAGATATGCACAGATATGTTGGATATATGTTATAAATTACCGAGAAACAGCGGTGTGATACTTTTGTGTTAAGCATTTTCTTTTTAGTTCAGCAGTTTGAAATAAATTGTCACATTCTTTGAAAAGATTTTCTTGATAATAATGTAAAAAGTTTGCGTCCTCATCCATTTTAGATGATAGCGATGATAGTTTATAGGGTTTATCACAGTTTTCCAAAAGTTTAACTTCAAAAGTCGTTTAAAATCGTATGATTTCGCTTTGATCGAATCGCGCCGGATCGCGCGCTCTTTTTTTTAGTTCGTAACCATTTGTAACTAATCGTTACCATTCGTGAATCGTGTTCTTTTTGATGGTCATTTTTGCATATAAGTCTGTGCTTGTCTCATCACCTCGCACAAAACGATTAAAGTAAATCTGTAAATAACTTATCTTAGCCCACGGGAGGGACACTCCGTGTTAAACTGCGGTGCTTTTTTTTGCTATTAGTAAGGCGGTTCATTCATAGGGGCGCCAGTGTCGGCAATTTTTAACCACGCGCACGTAATTTGAATTTTATTTTATTTATTCATTTTTATTACCTATATTTAAATTTAAAATAATTAATTCTTTTATTACATGTTAAATATTTTATTTAAAAAAATTAAATACACCTAATACATAAGAAATAATAACAATTAAATTGCTACAACAAAGTTATTATTATAAACTGATTAATTTAGTTAGAGGGGCAATGGATCGGGATTTTACAATGAATGCATGAATGTAAATATTATAAAAAAATGATTACTACTTTTCTCCAGTTTCGCAGCAGTTGTTATTCGTTGTTATCGAGTATTGAGTTTGGTGATGAAAATGACTTCTGTATTCCATTCATAATCTTGGTTATCACGAAATCTGGGAATATGAAATTACTTAACCAACTTAGAAAAATAATTTAGTAAGATAAAATATTTTTTACTTAACTTATGATGAGTCAATCATCCTTTTTTTCGTGATTATGCTCCTTGAAATAAATTTAAACAAATACATAATTTGTTTCCGATGACTTTAATTCACACAATCAACATTTTTTTTCTTAAAATGACATACCAACGCGTGTACTTTATGGAAGGACTTGACAGAAGTGTAAAATAAAAACGAATTTTTTTGATCATCGCCAATCCTCGGTATCAATCGGGAAGTTCGGAACGATTCCTTTGAAGAAATTTTATCTACCTAACCGACTGAATATTGTTTCGCCATCTGTGTTTGACCCGCCTTACTAAAATTCAGGGGCACCTCACGTCATGGGAGGGACCATGGGGCAGGTACCGTTCACTTCATAGGAAATCATGGCTTTTCCAACTAGAACCAGTAGACGAAATAGCGCTATATACATTTTGAAGTACGAAGAGAGAAAGACGATTTTCAACAGAACTTTAATTTTTCCCTAAATGTTAGTTGGTTAAATTGCTAAAATACAATAATTTTAATCGCATGTTACTTCACACCAGTTGACACTTATTATACTTCACAACCCTTTTTAAATATTTTAAAGACAAAGGCGCTTCTAGTGTAAATAAAAACAACTAAGACGATATAGCACGATGTGAATCGATGATAGTCGCCGATTTAAGTGAGGTAGTTTATGAACATTTAAAATGCCTAAATATTTTGTATAAATTTAGCTATCATTATTCGTTTAGTTATGTAACGATAAAGTAAAACACCCATTTTCAAATGCTCTATCATTTCATAAAATAGTACTCCTTCATAACAAATGTTTAATTGGAAAATGTGGAAACCTTGTGTATCAAAATAAATACGTTGATATCTAATATAGACCAGGGTAAATAATTTTTGAACAGAAAAAAAAAACTATAGTAGGTTGAAACCCATTGAAAAAATGGAGAGAATATAACAAAAATAAAAAGAAAAATAAATTACGGTCTAATAGTATATCTATTTTCCAAAAACCAGTGCGTTCACTTTATATCTTTTCTTTTCGCTCATAGAACAAAATATAAGAACTTATTTTTCTTAATACGATTCGTCTTATAAATTTATTTTAAAATGAATTATCTATCTGTATAAATAAAATGATAGTGGTCAATTATAATAAACATAATATTTTTTAAATTCATTTTATTAGCAGTTTTTAAAATATTTTTTTAGTAGCTTCTTTGTAATTACCTTTTAACAATTTATTATTACTATATAGTTTATTTTGACAATGACTTAAATATATTATATTATTATTTAAGTACAAATTTAAATACATTATTATAGTTATAACGGTTCCAACCGTTACAATAATCAAATTACTTTTCAACACTCAATGTACTTTTGCTTTCGATTTTTTAAAATGTTTTTCCTCTGTACATAAAATATTTACTTAATAAAATAATCTACGCAGATGAAGTGGTGGGCCAGCGGGTATCAGTTAGTTAATAATAAATTATTATTAATGTTAAATTTCAAGAGTATGGGCATTGGATAAGAAAAAGAATTTTAAATAAAGTAATTTAAAATTAGCAAAGCAATTGTGATCTGCAATACACACTACATGTTATTTTTATGGTTACTAACGTTTTTTATTTACTTTTGTTGTGATAGTTACTTTTATTGTTTTTTAATTTTTCATTGTCGAAAATAACACATTTCGCACGTACGCATTAATTATTTTCCTTCTTGATTTCACAACGCTCGTATATCTAATTTTTCATTTATTGGTATTATCAACATTATCAATAGTATTAGCTTAAATGGTTTAGTGTAAAGTTTATTATTTAAGTAGAATAGTAAGTGCTGTGTGCCTTTATGTGATCGACAACCACATCACCGACTTTCATCTTGGAAAAAAGCCAATATATTTTCCCAAAAGAATGATTGAATGCAATTCAAAATCATTTGTGAGGAAACGTACGAGAATTTCCAAATTTGTAAATTTCATTTTGAAAGGGGCACTATTTCTTCAAATGGTCGATTATTTTTCGACACTTTCTCAACGTTTAATTTATCAAGTAAGTATCTTTAATATTTTTAAAATACTATATTATGTTAAATTATCTTAATTATCTTTTAATTTAACATATAAAAATTGAAAATATTAAATCAAATTTTTGGAAGCCACTGTCCAAAGGCATCTAAGATAATTTAACATATAGAAATTGAAAATATCAAATCGAATTTTTGGAAGCCACTGTCCAAAGGCACCTAAGATAATTTAACATATAGAAATTGAAAATATCAAATCGAATTTTTGGAAGCCACTCTCCAAGGCACCTGAGACATTTTAACATATATAAATTGAAAACATTTATAGCAAATTTCTTTGTATTGTCCAAAGGCACAGTGCAAAGAAATTCGCTTTAAATATTTTCAATTTATATATGTTAAAATGTCTCAGGTGCCTTGGAGAGTGGCTTCCAAAAATTCGATTTGATATTTTCAATTTCTATATGTTAAATTATCTTAGGTGCCTTTGGACAGTGGCTTCCAAAAATGCCATTTAATATTTTCAATTACTATATGTTAAATTATCTTAGATGCCTTTGGACAGTGGCTTCCAAAAATGCCATTTAATATTTTCAATTTCTATATGTTAAATTATCTTAGATGCCTTTGAACAGTACTATCAAAGAAATTGTCCTTAAATATTTTTATTTTCTATAAGTTAAATTATCATAGATGCCTTTGGACTGTACTATCAAAGAAATTCGCTTGAAATATTTTCAATTTATAATTTTCTGAACCTTTTTTAAATGGTTTATATGAGCATAAGTATTAATGATTATTTCTTTTTTTTGGGATTTGATTGTATTACTTTAAATAAAATATGGATAAAAGGATTCATATTTTAGAAGTATATTTTGCCTATTTTATAGTTGTTAATATATTAGTAAAAATATTTATAACTTTTTAATGCTTGAATTTAATTTTTAGGAAGCCAGATAAGTCTCGGAGGAACAATACGATGTCTCCTTTTTCTTCTTATCCAACGCCCACTCTTGACATACCTATCTGCCGTTCGATCGCGCCAGTCCAGTAGAGGATGGAGAGTCGATGGTTTTGATGGTTGTTTTCAATAAGAAGTCATAATGGCATTAAAGTTTACTTTTTGCTTTTAACTTTACATGCTTAGCGGAACTTATGGTTACAAATTGCAAAAGCTCTAGGGGTATAAGTATGGTGAATATGCCCGCGGAAGATATGTAAACGATACTTGGAGGATTTGTAGGAATTAATGAAATAATAAGATCCTGAAAGTTTCAGCCCCTAACGCAATTAAAAAATTAAATAACAGCTTTAAACATATATAGGTAAATGAAGTCAATATTTGGCTACAGAGCGGTTTTTTAACTACAGCGTACCGCTTTTTAATATTTAAAAAACTCATCATCTTACAGAAAAATCGATGAGGATTAAAAAAATAATAATTTCATAATTGTGCCAAAATTGTATGATGGTTACAAATTGAAATTAAATACAAAACGCTATTTTTTTAAAAGAACTTATGAACACATTAAGTTTTTAATTTTTCCCCAAAAGCTATACTATACTATACTACCAGCTTCTAAAAAATAATCAAAATTTAGATCAATCAATCCACGCGTTCCTGAGAAATTTTTTTCTTATTTTTACAAATTTTTCTTTTTTTCAAAAACCAATGCGTTAGGGGTCTGAAACTTTCAGGATCTTATAATTTCATTTATGCCTACAAATCCTCCAAGTATTGTTTACATATCTTCCGGGGGCATATTCACCATGTGAAACTTTTTTGCGAATTAAAAAAAAATGTAAAATATAATACATAAATTGATGAGTTTGATTTATTTCAAAATTGATTTATTTCTTTTTGTTAAAAAATGTTTTTTTTACTTAAGTTTTTAAAAGAATATTTGATGAAAATATTCAACAAATATTTCAATAAAATTCGCTGTTAGTTGTTTGTCGTTATACCTATATTTACCTTAGTATAAACACATTATATTAGCTTAATATACAACGAAAACATTTAACAGCAAATTTCATTGAAATTTTGTTGTCTATTTTAATCGAAGAAATATTTATCAAAAAAATTAATATCCAAATTTGCAATTTGTAACCATAACTTCCAAAAACACGATTTTTATTTTATTTTTACATTTTCATAACTTTGGAATAGCTCATCAAAACAGCAATCTGAATGATGGGATTTAAAGGAATTTTCACGCTCTACAGCAACAATTTTCTTTTTAGTTTTGTTGGAAAATTATAAAAATTTTTATATATTGTTATTTTTGAACCCTGATATCTCTGAAACGGTTGATCTGAAGAACTTTGTTCCGAGGACGTTTTTATTAAAGCGTAAAAGTTTCTTCAAATCCTTTCTTTAAGATTGTTGTTACGATGAACTGTTCCAATGTTATAAAAATTCAAAAATAAAAAAAAATATTTTTTTTTGAAACATCCTTAATATACATATACATATATATTGTTTTTAACGAGAATTTCATAATAATGTGTTTTTTTTTTATTCAGTCACACCATCCCTACTACCATCATCTTCTACGCACAACTTAACAGATCCAATTCCTATACCGTCTTAACCTAATCAACCGGAACTACC